>JAXQJQ010000007.1:324112-941013 GCA_037042055.1 Penicillium sp. S103-07
GCTCTTAAAAACACGGTGCATCCATGATATTAGGTCATAAATTGTTTTTTTTTTTTTTTTTTTTTTTTTTTTTTTTTTGCCTATAATCCCGACGAAAGAGCGGCTGGGACGACTTCTCAAAGACATAAAGAACGCGGGTTGCACCTTTTCTAAGCAGAGATATAAGGTCGATCGAACATAGAATTAACCTATTCAATGAAAATTTTCTCCTCTTGCTCTAGGTCTGGAAGTTATATTTTAGTGCCTTGGGGCGTAATATTCGTTTAATTAGACTGCCTTCTCAACCTGCGCCGCGACGGGTTTTTCACCTTCGCCGTGATGAAGCCGACTGAGGACCGCTTCGTCTCTTGCGAATAGTGCGTCTACCTCTTCGAGAGTCTTGTTGGTCGGCTGTATTCAAGTAAGTCTCCTTCCAACACAAGTGAATGTAGATTGAAACTCACATCGGGGCACATGAAGTATACAAAGACAAACGCGATGACGTTAAATACCAGAGGCCAGATCCAAATTCTCGCCCCAACAGTCTCCAGGGCAATACCCCCAGCAAAAACTGTGATGAATGTGAATACCCACACGCCGAGAATCCCGGCGGCAGATCCAATGTGGCGGTATCGAAGTGGCGCAATCTATTAGGTATACTGTGGTCAATCATCCGGTCTTGCGCTAGATGCGTCAGGTCATACCTCTGGCCCATAAAGCCATGGGCATCCCACCCAACCCCAGCCGTAAAAAAATAGATAAGGGAACATAATACCTGCCGCAACCCACTGAGTTACGACAGTCTTATTTTTGATCATGTTCAACACGACGAAAATCAGCATGCAGCATGTCTCTATGGCAGACGTATACAGCATGATTCGGCGACGACCAATGCGCTCAATAGTAAACACACACATTATTGAGCCACCCCATTGAACCGTCAATGAGATTGCTGCCAACAGGGAGGCAAGAAAGTCAGACAGCCCGACCTCTGTGAAGATCTTGGTCATATAATAAACCAGTATGTTAATTCCCATAGACTGCTGGATGGCCAAGATCAAGAAAGAAATCCGAACGCGCCGACCCACACGAAGAGGTGTATTGTCCCATATTAGACTCAGGAGCGTCAGGCGGTTGGTTGATTCTTCTTCGACTTTGAAATTTTCCATGATGCTTGCTTTTATGTTTCGGATTTCCGCAAAATCGCCGGTATTGTTAATACCTGCACGATAGACACCATAAATCCGGGAAAGTGTCTTGTCGCCTTCTGGGATGCGGTCGCGGGCGTAATACCATCGAGGCGTATCGGGCAGCAGGATCATCGTGAAGCCGGATAAAATGGCAAAGATGCTTTGGAAGGCAATGGGCATCCGCTAGATTCTACTTGAGCAAAACTCCTCAAAATTAAGCATCGTTTACTCACCCAGGAAATCTGATTCGTCATCCGAGTGAAGCCAAATGTTATCCAGTATGACAAGGCAACGCCACCGATAAGAGATGAGCAATTGATGGCGACCTCGGGGCCACGCCCTTGAGCGTCGATGCTCATTTCGGACTGCAAATATCAGTCTAGCCGCCAATAGTGGGAAGATCTGTCTCGCATACCATGTACATGGGAACGTTGCAGGTAATAAACTGTCAAGTCTGTTAGGCTGAGTCTGGTCTGGCTGACTGACTTTGCTTACTGCGATGCCAAATCCCTGATCTTACAGTTAGCTTAGACATTCGATCTCTCTGGGAGATGGTCACATACAGAAAGTACCCGAGCAACGATAATCTGTGGGACCGAGAAAGATGATGCTTGTATAATACCTCCGACCGCAATCAAGGCATTGCCAATAACGATACACTTCCGTCTACCAAGAGGCATCCCGATGAGCATTACAACGCATGACATAAATGCTGCAGCCAGCGTGTAGGAAGATGCAATCATGGGAATTGTTTCGGTTCCAGTGGGATTCTGTAATAATCAGAGTCTGATATGTAGCATGTTCATTGGTATTGGCATACTCCAATGGCATTCAGGAAAGGTGTTGTGCCTTGTACCCCGCCAAGAACACCAGCTTGGTAGCCTTCAATCAAGAACCCCTGATCTTCCGTGAGCAATTGGCATACTAGTTAATGATCTCTGGAAGAACATACCACGGAGCAACTGAATCTAGCCAGTCGGCGCAAGACCTTCCCTTGAATATATTCATCAAGCATATTGAGTAGATTGTCGTGCTCGATTTCGAGTTCAATTGATATAATTGTATTACTAGTTCCAACTGTTTCTCTTAAGGAATTTCTCACTTCCCCAGAAGTGCGGGGTTTAGGTTTTGCATTAGTCCCACTCTAGATCACTGGAGTACGGCTATAACAAGATACCAAGCTTTAAAAAAATCCTCGCTGTTTTCATTGGTAGACTTCCAGTACGGCGTATTATTTTGAGCGCCGGACCGGGCCCGGTGCATTATTTTCAGGGTATTATTTTAGCCCAAATCTTCGATGGGAAAAGAGCTTAGCCCGCCCCACAATCGATTATTATTGGCATTTTATATGAACATTCCTTTGGCTGTTTTGTACACATTCATCAGGAATACGTAGGGCACTATTCCAATATATGAAACCTCAAAGAAAACGGGACTGGCTACAATAGTGGTTATCAAGTAGAATGGACGGTGCATTACCGACTCCTTTCACGACTGTTGTACATCAACTGGGGACCCATTTCCTGCCTCCAAAGCCACAATGACAGCCTCACACACCCGTACCGCGCTCAATCCATCTTCTCCTGAGCACCGCGGAGCTTCCTTTCCCTTGAAAACTCTGGCAAGGTGCTCCACCTGTTGCTGAAATGGAATTCCATCCACAGCAGCCAACTCCTCGCGACGAATAGGAATATTCCACCCCACCTCTTTCCCTGTTGTCTGCGCACCCCCAGCATCGTACCGCCAAAGCGTACCATCCGGCTCCGTCAAAGTGCCCTCTGTACCAAAAATGCGATATGTGTCAACTTTCACTGGCGCTGGCGCATAGTCCGGATTATCACCTGTCGCAGCCTCCCACCCAAATGGACTTGCCACATTATCACAGACTATAAATGTTCCCACCACTCCATTGGCAAATTGTAGCATAAGCGCTGCTCCCTCTTCAACTAAATCGCACCTCGCTACACTTGGATGTGTCCGACGGCTCACGGTTGGTGTCGACCATACTCGAATGACGTTCGACCCAGTCAAGTAATGCAGCACATCAATATCATGGACAAAGTTGGTCCAGATGGGTCCGCCCCCAGAGGAGCGGGAGCATCGCCAGTCGGCAAATTTGAAGTAACCTTCGTTCTTTTTGACAGCCCACACCCCTGATATTGCAGTGATTTTGCCTATCTGACCCTCTTCAATGACCCGACGGGCAGATGCAAGCGATGGATGGAAACGACGGTGGTGGCCTATAATGAGCTGGCAGGACTTGATACTCGCTGCTTGAAGGAGCCTCTGTCCGGATTTCGAGTCCGTGGACAAGGGTTTCTCAACAAACATGACCTTTGGAGAGGCGTAGTGAAGCACTTCTTCAGCCACCCTGACATGAAGATTCGAAGGGACGCAGATGATGTATGCATCTGGAGCCCTGGAAGAGGAGCTAAGGAGACTTTGAACTGAGTCAAAATGTGGCACAGAGAGCCTTGACGCAAGATTTTGACCAGGGGCGAATGGGTCAATGATGGCTACTAAGGAACATGGAGGAGACGTGCGGAGGAACTGTGCGTGAAAAGGTGCAATGGTTCCGCCGCCGACAAGGGCGACGCTGACTTTTTCCGATTCAACGCTCATGGTTCCAGAGGGACAAATCAAATACCTCAAAGCTGAAAACCTGAAAGTATGTAACTGTGTATATAAAGCCGTTAGTCGAGTCATAAATACGTCGAGGTTCATTCAGTTACCGGAGCTTAAATAATTGGCCGGTCTTCTCTTAACCCCCGCATCTCGTTATTTACAAACCCCATCCCTTTCATATCTCAAAATCAAGCGAGTAAAAAATGGACATCCTGCAAAAGAGCTACGAATATGGAAAATCCCCTCTCGTCTCAACGTCCCAGCCCGCGCCTAATAATACCTACCTCTTTGGCGGCGACATCTCCCGTTCTCTCTCGCCACTTCTACATGGAATTGTCTTCAGATCGATGGGCGCAGAATGGACTTTCCATCTAGCCCAAACGACCGAGAAGTCTAAATTCCTGGATACACTTGCAGATCCCAAAACTGCCGGAGTATCAATCACTATGCCGAACAAGGTCATCTTCGGATCACTTCTGGACGATCTGACCGAGGAAGCTCGAGCGATCGGGGCTGTTAATACCACCTTTGCCCGCATCGACGATACAGGTAAGCGCCGGTGGATCGGCACAAATACCGACTGTGTCGGAATCCGCGACGCTATCCTTAATCAAGATCCCAGTGCGCCCTCCAAAGCCAAAGACAGGCCGGCCATGGTGATTGGGGGAGGCGGGGCTGCGCGAAGTGCCATCTACGCGATGTGGAAATGGTTCTCGCCATCGGAGATTTACATTGCCAATCGACTAAAATCGGAAGTTGATGAGAATATGAGCTTCTTCGCTGGAAGTTTACCGGGTATAAAGCTGCGATTTATTTCGGATGTTACAGTAGCTGAGACACTTTCTACACCATCGATTATCGTGGGCACGATTCCCGACTATCCTCCCTCGCAACCCAGCGAAGTGCTTTGTTGGAAAATTTGTGAAACTATGCTAGGGAAATCAGAAAGTGGGTTGCTAGTAGATATGTGCTACATGCCATCGACTGAGACGAGGCTTTTGGTCACTGCGAGAAGCAAGGGGTGGAGGGTGATTAGTGGTACGGAAGTGTTGGTGCGTGTATGTGTCGCTCAGCAAACCTTGTGGCTAGAAAGTCAGCCGAAGGGAAAGGTCGTGGAAGAGGCTATCGCTGCCATTGCTGTTAGGCAAGTTATTGGTTCAAAGCTATAGTTTGTAAGATAACAATCAGCTTGTATAGCTCGTCAATGTGATTAACATAGTTGCAATGTATTTTCTTCCAAATGTTGCCCGCAGAACGCCTCAAGGCTAGGGTGCTCAGCGACACTTAGTAGGCCACCATAATCAACTCAAGGGACATCCCATGACCCTTGAAGGGACAATATTTGTCTCAATGAATTTGAGGTGCAGCCGAGGAGGAAATATGCCGAAACATTTGATTGTTTTGGAAGCTTTCCTTTCCCCAGGTTTGATTAACTCCGCTTGTTGATCTCCACACGGCGGTTAGATTAAATCACCGGAGGCAGAGCGGAGGCAGAGCGGAGGCAGAGTCAACCATATAAGTTGGTAAGCAAGCTGCGAATGCATTTTGATATTATAATTATAATTATCGTGTAAATCAACATCATCTTTTGCAGCACGATCTTTCAACATGGCTTACGTTGCCCCATTAGCTCAGGTATATACCAACTATCCACTTTTAATCGGGACCGTCCACTAATAATAGAGCCGATTTCAGCCCATCACCCTGAAGCTTTCCGGAAAGGTCATCAAAAACCGCTTCTATCGTACTCCCCTCAGCGAATACGCGTCCACCTATGACGAAAATAACGTTGAAAATTGCGGAAAGCCTCTTCCTCGTTACGCAGACCTCTATCAAGGTATTCTCGCATTTTGGGCTACCCTGTACCTGAAGAAACTAACAGGGACAGAACTTGCGGAAGGCGGCGCAGGTCTTATTTGCACCGGCAACTCCGATCCACCGCGATAACTTGGAAAACTATAACAATGCCGTTCTCGATATTAACAACCCTTGGGACCCTGTTGAGGCGTTCCGCCCCGCAGTCCAGGCGGCGAAATCCAAAGGCGCCATTTTCCTTCCCCAGCTACAGTTTCCGGGTCGACAGGTGCCCGAGTTTTTGAACCCAAACCCAAAGTCTTCGTCCGCTGAGAAATTGGAACCTTGCTTGAACAAGACTTATGGGAAGCCGTCCCCGTTGACAAAGGCTGAGATTAAGGATCTGCAGAGGCGATATGCATGGGCGGCAGAGGTAGTAGCTAAAGCCGGAGCAGATGGAATTATCGTATGTCTTGCCCCTTCGACGATGTTGCAGGTACAAAGCTGATGAGCAATACAGCTTCATGCTAGCCATGGGTATATCATGCAACAGTTCCTGTCGCCACTGATCAACAAGCGAACAGATGAAGTATGTCAAAGTCTATCCATCCTGATTGATCCCTCGCTAACCACATTCGATTGCATAATAGTATGGCGGAAGTCTAGAAAATCGCGCCAGATTCATCCTCGAGGTTGTGAATGCCATCAAAGCCAAGCTTCCGCTAAACAAATTCGTTATTGCTGCTAAGCTCAACTGCCAAGACTGTAAGTTACCCTTTCTGACCCCCTACAGAACTGGTCATAATGGTCATAGTTATCGAGGGTGGTACCAGCTTCGCCGAGCAATGCGTCGTCATCAAGTGGCTGGAAGATGCTGGTGTGGATTTCTTTGATATTTCCGGTGGCACCTACGCTTCTCCTGCGTGGAGAGGAAATATTATGAAAGAGTTGGCCGATCGACCCTCTCAAAAAGAGAGAGGAAGGTAATTTCACGCAGTCCCCGGGGGGTTTTCCATGAGAGCGGCAATCGCTGACGATTACAGCTATTTCATTGAGTGGGCCCAGGAAATGAAAAAGGTCTTGGTGAGTTTTTATGCCTCGTGCTGGGAGACAAGGACTAATTCAAAAATTGACAGTCCCGCGCCGTGATTGGGACCACTGGAGGCTGGCGGGATAGCCACCGCATGTCCGAAGCAGTCGAACGAGACCATATCGACATGATTGGATTGGGAAGACCTTTGCGTGAAGACCCGTCTTTTGTAAACAATGTGATCCTGGGGAAAACCAGGATGAGCAATCTTTGATTGCTATACTAGTGCCAAATTCGACAAGACCTTAAGTTGTGGGACTGGACCTCAGTAGAATGTTCGAGTTTGTATGATCACCCAGGTAAGGTCAGGCATTCTAAGGTACGATGCGCACATGGACATGCAGTTATTCTATTTGCTCCGGCGAAATGATGGTTTCGAAATCTCTTCTGGATTTGCATGTAGGGATAATCGCTTGACCAAATAACATAAAATGCTCATATACGTCACATCTTAAAATCGAAGAATTCTAAAGCATCTCTCAATCCTCAAACCTGCACACTTGACCCGTCGGTCTTCTTACAACCGCAAGAACTTGCCCCAGCGACAATCTGCGAGGGGGTACGAGCATAGCTCGGCGAAACGTCAAGTGCCGGGTTCCGATCAAAGAAGTTGCGCGGCCTCAGCAGCAAAGTCATCGGCTCGGCAGGCATGATAGGATAATCCTCAGGCGCAGGGAAATGCGTCAGACCGAACGTGTGCCATAATACGACATCGGTGTTGTCAATCGAGCAATTTGGCCCGGCAGCTTCGATCCACTGAGGCAAGCCTGCTGAGGGCTCACCAGAAGTCTGGGGGACGTGGCGACCGGCCGGGTGGATCTCTTCGTCAGAGTACCTGGTGACGTGCACTGCATGGCGAGCGAAGCCTGCACGCTTCCAGACCAAACCACCCTCTTTGGGGAGGAGCGGTGGTACCTCCCGGCTGACGAGCTTGTAGCAGACGGGCTTCTTGCTGTATGGATTCAGCTTGTTGGTGTTTGACATTTCCCATGTGCGGCTTGTCGATCCGTCGTAGTCGGACATCGCCTCAAGCGGGTTAGTGAACTTGGTCTTCTTAGCGTAGAAGGCGTTTCCATATTTGTTCTCGGCGCTGCCGACCTCTCCGGGACCTTGGACGGCGTCGACTTGGAAGACTGTGTTATTTGGTCCATCGATGTTGGGGTCTACACGCAGACAGAACAGGTGTTGGTGGTTGTGTGCATTGACGCCAGGGTACACCTCGGTGCCCCAGCCCTTGGTGTCCTCGCCTGGGTTCATGGAGTAGGTGTTCAAGATACCGGTCAGCTTGACCTCCAGTTGGACAGTTCCGTCCTGATGGAAGATCCAGTACACGCAGTACTCGTAGTTAGCGGCGGTGAAAATGTGCGAGATGATCAGCTTGCGGCCTCGAGTGACGATGGTAGACTCGTCGCGGAAATCGGTGTGCTTGAAGAGGATGCCGGCATCTTCTTCGTGGATGCAGATGGCGTTCTTGATGGTTGTGGAAGCACCGGCGCGGTTGACGAAATGTGCGTCCATATAATGAATAGCACCCTTGCAGTCGCAGCCCAGGGACAGGCTGTTGGTCATGTAGCCACCACCGTACTCGCCCAAATCAAAGGCATGCTTGCGCTGGTGAGGGTGTTCCGGGTTTCCGTATGGCACGACCATCTCTGCGAGTGAAAGCCGATAAAAGATAGGGCGGACATTGCCCTTGTCATTAAAGCTAATATTATTCAGGACAATACCCTCTCGGTAGTTGAATCCAACGTGGATGTTCCAGTTTTGCCATTGAATCTCGCGACCCTTGATCTGGAAAGAGACGCCATCGGGCTGGGTGATGTGGATAGGCTTAAGGTCGGTTCGGTAGCCACCTTCCTTCTCAATAGCAGCGACGTGATAGTTATTCGGTGGGGCCTTGTTGATAGGTCTACGCACTGGCGGCACGTCGATGTGAACAATCCGCTTGGTCTCCGATTTGTAGATGGGGCAGAAGTCCAGCGGGAAGGTGTATTGGGAGTCGTCAATGTGAGGACGATAGTACATGAGAGCCTGCTGTAGCCGGACACCAGTACCAAAACGCTCATCATAGCCGATTGTCCACGCTGAGATGAGTTAGCAAGGACGATATCTCTCAGGATTGCAATTCCGGTCACTCACGATCACAGTATACCTTGTGCATATCTTCCGGCGGGATGCCAATAATACCGCACTGTTCAATAACTTTGGGATCTTTGCGCACGATATGTTCGACTTCTTGCAGATCCTCCATTGTGATAAGAGGTTGCACATTGGGAGTATGGTTCCACTCGACGATCTTCTTCTGGTCCAAGTTCACCACACCGTCATACACTTTTCCGCCCGGCGCGATGGCAACAACATCTGCAGCACGGGCAGGACGAGGGGCCTTTTCCGGATCAGCTAGCCAAGCCAGCATCTCGGCCTTGCGCGGCTCGTACAAAGTAACCGCGTTGAAGTTGAGTGAACCATGTTCCTTGCGAACGAGAGCAACAACGGCGTCGATCTCAACAACAGAGAGAGGATCGAAAGGATGCGGCGGCGGTGCCGTCGCGTTGACCTGATGGGTCAACTGCTGGAGTCGGTCGAGAACCATTCCGATGTATCTTTGATGGTGGGTTCTTATGGAAGCGTCGATGGAGGGTATACAAGAGAACCGGAGATGGTTCAGTGCCGTTCAGAGTAACCACGGGAGCAGACACGAGCTTGAGAAATCTAGACAGGGCTACGAGGCGGTACTTAAATCAATTGCAGCCCAGGAACCCAGGAACCCCTCCTAATAGCCATAGCTATCGCGATGGACTCGATTAGATAACTCCGATAACGCGAATTGCGGAGGCCGGATCCCTTTTCCCGTTCGGGTTTAGGGCTTCCCAATGAGGCAACCGGATGCTTGCGTGCGCATCTAAGATCCCCGGGATCTTGATACGTTATTCATTGACTTTGTCACGAGTTTGGTGTTTCGCATATCGCTTCTCAATGAGGGAACCTGTTACTTGAACATGTTTGCAAATGGATAATTAAAGACACTTTGAGGATACAATTCTACACGCGAGGCACAGGTCAGAAACGAAAGCCGCTGTACATAAGATAAACCTGAGCCCCGTCTGCCTCTAAGTATAGAACGCGACAATAGCAGAAAGGCAAAAAGGCCGTGGAGCCCGAACGCCTCGCGAGATGAATTCAAATACCAGCCAAAATGACAAAAGAAGAACACCGTACACCTCCCAACTGCCCCCTCAACACCTCTCCGTCGCAGAGAGACCGCGGTCGACGGAAACCCATGCAAAGTGACAGGAAGACAATGGCGAAGAAAGAGAAATCCAGCACGAGAGCCCTCGTGCATATGTACATGCATCATATCGTATCATACTCCTGCGTTCCCCGTCCCCTACCTCATGCCTTGCCGGATTGGTACCCGCCTGGTGTACCGTAGCCGTGAGGTGTGTGGGCGCCAGTGCCCATGCCCGCGTTGGGGGTACTGGGTGTGCCGACTGCAGAGTAGATGGTGGCTCCGTTGAGGTTGGGCGTTTGCTGTGCCATGTGGTAGGTCATTGCTGGCATCTGGCCGTTCAGACCCCAGATTTGACCGGAGTATTTGCTTTCGTCGATCGACCCGCCGAAAACCAGCTGGCGCATCTTCCAGTAGATCTCGCCTGTCACTAACGAATCGGATCCGGCCTGGTGGGCAATTCCAACCCGCTTAACACCGAGCTCGTCCGCGATATCCTGCAGACCAGATTTTTGACCGAGGTTCGAGAGGATCTGCGCAGCGGCCGGGGTGAGGGGAGAGTCATTGACTGCCTGGTTGCGGCCGGCGTGCTTCATGAGATACTTAATATCATAAAGCGACGGGAAGAAGATCGTGAGAAGCTTGTGGAACTCCTCTTCGTTCTCCGGCAATTGGGAGCAGAGCATGATCTTCATGAGATAACCAAAATCGTAACCGGAGTGGAAAGAAACCCAGTGGACATCGTCCAGCAGCACGAGACCAGAGCTAATCAGCAGTGATCCGAACTCGAAGGGGTCAATGCCGTTCTTTTCATGCATGTTGAAATCGATTCCAGATTTGGCGAGCATTGTTGTCGAGTCCTGCGCATACATATCTTCCTCCAAAGAGAAACGGAAGTTGAACTGCCACGTGCAAGGAGCCGGTGCCATGGCATTACCGTACGGTTGTCCATTAGCATCTGTGGCTGTGGCGGGAACGACTTCGCCGTCAGCGTTGAAAAGAGTAATTCCCAGTTGAATCATCTTGAGGAGGTCGATGTTGCATCGGAGGGTCTGGTAGTGGTAATCTGCCTTGTTGGTGAACGAACCGATTGGCCGTGCGACAATTCCTGGGAACTCCGTATCCTTGGACCGGTTAGCATCACTGAGGATATTCATAGTAGAGGATATCACTCAAAGCGAAAGATGCCTTGAGTCCGTAGATATTCAACGCGCACACTTACCATGCTGATGTATGGGTATTTGTCCACCAATGATCTCAACACAGCCAACTCATGGGCTAGATTGTGCTTCCACACATCCCGTATCCGGGTCTTTACGGCTCCAGTCTTTGAATCCAGCGCTAACCGACCATCAGGCCCTTGATGTAGTTGCTGTTGCTGTATCTGTGCTCCACGCGCAAACCTCATCTGTGCCGCATGGCTCGCAAGCCCCGTTCCTCCGCCATCTGCGCCTGCACCGGCGAATCCAGCGACTGACATGCCGTTCGTGACACCCGCAGCTGAGAGGAAAGGATTGATGTTGGTGTTGGGGTTTCCAGCGAAACCAGGGTGGCCACCAAGTGAAGGGGGAGGTAGAGCGGTGTTGGCGGATTGTGCATGAGGGTGTTGGGATTGAAGGTGAGCTTGTTGCAGGGTGTAGGGGGCCGCCAGGCCCGAAGGCCCGTATCTGCCGACAGGAGGTGGCATTGTGGGTGGTGCCTTTGTCAAGCTGGCGCTGGTTGTTGGCGTCAGTTTCGTCCGCGAAGGCGGGAAAGCTCCTACTCGCCGTATCGGGTTTAGTGCGGTGCTATTCTGCCAAGCGCACCGCTCCGGCTTCACGTCCTTCGCCTTTCTGTCTTGATCCGATTGCTCTCGCCTTCGCTCCCTCCCCGTCTTTTCCTTGTCTTCTCTCACGATGCCTGCCCGCAACCCCACCGGTTTCGACATCGGCCAGTTCAAGGCCGCCGCCTCCCCATCCTCCGTCTACGCTAAGCGGGATCCCTGGGCTCGCCAGTACGTTGACTTATCCCCGCTGTGAGGACAATTGCGTTTAATACTAACCCGTTCTACAGTGAGGCCTGGCGCTATACTGGCCCCTTCAGCCGATGGAACCGTTTCAAGGGCCTCTTCCCCGGCCTGGGCATCGCGACCGTCGCCTTCACTGCCTATTGCGCATACGAGCACTTCTTCCTGAAGGATGACCACCACCACGGTGACGCCCACCATGGCGAGGCCCACCACTAAGAGGTTGTGCAGGAGGAGATTTGCAGAAGGCTGCCGACCGACAATTGATGGAGTGAAGGACGGATACCCCCAATGGGCGAGTAAAACTCGTCTCATCTTATCAGGAGACCTAAAATCCAAGAATTTCCGCAGTGAATGCTACGGCCACATCTCTTTGAAGCCCTCTTGTCGTGTCGAAGCGGAGCAGCCCGCTTCTCATGTCGAGGGGCGTGGCTTGCAGCGGCGCTTTGGGTTGGATTGTCAGATGTATATAGTTCATGTTCAATTACTACAAATGTTTCTACTGTCTCACTTGCCAGTTTCCTGCGTCACACGGAATACCGATTGTGGCATAAGAATCCGTAAATTTTGAGGTTCATTCCTTGTAAGGCTTAAATCGTGCAAAATTTCCTCTATAGGTGTAACATGATATCATAAAAATCGCATCCAGGTCCTATACAACCAACACTTTACTCCTCTTCAAAGACCAGAGAAACGCCATCGTCACCCGCGGTGACAATGCGCTTGCCATCAAAGCCTTGCACAAATCCCATAATGCCACCGGCCTGCTCGCCATCTTCGTTCTCGGCGGCGCCCATGTGTCCCTTCCATTCCTTCAACAAACCCATAGCGGCAGCGGTGGTACCGCCACGAGCGTCCCATCTCCGGACAACACCGTCCAGTCCAACGGAGGTGAGCAGCCATGATCGGGCCTGGCCCTGGGCAGCAGGACCCGCGCGAGGGGCAGCGATCGGTGCCCGACTTTGCAGGAACTCCACCTTGACCACGGCATTGCCCTCATGGGCCTCCTTGATATTCCGGCGAACGGCAAATCGGTGAGCAGCATCGTAAAGCGCAATTGAGCCATCCACGGAACCGGCGGCGAGGAGGGTCAGCGGCGGTTGAGAGAAAGAGAGAGTCTCGATACCGTCTGACTGAGCTTGGAGCGCAGCAATGATTGTACCCGCAGCCGATGCAGTAGCAGATTGAGTCGCACCCTTGCCCTTGCCAGCTTGCGCACCACCCGCAAGACGAGGGAGACCAACGACCCTGATGTGACCATCGGCACCACCCACAGCGGCAATGCCACCACCAGGCGAAACCGCAACGGAGTAGAAACCACCGTCCACGGCGAACCGTTGGTCCTCCGCCGTCAAACCAACGACGGCGTTGGTACCGGGCGAGCCCGAGATACCAGCTGCCGCCGCGGCGCCAAACACATCGTAGACGTAGAAGCTTCCGTCCTCCGAGACAGTCGCAAGCAGATTTCCGTCCGGTGTCCAGGCACCGGCAGTGCAAGAAGCAGTGTGCTGGAAGAAAGACTGAATGATAGAAATAGGCTGCGAGTCGGTGTGGTCAATGCGGAAGACCCAGGCACTACCGTCGTTGGCACCCATCGCAACGACATTGCGCTTCTCCTCGCTGCCCTGGCTGTAAGGGCAGACAGCTACCCAATTAATCTCCTCCACTTCCTGGGCCTCGGCCACAAACTCCCACGCGATTCCTGTCTTCTGCGGTGTCGAATCCCGCCAGGCTCGCAGCTTGCCGTCCAGTCCTGCCGTCACGACATATTCACCCGCCGGCTCGGTGAATGCAACCGCGTTGACGGTGTCAGAGTGTCCATCCAGTTTAGCTAGAGCCTGCAGGCCCTCGCGCTCACGCGGCTGGGGGTTCGACTCGTAGCTCCGGGGAAGCACGGGTTTCTCGGCGGGGCTCGAGTCGAAGATATAAGCGATGTCATCACCGGCGCCGGTGATTATGATGTTGTTGTGAACGGGGTGTTGCGCAACGCAGAAGACGGAGTCGTTGTGTGAGTCAAAGTGTGCCGAAGAGTCGTTCTGGAGAGTGATTTCTTGTTCGTAGCTCATTTGCTGGTCTTCTTCTCCATCGGATTCCATTGGGTGGTCCTCGTCACGGTTAACGATTTCCTCGCCCTCGTCGGCGCCCACAAACATGTCCTCATCTTCACCCTGGTGCTGATCTTGGGCGGACATTGTGAAAAGATGCCAATTGGAGGCTCAGTTTATGAGAGATATAGCTTGCAGGATATGTAGGCTGAAGGTGACGCTGAGATAATGTGTCGGCAAAGACCGAAGACCAGTTCGCCTGCAAAGAAAATAACAGTGTAAAGAGGTATCTCTGTCCGATTGCAGAGCGTGGAAGAATGAGTGAGCTGAAGCTGGATCTTTTTTTTTTGTCAACCTCCCCCGCTTAGAAATCCGCATCCCCGCTGGAGACAAACACTGCAAACATCCTCAGTATCTCGAGTCTAATCACGTATACAACCGGGAGAGTAAAGTTTTGAGACGTTGATAAAACATTTTATGACTCCATTTGATTAATACGACCATTATACTATCTGTTTGAAGGACACAGGGCACTCGAGCATTCCATATTAGTAGGCTGGGGAGCATGCGAAACCTACCATTGCGTGCAAGTACGATTCCCTTCATAAAGTCAGAATGCAAGAAGCCTGCGTTGGTTTGCTTGAAGACAATTTGTAGTATGTCCATTGATAAGTGTACGAAACGATTGGCTCTATCAAATGCCAATCAAATGTAATATAGACCAACAAGAGTTTAGAAAAATGCTTGCACAAAACCTTGGAGAATCTAAATCTTCGCACCGGCCTTTCTCCGAGCCTCCTTCTCTTGGTCCCGCAGTAGGCGACGCAAAATCTTTCCACTCGGGCTCTTGGGGATCACATCCACAAACCTCACGCCGCCCTTGAGCCACTTGTGCCGGGCCTTGTGGTCTTCAACGTACTTTTTGATAGACTGAATAGCCTCCTCATCTGAACCCGCGGAGGGCGATTTGACCACGATCGCTTTCGGCACCTCGCCGGCGGCATCGTCGGGCACGGCGATCACTGTGCAGTCGGAGACGGCCGGGTGTGTCAGGAGATGAGCTTCAAGCTCGGCAGGTGCCACTTGGAGACCCTATTTAATGGCGGTAAGTTGAGTATTATACGACGTGGGCTTTATTAGGTCTTGGGAATGACGAACCTTGACCTTGATCAATTCCTTAATACGATCCACAATGAACACGTGCTCTGTGCCATTCGGGCCCACCTTGATGACTCCTTCGTCTCCGGTGCGCATCCAGCCGTCCTCGAAGGTCTCCTTGTTGGCCTTTTCGTTGTTCAGGTAGCCGAGAACCACGCTAGGTGATCGGACTACGAGCTCACCCGGTGTGTCGTAAGCAGTGATTTCCTGGCCTTCTGCAGACATGATGCGTGCCTCGAAGCCTGGGAGCAGACATCCAGAAGAGCCGAGCAGGATGTCATCAGGATGGGTCGCGCAAACGACAGTGCAGGTTTCCGTGAGACCTGTAACCACGAATGAGCTTAGAGCTTGGTTTAGAGAATGAGCTATTCTTACCGTATCCTTGACGAATGGAAACACTGGGATAAACCTTCTGGAAATCGGCCGCAGTCTCCATACCAAGAGGTGCCGCTCCCGTGAAGAGGGACTTCACCGAGCTCAAGTCGTACTTCGAGCACTCATCTTGCATGCGCAGCATGTTAATAATAATCGGGGGAACCTGTGCTGTAATTAGTAACATGAAATGCAGTCCAACGTCACAATACTTACCAGCATGAGACTTGAAATCTTGAATTTTTGAATGGAAGCCAGATAGGACTTCAACTCAAACTTGGGAAGAATGATAACCTGGTCCCCACGGTACGGGCCAGCGTGGTTGATGACGACCAGGGCATAGATGTGGCTCTGCGGTAGAAGACCCAGTGTAACTTCGGAGTAACTACCCCTGTTAGGTGATAAACGGTGACTCTGTTCGAAGACGGAAAGTTGCAGGGTATTGGCGATGACATTGCGGTGGGAGATCATTACTCCTTTCTAAAAAAAAAAAAAAAAAAGGAATTGTTAGAAGTCGGTCTTGACGCATAGGCAATGGTTTAAATACCGGCAGGCCAGATGTTCCACTCGAGTAGCACAAGAAAGCAGTTCGACGCGCTCCCTCTCCAGGTCCCCAGTTCAATGGCTCCAACGGCGGAAGAGACTTTCCAGCCTCAGCCAGCTGATTGACTGTCTTGTACTCGGTAGGGGGCTTTGCGCCGCCGAGGATCACTTCCGGCACATCAATCAGGTAGATCTTGCTCTTGGGCAGACCGGCCTGGGAGGCGGCATCTAACGCAATGGAAAGCAACGGAACACAGGTAAAGAGAGCCTTAGCCCCTGAGTCCAATATCTGGTACTTCAATTCAGCGGCAGAGTAGGCTGCGTTGGCGGGAGACACGACACCACCGAGGCGGTGTGCAGCCCAGAAGAAGGGCAAAGAATCTATCGTGTTGACGGCAAAAACGGCGAGTGTCTTGTCCCATTCTGATCCCTGGTTCGGCTTCCAGCCGAATTCCTTCGAGAGGCCACGGGCGATCTGGTCGACGCGGGAGACCACCTCTTGCGATGAATAGGACTTTCCACTCAGTCCACAGGTGTAGGGGTCGCGCGACTTGTCGTGTGCCACTCGTCCATACTTCTCATTGAGCATGAACTCACAGACAGGAATGTCGTCGGGGACTGTGCCCAGCTCACCAAACTTCTTGTCAGGCAGAAAAACCATTGTGCTGGAATGCGCGAGTCTCCTGCTATTCAGGCCGCTATGTGCGAGGGGAAAAGGTGAAACCGCAAAGGGGGACGCGTATCAGATTTAGACGTGATGTGGAGGTAAATGCAAAGAACTTAAAATACCGCTGCAAAAAGAAATCCAAGTCGGAGCGGCAACCGCGGAAGGGGCCTCGGATGTGTGAAGGGAATCCGGGGATCCTGTTTGTCGTGCGGGGAAATGCCGTGAAGCTACGCGGCAGGTTCTCCGATCGACCGAGGCTTCAAGGTCCGTTCACAAAGTCCGACGGCCACGCCAAGAGTTACTCAAGTAGTGGAACTAGCGAACGCGACTCGGAAATAAGTGGCTCATTTCGCGCTAATCATTAATGTGGGTAACTTCGCGCAATTTCTGTTCTGACCCTGCTCATTGTCGGTTCTTTTTGTTCGGGGATACCTAACCCTTGTCCAAATCCTCTCACATGCACTTGATTAGAACCAATTCTCCATAGGCAGGCAGTCTTCGAGCTCCATGAAAACAGCCGAACACGAAACCTGATTTGTTGGGAATTAGACATCCGGTCAGAGGCGATCGCCAACTCGGCTCTTGCGCTTTTTAAGGTCGGCTTCAGGCCTTGGCATGCAGATCCGATATTCGGCCCCCTCTTGCCTCGCGCCGACCATTGAGCTCTTTTCTGATGAGCAATGATGTACACACTTGTGCGGGGTTATGGATTGACTGGCGGCAGACCTCATACGTGGACAACCGAACTTTGTATTTGATTCCGACAATATCGGAGCCTATGAATACATGAGTGTTTTGATGTGGCTTGGGTCCAAAGAGGAAGGGGGCAAACACCCGCGGATCCGCACGAAGAGGCATGATTAGATCCCAAGCCGAGCAGATCGATCGCCCTCGGTAACCCAGCCTCAATACCGCGGCAACTTGCCATTTGGTTGGTTAGCAACATGTAAAGACCGAAGGACCATTAGGATTGCGAAAAATATCTTGCCACGAGGGGTCATGTCTGAATTATCGCCCGCGTATCTAGACGCGCAGCTCGAGAATCGTAGAGATCCTGTGGACGGGGTTTCAAGGAAATTGAACGATCGAGTGAGTTAGGGTTCGGTGAGTGGAAAATATTCATATGTGCGTCGATGAGCCTGCTTCTGGATAGGACGCTTTCATTTTCTGAATGCTCGGATGTTGATTGGATGTCTCTCAGGGCATACGCGCGATGACTGGTATAGCCACGGCACAAACCAATGCTTATAAGAATTTCCTAGTTCGTCTCTACTGCATTCCGTGGGTTTGACCATCGCTATATAAGGCAATTTACTTTCGGCGAAGCCAATTGCTTTCCTAACTCTCGAGATATTATGCAGTCCTGCATCTGCGTTTCGTATAGGTTTCCACGGCACGGCGTCTGTCGCTGCCAGCCGTTCCAGGACATTGACAAAAAGTTTAACCTTGTTGTGACAAGCTCAGTTACGTAGACCTTAACCAGATTGTAGGTATCTTATTGTAGATGACAGAGAAGAATACGAATATAGAAAAAAGAAAGAGAGTGTGTGTGCAACTGTGAAGATATATCCATATCGACGGGTGAGTAAGCATGGGTATCTTCAACGAATGATACTAGTGAATTGTAACCACTGTGGTACTCGATAAACATATAGCAAATTGAGAAAATAAACGCAAAGCGATTATTCTAAATTGCTTGCAGTCGTTACTTTAGGGAGGTGCCAAGTCACTGGACCAGAGCCCTGTGCAAGTTACGGGTAAGTGACGGGCACACGACCATCTCGAAACCATCCTCTCGGCCATACGGCTTTTCCCTTGTTTCTTTCATTTCAATCAAGTTGGTCATTGTCTGTCGAGCGACTGTCGAAGACCGTGACTCGTTCCTTCCATTTTCGTCTCCAAGATCGGCAGGCCTCGCCAGTAGCCGCATATACATTTCGCACTTCCCGTCACTCTTTGGTCACCCGAAGCTCTTCATATTCACACCGTGAGTATCTTTTCATCTCATCATCTCGTCAGTTACCTTTTCCATGTCGTTTGCGCTGTTCCTTATCAAAAGTGTGACGACGCTCCGACGAAAAGCGAACAGGCGCTCCAATAGGACCGGGCCCTGCTCGGATGCTCGCCAAAGCGTACACCGCAGCCGATCAGTCAATCTTTATCCTCATTCATCCTTTCCACTTTGATCTTAGCTCACAAGCTGACATCGGATAGCAATGGCGGAAGGGGCAGCTCCCGCTGGGTTACTCCCACCAGTCCACGGAAAACCACCGGCTTGGTCAGAGGTATGTCACTGCATGGACTCTTCTATGGGTTTCTCATGTGATTAATTATACAAAAGACTCGTCAGCCACTCTGCGACGCACTGGACTGGTTTCGCTGCACCCAAGGAGGTTCTTACCACCTCGATGGCCTGACGTTCGGCATTTTCATGGATGCCGACAGTGGTTCAAATGCCTACATTGACGAGGAGATTGTCATCACCCGAATGTGAGTGAAGGTGTCTTTGGAGATTATTTCTGTCCCTTCTAAAGTCGGATCACTGATTTACAAAGTGGTGGCGGCTGCGACAAAGCCCTAGACGGAACACTGATTCTCAAAAAGGACCGGACCCTGGAGGAAGCAATCCCTAGATGCTTGAAAGGATCCATGGACCAAAATGAGGCCGTTGGTGTTATCATCGGTGAGATTAATGGTGATAGAGCTATTTAACGAACCAGGCTTACACTTGATGTAGGAAACAGGAACACGGTTCTTGGAAGACAGCTTCCCCACCGATTTAACATCATGGCTTGGTTTCGGGTCACAGATATATGGTTTGAAATGATGGGTGGCAAAAAGGGACTTAAATGCCGACTGCAAAAGCTGGAACTTGGTGACAAGAGCTGGTGGGCAGCCCTGGACTCGCCCGACCCTGTACCTCCGAACCAGCGAAACTTCGGGATCAAGCCTGATTCTATCGAGTGTCTTTCTTGCCTCCAGACGAGCCCGCAAATTTACGACCAAGGCTGGATGTGCCTGGAGCCCACCTGCAATATGTTCTGGAAGCTCATTGACAGTGGATCCGCTCCCAACAGTCTGAGTTTCCACTCTACCTTTTTGAACTACCGCGTCGACCATACCACGAACCCGGTCCCTCGATACCCGCTTAATCCAAAATGGGACCGGGTTGTTGGTGCACTGGCGAGAAACACCGTTCGCGAGGCCTGGAGAGCTATAATCTGCCCGAATTGCTCGAAGTGCATCCCACGTACTTACTGGAGGGGATGGAAATGCTCAGAAGGTGCTGGAGGCTGCAATATCTGCAGTTTTCAGGCCATGGTGCTGCTTGATCCCATTGAAATTAAGGATGTGGCTAGGATTAGCCTGAGACGAAATATCAGAGCCAGAGAGGGTTTGATGGCCCCGGAAATCAACAACACATTCGCGGCCCCCTATCGGCAGCTCACATACACTCTCCCTGGTGTTGGGACCATCACCCACTTCGCGGCCAACAAATCCATTGCAAGCCGCCGAAACGGTCCGGACCATTTGTTCCAGAAGTTCCAGGAAACTGATCTTGGTCTGAAGAGGTTTCCTCTGAAACAATCGCCGGGTAAGTAGAACTTGTGATGTTGTTAGTGTAAAACAGGACGCCGCTAATAGACCGAGAAGTTTCTGGAACGTTGATGTGCCACTTTGCCGTGAACTATGTGAGTGATTGAATATTTACGCGGCAATCGTGCTCTTCTGACAATGAACAAGGGGACTCCATACAAATACGTCGTCGACGTGGACTCCAAAGGCTTCAACGAAGCTACTGACGATGTCCTTCGAGCCTTTGGTCGCCTGGCATGGGCTATCGAAAAGGCTGCCACATATGCCGGAGACGATTACGAGATGCCCAATGAACTTTTGATCCTGGGATACTTTGAAAGTATGAAGATGGGGGTAAGTTGATTTTCTAGATTGTACACTGTTTCCGTCTAATTTAGGTCAACAGTTTCACGATGACGGAGAGGAAGGTCTTGGTCCGGACATCGCGACACTCTCTCTCGGTGCCAAATCAGAGATGAAGATCCGCATGAAGAAACCATGGTTTGATGGCTACAGAAAGATCAGCAAGCCCATCAAAAATGACCCCGTGTTGGCAGGCTGCAAGTACGAAGAGGAGCGTACTGCCCTAAAGGAGGACTACGAAGCTGGCAATCTTTCTGAGGCTGCGTATGATGAGGCTCGTACTGCGGTTTTCAAAAAGAAGGATAAGAAGACAGACAGGCGCGTACACGCACAGCCCATTATCAGCATGACTCTCGAACATGGCGACTTGGTTGTCATGCATGGAAGAAAGCTCCAGGACTATTATGAGGCAAGTATCCATTCTTTTGCTTGGGTTTTTAAACCCCTCTAACTGGAACAGCATTCGGTGATCCCCAGCGGCACGATGCGCTTTGCTCTCACGGCCCGAAACATCACTCCCCGGGAGGGTATAGACAATGGGGTCCGACAGGCAGAGGCTCGGATCACATCCGACCTGAAATACGACGGACGCTGATTGTACTTGCACTATGCAAGCCCTGCATTTGGCCTTCTCTACTTACCGAATGGGCACGCGAATCAATGCCTTGCATCTTTTGATTTGCATGCATCAGATACCTTTTCCGTTTCCCGCTTGATTTCTTTTTCAATTTCCTTTGCTTGATCTTTCAAACGGAACCCCAGTGGCATTATTTGCACGCATTATACCCCATATCTTTTCCCGGCCGCTTTTTCTGCCTTTCCCTCATATACCCAGTGCCTTTTATAGGTGAAATAGCCTCGTGCTTTTTCTCTCCCTTATATTTTGCAATTGCTCTTATCCGCCCTCACCAGTTCTTGCCCTTGTCTCCTTTTATTGCTTTCGTCTGCTCCAATGCCTTCATTTGATTTTATTTCCTTCACTGGTTTGCAAACACAAACGGCGTCCCTAGGCGTTACACGGCGTCGTTTACGATTGAAATTCCCCGTGTTATACACGCGGCATCCAGTCTAAAAAGCTATTCAATTTACTTATGAGTTTTATTTTTCGTGTACCGAGATAAAGTCGTCAGTGCCTTGACAGGCCGGGCTCAGAGAGGCAGTGCACCCATTGCTATATTCGGGGCCCAAGCGGGGCATCCAAATCGGCTCAGCCGCCTCAGCCTTGCAATGGGGAAATGACTGTGGGGCCATCGCCCGAGAACAACTAGTCCGTCCGCCCCCAAATGCAGGGTCTGCTGTTGTCGATGAAAGCTGGCTAGTTGTGCGTAGATCCTAAATCGCCTATGTTTTGGTTCGGAGATTAACGAATTCCGGTCATCCAGGAAGCGGCTCAAAACTTGTCAAAACAACAGTGCCTTAGACATTCGCACATTATTCAGCACTACGGACTGTTTTTGGCGTTGGCGGTGGAGAGACCGAATTCCCGGTCCCTCGCTACTTGGGCTCCGCGTTTTGACTTGGCTTCCTCCCCCCTCTTTCTCTTTCCGACCTCCACACTCGTTAATTCTTGACTCTACTGGGGATGCCCAGAGCCAGAAGCTCTCCGGCAGCTCTTCACCTGCCCGCGTCCCCCACATCTGGAGGCTGACTGCGGCTCTCCACTGTTGTGACTTTTACGATCCAAGTGCGCGACTCGCGTGCCCTTGACGCTGAGATCACGAGCGCACCGAAAGGCATTCGACTGCATCACGGGCTCTGCGGCGATGGCGCATCAAAACGGCCAACAGGCATACTATGGCCAGGCCAGCGACCCTCCGAGCTCCCACCTAGCTTCCGGCCGCTATGAAGGCTACGCGCCTCAGCAAAACTCCACCTCGAACCAGCATCTACCAAGACGAATGCCCAGTTACAATGCCGGAGATGACTCGACGCTTTTCAACGCCGCTCGACTCTCCAATTCGCGAGCGACCGATGCGAACGCGCGGTATCCGGCAAGCAGCGGTGGATATGCAGGCAATGTTGGACAAGGGGGCTATGGTGCTGCCCAAGGGGAATACGATGACGATAGAGGTGCTGGAGTCTCACGCGCGGCAGCTATGTCGCCCACTCGTGCTGCGTCGCACAACACAGGCTCGGCCGGTTACCCGTACCAGCACGCGTCCGCGGCCCCGGGCCAACGCACCTACAACCCCCAGCAATATGGCCTGCCGCAATCGCAGACACAGCCGAATCTGAGCTATAATCCCTTGAATTATAACGCTCCATACGCCAGCCCCGTGTCAGCTCATCAGCCCTATAATCCGGCGGCGTACCAGCCCGCTGTAGTCGCTAGCCTTGCGTCCCCAACTCTGCCACGACGGCCAAGCGACGCATCGCCATACAGCCAGACGCCTCCGACTCCGTCGTACGGCTTTTCACAGCAACCACCAGTGCCTCCACCTCGCGGACCCGATCATCCTTACGGAGGACGTTCGTACGGATCATCGCCAAACACTTTGAATCAGCGGACTGGGAGCACCGCTTCCTCGTATCGGCCGACTCAATCCCCATCAACAACTGGATATGTGACCTCGAATTCACCGTCTGGTGCCTATATGCCCCAATCTGCCACGCGGCCATATTTCCCCGCGTCTCATGGTTTTGGGACTGATTCGCCATACCCCTCTGCCACGATTCCGCCAATTAACCCCGACTTTGACGACCGGCCTCCTGTGCCACCAGCACATCAGCCACAAGGAAACGGGCTTTACGGAAATCGACCAAGTGTGTCTCATTCGTCATCAGGGCGGTCTCTTCCCACTCCCCCAGTGCAGCAAGACTTACCTGTTCTGCCTCCGAGACGAACAGATACCTTGACTCGACATCCACAGGCACGACCTTTACCTGGACCACCCGTTGATGATACGCCCGATATTACTGGGCCATCTCCATCTCCCGGCCTCAATGATTCCTTCGAAAATGATGAGCTGATTAAAGAAATTGAGTCGGCGGTGATGGATACGCAGGCTACATTTAGTGCACGACGTCACAGCTCCAGGGCATCTCATAGCGGCTCTGGTTCAAATTTGCGTCTGTCACCAGACGAACAACACACTCATACCAACGGTAACATGGCCACTGGGACTGGTCAGTATGTCAACTATGACGCCTATAGTGACGACAGCGAGGCAGAAGCTGAGGCTGGACTTGCCATGTTGCGTATGGCGGAAGAGGAGGAAAGAGCTCATCAAGACCGAGAGCGTCTTCAACAACACGGCCGCCCTCGGCGAGAGACTAACGCATCGATCCTTAGCACTCGCTCTCAGGGTTCTCGCGTGTCTCCAAGAGGCCCCTCTCCAGGAGGCCTTTCGCCGAACTCAGATCCTCAAGAGGACGGCGATTTTGTGGGACACGATCTGGCTCTTTACGAAGGAGGCTATCAAGGAAATCTCCATTATGGTGACCAGCCGAATTCCGAAGAGTACTCAGATCAAGCCACGGGGGGCGGTTTCTCGAGAACTCGCGGCTCTCTCAGAAGTTCCGATATTTCCCCTGATGAACGAGGTGATTATCCGGACGAATACGAACATCCTCCCATTGCGTACGAATACGCCAGTCGCTTTCACCGCCTGCCACCTGATGCGCGGGTGGACGCTGGTGGCACCGGTGGATTCTCGGCGCCAGGGAATTACGATCGTCGGATGAGCTTCGATTATGGCGAAGATGGAGACAGCCCATATGAACAGCATCTGGACGGAGATCGGTCTGACGGTGAAAGCCCACACCGGGCCGCGCATGAGGATCTTTTCTTCCACCCGGGCATGCGCCCGTTGCCGCCAGCGCCCGTTGAACCCGCGAACCAAGAGCTTTTCACACATTTGATGCCCGCCGGCACGTATAGGCCTCCAGAGCAGGACGAATTACAGGGCCATGATCAGTATAGACAACCCTCCTTACCAGCATCTGCGGACTCGTACGGAGACACATTACTCAGTCCCTCTCAAGTCCCGAGGTCGTCGTCCTTGTCTACGCCTATGGGACCTCGTACCGACCCACCTATCAGATCCAAGACCGAAGCGGATCGCTTGAGGAACAAGCAGGAACAGGAGTTTCTGTGGCAGCTTCGGCAAAAGGAACTTCCCAAAATTGATCCAGCCGAAGCGGCCGCTTCGATGGCTCTGGATCTGCCCACGATCCCCGCGGGGCGCCGCAAGAAGTTCAATCCCGCAAAACTGTCGTCGGACCAGTTCAAGAAATGTACTGAACCGTGGGCTCTTAGCTCTATTCTGACTTGGATTCGGGACTTGAGCGAGGATGAAACCGATCTCAGGAAGTCCGCTATTGTTGATGCGATTGTGGCGCTGTTTACTCATAAGGTTCCGACTATGAACACTACCGAAGCCGAAACCCTCGCTGCTCGTGTTGTCAACAGTATGTTCCAGGAGGAAGCACTTGTTAAGGAAGAGGAGTGGGTCAGATTCGGCAATGGTACACTTTCAGGTGTCCTGTTTCAGATCACTGGTACCGGGTGCTACTCGCCGAATCTCCACGAGGAGGAGCTGCACATCCAGGACACCGATTCCTATGGTCGGTGCTATTCTTATCACTGCATGAGAACCCTGAAGAAGGTGAATCTGAAGGCGCAGATGATGGCACCGCAGAAGAAGATGGAGGATTGGGTGACTTTCTACAGCGTCCCAAAGGAGGTGTGGGAGTCCCATCCAAAGAAGGAGGTCGATCGGCAGAATAATTTGCATGAGATTGTGACCACGGAGGATGCCTATATTGGACAGCTGGACGTCTTACGGGAACTCTACCGTGACCAGCTTTCTGGCATGAATCCTCCCATCATCCCAGCCAAACGACTAACCAAATTCCTGTCTGATGTTTTTGGCAAAGTCGATGCGGTGAAAAAGGTCAACGAGGACTTCCTCCTGGCGCAGCTCAAATACCGCCAGAAGGAGCAAGGCCCGTTCATTGCTGGCTTCAGCGATATTTTCCGAGAGTGGATTCGCAAAGCAAAGAGCGTCTATATCGACTACGCTGCGCACTTTCCCGCTGCCAACTATTATGTCCGCAAGGAGTCCGAGCGCAATGTGCATTTCAAGGCGTTCTTGAACTCCGCACGCGATCACAAGTTGTCCCATCGATTGAGTTGGGACACTTACCTGAAATCCCCGATCACGCGAATCCAGCGATACACTCTGTTGTTAGCTACCGTCCATAAGAACATGCCTCAGGACTCTGAAGAAAAGACCAATTTGGCCCAAGCCATCGAGGAAATCAAGGTTGTCGCATTGGAATGCGACAACAAAGTTGGCGAGATGAACAAGAAAGCCGACCTGATGGAGCTCTCGGCCAAGCTGCAGCTGCGACCAGAAATGAAGAAGGAAGTCGAGCTCAACCTCGAGCACCTGGGCCGTGAAGTCATTTTCCGAGGTGATCTCCAACGCCCAGGAACACGGACTCGATTCCTCGTTGACACCCATGCCATCCTGTTCGACCATTATTTCGTTCTTGCGAAGACATTTACCACGCGAGACCCATCGCGCACGGTCAAGTACGAACGATATGATGTCTCAAAGCTGCCGATTCCGATGGATTTACTGGCCTTGGAAAGCACACGCGATGACCCCGTTGTGAAGTCATCCGTCCGAGGTGTTTCAACAGTGACTCAAGCTCAAGGTGGCATAAGTCCCCTGACGCATACCGGCGCTCCCACGAATGGCCCTACCGCGGTCCTGGACTCCAAAGATGACAAGATCCTTTATCCTTTCAAAATAAAGCATCTTGGCAAGAACGGCACGTACATTCTGTACGCCGCCTCTGCGCAGAGCCGTAAGGAATGGTGCGAGAAGATCATCGAGGCAAAGACCAAACACGCTGCGGCTCTATTCTCACAGAATGCCGAGCCTTTCCGCCTGCGTGTTCTTGCAGATACTGCGTTTGCTTACTCCGACCACACGTCTGGATCGAAGAGCGTGACCATCAAAGGAACCCCGCTGAATCGTGCTATCAAGGAAGTGGAGAAAAAATATGCAGACTCTGGGCCTCGACCTCCGCCTGTCTGTAGGACTGGTGTGAACTGTGCCACGGTATTCCAGCAGCCTCCGGGCCGAATGATGTGCGCAATCGGAACGGATTACGGCGTTTACATGTCTGATCTTAGTAACCCGCGCGGTTGGTATCGGGTAAGTGCTTGTGGTTGCTCAACTTGATTGCAGATTATTGACTGACTTGTCCAGGCCATCCCCATCATGCGGGTGACACAGGTCGCCGTGTTCGAAGAATTCAATCTATTCTTGCTTATTGCCGACCGCTCCTTGATTGCCTACCATCTCGACGTGGTGTGTCCTGCTAGTGGGGTAGCTCAATCGCAGGATTCCGCCCGCCGAGCTCCTCAGAAGCTATCCGGGAACCGCGAAGTGGGCTTCTTTGCCGCAGGCCGCATGAAAGACCGGTACCTGGTCTTGTACAAGAAACGAGATGGCCTTTCCTCCACATTCAAGGTTCTCGAGCCCATCCTTCAAAAATCCTCATCCAGCAAAACACGCCTCTTCCAATCTCGCCGCTCTCAAACCGAGTTCTTCCGCGAATACGACGAGTTCTACATCCCCGCCGAAAGCTACGGCATCAACATGTTCCACTCCTCCCTGGCCATCTCCACCCAACGTGGCATCGAAGTCCTCACCCTGGACAAAAAGCAATCCTGGTCCGTCCCTGACTTCCGCTCCGAATCCCAAGAAGCCCACGATACCTTGCATAGCATCTCCCACCGCATTCAAGGTCTCCGCCCGCTCGGCATGTTCCGTCTCAGCGACAGCGAGTTCATTGTCGCGTACCAGGAATGTGCCGTGTACGTCAACAAGCACGGCGACGTCTCTCGCAGCGTGGTCATGGAGTTCGTCGGCAGTGCACACACTGCTTGCCTGTACGGCAAATTCCTCATCCTCTTCAATGACGATTTCGTCGAGGTTCGTAACGCTATGAACGGTCGCCTCAGACAAGTCATCCCCGGCCACAACGTCGTCTGCTTGGATGATGGCAGCAAATCGCCTGGGTCATTCGGCCAGGCTGCTCCGTCTTCCAACATGAGTGGCTTCCCTGGCTCCAATGGCACCTCTTATAGTGACACTGCACACACAGTCAAGATCTGCATGCAGCACCCCGAGTACGAGCGCAGCCAGATCGTCTTGGAATTGGTTGAAAATGAGGGTCAGAAAGATTAATCAAATCTTATATCCTGCACCTTCACTTCCATCGGCCTCTCCAGTTGTCCATTATTTCGAGACACTTATTTACCACCCTTTTCTTGCGTCTTCCTCCTCCCACACCAACTTTTCACTCTACCGCATTTTATTTCCCAACTCTTCTTCATGTTCGGACTTGGGCGCAAGGCATTGACGCCTACTTGGCATGCATTTTCCCTTCTGACGCAGAGCGCTGTTTTGATGACATGCTTGTATATAGAAATGTGATCGTGCCATCTCACGACTCTTAACGACATTTATTATTCAGCCAACCTATCTCAATCTATGCATTTTGAACTTAATCGGTGCTGGCCGAGGCCGTCTAACGTTCTATTTTCGAAAGACCATGTTTCCATGACGTAGCATACGAGGTGCAATCCTCTGCAATCCTCCCGGTAGATGTTTCCCCGAAAGCCCAAGTTAGGCCGGACGTATCATACCAAGTGATGGCGTTCAGGATGCCAACCCCCAAATGGCAAAACTAACCGGAAAAGGAATCTCACGGGTCCTCACTTTACAACCGACAGTTTATGATCAAAATAATCCAGACAGCCTTGGAGCTTTCTAAAGGTAACTAATCTAACTTTGTACCTGAATGCGGGACGGATACACCAAATGCAAGTGTATAATTGCACATAGCTTAGGACCAAAAGAACGCATAACAAACAGGGAATGAAATGGATCCCCCCAAACCCAAAGAAAACAGAAAAGAGAGGATATCATCATGATTCAAATTCAACAACCTTGCTGACAACCTCGGCATCATGCGCTGATACGTCATTCCCATTCCCTCCAATGTCAGGCTTGTCGGCTCCCTCCTTTGCATCAAGAAGAGAAGACGCCTCGTCTTTACCGCGGACGCTGAGAACCTCCGCACCCTCGAGGAGATCGCGGTCGGCATCTCGCACCCCGCCGCGCTGGGGGTCCGCACCGTACGCGCCTGCGCCCCAGCTGGAGATACCACCTGCCATGGCGGCAGCGGAGCCACGGCGGAAGTCGTCTTCGTCGTCCTCTTCGTCATCCTCTTCACGGCCGAGAGCATTGCGCTCGAGGTCGCGCTGGGCCTCGTCCATGCGCTTCTTGACTTCGGCTGCCATGCGGATACCGTCTGTGACGATGTTGTCCAGGACTCCGCGGAGACCTTTGCCGGGTGGGACGATGCCTCCGGAGGCTCCGGCGACGGATACGGCTCCGGCTGCGGTGACGTTGGAAGGTTTGGCGCCTCCGAGGTTGGAGAAGGTTGTGAGGTTGGAGGAGAGGGATGAGGATGCGGCGAGCGAAGCTGGGTGTGGGTGGTCGGAGAGGTGGAAAGACTGAGGGAAGTAGGACTCGAAGAATTGTTCGAGGAGCTCGTCCGCTAGGACGACCATTCGGAATGTTGGGAGGGTAATGTGAAGAGGGTTGTTAGGGTCGAGAGCCGGGTTGGCCGATTCAGATGTTGGCCGGTTCTGAGAACTCTCGGTGGATTCCGCCGGTTGAGAGGCCTCCGTAGGAGGCGATTTCTTTTCCTTGTTGTCGTCAACGTCGATTAAGTCCTCTTCATTGTCGCCGATGGCGAAAGAGTCGAGTTTTTCGATGAGCTCCGTAGCGCCACCCTGTTTGGCGGCTTTTCGGTTCTCAGGGTGGCTGGGGTCAGCGTACTCGAAGCAGCGACGAATGAAAGCGCTGACACTACCCAAAAACCTCTCGTCAACGGTAAGTCTGTTTTGCTCGGCGTGTTCGCGATCACTGGTGCCGTTTAGATCTTCTAGAGACTGAGTAGCAGTGATAGTACCCTCGAACCCACGGCGCGATAGGAAAAGTAGTGCCTCGGAAATTTTGAGAATCCCTTCTCGGTCAACTTGGCCATTGCCATTATCATCATACAGGTCAAAGAAATAGTTGATGTTGTTCATGATGTCCGGTGACCCCTTGAGACGAGCCAGACCGTTGACAACGTTTTGCAAACTCAAGCCTTCCTCAGGGTCAGTAGACCACTTGCGGTAAAGGCGCTGCATAAACTCGTGGTCTGCCGGTTGTCGACGGTTGGCCCAAAGCAGTGACTTGTTGGATCCCCTGAGACTGCTGTAGCCCTGAGAATCTTTCCGAGATCCGGCGGGTGTGTCTGAGACAGCCCATTTTGAGGTAGCAGCCAGGAATTCCCTAAAAGCATCGTAGTCCATATGAGTGGGACTAGGTCCGAGGCCAACACGGCCGACCTCCGCATTTGCAGGAGGCCCAAGGGTGGAGAGACGCTCGGATTTCTTCTTTTCCTGTCGCTTTCTTTCTTCCTCGACGAGTCTCTGGTGCTGCTGCCATTGATACAAGGTATCGTAGAAGCGATCATAGATGGTGCCGAGGTCGTCGACACTGAGACGCTTGCTCTCGGGGCCAAGGTTGCGGATGGAAGTACGCTTAGCGAAGCTTTCAATACTCTCCAAAACGGAGTCCTTGTGCTTGTCGCGCTGTTCGACAATGGTGCTGTGTGTGATTCCAGAAAACTCCTTGAAAGCCACAACCATCAATTCTTGGAATCGTGTGATGGCTCGTAGCTTCGGGTTCTCGGATCTTGGATGCGCAGATTCATCCAGACGTGAGAAGTAAGACTTCAGAACAGAGATGAAAGATCCGTCATCCTGAATATCCAGAAGTTCTTCGCCGTTAACCCGAAGAATCGCCAGACCAACTTGGAATAGCACCTTGGGGCCTTCCAAGAAGAAAACGTCCAAAACACGGAATGCAAAGACGAGAGGCATGGAGTTGATATAAAGGGAGAGGAACCACGGAAGAGAAACGACGGAGAGCTGTACATCGGACTTGGAGAGGTGTTCCCAAAGAACTGGCATGGTCTTTTCCACGAGAGATTCAAACACCTTTTGGTCGAGAAGAGTACCATACATGGTGGTAGAGTAGTATCCGGGAAGAAGACGATCACAAAGCATGGAGAGGAGGAAAAATGCCTGCGATTCGGATGTATATCTGTTTCGAGTCAGTACTTGGTCGAACGTTTCAGGAAGAGGAGTTGCGACAAACATTAACAATGCTGCAACCACGATATTCATAGCTTGACAATATCCAATTTCGGCATTGATCCAGCTGTATGCTGTGAGAACACGACGCAAGCGACCAATACCCTCTTCGCTCTGAAATCCGGGATACTCTGGTAGACTGCGGTTTAGATCTTTTTCGATCTCATCAATGGCGAGGGATTCCTGGCCCTGGAACTGGGCTAAGGTCTCCTGGTAAAGTTTGGGTGAACGGAGGCGAAGGAAAAGAGAACCGGACGAAAGTTCCCAGATCTCTCCACGCAGTCGATTCGGCAGACCGACTCTGATCAGCTTATGAAATGTGGGTTGCCGAACAAGCGTGGCATTGCGACCGTTTTCTGAGAACGGATTAGCCAAAAGAACACAAGGCAATGGCTATTTCACGAACATACCTCGGAAATACTCGCCCCAAAGCCGCATCTTGCTACGGTCCCGAAGCTTGCGCGCATCGCCAGGATAACGAAAGAGCATGCCCAGCCCCGCATCTGGGGGCGCACGAGCATTCTCTCCCTGCTCCTCCGGTGACTTCCCCCGCGCACCTGAAAGCAAATACTCTGAGTAGCAATCCAAAACGACAGACCGCAAATTGTCAACTTCCTTCATGCCTTCCCGCAGGCCTTTCTTTAGGCAATCGCAGAATCGCTCGCAAGCTTGTCTGCTACCGACAAGTTGTAGAATTAGGCGCTGAGGCACAAAGTTGGGTTCCTGTTGTTTGCTCAACAACCCATTCCATGTCGTCAACGCCAGGGAGAAAACGTGACTGGCGCTGTGAAGTCGTTCGACGCGGCGAATACATGACAGGGGCAGCGTGAAGCCATTGCCGGAAGGGCCAGTGCCGTGCGTTTGTCCTGTAAAATTGGTCGAGGCACTGAGGGTGGAGGATGGTAGGAAGCTCGTTGGCTGTGTGGAAAAGCAGATAAACCGCTCACTGAGGTGCAGACGCCCCGTATACCGATTACCTGTCCGGTCAACCTTGCGGGGGCCTTCTCCAGAGCTGGATGTGTTTGGTAGAGGGAGGACTAGGTCGGCAGTGATCTCCTGTAGGGGATTCTGGGAATCGGGCAGGCGGAATTGTTGGCGGAAGAGGGAGGCCTTTGAGGGATTGTTGTTGTCGGAGGAGAGGGAAGGGATATTGAAGTTGGCAGGGTCAATCAGTGATTGAGCCTTCTGCACAAAGGAGGACCACGACATGGTAGTGGGCAGCTGTCGATCTGGATCGGACTCGGTGTTTGAAAGGTACGGAAGTCCAGTGCAGGTCGGAGCGGAGCTAGAGACGCAAGCACGGCCAGCCGATGCGGGCGGAAAGAGCGCTAATTAACCCGATATTTGTTCAGTAGAAAGCTTCAGGGTCATTGTACAGCCCCAATCATCCTTGGTGGAGCTCTGAACGTGCAGCTCGGAGAACGTGGGGATGGTGTTGTTGTCGGATCGATAAGAGGGGGAGAAGTGATGCTGCGTCCCTGTCACGTGATGATCAGCCCTATGTTACGAGTTCGTTGCCCGCGAGATATTCTAACAGCATGGCTATTGTTGACAGAAGAACGAAATGCCAAGGATCTACAGATGGTCACGAAGGATTTGATTCCATAGAAAAGAAGTTCATTATAAGGAAATTCGCTGTACAAGCTGGACATCACTGGAGGAAAGAAACGGAAAACCACATGGATCATGGCAGTGAACAAAGTCTGAAGAAGTAGCAATCTCGTAGTCAGACTCAAAAGCAACTTTTTGCTAGTCCATGCGTACAAGAAATGAGGAGGATCAGAGACGGGCTCATTAGTGAACCAATCTAGTTCTTATCCACAGATCCCCGAGTCTGCGAGGACTCCTCGATGTATTCCGGGAGAACATCCTCGGTCTCGGCCATCAGACCCTGCTTCTCACAGGCCTCACCCTGCTCCCAAGCAGCCTTGTGCTCCTGGGGCTTGGTGCCACGGTACCGCTGCCAAAGGAAGACAACGGCCTGGCCGACCAGCATGCCGATGGCGCTGGCGGTGAGACCAGCTAGGACACCGAGAACAGCGGGTACGAGGATGAAGCGCACAATGCGCGAGAAGGTGTGGGCGAAAGCGCCGCGATGGGGACCGTGATGCATGTGGTGGTGGGGACGGTCGGCATTCTCGGAATCGAAGTGGCCGTGGTGGTGATGTCCCTTGGGGCCTTCGAAATCGTGGAAGGGCATGCCATCAGGGCCAGCCTCATCATTGTGCTTGTGGGAGCCATGGTGACCGCTCATGCCCATCATACCCTTCAAGCCCTTCGGCTTGCCGTGGCAGCCCTTGCGGCCGGCTTTAGGGCCTTGGCCCATTCCCACAATACGCTCCTTGGCAGCGGCCAGAAGGCCACGAACACGAGAGACAAGGAGCTCCTGGAGGCACTTGGGCTTGCCGTTGCACTTCTTCCACGACAAACGGTCGGAGGGAGACGCGGTCTCGTCAATCTCGGTCTTGGCGATATACAGCTCACCGGCGGGGTCTTGGACGAGGGTAATGGCGACGGTGTCGACGGGGACCGGGTGAGCCTCCAAGTCGAGAACGGTGAATCGAACGTTGAGAAGGTCGGCGGTTTCGTCGGAGGTTGCCACGGGCACGACCTCAAGGGCGTAGCCAACCGGCATGGGGCCGGCTACTTCACCATCTTCGATTTCCTGGATGACATCGATGGGGCTTGGAGTGACGGGAGGGAAGATCTGGCGACCGTTGGCCAGCAGGCGGTTGTCTTCAATGGAGAAGTCGAGCATCTTGATGGTCAGTGAGCGCGCTCTCTATGGGTTCAAGGTGACGTACCAGTGACGACGGCTTACCATCAGCCCAGCTGACAGCGCCTTCCTTATCAACCTGGCGGACGGGGCATTCAGTGCAGGGCAGATCAACGATGGCATGATGGGTGTCTTCGAGGAGCATGGGGTGAATGTTCATGAAACCGTTCTCAACGGCTTCCACCTGGGGCTCCATCTCAGGGACGACCAGCATGGCGCTGGCGCCCAAGGCGGCCGCACCACCCAGAAGGATGGAGCGAACAAACATTGTGAATAAAGAGCGGACGTCGAAGACAGGAGAGGTAAAGTGAGAAGATTGAAGATTGAAGTTTAGAATAAGAAGTTTAGAGGGGGAAGGCAGTGGAGATGATCTGTCGCCCGCATATGGGGCGAAGTGGAGCAGGTGACGCCAGCTGCTGCGTGTCTCGTGATGTGATTCGCTTATGGTGGTACAATTCGGTACAGCCTTACCGTACACATTTACCCGATTGTGATACATTTCTAATCCCATTGGAAACGTCAGAAGGTATTTACAGTACGTCCACGCGATCCGTGATCCACCCTACGAAGACGGGCGCTTGCTTTCCCTCACACGGAGTGCAAGTCCGAACGATCAGTCTCAACCTGTCCACGACCGCTCATAGTCCAGCCACCTGTTGACGCCGAACAAGGCCTTCTCCACTAGCTGTATCTCCGAAATCCTCATCTTGTACAAGAAACTCGATAGTGCCAACGGGACATCGTTGGCTACCATCCAGTCCTCATAAACACGTAAATAATACGCAAGCCACATCATTACGCCCATACCTATGATGGTCGTTGCATACTCCTCTGGCTTCGTTAGCACTGCTTGGTAAACACGTATCACCCAATTAATCAGCGAATTCCAGAGCTCCTTATAATGAATGACGATATAGCCCATTATGGTATAGCCATCTTCGGCCTCCTCGAGATTCTCAGGCCATGACCCGGGCATCATCTCCCCGGGCCAATTACCGAGCGGCAGAGTCCGGCCCGAATTACCACAAGTTGTCTGATTCATGGTAGTCTTGGGGTTGGAAGTGTCATTCACAACAGCGAGCATCTCAGGTGGAGGTTGGTCTGTTCGTCTGAGACCCCCGTTCCCTAAAAGCGGTCCCTGTTCGAGCTGTTCCTTAGCAAGAATCTCCTCCTTGCGGGAATCCCAAACCGGGAAACGGGGTCGATTTAGGCGAATTCGTTTCGATGGGGGAGGTGGCGGCTTTTCTAACAAGTACGATGATGGTTTTTCGATGTGTGTTCTCAAGGACATCTCACCAACCCAGATAGGGAGAGGCGAGGTTAGAGGCGAGGTAGCCGGCGAACAAAACGACTTCGTACTCCAACTCGAGCGATTGACTCGCGGCTTCGATCTCGAACGAGTTGGGTCCGATTCGAACAAGTCTGGATCTGGCAAGTCTGGGGCATTGTGACATTCAATCCGGAGCTGTTGCTGGTCCATATCGACTTGCGCTTCCACATGTATTTCTCGCATTACGCTGTCTCCATCAGCATCTACCTCGATGTACTCCTCTTTTAGGAATATGGGCGCGTTTTCCATGCTGACATCCCCGTTAGCGGCTATCTGAAAGCTGTCCGAGGAACAATCAGCGGTTCGCTGAGCCATCGTATCTCTCTGGTCAAGAATAGCTTGGCCTCCTGCTAAATATACCTCATCTGCATATATGCCATCTTTGGAGAGCACATCGAGGTTCCACACGGATTCTTCAGCATCTTTAAGAAAGAGATAGAGCCGCCGCAGCTGTTCGTTCTCGTCTTCGACGTGCTCCTCAATGACATTCAGTGCCTCAAATATTTCGTCCCGGTTTTCCATATGCCAGCTGAAGACTTCATCAAGACCATCGAGCGCAAAAGCGAGTAAATTGTCGAGATGCGCTGTCCTTTCATGCATCCGCTTCATGTCCCAAGAAACCTCGTATTCACGTCGACCCCTTTCTACCTCTGACAATAGAAATGCGTCGTTCAGCCCATCATGCAAATGATGCATCTGCGTGATATAGTCTTCTCTCACAAATCCAACCTGCTGTGCTTCTGTGTATTTCACCTTGAGCTCCTGGAGCTCTGCTTTAACCTTGCTGCCGGCGTCTTTCAAGTCAACGATCGACTGTTCGCAATCGAGGATGAAATGGCGCATGTTGTCCCTTACTATGTTTAACTCGATTAAACTTTCGTTTGTCCAATCGAATTTGTCTTTTTCTTCCTCCAAACCAATTTCATCGTGCGCCTGAATGCTCTCTAACCCCAGATCAAGCCCCCGCTTGTGAGGCACAAATTCTCTTGCGACTTCATCCAAGGGGTTGATTGGAGGCTGATCTTCGAGGTCTACCATAGGATCGATGTTAAGATCCAGAGGGAGAGGCCTGGGTTTGAATCTGGCATTGACCCGCGTGGTGGACGGGGCTTTTGGAGAAGGCTCCCGGAATCTGGATTTACCCTTTGATCGGATGGTCGCCATTGTGAGTCGGTGTTCGTGTGGTGGGACAGACTCGATCAGAAGTTAGCAAGACGATTCAACAGATTTCAGCAGTGAAATAATCTGGTTATGGAAGGATTTGAAGGGTTATTTGAATGCCTTTCTTTCACTGCACTCGTCTGCCAAAGGCCTTCAACTCCTTTGTGTAGACTTGAATGAAAGGGCATTCATTGTATTGCTTTCAGTGAGACCATGATTCGACTCCTTTCAACCATCTTTGATTTCAAAACTGGGGGCCCCACGCGTGAGATAATCCGTATTGTGAATAATTCCATTTTGGTTGGAGCTTGAAACATCAAGTGTTCGAAAACAGTTCCCTTTCATCGCGCATAAAAGAACTCAGTATTAGGCCAGCAGTCATCAATTATGAGTATCTTTAAGTATCTTAAGACTGCCAATTGCATTCCAGGATTTCTGGCAAATATTTGGACCGTTGAACTCCAAGGTTTCTAGCTAGAAAATGCTATGTGGACCCGGATGGACCTTCGAATGCACCTCAACGATATGGGATGCCGTTTAGGGTTAAGAGAGAGCAAGATATATAACTGCATTGGCCTAAGATTATAAACAGTTCTAACCATCAAAGAATGTGGTCATCTATTCCCAAACTCCATAGTCGGGGAAATAACGGTCATGGATTCTCCGCGCGTAATCAACAAGAATAGGATAGCTTTTGATATCCTTTCTAGAATCCACGCCCCTAGTAACGGGTTAGCGCAAAAACAGACAGATACTGAGTATTAACGTACGCAGTGCACACGAGGTTCGAAACAATGAACCCGAACAGGATGGTGTCGGCTTCGGTCGGGGTGTCGCCGCCCCATAGCCAAAAGGGGCTTTCACGATCCCGGCTTTGGGCGCGGGCTGCCACCAATTGGTTTCCCGTTTTCTCCCAGATATCCCGACGGAACTCGTGGATCTCATCTGCGCTGAATTTCAGGATCCCCATGCCCGTCAGGGTGCGTGTGATTTTGGTGTACACTATGTTTCCGACAACTACCTGAAGAGGCCACGGCAGGGAACCCAAGATCTTGGATCTCATGGCGTAATAGTTCAGCACCCATCTTTCGTGTGCCTACAATCGGATTCCGTTAGAAACTCTCATCCCGAGCGTTGTCCACGTGTCTTGTATGTTTCACCTGGCAAAAGTAAAGCTTCTCCTCGAACAAGGCTTTGAAGCTGATCTCGTGAAGTTCCTCAGTAGGCGAGAGCTTTGCATTCAGATCCTCCAAAGTCCCTGATTCGATCAGTGCTTTAGCAATGAGAGTCGAGTCCCCCATAACCTCCGTCCGGCCATCTGCATGTTCTATGGACACGTACGGCACTTTGCCTCGCGGGGCTTTGGTCATAGATCCCGTCTCGACGCGGTATGTAATATTTCCAAACCGTAAACGGGCCTCGAGCTTGATCACAAATGGAGACCAGGTATAGCCCACGTCATGCAAGCCCCGGAAGACGGTTATTTTGGGGACGGCCTTAGATGATGAAGCCATCGTAGAGATTACAACCTGGTGGCAAGGAACCGTGCTGAGTGATGATTGTAGAGCCTTTGAATCCGTCTGGATCGCTCCTTTCAAATACTCCTCCGTGTCGGGTTTAGGAAGCTGGAAAGTAGTTGCCGAGAATAAGGATTCCTGCAACAGAGTTTACGATACCACGCTCATCATACGCCACAGGCCCTCACAGCCGCAATCTCCCTCGAGTCGCGAGCAAACCGAAGAGTCCATTGGTCTATTATTTTCGAGAAACGGGTCGGTAGGGGGCTAATGAGGCTATGGGGCCCGTAGTTGCATCAACTGTCGGATATTCACGAATCTCCGCGCCATATGAAGCGACATGCAGGCTATCCATTGGCCGTCGGCTTCTGCGGCTTTTGAGGATCTACTCGCCTATCCGACCCAACATAAAATCTTATGGTAGAAAAACAGTCCCTTATGTTTGACTTTATTCCATGTTTGAAAATTTGGACGCCGGGCCACTTGATCCATCTTCGAGTCTATAAGATAGCCGCCGGTGCTTCAGTAAGTTAGGTTGGCAAACAAAGAAATCATAAATACCCCGACCTTTTGACCTTTGAACCAGCTCTAAAACCGTTTTTAATAAATAATGAATATTTGAAAATTTTAATGATTAAAATTACTAAGAATTACAATTCAGGCGACAACTACATAGAAAACACCTGTTGAAAGGTTAATAGTCTTCTCTCGGGTATCCCTCGCAGAGTATCAACTTCCTCAATCCATTGCGAACTATCCATTTCTTTATTCCGCGCAAGGAGCTGCGTGAGCGCAAGATCTATAATGCTCTTATGAAGGTGGATCGCACCAGGGGAGTTTAACGACTTATAAGCTTAGACTTCGGAACGAATTTAACTTGTTGATTCTCTTTTCAAGGAGCTGCTACGATCTCGTACTTGAAATTGATTATCACCATTATGGGTATCGGTGCAATTTCCTAGCTCAGAGCTTAGACTTCTTCCTGCCGGTCACGTTGGCAATCTCTTGTCCGGACAGGAGGTTGTCGGGGTATGAGGTACCATTCGATCCCATGCCGGTTGACGTGCGCCAGTTCGCTCCATCAACTAGAAAATGTCAGCCTTTTCTTTTCCTTCGAATGAGAAGCGAGTCATTGGGAACCTACCAACAAGTGTTTGACCGGTGACATAGCTTCCGGCGTCAGAGAATAGGTAGACAGTCGCATCGGCAATATCACGGACGTGTCCGAAGCGACCGAGTGGTTGCGCTTTGGTATATGCCGCCTTGACATCAGATGGAAGCAGGCGGTCCAGGCCCTGTGCAAGTTAGATGATGTCCTTCATAAAATTCATAAAAGTTCTACACCATAGTAGACTCACCTCAGTCTGGGCGATGGGGCCAGGGGCGATGATGTTTGAGGTCACGCCCCGCGGGCCATACTCGATGGCCACGGAATTGGAGAGGGAGTCAATGCCGGCCTTGGCAACGGATACATGGGCCTGGAAGGGGTTTCCACGGTAGTGGAGAGTGGCACTGACGAAAATGATTCTTCCGCCGGTACCTCCAGGGTACGGTGTAACTGGCCGGTCTCAGCGCTGCTATGAAATGAGTATAAAGGGGCTGGCTTACGAGTTTCCGAGTCCATTCTGTGCTTCTTCCCGGACTCCGTCAGATACGGTAAGGTTGCCTTGAGAGTGTTGTAAGAGCCCAAAACGTCGATGTCCATGACCGACTTGAAGGCATTGACAGAAAGCTGCTCAATGGAGGCGAGGAAGTTGCCCGCAGCGCCGGCGCTGTGAATAGGTTAGTACTTGCGCTTGGAAACTGAGAACAGGGATCATACATGACGAAATCAATGGAGCCGAGCTCCTTGACACAGCGCTCTGCCGCCTCCTTCAAGCTCTCGAACTTGCGGACGTCCACGGCACCGATGCCGATCACTTTGGCGCCCGGTCGGGTGGCTGCCATGTCTTTCGCGGCACTTTCCGTCTTCTCTACGTTGCGGCCAATGATACAAGCATTGGCACCGAGGTGGACGAGCGCGCGGACCTGGGCACTGCAGATGGTGCCCGCGCCACCGGTGCAGAAGACGACCTTGTTTGCTGGACATGTGTCAGTTGAGCTTTCGGACTCGGTCGAAGAACTCACCGAAGATGCCATCTTTCCAGATGTCGCTCATATAATCAGATTTCTTTAAAGGCATGATGAATATTGGGTTGGTGTCTGGGGAAGAGTAAAGACAAGGTGGCCGATTTTATCAGATCAGCGCGGAGGTTAAGCAGTCCGTCGCCTTTTCCCCACAACCGCGGTCGAACCTCGGTTCCCTCGGATGCGCTGCACTACGCGTTATGCGCAGTCAGTAATCACAAATTGCCTATACACCGAGTCAATTAGACGTCTGTACAGACTATACATCGTCCGATATCCATACTTGGCGCCAATCTTCCTATTCAAACTCACTAGGAGTCTCGTATGCATTGACCCGGCCGGGTGTTATCTTCAATGGGGAGGATGAGGAACAGCTGCTCATTACTACACTATGTTTCATGCTACTTCCAAAGTGCTATCTAGCGCTTTGGACATGCCTGGTATTCTGCAGGGATTAAATCGAGTAAATGGGGGCCACCAAAGATGAAAAACGTGCGGCCGGTGATTGGCGGGCGCGTCTGGTGGCAGCGACGTCACCTACCCGAAGATTCAACGTTCTGACCATCGACTCCACGGCATCCCAGAACTCACGCGTCTCTCAGGCACTGTGCACCGTCTGCTCCTGACACCGGCGTCATGGCTTGTCCCATCACTGTCACCAAGTTTGTCGGCACGGTCTCCCTGGGCCTGCTGACGGTAAGCACGAAAAAGCCCGATTCCGTTGCGACAGTATCAGCTAACGCAATTGCTCGATGCAGGGCATGTCCTATTCCACATCGGCCATTACGATCCCGTCTCTCAAGCTTCTCCCATCCTCCGGCACCGCCTCCCGTTGCTTCAACGAGGTGAAGCGCCTCAACCGCAAGCACGCGCTGCGACTCTCCAGCATCGCCAACACCTGCTTCCTATTTTCATTCAGCATCTCCCCGCCGCGACGAAAGCACCCTTACCTGGTTTGGGTCTGCGTCATCTCCACGCTGGCCACCTACGGTCTTGATCTCTGGTCCAACCGCCACCTGGGATTGAAAACCTGGGCCCTGACTGCCATTCAAGACAGCACCGGTCTCCGTCTGTCCAAGTCGTGTGCCAAGAAGGACGAGGATCTTGTGGTCGTGGAAGCTGAAGAGGATGTCAACGGAGAGAGTGTCCAACGTGAGATGGACAGTGAGCGCCGGATGCAACGCGCCCGATCCTGGCTGGCTGCGATCGCTCTCTCCATGGGCATTGTGGGCTTGTGGGGGGATAAAAAGTGAGGCATCCTTCACAACCTTGCCCTCAAACAGACTATGATCTGCTTCGATGGATGTATATTCTTCTCTGGCGCTACGGCGGAACATTGATTGTTGACCCCATCATTTCTATTCCAGATTTTGATTACGCCAATGCTTCAATGATCGTTGACTGTGGTAGTTTTCGCCTTTCCTTGTTCGTGTACATTGCGATGAATAAGGCTCGATTTTATGGGCTAATAACGCTGCACAAGAAAAACGTAGAGAGTACATCATAGGAACCGAATTATCCGATTCCAGCCAGCGAATCCCGTACGAGGAGAGCGGGTTACCCCATAGTGAAGGTGGTGGTGGGGGTGGGGGTGGAGCTGACGATCCCGCGTTATTCCAAACTTGCCGGCACCTTGACTGCGCCCTAGGACTATAAGAGTGGCTTCGTACCTCGAAAATGAAATATTATTCAAACACAGTCATCATGCAGGGTCAAATATTCTTGTTAATCCCAGTCTTCTTTATCGTTCTTCAACTTGTCCTGCGGCTCGGTCGAGCCCTCGTCTCGCCACTCAAGGACATCCCCGGTCCCTTCTGGGCCCGTTTCACCAAGCTATGGTACTTCAGGCGCGTTTATCATGGCGCCTTTGAGCAGGACAACATCTTACTTCATCAGAAATACGGTCCCGTAGTGCGTGTTGCCCCAAACCAATACAGCATTAGCGAACCGGCCGCCATCAAGACCGTCTATGGTACCGGGTCGCGGTTTGCCAAGTCGGCTTGGTATGATGCCTGGAAACACCCGGCACAGTGGACCGTTTTCTCGGATCGGGATATCAAGAGACATTGTAAGTTGGTTTAACTTCGATCTGACCGGAAGTCCGCTCATTTCACATTCTAGCTGAGACGCGAAAGCGCTTCACGAATCTTTATTCCATGAGTTCGCTGGTGCATTATGAAGCGTTTGTGGATCAATGCGCGGACTTGTTCATTCAGAGACTCGATGAATTCGCGGATAAGAAGCAGTCCCTCGACCTCGGTCATTGGTTTCAATGCTACGCTTTCGATGTCATTGGGAATATCACTTTCGGAGAGCGTTTTGGTATGCTTGGCCCAAAGCTAGACTCGTTCAAATTCTAGCCAATTCTAACCAATACAGGATTCCTGGATCGAGGTCATGACATTGACGGGGCCATGGATGCCCTTCAAAAATTACTGATGTACAGCACTTTGGTTGGGATCTATCCGAAGTGGCACCCTCGACTCTCCGGCCCACTGAGTGGATTCAAGGCATCTGGTGCCAGTGGACGAGCCTACATTGCCAATTTCGTACGCGAAAAGATCAGTCTTCATGAGCTTAAAAAGACGGACCCTGAGTCTGTCGATGAATCGATTCAGAATCACGACTTCGTGGATAAAATGATCCGCGCACGCAACAAGGACCCGGAGTATGTCACGGATTATCACCTCTTCATTATGGGCCAATCCAATGTTGCTGCCGGGTCCGATACTACCGCGGTCAGTCTTTCCAGCATCATGTGGTATATCATTCAGAACCCCGAGGTGCTGCGCAAGTTGCGCGAGGAGATTGATGAGCTTACCTTGCAGGGCAAGTGCAGTGACAATATCACTTTCAAGGAGAGCCAGGGGATGCCTTATTTCCAGGCTGTCATGAAAGAGGCTCTTCGCATGCATAGCGCCACTGGTTTGCCTTTGTGGAGAGTTGTTCCTGCTGGCGGTGCGGAGATTGACGGTCGTTTCTTCCCCGAGGGAACCGAGGTCGGTGTCAACACTTGGGTTGCGCATTATGACGAGCGCGTGTTTCCTGATGCGAAGATCTTCCGCCCCGAGAGGTGGCTTGAGACCGAGAGTAACCCTGAACAGCTGAAGAATATGAACCAAATGCATATGCCGGTACGTTGAGTGCCGCTTTCCTGGAGGGTTACTTCATGCGTTTATTGACAAACCATTCAACAGTTCGGCCTCGGCTCAAGAACGTGTCTTGGAAAGCACATTTCAATTCTTGAGATGTCGAAGCTGATTCCCCGTTTGGTCAAGACCTACGAATTTACCGCCTTGAGAAAAACCTGGACCACGGCAAACTACTGGTTCGTGAAGCCGACAGACTTTGAAGTCCACGTTCGCAAGAGACCCCAAGAGACTTCGAAATAAATTACGTGGAAATGTTATCTATCTCGAAAATATTCAATTTACACCAAGATTTAACCTTCGATATTCCATAATAAGCCCATTAACATACCCCATGTCCGTATGATCGTACCTAGATAGCTCCTGATCTTCCTCCGCATCGTCACTATCATCATGATTGGCCGACATGATCTTCCCTGCGATAATTCGTGCCAGATGCCAGAACTCAGATGCCTGCCGAAGGAATCCAACTTGTTTCCAGAGGTTGTCGGGTGTGTCGGGAATACCCACGTCTTCGGGTATTCTCTCGTTCCATATACGGCGCCAGTTTTCGAGACCCGTTTGGACAGGCGCTAGTGTTGATGCAAAGATGAGGGAGCTATGTAGATGAAACATGAGTGAGTGGATTGCTGTAAAGACGATTAGCAGACTGGTTTGAAGGTGATCTGTAAGTAATGGATACCTTGCACCATTGTGAAAAGATTCAGTGTTCCCAAATTAGAGAACTCCTGGACAAGAGTCTCATCCATTGGGCCTTGACAGATCCGTCGGACGACGGAAACGACCGATAGTCTTTTTTGCCAGAAGCGAGTCCCCGACCACACTCGAAGACTAGCTAGACACTCTTCGGCGGATTCTGCTTGGAAGCATGCTTCGGGACATGCAACGTCCATCTTCAACTCTGACACAACGATTCGCGGTGGTGAGTTGTGGAATATTGTCAAAGCTGCGTCTATCAAAAATGCGAAAATTATAGTACTATTCGAATTAGTATCGTGCTCTTCCCAATGAAAGCTTTAATCCATACCGAATAAGCTCCTCTTCCTCGGAAAACCGTTTCCACCAAGTCTGCGATGCACGTTCAAGCTGTAGGCTCCGGTGTGATGCTGTGTTGGGTCCAATGCTCCTCGCCAGCTGCATTGAGTGAGTGCACGAACAAGTATCACGATAAGGCAACTCTTACTGCAACCATTGAAGCATGTCGATACCGTCTCATCCTCGCTTGTGCTTCCAGACTACCTTCTCGCTTTTGTAAGGAACAAACCAGATATGAGGCCTGCATACACTGGATCTTCTCCCTTCTCTCGACATCATCATTTGGAACGGCTCCGTCGGCTCGGAAGCACTTGTGACTGAAAATCAGCTCTTCACAACAATCAAACCAGATCCGCGCAGTTTCGTTGTCTTGTTTGCTTGGCGATAGACAGGCGCCAATGATGATCATTACACATAGTAATGTGGGAGAGACCGAGATCGCGTCGAACAGTGGTTTGTGTACAATGGGGCAGTTGGGATACCAGAGTGACCAGAAGTATTCGAGGAAACGGCGAGCGCTGGCTGGGGAGAAGAAATCGAGACATAATTCCTGTATTGACTTGGACCATTTTATGGGGATAACATCGCCCTTGGCCGTGCTGCAGATGATAGCTCGGAGGCTGCTGACAAGCTCGCGGGATTTGGCTTGTAACGGATCGACGAAGTCATCGACGACAGACACTCGATCGTCACCTACATCTTGGGGGTTCTTGCTAGAGGCATAATCCACTGGCCGGGTTTCCTTTTTGCATCGTTTTCCGAGCTTGATCTTCTCTTCGTAAACTTCGGTCGCCATCTTTTGTCTCCGTAGAAAAGAATCCCGGTCTGTGAAAGTCGCCATTCCCCTGGCGCTGGTAAAATAAGCTAAGTATTCCAACCTCTCTGCAGCCAGGATATCTGATGTGAGGCCTGGAAACAAAAGGCAGTCGAGGTTTGAAAAGTCCAGTGGAGATGGCATGCTAATCAAATTATGGCCGAATTTGTTATCAAATAAGATGTTTTCATCTTCCAGTGAAGCCGGTTCATACTCGCTCGGGAAACAATTTTTGCCATCTTCAGTCATCCCGGGATTTGATGTAGAGGGAAATAGTGTCTGTTGAGCCCCACAATTGATCAGACTGGGATTAGTCGTGTCTAGAAGGGACAGGGTCAAAGGATCAGGGACAACAGGTAAGTCCGCTGAGGGACAGCGCCTTTTTGTTTTTCGAGGATCTGCTATATCTGGGACTTCTGATATCTCAGATGTGTCGTCTTTGGCTGGCGAAGTTCGGGCTTTGCAAGTACGTTCGTGACGGCGAAGAACATCCCTATATCCAGCAATTAGACAGGAGCCGCGCATCCAAACTGTTGTGTATATAAACCTACTTTCGATTAAAGGAATTTCCACAGAGTTCGCACATGTGTTGTCGGCTCCCATCATCTGGAAGACTTCGTTAGCAGCACTCGTATCCCCGTTGGACACACAGACATACGTGATGTGGCATGGCGCCTCAAATGCTCTGGGCGACTGAAGGTCGACCGGCATGCTGAACAGTGCCATTCAGAGGTCATATTGCCCGGTGCCAGGGTACATTAGGGTAGCATGAAGTTCTGCAGTCTATGACGCCGATGATTGTCGGCTTCGGTGGAGGCGGACATGCCGGCGTGCCGATGCGGGGAAGCGGGGTTCCGGATATACCCCAGGGAAACAAGCTTCTCAGGTTGGCTCAACAAGAACGCTGCGTTATCTCTCTGTATCACCATCTCAGGCTTGCCAATTGTACGATCACCCGAGATGGCTACACAAAAAACCCCGATCAAAGCAGTATTCTTCGACTTCATGGGCACCTGTCTCGACTGGCATACCAGTGTGGCTCAATCGTTTCCTCCGGCAATCACCAAAGATGATGCATCCGAACTAGCCCTGGAGTGGCGCAGATTGTATTTTATCAATATTAACCAGCGCTTCCTTCGAGGCCTTGAGCCCGAAGATATCGACATAACCCTTTCCCGAGTCCTGGACCTGGTACTTGAACAGTCTCCAAAGCACAGACCCCACATAGATTCTGATGCCAAACGACAAATGATCGCAGCGTGGCATGCCCAGCCCGCCTGGCCAGAAGTGCAGAAGGCGATCCAGAGTATCCGAGAAGATCTGGGTCTCGAGGTTTTCGTTCATGCAAATGGCACGACTCGTCTGCAGCTCGATCTGACCCGGTCATCGGGATTGACCTTCAACATGTTATTTTCTAGTCAGCTCTTAGGGGTCTATAAACCCAGCCCCGAGGCGTACAAGAAGGCATTGCAACTGGTCAAACTTCAGCCAGAGGAAGTTGTGCTGGTTGCAGCGCACGCATATGACCTCCGGGGAGCCCAGAGCGTTGGTATGAAGACCGTCTATATTCATCGGTGGACTGATGACATTGATGAAGATATGGGGAAAGTGAAGAAGGAGTTTGGTGTGTTTTTGGAGAATATGGAAATGCTTCCTTCTGCTATTTCCAAAATGATGTAAATTAAAACCATTGCCCTTTCTTTTAGCACGCTTCAATGATATTAAATTCTAGTTTACCACAGGACTCCACGCTAGCGATAGGCGAAATGACCAAGATAGATTAAACCCGAAACGTTACGGAGCGTCGGAAATGACACTTGACGCCACCAAAATTTTGGAGATGGTAAAGCACCTTGGGCCAGGAGTTCGATTATTTCAAGTCGAGAGTCTTACAGACACATTAATAATTACCCACGAGTACCGGCGGGCACTGCGATGGGCAACTTCACTATTGTCAATGGCCAGGTGTATACGCCGGGGCTGGCCATTGTTGACGCCCCACAACCGAACACGCCCCTCGGCGGAGGCAGGTCAAGCATCAAAATAGTCGAGACTTCCGCTAACAAGAGGCTCAGACACTCTGCAAGTCGCCATCGATGTGTCAGGGGATGGCCAGGTACCCTGGCCTCCGTCCACACAGTCTGCAAACTCACCCACGCTTTTCCACAACATCACGCTCTTCCTGACGTCCGAGTCAAAATCTCACAACTTCACTATCTCCAATGGCACTGTACCAGCAAACAACAACACATATGTCGGTCCTGTTCTGGATCTGGAGCCATCATCGACCGTCAAGCATGTGAACTGGGTGTGGCCCGAATGCCTTATCGGGGATGGCAGCGGTAGCGACGGATCCGCTCGTGGCGATTACAACATCTCCATGCATCAGTCGTTCCGCTGGAATAGTACCGAGTACTATACCGTGTTTGACCTGCCCATCTCGGTCACCAATAGCATTCCCAAGAGCAGCAAACGAGTGGATTGTGCGTTGCTGGAAAACAAGCTTTGGAGCTTGTCTGCAATTGCCGCGAGTTCCGACTCGCTTCCGGGACAGCCTTGGGTTCAGAGTGGAGTTAGCACGCATAGCGACAGCCGTGGAGGTTCAGGTAACTCTGCCTCTCGAGGTACAAGGATGAGTGCTCAGAAGCTCCTTGTTCTTGCGACCACTGCGACGGCTTTGATTCTGCTCCACTGATGAGGCGGCTGGGAGCGAGACTTTGTTATCGTTTTGCTTCTTGATTCGTTTGCCTATTAATTATTATAAAGATATCCAAATTCACATGCATGGTTGATTGTCGTGTAGATCGAGCTGATCGTGTACCGCGGATCGCCGCGTCTCTTTCTGGCTTCGGAAGTATGAAGGGCTTCAACCTGCGCTTGACCCCTTGATTCACCCTCGCAGCACCTATTTTCCCTATCCTTTCACTCTTCAGGAGATCACTCATTCTTATCCGGTCACATCCGACCGCAACATGCGAAAAATCCCCACGGGCTGAATTCCTCTGATCCCGTCCACCTCGTGCCGCGAATCCCGGCGTCCGCTCCGTATGACCAAAATAACATCCTACCCGCGCACTCTCCGCCGAGTGCTGGTGCGCCACCGAATAATCCGCTCTCTCCTCATCGCATTCATCGCATGGAATCTAATCGAGCTCCACCTGATCCTGCGCCGCATCTCCGAAACAGACATCATCTACCGCGAGCGACCCCGCCGACAAGAGCGGATCTATATTGCAAGCGTGAATTGGAACAACGAAATTATCCTCCGCAGTCACTGGAACCAAGCCGTCCGTGATCTCGCGTGGAAACTCGGTCCAGAGAACGTATATATCAGCATCTATGAGAGCGGCAGCTATGATAACACAAAGGGTGCATTGATGGACCTCGATGTGGACTTGGATCGCCTTCGCATACCCCGAAATATCACTTTATCGCACGTCACACATGAAGACGAGATTAATGCGCCTCCCGGTGATGAGGGCTGGATTGTCACGCCTCAAGGGAGGACGGAGCTCAGACGTATCCCGTATCTGTCGCGGGTGCGGAATTTGAGCCTGGAACCGCTGTACGAGCTGGCAAAGCAGGGTATCACATTTGATAAGATTCTCTTCCTCAATGACGTTGTCTTTACGGTATGTCTGTCTAGGTTCCACCCTAAAAAGCACAAACTAACTGTAATAGTCAAGCGATATCTTCGAGTTATTAGACACAAATGACGGTGACTATGCCGCGGCTTGTTCAATGGACTTCTCCAAACCACCCCACTATTATGACACCTTCGCTCTGCGCGATGCCAGCGGACACGAGGCCATCATGTCAACGTGGCCATTCTTCCGCAACTCCGTCTCCAGACGCGCTATGAAAAGCATGTCCGCCGTCCCGGTAAAAAGCTGCTGGAACGGAATGGTCGCCATGCCGGCCGCTCCATTCACGAGCAAGGCCCCTCTTCGATTCCGAGGGATCCCAGACTCCCTCGCGACCTCTCATCTCGAAGGCTCCGAATGCTGTCTCATCCACACGGACAATCCGCTGACTGCTCAACACGGTGTCTATGTTAATCCTTTGGTGCGGGTCGGATACAGTGGGCCGGCTTATGTGGCTGTGAACCCAATTATAAACTGGCTATCTCCGAGGACGATTCTACAGGGGCTGTGGACGAATCGGCTTCTTCGGTGGACTACTTCTCCTTGGTTTAAGGAGAAAGTGGTTTCTAACCGTGTTGCCCAATGGACTGCTTTGTCTGATGAAAACAGGGAGCTTGGGCAATTCTGCATTATCAATGAGATGCAGATTCTCCATCCTTGGGGGTGGGATCATGTATAGTATTTTGCATATAACTGTTTTCATGCTCGGCACATATTGAATGGCGCCAGGGAGCTCTGGTATAGACTTGACCATAAGAAATAAAGCGTGACGGGTCATCACGTTGCAGCTACCTAGCTCTTCCGCTCCATAAGTCCAACAACCTTCACGCGCTTCTCGTCCCATTCATCCCAAACGATTGAAAAAACGGCCGTATGTCTCCCGAGCGCCTCCCCCGACGTTCCATTTCTTTTCTCGAGAGCATCTACGGGGAGGCCAACCGCGCCTCCCGGAAACGCCCTTTCCCATCGCAAGATTCCTTCCAATTCGAACCCCATTCGTAAAGCAGCTCTCCTAGACGTCTCATTCTCGGCATGGCACTTCCACTCTACGCGCCTCAGTCCTAGTCCACCCGCAGACGGCGGGTCGAGTGTATACTGCAGCAGAAGCCCTATAGCGTTCGACGACACGTGCGAGCGCTGGAACGCCGGGAATATCATGATGCCTATTTCTGCGGATGCATTTTCAGGGTTCTTTGCTGTCAGGGCAATGGTGCCGGCGTAATTTGCATTTGAATCTTTTGCCGGGATCGTTTTGTCAATGATAGCGTACAGGCAGTCGCTGGGTGGAGAGTTTACGTATTTTTCGTAGAACTCTTGGAACTCTTCTTCCGTTTCGCAGACGGGGAACTTCATATAGGTGAGTAGCTCTGGATGTGCTCGTATCTCGTCAATGAATTTTATAGCGTGTAGGCTGGGCTGTTAGGGTTAGCGCCGTCTTTGTCCTCTGTCTTGGTGGAGGGGAAATGCTGACATCGAATGGTTCAAGCGCAACCCGATCATTCCCCAGGCGTCGCTGTTCATAGTGGAATGGCATGATGAATGATGAGACGGAAGATACCGAATCCTCAGAATTCTGAAGGAGTCAGGTCTTACTGCGTCGGCTCCCTTTTCGCGTCGTGACATCGGTCATCAGTAAACATGGGCCCGACCCCTCAGCACGCAGATAGAACTATACCAATTCAGGCTTGGTTGCATTCGAGACTCCCAATCTGGGTCCCGACCGGTTCTTTCTAGGATCTCAGCGGAGGACCCGGCTCTACTTAAGCTTTCCCTTGACAGATCGCCGCTCTCGCAGGAGATGTGATTGTATGCTAAGGAACAATTTCCATATGCCTGAAGGCCGATCCTATTTTTCTGGAATTTTATTGTAGTATGGCAAAGAAGGTGGATCACTGCGGTGAAGCCCTGCTACGTGAGCCCAAATACAAACTCATCAAGCTCCTTGTACGCCTCGTCAATATTGTCGTTGACGATGATTTTATCACGATCGCCCTGAGAGTCGGCATACTCAAGTTCGACTTTGGCCCGCGCGAGCCTTGCCTGGATTTTCTCCTCGTTCTCAGTTTTGCGACCTCTGAGACGCGTCTCGAGTATTTCAAAGCTGGGTGGTTTAATGAAAATATACCGCGCGTCGATGCTGGGGTTCATCTTCAACTGCTTGACGCCGTTTATTTCGATATCCAGGACCACTACCAACCCTTTGCTAGCCAGGTCGTCGATGGTCTGCTTGCTGGTGCCGTAGTAATTGCCACTGAAACATGCGTGTTCCACGAAACTGCCGCGCGAGAGAAGAGATGAGAACTCGGAGGGAGAAACGAAGAAGTAATCGGCGCCTTCTACTTCGCCCGGTCGCGGTTTCCGTGTTGTATGGGATACGGCTAATCCAAATGTGTCAGGGTGTGCGTCGATAAGCTTGTGAATCAGCGTCCCTTTGCCGACACCTGAAGGCCCTGAGATGACTATAGGTCGACGATCTTGGGGCGCTGCGGGGATGATGTTAGCCTGGTTCCCGGGGAACTGGTTGAAAAGATGAAGGCGCACACGAGGTCATCTCTAGGGATCTAGAATGTCGCATCAACCAGCGTCACGTCTTACGAGTAAGGTACTCGTAGAAAATCGCTTTCGCTCCGAGACGGTCAACGAGGTAATGAACGAAGAAGCCGGAATCCACTGTGCGCTCAGGTCGTTGCTCAGGCTCTCGCTTGAGTCATGCATACCTTAATTGGCGTCCCGCGTTATCGGCACCGCTCTAGTAGTCCACCGGCTCGAAATCAAGGTGTGTATTCGTAAGTAGTGTAGTTGGGGATCTAGCTGCACCTATTTATCTTTCATTCTTCTGCGAATCTTGGAGTACTTTTTTGAATGAATCCTGATGCAGAAAGCCCTGCTCCTTGGCCTGGTTTCGGCGAAGATCGGTCGCGGATGGAGCAGTGTGAGCAAGTGCCGCATCATTTGTAGGCAGTCTGCTGTGTCAGCCTGTCATTGAGCGTTCCTTTTCAGTACTTGGACCTAGCTCTGCGATTAATGCTTCGAATTTTATAGATACCGATAGATCAGTCCTGGGCAGACAAATAACCAGTCTCACGAGGTCCATTTATATTCTCCGATAGCTATTTACAGGTCATATTTTCCAGGCGACACTGTTGCCGTTTCCCCAGTGGATAGATAGTCCGAGGCACAAGCGTAACCTCTCGCCAAGTTTGGATCGCCCTTTCCATCATGGCGAGCAACCAACGGATAGGTGCAAAGGCTTTTATCACATAGTGCATTAGCTCTAAGATGTGCAGTTTTGAACATCCGACAATGAGCACGAAAGGGAAGTTCGAGTGGAGTTCGGTTCCCAATAGCAGGTTCATAACCGAATCTTCATATTATATCAGCGATTCACTCGTCATCGAATTAAACAGGTGTGCTGGGCAGCTTTTCGCTTGACGAGGCCTCACTAGCATCAGCCGGTGCAGAGGCTGGTGCAGGCGTAGGTGCAGGTGCAGGTTTTGGTGGATGCGGCGCAATCCAAAAGAGAGGATACCGACGGTGAAAATTATTCAGCAGCAAGGCGCAGCACATAAGCAACGTGGAAGACAGCAGTACCACGGGCAAGAAATACCACGAAAGTTGCCAGATGTCCTCATCGGTAGCTGGGAGCAAAGCAGTAGCACCGGCAGGGGGATGAGTCGTGCCGGTAAGTTGCATCACGACGATAGCAATGGCGGTAGACAATGAGGCGGCCAGCCAGCGCAGTGACTCGAAACGCGCTTGGTCCGGCATGAGACTGAATAATTTGGTGACGCAGATGCCCGTCAAGGCGCTGAAAAAGTGCCCGAATATCAAGGCGCGCGGTTGGGCAAGGGGACTTTCGATAGCGCCGAAGACGAGGACTGCAGATGCGCCCTGTTGGTTTGAGTCAGATCAAGGCCTTCCGCGTAGGGATGCAGGGCGGCAACCCCTTTTGGGCCTGGGACTTACGTATGACGCGACGATGCCTGGCACATTGCGTTCTTTGAAATAGTCGGAATAATTAAAGAGTCCTTGAATCACCGAAAGACCGCAAAAGGCCGTAAAGAAAGACCACGCTGCTACTTGCCATGTCGGCAAGGGTGTTGGAGGCTCGGGTCGGTGGCCCAACCAGTGGCTAATCCACCGCGGGAGACGGGAAAGACGAGAAGCCGCCATGGGGCCAGAAAATTCAAGTGTATAGTTTTCCGGTCATTGAAAAAGAGAGAATGTCATTTGCACACTATTTGCAAAGCAAATCCCTGCGCTAATGCCGTTTGGGATGAGGAGAAAAATTCGTGCGGAGAAGGGAAAGGCGTGCGGAGAAGGCCGAAGAGCGTTCGGCTTCTCGTAATAACTAAATTTTCTCTTAGTAATTGCATTCCTCGGCCTTTGCTCCGGCTTGTTTGGCTCATCTCATTTTTCTACAAAGTTGTCTTTCTAAAAATTATATCAGTACATTATATGGCGCTATTTATCATACAGGAAGATCGGCAGGCTGATCCTGCATCAATTCGCGGCTCACGATATGGGCTTCCCCGAGCGTGCCCTTCATCACCAGAACCATATCATCCACTGCTCCTAGGAACTTGAGATAGGAGCTGACTGCAACGCAGAACTTGCGGTAACTCTCATCGCGAATTAGATCCTTGCTCAGCATGATATCGATCTGGTGCGAACGCCAGTATTCGAAACACCGTTTGAGGAGTGGCGTTGGGAGCACCTCGGGCAAGGGATCACCTGTTTTGAGAGCCTGCTCGACGACTCCCAGGACGGCCATGACGTCTCCGATGTTACGGTGATCGAGGAGGCCAGTCTGGCGCGCGAGCCGGAGTTGGAGTTCCTCTGGTAGTGATGCTGACAAGTAAAGTAGACGGCCAATGTGCTGGTTGAGTCCCTGACACAGCCCCTTCACCTGGGCGAGACGGTCGCTGTCAAAGGGCGAACTAGAGAATTCAAGACGCAGTAATGCAACGGGTCCGTCGAGTCCGCTCAGGGTTTCGGCAACGTCAAGTGCAAGCTGTTCAGCTACCATGCCCTCGTTACGGTCTGGCCGGCCCCAGCACGAGAGGAGCAGGGCATAATGGTCGGAGAGTCCTCGAATCGCATTGGATAGCGATTTGCAAATGTGTCGCGCTGCAGAGGGTGGCCGTGGGAAGATTTGCACAATCATGGCCGCGGCGGATCCCACGAGGACCAGCACCAATCGTCGCCAGAAGACATTGTATCCCCAGCCGGGGTTTCCGTATGCGGGAATGTGTCTGAAATTCCAATATTAGCATTTGGGCCTTCCACTGGGTAGCAGGCTACTTACTTATCATCGTAACTGTAGCCGATCACTAGGATGCATGTCGCACCACCCATTATCGTAGCCTGGAGCAAAGCGACAGGAGCAAAGATGCGTCCCCACATCAAGAGCGTAAGAACAACGGCCATGACCGCACCCAGACCATACGGGTTACCGTCTCCATTGCCTGAGCCAATATACCATGCCACCAGACCAGCAACTCCGCCAACAATGGTTCCAATGGCACGAGAGACGAGGGAGAGAGTAAAGTCCGACATGTACACCACAACCGTAGTCTGACCCATGATCAGAGCCCAGAGTCCTTTCTCCCGGTAATAAAAGCCGGCGCTGGACGGAATCACCGCAGGAATCGCAAGAGCAACAGTCACGACAACCATACGCAAAGCGTACATGCCTTCATAGCTGATGAGCCAGTGATAGGTACCGAGGATGATGCGTCCAAGACCGCTGCGCTGTTTCACTCGGTATCCACGACTAATTCGGAGAGCTTGCTGGGCCTCTTTAGACCGTGCCTCCACGACATCGGGGTCTACACCGGGAGACTGGGCTGCTGTAACAGGTGCCACGGCGCTTCTCCGGAAGATCCAGTTGACGGCATAGCGCAGGCCTTTTGGAAGCCACAGGCTGATCCTCTGACGCTCTTTCATAAGGCTGTCAACTTGCCCCAGCACTCGCTCCCAAGCGTCGGCAACACCAAGAATGTGTTCTTCAAAGACCATACCAAGCATAATACCTCGGACCTTGTGCATAGAAGAGCTGTCGATAGCCTTAAGTTTGCCATTCTCATCGAAGATGTCTTCATTGGTCTGAAGCAGGCGTTCCGTTGTCTCCTCTGCATAGGTTGCCCGCAGGCTTTGAAGTGTCTCGAGGGCCGTGTGACTGCGCTGGTGAAGCTCATCCACGTGCTGCTTGGACGGGCGGCCGAACCAGCGAGCAGAGTTCACGGTCTTGATACATTCAGCGACAACGTTGCTCGCTTCCTGGCACGCGGGCAAAATTGTCTGGCAGGGTTTTCGAATCGCATCAATCATTTCCAACCGAAGGCTCTCATGTTCTGGGCTTCGCATTGCCTGGACCATGTGGACACTTTCCATCAGTTGGCGCATGCCAACTTCGCGGGGACGTTTCTTCTCGTTAAAATCGACATCGGATTGACTCGCAGACTCAGCAGTGAGTTCACGAAGCTTCCCCAGTTTGGCTTCTCCTCCAAGACGGGCAATATGGAATTCCAGCAGGGACAGACCGGCCACCGATGCTTGACGGATGGGTTCCTTCAAGCTTTTGACGTCGTCGGCATTCCAACGGCCAACAGAGAAGTCTAGCGGCAAAAAGCCGAGGGCAGACTCGATGTTTTTGTAGGCCGCGATAGACTTCAGCTTCAGCGTGTGTAGGTCTTCCATTTCCAATTTCTCGTCCTTGATCAGGCTGGCAATAGTCACATCCAATGGACCCTTGAGCAGTCGCAAAAGGCCCTCCATACCATCAAGAACTGTGTGAGAAGTCGACTTGGGGAAGAAGAGTACCTGGGAAGCCAATCCCAGTCCAATCCCGATAGCCGCGGGCTCAATCAAAATCTTGGGAACGGTTCCGTTAAAAGAGGGCAGCAGGGGACCAACGGTCAGGAAGATATCCATAATGATCGTTCCAAAGATCTGCAACAGGGTGAACTTGGGATTTTTAGCACGGAAACGAGCCTGTCGGTACGTCAGCATCCACTCCGATTTGCAAAACGAGCTCAAGCATCTACTCACCAACAAGTAGATCATGAGGCAGATGAGGCAGAAGTAAACGGCAGTGACGCGAGCATCCAGCATCCACCCGGAGTAGATGAGCTCCTGCTCGATGAGTTGAATGGGCTTTCCCGTCGAGTTGGCCTGGGAATACGCCGTTTGACCCAGGGCCTGGATTCTGGCCTGCGTCTCAGCAGCCGGTCGCGCCGCCATGGCCGCCTTCATGGCGATGACACCCCAGGCCCAGCCGAGGGCCATGCCAATGATGAGAGTGAGCGCTCCCAGGATAAAAATAAAGACAATACCCGTGGGAGGCACCATGAATAGGACCAACCTGATGACCACTTAGCAATTGACTCGATGCGAATCTGACATTCCAACTCACGTCGCGAAGAAAGTTGCGGTCCCGATCTGGTGCAGGGACGGGTTGATAAAAATTAACAACGACGCGACCCATGCCGCCACGGAACAGCGAAATAGCACTTTCAGATCGCGTGCATTGAAATGATCCAGCCAACCCGGCAGCTTCCTGCGCGGCTTGGAGTCTGGGGTCTCCTTCGCGGGTACCGCGAAGTCTTCTGCGCTGGTCGACGGGGACGGCCGCTCGGGCCCGACATCGTGTCGGACGGAATCGGTCATGACCCTAACCGATTTATTTCATCGAATCGAGGAACTTGAAAGGGAATTAAAAATCCCCAGGGATGAAGAGTGAAGCCGGGAGCGGAGAAACTTAATCATTCCATTCCGGGTGAAGAGGGGGAAAACATGCGCTGAGGTAAGAACTTTCTTACCACGTTGACTCGTGGATCGGCGCTATTGATGTAATTATTTGGCCTTGGCTGAGTGAGGCGCGAGTCGGTCCGTCCGACATAAACCTGCCGCTGCAAAGATCAACGCACGGCCTGTCGTTGTAGGTCTGGCTGCCGACCGCGACCGTCCCGACGTGTGCATAACTTCTCCAACTGATTTGTGCATGCCCCCCGAGGATCTTGTCTCCACATGACGAGAGAATTTAAAAGGGGTCTATTGGGACTGTCTCAGACTGCTATCCGTAGGAAATGGAGTCGACCAAAATGATCTGACGCTAATGAAGTAACTCGAGCATTTGGTCGTGTCCGTTACCCCCATTACCCCTGGAGTGAACACACTGCCTTTATAGATGGCTGTGAATTACGTTACTTAATCAACTCGCCTCAGCTTGAGCCTCAGGCCGGTGATCGGTATCGCACAACCCCAGTCGATCTTTCTAGATGCTGTTCTTGCGGAAGAGGGCGGTAGATCAACGGGTCCGTTGAGCGAGCAGATTCGCTAGTCTGGTAAAGGAAGCCAGGCCTAGGCGCATCGACCTTGAGCCTAATCATCACTTTAAATCGCGAGGCTGATCCCGTCCCCCACGTGCATCTGCATGACTCGCATTATCTGCACGTCAATAGAATAACCATCCGCTGTCACTACAATGTCTACCCCGACGCAACCCCAAGGCGTGATATGAGAGCAAATCGACGAATCTGTCGAGTGTCCAATTTGGGAAATAAGTCAAGGTTTGCCTCCGTTGGCGGTGGAGCCCCCGGTCGGTCTGCCCAATGAAGCAGGCCGCAGTGGAAGCCATCCGTGGTGCAAAGGCGGAGACCCAAATGTCGTGATCGGCGCCGAGAGGTTCGGAGAAAAAAAAATTGAAGCTTATCCCGCACATGGTTCATTTCTAGAATCTTTTCGTTTCAACTCTGGGGGCCTCTCGACGTGGTGCAACTTCACCACAACTCCTTGACTATGGAGAAATCAAATCTGGCCACGGACATCCGGCCTGATGTCCCGCTTGAGAATGAGGAGTACGACGCAACGCTCAAAGGGGAGATGGAGCTGAATATTGGCGGTCGTGGAGCTACTCAGCGTCGCTTACGGAACTATCAGGTCACCATGATCGGTTTCTGCAGTGGCATTGGAACCGGTCTGTTCGTGGGAACGGGTTCGGCCTACGCCAAAGCTGGCCCGGCCGGTTTGCTGCTCGCATATATTATCGTTGGAATGGTGCTGTGGTGCGTGATGCAGAGTATCGCCGAGCTGGCGACTCTGTTTCCCACGGCGGGATCGTTTCCTCACTGGGCTACTCGCTTTATCGATCCAGCTGTCGGTTTCTCGCTCGCCATCTCCTACGGATACTGTTATACCATCGCAATCGCCTCCGAAACTTCTGCCGCCGCCGTCATCGTTGCATATTGGACGGATATAACGCCGGCCGTGGTAATCACGGTCGGCTTGGTTTTGATTTTGGCAATCAACCTCATGAGCGTGCGTTTCTATGGTGAAACGGAAGTTATTGGCGGCGCCGTCAAGGTCCTCTGCTTCCTGGGCTTGGTGATCGTGTCCATTGTCATCACAGCTGGCGGTGGTCCAAACGGCGAGACGATCGGCTTCCGCTTCTGGCACGACCCCGGCGCTTGGGTAGATTATAACGGCATCACTGGTCCCACGGGCCACTTCCTCGGGTTCCTGTCGTCCTTCGTCAACGCCTCGTTCAGTTTCATCGGTGTGGAGACCGTCGTCATCACTGCTGCTGAGTCTGTCGACCCGCACCGCGCCATTCCCAAGGCCGCCCGTCGCGTGACCTACCGCATTGCCTTTTTCTATATCCTCGGTGCTCTGCTCATCGGCATCATCGTGAGCCCGAATGCCAAAGATCTCACCTCTGGCTCCGATAACGCCAACAGCTCTCCCTTCGTCATCGCCATCAAGGAAGCTGGCATCAGCGCCCTGCCGTCTATCGTGAACGCTTGTATTCTCGTCGCCGCCTGGTCCGCTGGGAATTCATACTGCTGGGTCGGATCGCGCATGATTGTGGCCATGACCACCGACCACCAGCTGCCCCAAATCTTTGGCCGCTGCACCAAGAACGGTGTTCCGTATGTTGCAGTTATCACCGCCTGGCTATTTGGACCTCTGGCTTATTTGAGTAAGTCTCGCCTGTTTCTTTGATATTGATTGTTCACTAACGGAGGATTAGGTCTTGGAACTGGCGGTGCCGCACAAGCATTCAGCTGGCTTCTCAACCTGAGTACCATTGCTGGTTTGATCGCATGGGCCACTCTCTCCTTCTGCTACATCCGCTTCCACGCCGCGATGAAAGCACAGGGCATTTCCCGGGACACACTGCCCTGGAAAGCCCCATTCCAACCATATGCCGCATGGGTCGGCTTCATTGGTTCTACCATCATCACCCTGGTCGCCGGTTTCCCCGTCTTCCTCAAGGGTAACTGGAACACATCGAGCTTTGTCGCTTCATACATCGGCATTCCCATTTTCATTGTGCCGATTCTGGGCTGGAAACTCTGGCATAACACCAAGGTGAGTTCTTGGAAAGGATTTCACGTTCTCAGGATATCCGCTGATTCATTCTCTGCAGTTCCAACGCGCCGCCGTCATTGACCTTTGGTCCGGGCGTCTCCAGGATGGAGAGATCATGCCGCATAAGAATCCGCATAACACCGTGTGGGGTCGTTTTATCGACTGGCTCGTATAAATGCATAATAGATTTGTATATAGTTGCATAGCATTCGGCAAAGAGCCATGATTCACGTCAACCTTCCATTTCTCTACCGGTTCTGTAGCCGATTCATTCTTGCACTGCTGACATCATGCGTGGAACTTCTGTCGGAGCTTCGCGATGTCGCGATGAGATGCTTTGCAGCAACCGCCCACCAAGAATGATTGGAAGGGGCCCTTTGCCTGCGCATCGGTGACCACTTGCGCAAGTTGTGTTTCCCAGGAGTGCTACACTTTAATCAGCTTTGTACAAACACACACAACAAAAAGGAAGCCCTTACCGTGTCTCGCTGGCCCTCGTTCGAGTCCTCGGGCTTCTCCCAAACCTGTGTCGTAGTGTTGTAGACCTCCCCGTTTGTACCATCAGGGTACAAAACCAAAGCTGGAGCATCAGACAGCTGGCCCGCAGTAATAGCCTCATCAACACAAGCGCCAAACTTATCAATCAAGCCAGCAAGCTTGTGAACCTTGGTACAATTCATACCAATCCCCCACGGCAACGGCGCATCATCCAAAGGCCCAAGAGCCGCATCAACAACCTGCTCAATGGAACTCCCATCAGGCAAGAGCTCATCCTCCCTAGGAAAAACACAAACGATCCAAAACGGCGCCGAAATCCCCGAGTCCTTCAATGCCCTCCTCACAGCCCTCACCTCATCAAGCCTCGGCAGCGTCTCAAACGCAACATACTGCACCCGCCCCGCCAATCCGCCTTCTGCCTGGACAAACAGCCTCAACCGCTCCAAATGCCACCGATAAAGCGCCTCCTCACTATCATGCGCCGCGTCATACGCACCACTATACTCCTGTCCGGGAATCATACAGGCCCCGTAAGGACCCAGACTCAGCGCGATCTTGGCGCTGTCGCGGCCCTTTGCGCGTTCCGCTACCTCCACCGCCGTGCGCAGGTACCCGCCCACGGCCTCGACGGGAATGCCATCGGGGTACTGGTCTGTCTTGGTACGGGCGAAGCCTTCGGGGGAGACTTGGTAGGTTGCCGTAAGGAGCACGTCCACGCCTGCCTTGCCGAAGTCGCCTTGGCAGGCTTGGAGGGTTTTGGGGTCGGATACTAGCATGTGCGAGGACCAGAGGGGTGTGTTGGTGCTGTCGAAGCTCACGCCGTATTGGTCTTGGAGGGATGTTCCTAGACCGCCGTCTAGGATTTGGATTGAGGCCATCGTGCCTTGCTGGGAGTGGTGTTCGTGAGGTCTTGTGAGTGTGGGGTGTGCGATTTTATCAGATGGTGCGGCGGGGAGCTTATCGCCGTTACATAATCGGCCATTTGGGGACTTTAATAACTCTGGAGATGATTTATAGGAATCAACAGGAAGAAAACTGGAAATAAATCCATTGCAATAGTTTAGTCATAGATGCAAGGTCGTGGCTAAGACGTATTGAGAGTCGTCCACCCCGAAAGATCATCGGTATATTTCTCACATCCGACAATGGGGAGGTGTAATAACTCGTCTCATGTTGATAGATAGAGCACGCATAGTCTGATCAAGCAAACGATGGGTGAATCTTTCCACAAGCCCGGTCAGCCAATCTCTCACGCATAAGCACATCATAAATATGCGAAGCCCAAGCGCAGCAAACACTTCTCGTATCCTTCGGGTCAATAATCTCCTCCACCCCAAAGGCATTTGCTGTGCGCACGGGATTCATCAGACGTAGATACTCTTCTTCAAGCTCTTTATACCGCTCCTCCTTCTTACCAACTTTCTCTGCTTCGCGCAGCTCGTGTCGGTGTCCCACTTCTATGCCCCCATCCAGAGGTAGCGAACCCCACTGACCGGATGGCCATGCAACTTGCATTTCCGGGTCACGGCTGCCTATCATCACGCCACCGGCGACACCGTAGACTCGCCGTGTGACCACGTTGAAGATTGGCATTGTGGTTGTGTAGTACGTTTTGGCTAGCTCGACGCCCCAGCGCATGGTTGCAGTACGTTCGGCGACTGTGCCGATGGCGTAGCCGGCTATAGTGTTGTTAGAGTACGATCCCAGATATATTCAGAAAGAATTGGAGTAGTACTTACGAACGTCAAGGAACTGCACAATGGGCAGGTTCATCACATCACACATCTTCAATAGCCGAGTGAGTTTCTGGCTACCAGCAGCGTCCAATGCACCACCGTTCACTTCGCAGTTGAGCGAAATCACACCAACCGGGTGTCCACCAAGACGTGCGAGGCCGCCAATGGCAGTTCGACCCCAGAGCGCACCGATCTCGAACCATGAGCCCTGGTCAACGACCGAGGTGATGATCGTACGAGGATTGTACATGCGGGCCTGTCGACGAGGAATAATGCTGCGCAGTGCCAGGTCCTCACGATCTTCGGGATCATTGCATGGTATCACCGGTGGAGCCTCACTGCCGGAATTCGGTAGGTAGCTCAGAACAGTCCGCAGCTGCTCAAAGCATTCGGCTTCGTTGGCGGCGAGGTTATCGATTGTGCCATTCGTGCAATGAACCATCGGCCCTCCAAGGTCCTGGAAGTTCAGACCTTCCTCGAATGTCGCACCCTCCACAACCTTGGGCCCAGCATTAAATAGCGAGCCGATGTCTGCCGCCATCACAGAAAAATGACAAGAGACGACACGCGCAGCGCCGAGACCAATCTGTACATGGATTAGCATGAATTCCATAATTGGGGGAAATGGAACATACAGCTGGACCAACAACAGCACCTAAATTGGGAATACCCATATTCAACTGCTGAATGACAGGCCCGAAGGATGCGACATGGGGAAGATAACTCCATCCCTCTTTCCGGATAGTAGTCACACTACCTCCACCAGAGCTACCATCAACCAGCTTGATGACCGGCATCCGCAGTGCAATGGCTAATTTCTCCACATACACCGTCTTCCCATGGCTAGCGCCATCTGCATGACCAGATCGGATACTAAAATCATCTGCAGTAAGCAAGACCTTTCTGCCTCGCAGAGTCCCAGCACCCTGGACATTGTTACTAGGCACGAACGCAACGGGCTTCTCGCGCATAGGCGCAGTCTTCTTCCATTTCACTGTGCCAGACACGGATCCGATTTCTTGGAAACTGCCTTGGTCGAGGAGTTGCTCAATGCGCTCGCGCACCCATAATTTACCAGCTTGTTTCTGGCGGACATAGCCGCGGTGGTTGGGGTCTGGTGTTGCAGCGATTTCTCGGAGCGTGGCGATCTGGCCGAGCACGTCGGAATGGTCCGCTGGTAGACGAGACGCGTTGGGGTTTGTTTTAATTTTCTCTGGGGATACATGCGACGAGACCTGACTCAGGCGCTTGGTGGCTTGAGCATTGCCATTTCCAGACGTCTTGTCGCTATCCTTTGTCATGGTGAAAATTTGTGTTGATGTACAGGTGGTTTGCGGCTGGAGATGATCGCTTTTGGATGCCTTTGCTCAAAAGGGCTCCGCTGAGGGGAAGCTGGGCCCGAGGACCGAGGCCAATTTGTAGCCAGCTATAAGAAAATCATCCTGGGTCTAACACCTCACTCCAATATCCCCTTAGAAAAATACTTGTCTCTCTGATCTGGATTTTTAGTTTGGATTGGAACACAACCGCGTGCTTTTGTTATCTACCCTGAACTTACTTCGCCCCATGTCATCATCCCCGCATTTGCGGCCCTTCAAGCGGCTGCTGGTCGCAAATAGGTAGGTTCCTCCAGCCAAATAAATAACCCCATACTTATTCAAACACAGAGGTGAAATAGCTGTGCGAATACTCCATTCAGCAAGAGAATTGCCTAGTCCCGTCGAGACTTTTGCATTGTACACTTCGGACGACCGTTCCCACTGTGACTTGGGACACCCGCATTATGCAATCCAAATTCCCTCTCCATCGTCCTATCTGGACATTTCATTGCTAGTGGATCTAGTCCGGAAGCACTCTATCGACGCAGTGCATCCGGGCTATGGATTTCTCAGCGAGAGCGCGGAGTTCGCAGAGCGCATGTGGAACGAAACGGGCGCGGTTGTGATCGGGCCTGGACCTGAGAATCTTGCCCGGACGGGTGATAAGCTCCAGGCAAAGCTACTTGCAAAGCAATGCGCAGTTCCTGTACTGGAAGCAATGAGTCAGCCCACTTCCAATGTGGACGAGGCGCGGGCTTTTGCCAGACAGGTCGGCTTTCCCGTTATGGTCAAAGCCGTCGACGGAGGAGGCGGGCGAGGAATCCGCCTTGTACGTGAGGAATCGGAATTGGTTAATAGCACTCAACGTGCCATTGGCGAATCGCCCTCACGGACTGTGTTCGTAGAGAAGGCTGCTGTCGATGGGTTCCACCATGTTGAGATCCAGGTTATTGGCGATGGAACTGGCCATGTTCGACATCTCTGGGAGAGAGACTGTAGTGTACAGCGACGATTCCAGAAAGTTGTTGAGCTCGCACCAGCCCTGATACGCGATCGAGATTTGGTCGCTCGAGTGATCGACTCTGCATTGAAGATGGCCAGCAAAATCCGCTATCGCTCGCTTGGTACCTTTGAATTCTTGGTTAGCGAACAAAAGGGTGAATTTTATTTCTTGGAAGTCAACCCGCGTCTCCAGGTTGAGCATACTATCACCGAGTCCATCAGTGGTATTGACCTGGTGCAGACACAGCTCCTGCTGGCCCAAGGCTGGTCTTTTGATGATCTCGGTCTAGGACCTGAGGTTGACGCAACTGTGCCAACGCCAACTAACTCCTTCTCGATCCAGCTTCGTCTGTGTGCGGAGGATCCAAGCAACAACTTCGCCCTTAGCATAGGCAAAGTGACAGAATTCATAGTTCCCAGTGGACACGGCATCCGAGTGGACAGTAATGTCAGCACTTCTGGTGGCTCCGGTCTTGTCGTGGGATCAAACTTTGATAATCTTCTGGCCAAGATCATTGTCACTGCATCAACATGGGAAGCAACAGTCAAGAAAGCCCAGCGAGTTCTGTCTGATTCTAAAATATCCGGCGTGAAAACGAACATCAATCTTCTGCGGGGTATTGTGGCACATCCCGATTTCATGACTGGCAACATCGACACGCAATGGCTAGGAATAAAGCTCGACGAAACACATCAGATAGGAGAACGCATGTCGAAAACGCTCCAGAGTCAAGAAGAATCCTTTGTTTCTTCACAACAGGTCACGGCCCAGGGTGGACTGCCTTCGAATCTGCTATTCCGCAAAGGCGACGCGTGGTCTATCACGCTGGAACCAGTCGATAAATCAGCAGATAAAGTCGCGCATCATTTGAAGCTCTCACGGGTCCTCCGCAATGAATTCCCATCCGCACTAGCCGCCGAAATCGAGTATACGACCCCCGCGTCACAAACTGCCATTCCATATCGCATGCACCTGGAGACGACCACTACCGCGGCGTCGGCTCTGGTTTCGTCCTCACATAGGCGCGGAGACCCCAGCAACCCGCGCCATGTCATTCTCCCACTATCCGGGAAGCTCATTGAAATATTGGTTGCTCATGGAGATACCGTCGCCGAGAACCAGGTCTTGGCCTTTGTGAAGCAGATGAAGATGGAGCTGGAGGTACGCAGTCCGCACGCTGGCAGAGTGAAATGGGTTCATGAGATGGAGGATGATGAGGAAGATGTTGCCGAAGGCATGCTGCTTGTTGAATTGGAAGGCAATGACCAAGGGCAGCTACGGGGAAAGCTATGAAGTGAGGTATAAGTGGGAGTAAATAGAGCGGCGCAGAATGAGAACGTAGATCAAATTGGGCACTCGCAATCATAAGCGGCGAATCAGCGATCAGAATCACCGTTTCGTGCAGCATCATTGGTCTAGTGGTAGAATTCGTCGTTGCCATCGACGAGGCCCGTGTTCGATTCACGGATGATGCATTTCTTCTTTTTCGTTGTTCTTTTTTGGTTTTGATTTTGTCCTTTGCAATTCCCCTAAATACACTACATCTAATGCGTTGATTTCCCCGAAGTTGTACCCAAAAAAACGATCTGAGATAAAGTTGATCTGCGTGGGCACGTGGTGCATACCGAACGACGTCACCGCCATTCGCCCTTCTTTCTCCAACACACTCCATGGCCAAGATGGATCTTAATCTCTACATCTTGTCCGCCAACTGTGCTCGCACCCTGATCGATGTCGACCTCTTCGCTGAGCATTTCTTCGATGTGCTCCCCGCTTCGGGTGCCCAAAGCTTCCCCGCGCCCGAGCTCATCGTGCTTTCTCTGCAGGAGATAGCTCCCATCGCCTACTCTTTCTTGGGCGGGTCGTACTTGGCTCCTTACTTTGAGGCATTCGTCAAGGCCGTCAAGAAGGCTACTGCCAATCAATGGGACGAATCTTACGTGAATCTGGTCAAGGACCATACGGGCATGACCGGTTTGATGGTGTTTGCGCGCACTGATATCTCCTACAAAGTACCGTGGATCGACATGGCCCACGTTGGCTTTGGTGTCCAGGAAATGGGCAACAAGGGTGCTGTTGGAGCGCGTATGAGCTACATTGTCGATGATGACTCCTCCAAAACAATCGACTTGACATTTGTCGCGGCGCACCTGGCGCCTATGGAAGACGCCCTGAAGCAGAGAAATATGGACTGGCAAAGCATCGTTGAACGCCTTGTTTTCTCATATTCGAATGACATCGAGGAAGACTCAAACAACGACGAAAATGCAGCTCTTCTGAATCATCGCAGATCAACTTCCCACTCGGAGGACAGTCGCCGAGATCTCTTTGCTCCAAACTCCTACGTCTTTCTCGCAGGAGACTTGAACTACCGCACCTCTAATGCTAGCCCCTCGAAGGGCGATATTGCCCACTTTCCACGGTGCAACGTCAGCCGCGATGACCCCGCACACTATTCACACCTCTTAAAGAAAGACCAACTCGTACAAGAGATGCACAACGGTCGAACTTTCCACGGCCTAACTGAAGCCCCGATCGACTTCCCCCCAACATACAAATACTCCGACGCAGCGCGTCAAGCAGCAAAGCTAGGTATCGATACAGACTCGGAATGGAAATGGTCGAACCACCGCTGGCCCAGCTGGTGTGATCGAATCCTCTTCCTCGACAGCCCGTCCTGGGTCGGTGAAGGCGGGCACGTCAGGCCCCAGGCATACAACGCACTGCCTCTATTGCCGCAGTCAGATCATCGCCCCGTCGCACTGGCTGCAACAGTCCCTCTTACTCATTCGGCTGAGCCATCGCCAGATCACATGAACGCACCATCCAAGGCGGTGGCTCCGTTTGCAATTGATCCCAGTTGGAAGAGTCGGCGGGATGTTGCGCGGCGGAAGGAGTTGGTGGTAGGTATGCTAGCCTACCTGGGACTGACCTGGGAAGGGAATGGGTTGCTCCTTGCATCGTCGCTGGGCCTTTTAGGTGCATGGGTTGTGCTTCGGTCTCTGTAAGAAGTCTAAATTAGTCTAGGCCCCAAGAGGCACCTCTCACGATATTATGTATCGATCGGAAAATATCATGCAATAGTAATCTCTACTTTCGGTCACCTGAGCAGCACCCTCATCGTCCAGACCCCGTAACGACATATCCATCAGATAAAACTGCGGCTGTTCCAAACGGGGCACAGCAGCGGCTTGCAAACAGGGTTTGTTCGGCGAAATCAGCCACCTGCAGCCAACAGCGCCCACCGATAGTCTCACATGAGCGGAGCCGAAACGGTCTAGATGCAGGATGCACCGGATGGACATGGCTGGTCTGATCGGGGTCCAAGCAAATGACCTCACCCTTCCGATTCTCGCCCCTTTTTTAGTCTGGCAGTGACGACTGCGGCTGTGTCTGGAGCTGCGTCTGCACGCCGTCGCTGTCATCGTAAGGCTTGCTATCCAGCACGGTTCATTGGGCGTTACATGGGGTCTGGCTGCGGTGGCCCAGATCCAGATTCCAAGGCTCGTGTTCCACAGCCACGGCGTAGTATGCTTCGACGGTCTTCTAGATTTGCTTTGGTGCCTGACCCGATGCCTGGTCCACACGTTCTTTGCGGTCCGCTACATCCGAACTGCAGTCGCCCTTGGACGGGATATCTTCCAAGGCTGTCATATTTGTGTCCCATAGCTATACAGTGGCTGGAGGCATCTACTTCCCGAAGATAGACCACGATAGGTCGAACGGCGGACTACAGGTGCCGTCGCATCCGTAAAATTAAACATCTGCCTACAGAGCCCTAGACCACCTGAGCCTGTCAAGTGACCCGGAAGCTAGATCTCGACAAATGGAACACTCCCTGCGCTGCGAACCTTGTGCGACACGCGGTGGGCTGACGAAAGTGTAATTTGCCAGGGCCAAGACGGGATTCCTGGTTTTCCGTGGGAAAAAAAAAAAACAACAGATGTCTTTAGGGACTCTTGACCCAAGGATCAAGCTTTCTTTTGATCCGCTCGCCTCGGTCTGGAACGCGGACTGGATTTTGACGTTGACGTCTCGGGCAAAGCCGACTTTTCCTCAGGTTTCTGCCCGGGACGGCGGATGTCGAAGGTCGGGCTCCACAGCCTCCACAGAGCGAACTCCCCCGTCGGCCCATGTGAAAGTGACAGCGAGGGATCATTCATCGGGCTCGTCACCCATCGACAATCACTTCAGACTCAAACCCTCTCCTGGGGCGCCCTAGGGGGACGGAGAAGGGATGTGACACGGGCAAGGCTGATACCGCGATGCGATGTCGATACTACAAAAGGGGCAAGAGATCACCCAAATGCACAGCAGCTCATTGGTCTATCGAAGGAGCAGTGCAAACAAGCCCGAACGGGTCAATCGAGAAAAAGCTGGCGCGGGTGGGGATTTTCCAGAACACGATGTTGGAACCGGAACTGGAACCGGTTCGGACTCTGGGTTCTAGAATCCAGATCCTTCCTTCTAACGTCGAACACCGAACGCCTAGCGCCCCAGCGCATCGGTACTCGAGGCAATCGGGCAGCAATTAAATCAAAACGGAGGAATGGTAAGCGGGATAGCGAGAAAGGGGCCACAAAAGGGGGCGGGGGGAAAAGATGGAAGCTCTGAAGGGGTTCAGTGCCACGTCGGCATTTTACACAACTGCCCAGATACCCTAAAGCTAGTGGAAAACACTCAATCTGATTCCCTCCATCACCTGGTCCACTCGGCCCTGCAATATAGGGTGAGACTGCGAGTCATTCCAGCGCGATCCGGGCCATGCATCAGGCCGCAGACGCATTCTTTTTGTTCCATGCCCATGCCCTCATTGGCCCATCCCTTCCTCTCTCTCCATGGATCGAAGACAGGCATCTGAGCCGATCAGAAACCCGCATTGCCGGGAAAGGGATCGACCGATCTGCCTGCGGACGGAGCCATGAGTGTTGAGATCTACCAGGAGGTGTGTACAATCATTACGGAGTATGCTAGAAAGGCGAAGATCGGGTCATTGCCAAGGACACGAGTGTATAGAGAGCTTCAATGACGACTTCTCTTTGGCCCGTCATTTCGAGACAAGTGACAGAGAAATTAAAAAAATTAAAAAAAAAATTAAAAACCAAAAAAAAAAAAATCGGAGAAAAAAACTTCATTGGAACGAACAACCCCAGTCTATAACAAACGGCGCCGTTCCGTTACCCGTAACAATGGAACCCTAAAAATCCTAGTCCTCCTTTTTTTTCATACGGATGTTTCATGGAATTGAGCCTCGCTGGATATAAGACCGCGTAGGCCCCCTTGGGTCCTCTTCCTCCAAATCTTTACCACCTGCAATAAAGTCCCGGACCCTGGAGCTAGCACATCCCCATTCACCCGAACATCACCTCCGACGTCATCAACCGCTGGGCTTATAATTCGGCTGCCACTTTGCTCATCAACGGCGCCTTTTTAGAGTTCAGAAGTGCCTAGCTTCGAAATTGCCTCCCCATTTGGTCGTTTCTTTAAGAGATCTACTCCCACACCGCGATTCTCTGCCCCGCGATTCTACTCGACTCTTCACTTCTCGAACTCTGCAACTCTCCAGCTTTCATCTTCCGCTGCCCCCCGCATAACCACATAATCACCTTTGGCTCCGCCTTTGTTCCTTTGACGTCCGACTGCTTCCCCGCGACTTCCCCGCGAAATCAACCTTTTATCCGTCATGTACTCCTGCGCCAACTACCCCCGTGGCTGCCGAGGTCGCGTCAACCGCCAGGGCGCCAAATGCTCCGACTGCGTTGTAAGTACCCTTTCACCCGGTCTTCATTATACTATAATCAGTCCCGGGGGATCGCGCATTTCACTCGGGGAACTCGCACGCTGACCTTACTTCCAGACTCTGAACCTGCGGCGCCCGGCGTCCGCATCTCCCTTCGCGCAACCGCGCGATTACAAGCGCGTGCTGCCCTCGCAGCTCGTCGCCGACTTCTCCAAGTCCGACACTCCCGAGTTGTGAGGCACATCAACCTTACTGGGACGGTCCGGATTTCCCAGGCACGCATGTCTGGAATGCATCCAACAGGCTGGCACTGGTTTTTCGATTCTGGATGACGGACCTCCCCACGTTACCATCATATGCATCGCCGGGAGTTTGATTTGATACACCACACGAGGGCGGCTCTTTCTTTATGGATTTTCTTTTCGGTTCGTATCTCCCGCGCCTCGTCCGGGTGCGGTGATTGCGCCTCGTTCACTCACTTTGCGCTTTTTTTCTTTCCTTACGGGCTTTTTTTTCAGGGAGCAGAGACGGTTTACTGCATGGAGGATAGATCATTGCATGGATGAACGGTACTCATGGATCTGCCACTGGCGGGCAGTGGCGCTGATGGGACTCATTGAATCGTCGATCAGTGATCGACCTCTCGTTTTCTTTCTGTTTTCCTTGCGCATACGTCTCTCCTATGTCCCTGGACTCGCGGTTTTTGCTTTGCGTTCGCTATGCCATACCCCCCCTGCGTCTAATGCTTTCAACCTCGACATGATCGTTATCCCTAGGATGGGCTTTTTAGTTAGATACCTCGTCGCATTGATATCATGCCCCATTACCACGTCATTCCTCTCCTCGTAATCGAGACTATATTTGGACCGCCAAGGACAACGTTCAAATCCACCTCAGCCTCGCCATCTCAACCGTGTTTCAACTTGCGTCTAGAAGCGTCCATATCACGGCGCCCCGTTTGGCCCCAAGGATCGGAACTATAATATCAGCCGCAATGCGCCATGCTGAGACGCTTCAGATCCCTGTCACGGGCCAGCTCCTTCGAAACGGCCCCCCGTCCACCGTCTGCCGTTTCGAGCGACTTGCATCTTTCCGGCGCTCTTCCGTACGTCGCTAACGGCCCAGTGCCTCGATCTCGGGTCCGATTCTCAGCCGCTCGGCGGTGGATCCGTGAGATTCCAGTGCCGGACTGTTCAGAGCAGCGGTCCAACTCTGAACATTTCCGGGTTCAAGTCACTAAGCCTCTTCCGGATGATATTCCACGCGCTAGAGAGATAATGTAGCTCGCGGAGAATAAACTCTTGTAGAAGGATAGAACTGGAACTGAAGATCTCGAGTCCGTTTCAGATTCTAGACACGAGAGAATCCGTTTGTCACGTTCGACTTCGCCACAGACCTCAAAAACATGTAATTTTCATCTTTCAATAATCCCCACCCGTCCCATTCTTTTGACAGTTCACCCCCTGGCTCTAGGGGCAGACTATAACTCTAGGCCCCTTTTGGGAGAATGGACCCGAGCGCACGAAAGCCAACCAGAACTGCTGATCTCGGCTCGGGCTCCACCGGGCAATTCCAATCACGAGGTGAAATGATGTAGAAAACGCAAAGACGCGACCTCCTTGAGTCGATCGCAGTCGCACGCGAGTTATGCCGGGGAAATGACGACCAGCTGTGCCGATACATGGCATGCAATTTTAATATCTCGTCAGATGTTTAACGGATCGAGGGGCAAACACATGGCTGCCTGGGCTGGATCATTTCCACCCCCACAGTTCAAGTTCAAGTTCGAGTTGCGAACCCGAACGGGGGTGTCCAAGGTAAAACACCTCGTGGGGCCTGCTGTTTTTTCTAGATGTTTCTCTCTTTTCCCGGTTTCGTTCTCGTTTTGTCGTGCCCCCTTATTTGCGGAACTCAGCCACAGATCAGTTTTGGTTGTTTCAGACTGCCCTGTGGGGAGTGTCGGCTCCACTGCTTCTTCAGCGGTCTGGTTTCGGTAGCCCTGGGGGCTGATCGTGGCCTTGCGCGTGGCTTGGTCTTTCGTGTATTTACCGGCGTGTTCGATCTGGTATCGGTCTAGTCTTGGATTTCCAAGGCTGATCCCATCCTTCCAAGGCTGACTCCCGTGTCATGCAGATGTGGGCTGCGACTCGCTGTCAACGGGCCGTTGGCTCGTTTCCATAGCCGACAGCCGGCATGCGCTTCGCTGCTTGTACGTGCGCGAGCTCGAGCGTTGGGTGGATCGCATCAGACTGGTCCTTGTCAAACGGATGGGCATCACGTAGACCCGAGCCCTCAACCGTTGCCGTGCCGGGCCTGGTGACGTCGGTTGACGAAACTGGACCCCTGTCCTATTGATCGCGTATTACGCGTGCCTCGAGTCCTGTAATTTCGGATTGGGGTAAAGCGCGATGCTGGTAAGCGGGACGTCGGATGGATGTCCGAGTGGTCCGGAGAGAAGGTTTATCGTTGCTATACGAGTATCGACAGTTGAGTGTGTTTGTATATTGAAAACAATATATTAGCTATGACCCTGGATTCATCTAAAGTCCTTTCCTCGTGCGCCATCACTTCCGAGTATCTTCGCGCATACCCATTGCGCAGTTTGAGTGTGAAGAGTCCAATACCGCTCATCCTCCTGTACCTGAGACCTTGTCTCAGTCTCATCCCGGTAAATGTCACCCAGGGCCTCGAACACCACAATTTGGTCTCGCATATGCCGATCCAGACAGGACCTCCTTTTAGAAACAGTATCAGATCCATGGTTGCTGTCTGATCCAAACTGGTCTGCGAGTTCCCTCTTGAACCCTTGTACGCAATCATCGATCAGATCAGAGACGATGTCCACATCTGATTTGTGTTGTCCACCCTTTGAATGCGGCTTTTGACACTTCTTTCCCTTCTGGGGACTGACGTCTTTCCCTAATAGAATGTCCTGGCCAATCCTGAATCCGGTGGATGTGTGGGCCACTATCAAGATGTATAATCGACTGATGTGAGATGTCGGTTCGGATGTATGCACTGCAATGGGTATGCGGGTGTCTTGCTTTGAGCTCTCGTCCGATTGCCAGTCTGATGGGGTTTCGAAAGTCGACGGATCCATGGTTTTCAAAGCCTTCCGTAAGGCTCGGCGAGTTTGTCGCTCGACAAAGTTGCGCACTGTCGATGCTCCAGATGTCTTTCCTTGCACGAAGGGTTCATCCGGGGCGAGGACGGTGATGTCGATGCAAGTGATCTTCCCACGCTCATGATCCATGATGTTTATCCGCGGGAAACGGATTTCAGTGGCCTCTATCTCTGCCTTTGTATCCTGCGTAGACAACTCTGGGTAGCTCATCTCGTACGGCTCAATTTCCGGGGACACAAGAGGGTGAACGAAGAAACTGATCGAGCCCATTCCAACCGACCCCGCTGACCAGCCACGCCTGTGCAGAACTATGGCAAGAGGAGGAAGACCAAGTCTGGCAAAGTTCGGCGCCATAACTTGGGCGGCGTAGTCATATGAAGGCGAATCGGTCCCATTGGTACCGCCGGTGATGGTCACCTTGATGCATTCTAAGCCTGCCCGAGATCCCACATGCAGTAGATACGGGTACAAGGCCTGGAAGATAAGAAAGACCGAACCCGGTGTCGATAAGCGGATGTTGTATTCCGGTTGTACTGAGACGTCGTTCAGTGAAATGAGAAGTCTGTCATTCTTCTGACAAGGCGTTTCTTCGCGAGTTCGGGGTGAGAAGGTCACACACTGTGAGCCGACTCGATCACCATCGACTTTGCTGCCACTGATCTCCGCCAGGAACTTGACTGCGGCCGCGTGGGATGCTCTCAGTCCTGCTTTCCCCTTCCGATTGCCGCGAATGTGGTCGACTGTCACGCCACGACCCGTCAGAGCTGAAAGAGCCAGCGCATTCCGCATGAGCTGTCCGCCGCCCTCGAGGGTTCGTCCGTCGAGATGAACGGGCGATCTCGCTGGAGAATTTCCACTCGGCATGGAACCGGGGTCTGTCATGAGAACGGCTGAAATGAAACTAACTGAGATGAATTTGTTTTTCTACATTTTTTCCTGGGTTCACTCTTTCCCAAATATCTACGCAACTTCATGGAGCCTCACGTTTGTTTCTGGTGCGTCAGATTGAGTCAGGCGAGACCGAGGCTTGTGACTCACATCATTCACAACACTATTGATGGCTTTGCATAGACTAAGCTTCTTTGGGTCAACTTCGATCGGTTCCAAAGATCCATCGACGATTTCCAAATACCGACTCGCCAACTCTGGCAATAGCTTCGAACTATACACCTTCCAAATCTCCAACCATGGTGTGCCTCGCACCTGCCATGCACGCACCTCCCGAAGGTTTCGCTCACCTTATGCTAATACATTTGCTTCAAACACTTTATCTCGTCACATCTCCATTCACATACTCTATACACTGCATATATTCGCAGTATGTTTTCCTCATTCAGTACGAGGGACCGTCTCCGTTGGTCCATGTCCACGCGCTCTATCCGCAAGACTGCTCGCGTCCCTGAAGCAGGCATTGTCGACCCCCAAGTCGCCAAAACCCATGCGACAGTCGCAGCATCGCGCGCCATGCGCTCCAGCGAGAGATCATCTACTGAGTCCAAAAACTCGTACGATCGACTAGGTGGCCCGACGCAGGTGGCCGTCCCCAGAAGACGCCCAAATTCAAGTCTGCAGGGAACAGATGATAACTTTTCCGTCTATTCAATGCCCGTTACATCCACAGCGACACCGAGGCAGCCAATGGAGACTGATGTAGCACAGCCTCACGTTGGAAAAGCAATTCCGCCACCACCGACTTCAGACTTCGGAGGCCTAGATGGGCAAGACAGCTCAGTTCCTTCATCCTTCCGCCGACTACGCAGAGCCAAATCCATGTTCTCGACGAGACAACGCCCATCACGCATTTCCTACACAGCTCAGCCAAGATCTCCTCGGAATGCGCTTGATCTTGACCGCAGCCCGGGCTTCGAGCTGCCACGGACACTGAGACCCTCCATCTCTTTCATTCGAGGTAGTCGTCAAGGAATACGAGGGATTCGACATGCAAAAAGCCATGATGCGGCGATTCAGCTCGCTCGCAGCCAGTTCCTCGAGGAGTCCAACAGAGCAGGTCAGACCAGGCGGTCATCTTTCTTCATGACCAGTCGCAATAGGGAATCCAGGCCTTTCCGCAAGACATTCCGTCTCACGAGTGACTCTGGCATCGGTGGGGTTTCTCCTGAGCAGGCCAACTTCAAACGCTCTCGCAGCAGATCGAGGTCCTTCTCTGCATCCATCAAAAAGGGTCTCAAACGTGTGTTTGGGCTTTCTAGGCCTGCTGTGCAGAATTTCCAATTCCACGATGAAAGCCCTTCTGTCGTAGCCCAAAAGCCTACAATCGAGACTCGGCCTTCCAGCGCCAGCATCGTGATCGACAAAGTCACCGGCATGGACAATTGGAATCGATCGAACCAATTGCAGCCAATACAGGTATCTCCTGATCGCGACAGCATCTGTACATCCCGGTCGCGCGTCACCAGCTGGGCTGATTCGACTGCCGCCAACACTGTCACCACTCGAAAGGCCGGGCATCGTCAATCTCTATCCTTGATCGAGGAGCATGGTGACTTGAATCTTCCACTCCCTCAGATGCCTGTTCGTCTTGGTGCAGAGAACCGTTCGCCCTGCAAGAGATCGAGTGCCCGCAGATTCGATGACTGGGTTAATAGCCACGACTTATATACCGCGCTGATGCAACAGATTGGACAAAATGCGCTACACAATCCTGAAGAGGGGGTGACTCTCGGCACCGTGCCAGCACATCGCGTGATTCCAGAGCGCACCTCTTCCGTTCATTCAAATCGTAGCAGACAATCCGTCCGCCATGTTCAAAGCGGAGATTCTTCGCCTGTATCGTTTGCAACCGCCCGCCGAGGTGATTCGCAGTCTCCTCATAGACAATCCCAGCCGAGCAAATACGTCCAACGATCCCGGGTGTCTCCATGCTCGCCTGGTCAAGAGAACTGTCGTCCTTTGAGCACCCATTCAGACCAAAAGTCTCCCCTGTCGGCATTCATAATTGACGAAAAATCAGATGAATCAACTGGAAGCGTTGTAGTTGCTCATTTTGGGGAGCTGAACCGGCTGTCGAGATCTTCAAGTGTCTACTCTCGGTCCACCGGCGGCGAGACCCCCACGAACTACACTGGTACTGGCGATGGAGAGGCTCTGGACTCATACGGAGAGCCGGGTACAGTGACCATTTTCACTTCTGAACGCCACAGTTCTCCCACGCGAAAGGCCGGATCAAAGACCCAGGTGCAGCCAAGTGGCGATTGGCATCAGTGGATGAGCTCGCAGATAGAAAGGATCGAGAGCACGAGCCCTGCGAGGGAGCACATCCGGGAGACCTCACAATGCCAGGAGGATGAAGATGGATATTTCATGGGTATGATACGGCGAGCCCCGGTCCTAGTCTCGGCGACGGTTTTGCCATACGTTGACGAGCCAGATGAGCCAGGATGTGGTGAACTACAAATACCGGCAGAGCCCAAGGTATTGCCTCAAAGCAACTTCTCTCGTCCCTTCAGCCGCTCATCCAGTGTGCGAACCATTCTCTCCTCGCAAAAGATCGACCCCAGCTTCGCGACAATTGAATCTATCAACACCTCTGACGCTAATGTCAACGCCAACCAGGCTGAAAATTCCTTACCCATACTCGGAGAATTTTCAAATAATCACTCCTTGTCACCAATGCGTGTGAGGACTGCAAACCTGCGCGACGCGCCCGAGTCTCCTACTCCTCAACGCAACGGCGCCGGATCCCAGAAGCGCACCTGGACGCAGGATCAGTACCGCCGGTATTCAGCACGGCGCCCGATTGCAAATGGGAAAGCCAACTCCTTCCGGTCCATGCGGACGTATCGGGACTTCCGTGGTCCAAACAACGAGAATTTCCGGCAGCAGGAGGAGCACGACGAGATGATGGGCGAGTACCACAAGCTCCACGACATTCACTCCACGGTCTCCAGCAAAGACATGGTAGATATGTTTTTGAACAGCCGACGACGTCCAGAAGAGACGGGGGCCTCAGCTTTGTCGGCCGAAGTATTTCTATAAATCGCGTTCCAACGGGTTGGGATTTGGATCAAGTTCGTGTGATGGGTCTGGTACATATTTTTCCGCCGCCGCTCATTTTGATCGTGTCCGCACACGCATATATATACCTGCCGAGTTTATGAATAGTGCTATTGCAATTGAGCAAAGATTATTACCAAATCAAAAAGAATTACAGAGTTGATTCATTCCGCCTAAAAGAAATAGATCGTAAATCTGAAGTGCAAAAAAGAAACTCTCCCTCGGGGAATCGAACCCCGGTCTCCCGCGCTTATCAGTGTTAATGACAAGCGGAAATCATGACCACTAGACCAAGGAAGATGTTCAGCCGAGTTACTGCTCGACCACTTGGGTGGTTGATAGGATGTTCGGCAATTTTTCACTACATCTTCTAGGTATTTCTCAGCCCAAGTAATAGCCATAGTACTTTACCTTGGACTCTAGACATACTCAAGGTCAACCCAAAAACCACATAAATCGAATAATAAGGTAGGAAAATGCTTGTATTATATCAATGAGAGCCCAATAAAAACTAAGGAAATACGCTGTCCAATTCCTCCTACTGGGTATATATCCTCCACCAAATTTTATGATACCGTCGAAGCAATATCGCATTCATCAAGGGCGCACACGAGTTTCTCAACTCACTCCACATAATTCGCAGGAAACTGACCCTTCACTCCCCTCAACTCACCCTCCCACCAATCATCCGTGCTTTGTGTCTTGGTTACAATCTTGATCCGGTCACCTTCCCGGAAAACCAAGTCTCCATTCTGATGCCCGTCAAAGTCATACAGAGCAGTGACGAAGGAGGCACCCCGCGGCGGGGGCGGAGGTCGCTTCTTCTTGGCGGCAATGGCTGCGTTCATATCTTGTCCGCCTAAGCTGGATCGCGCGTTGGCTGTGTACTGCATGTGGTCGATTTTGGGACCGGCGGGAGACATTGACACTGGGACTTGGGTGACTGGTTGGGGGAAAGGACTTGGCATTGGGGATGGGGCTTTGGCGGGGGGCTCGTAATAGTCATCTGCTGCTGGGAGCGGGGGTGTGCTCGAGGAGCTGGCGAGGGAGACGGAGCCGCGGGGGGTCATGTATGAGGAGGAGGTTGGAGATACGGAGCGAAGCTCTGCGCCGCAGGGCTTGTTGCCTGGCATCGGGGGCGCGAATGATGGTTTGCGGGCTGCAGATACAGAGAAACCGGAGGTGCTGCTTGCGTGGCTTCTGAGCGATGCGAGTGAAGGGCGCTTGCTGCCCATGGATGGGCGCTTGTTCTCGGGGTTGTTGGGATCCGATTGTCGGATCGCTTTGCCCTGAGCGAGACAGCCCAGGCTCTCGATCTCGCTCTTCGCTGGGTTACTGGCCAATTCCCATTCCTGAACCACTTGGTCCATTGAAGGAGGCGGGGATGGGAATCCCTCTTCCTCACAGTAGGTGTGCAGCACGGTGTAGTAGTGCGCCAGCATGCGGTTCTGGATCTCAACCTGTGCCCGAAGAATGTACGGGCCTAGAGAGAAGAGGAGCGAGATCAGGGTTGGTAGACGTTGGCGCAAGTCCTCGTCTGCTGCAACGTAGGTCTATATCATGATTAGCATCTGGTCGATCGTGGAGATCGAGGCCGCGTACCTCTTTCGCAACGGCGAAATCAGCATTCGCCTTGGCGAGGTTTGCATTGTCGCGATCGGAACGCTTCCCCTTTGCCATGAGGCTATCGACTTTGCTTTGGTGGCGCTCGAAATCAGACTGGAAAGAATTGCGATTAGACACGGGTCGGATCGTTGGTGGGGGGCCGTCACTCACCTTCTTATCATTGCGCTTCTTGATCGTCTTTTTCATCGGCAGCAGGTAGCTCTTCGCATTCTCCGCAGGCTGCGTCATGCGCACCTCAACGGCATCAAGCTCTTGTACCAGGTCCCCTCGTAGCTCATCGTATTCTCTTCGCAGTCTGTTGGTCCGGGCTAGAATCGCGGGGTCGGTATCCACTGGGCGATGTGAGTCTGGGGTTTCGCTGGAACCGATGATGGGCCCATAGAGTCCGTCGAACTCATCGATCATGCGGCCCTGGAAGGTTGCAATCGACACCCAAGCATCGCGCCAGGCCTTGGTGGAATCGACAATCTGGAAGGAGAGTTAGTCGCCGGCGGGGTCATCAGAAAGGTGCTGCCTACCTTGGCCAAAAGGTTATCAGCATCCTCGAAATCCTTCAATAGAACGGCGACCTGGCTGTCGTCGGCAGACCGTTTGGTGGTCATTCGCCCGAACTTTCTCTGCATGCTCTGCATCTTGATCTTGGGTGGCGGGGAAGAGCTGACGGAAACAGTGTGGGGAGCTCGGCTCCGAGAAGTGACAGAAGGGAACAAGAGTGAGACAAGCTTTCCAGGCTGAAAGCTGAAGCGGAGTTGGAGTCAGCACTTTGAAAAGAGAGAGAAAGAGGAATCAAGACGTGTCACGGCCCCCAAGTTGTTTCAGCCTCGCTGCGGCTCTCGGGGAACATGGCCCCCGCCCCCTCACTATTTTTGGTTTCTTGGAAGGTAACGCAACGTGTCGATCGGAGCCATCATGGTTGGATATGCTCCACTCTACGATCCAAAGCAAATCAGGGCGGTCATACAATGTACAGGGATGCATGGTGGCGACGCGCATCGCAGGCGGTGCAGAGATATATGGCCGAGGAGCTCGTTAGATACAGTATTTGATTGGCAGTAGGCCGTAGCGGAGAAGCTCACCGTTTAAAAGACGATTTAAGCGACGAAAGACAGTTGAAGTCAACCGTGGATCCACGAATGCCTGAGGCGACATCCAATCTTGGGACTACCTTGGTTCTCCAGGTACCTGACTTAGGTACCTGGGTAATCGGTTGGTATTAGATGGAATCAATTCCATGTTCATTGCTGATAGCGGTCTAATTATTCCAGGGTAGCTATCGCTCAACAAAGTCAAGAAGTCGGTTGGCGCCCAGGCAGACGGTAATTGAATGCCTGAACTGCAACGCGACCCGCGTTGACGCTTATCACGCCTTATCCACTTATCCACCTCACCTTTCTCCTCCACTCGACCAACTCTCATGCCTCGCCACTGAATCCTCGGCATGCACGAACCCATGTTTCCCTGCTGCCACCATGTCCACCCCGTTATCGTCCGCTCGCTCGGGCCCGGGCCCGGGTTCCCAGACCCAGTCCCAGGTCACCGCGTCGGTGGTGAAGTTCCGCTGCCTATACACACACGACCTGCGTCGTAAATCCAAACGATGGCAAGATGGTTACCTCCGATACCATGCCTTCAACAAGCGGATCATGGTGTACGATGAGCAGGGGAACTACATAGGTGATCATCACTGGCGGTCAGCCGAGGAAATCCAAGATGGCGATGAGCTCGAGCTGGATAAGGGAGCTCTGATCCAGGTCGGGGAGCGGATGAGCACAACTCAAACCGATCTCTCCAACCTCTTCGAGAAGAGGAAGTCCAGCCAGGGCTCGCCGCAGTCCAATGACCTCGCGCCGCAAGCCCTACGTACCTCGACTCCAATCCGGACCCCGGGCTCGTCACAGCCGTTTCGCTCGTTGAACGACCTGCTCGGCATCAAGAAAACTCCGATTGGACACTTGGTTTCGCCTTATGAAGAAAGGCACCCGCCTCCGCCGTCATCGGATATCTCCTTGCCGTCCCAACGTGCACCCAAACGACAGAAAGTGGCCCCGATGCAGAGACCAGTGGTCCACAACAGAAATTCCCCGGCTGACGTGGTGGATTTGACGGAGCCGGAAGAGATATCTTCAGCTGCGAAAGTACGGAACGCGGCGACAACAAGCAAAATGAAAAGACCTCCAACCCCAGAGCCGATCCCGCAGCCTCGGCCGGAGAAGGTACGAGAGGCCCCCAAAGCAGCAAAGCCAAAGAGATCGGAACCTCCCAAGCCTTCGATACCGCCTGAGAAGCTGCGGGATGCGCCAAGAACAACGGCACCCCAAAGGCCTGAACCTCCAACATTCGTGAAGCCTTCTCTGCCCCCTCCCTCGGCATCATCGAGCCGTCCTCCAAAAGCGACGGTCCCTCCAGCAGCTAAAGACGCGCAGTTCGAGCCGCTTGGACTTCGAAAACTTCCGAATGAGAACCTACAACGAACGTCTCGACCCACTTCAAACACCTCATCCTCTGAAGCACCCGTGAAGACACTGCGCATGGCCACAGAGAAACCCCGCAGAAAGCTGATGTACAGCGCATTATTGCCCAGCGACACATCGCAAAAGTCATCTCCCTCGCCCTCGATCCCACCTCCCGAAAGAAGCAAACCCATACCACAAAACCTGGATTCGCAGTCAGTATGTGCCCGTCAGATGATACAGACTAATGCTGACTCTCTTATAGACCAGTTAATACTCCCGCCCAGGAGCCGGACTCGACCATTGCCGAATTCTTACCCTCAGACTCAACGCAGTTCATTCTCGATGCGATGACAGATGGCTCAAACCTGGGGACTACAATGACCCAAACTTCCAATTTACATGCACGGAGAGCTCTCGATGCACCTTTGCGAAAATCAGTCTCCGATCCAACTGCCTTGACGGCTCAACGCACACTCCAGAGCCGACCAACTCTCATGCGAAGTGCGATGAGTGCAGTCCCTGAACAGCCAGAAGTCAATGAAGAGGGACCTTGGACGTCTGAAGCACTAGATCTATTTGATTTCTGGCCACCGGGACGACCAAAGCCCAGTTGATCATCCTCGTTTCATGTTCATTCTTATACCTTGGAGCCCAGTCTCTCGTGTACATGTCCATCACCCACGCATTCTAGCGCAATTATGATACCCCTCTGCAAGACAGAACACCACCAATGTATTTCAATCAAATACACATTTCTATACAACCACATTTCGCACTACACAATCCCACCATCCAAATTTCCTCTCAACCACCCACCCATCTAAGCACTCCTCTTAACCAAAGTCCCTGAAATATAGGGCATAGCCCCCCAAGCAAAAGACCGCTGAATGTCAAAACTTTCCCACCCCCCATCACCATCCGCAGCCCGTCTCAACGCACCCTCGGTATCCCGATCCAAACAACAATCCCCGATAAAGAAACTCCACCCAAGCATCATATAAAACCCCTGCACAACCCTAGCCAATAAAGACCCCTTTGCAGTTCTCCATGGATTCACAACATGCTCCGTAACAAGCAACTTTCCACCCGGCTTCAGCAGGCCATACAACTCCTTCACCGTCCTCTCCATCTCCGGAACAGAGCAGAGGACACGAACGCAGAGAATAGTATCGAAGATTCCGTTTTTCCTATCTGCATCGTACGCGGACGTAACCCCGGTGTGAGTTTCGCGCAGGGCTGGAAGTAGAACTGACGCGGAGGCCCCGCAGCCTAGAATGTGGTACTTTGACGAGAGGCCTTCGGATTCGGCTTTTGCGCGCAGTTGGGCGTGCAGTCCGTGGCAGGGCTCGCAGCCGTAGATTGTTGTTATGGCAGGCGAGCGGAGGAGGGGCATTTGGGTCCCTGTGCCTGGGCCGATGTCGAGGACGACTCCGGAGGCAGCTTTGAGAAGCGGTGGGATTAGTGCGGTTGAGTTTCTGACGTTGGTTGGGTTGAATTCTTCTGAGTCGATTGTGCTTAGTGGTGATGCGGGTTGAGATGGTGTGTCTGGTAAGTGTTAGTATCTTTTGTTTTTTGAATTAAGATGTCTAATGGGAGGATAGCAGGGGTGCTATATGGGATACTTGTTTTCTTCTCTACGGGTGGTGGTGGTTCATGAGAATACTCACTGGTAAATTCGACCCAGAATCGACCGAAGGATTCGTCGCGTAGCTCGCTGGTCCGTAAGATAGGCGCCAGCACCTGGCCATTCTTGAAAACGGCTTCACCGCAGACGCGGATGTAATCTGTTTCTAGTTAGCTGTGTCTAAGATAATGACGCATAACCAGGACAGCATGAGTAAAGTATCGGACATCAAAACTGGACTGGGAATGATCCAACATAGTTTGACTCGGATTGATATCACTAGTGGCACTTACGACGCATGGCCCAGGCCATAAGCATTGCGGGCTCAACCAGGCCGTACAGCCGCTCTCCAAGCGGTGGGGGAGCATCCGAGGACATTTTGCTGGACCTGCGCTGCAATGGCAAAGAATAGAAAAGAGGGAAGATCCACTGGAGTTCGAAAGTTAGGGTCCGGCCACTGCGGAGAAGAGTCATGTGACCGTGTGGGGGAGCTACGCCCTTCGATGACAACTGTGAAGAGTTGATAGAACTCAGTAATGTTGTAATGTTACTTGACAAAGATAGATCGTTGTGAAAGCCATGAGTAAATTGTCAAATATAGACCAAAGTTTTAGCATGGCCCACGTTCTGGTGCCCAATACAGAAACATCGAGGACACGATCACGCAGAAAGAGCGGCGGATTTAATCGCACATATGGATCGAATTGTTCGACAGAAATTATCAACAGAAGAAAAGAGGGAAAATAGTATAGTGAAGTGTGAATGGCGGATCAGACTTGGCCGTAAATTAGGCTGCACGGAATACGCAAATGAATGACGGTGACAGGAGATGTCTGTATGATGGAAAGGAAATGGGAAGAGAGTGAAACAAGAAGGTGTACATCCAGGGAAGTGTCAAGGAGCCAATTCACTGTCTTCTATTAGGGGTGGGTGACTCAGTGATGGAGAGATGCTGGTCGGACAAGAAGAGAAAAAGAGACTCGTAGCCATTATAGAAAGTGACGCAAGCCGTCTTCGTTTGAGGACCTGCCCGCAAACTCGAGCAACCCGATTTCAATGCCAATGAACGCTTTTAGTGGTGGGAGTGGATGCGGTCGACCCGTGGGCTGTATCGGCTGGTACGGGAAAGCGAGCCCACGTCGTGTTTGCCATCGCAGCAGGCACGAACGTTCTCAAGTCGATCCTCATCTTCATGGTCGTGTCCGAGATTCTCGACACTGTCTTGACCACGAAGGCTTTCATTTTGGACACCGGGAGACTGACCGTGTCGTCCCTTTAGACTGGCAATCGATCCGCGGATCGAGCTGTTGAGGATTGAACTGAGACGGGATGAGGATCGCTGCGGGGGTTCTTCAGGGACCTGCAGCGTGGAGTTCGGAGCTGGCGAGCTCAAAGCGGGGGACGCACGTCCAGGAGTGCCAACCGAGCGCATGGACATGGCAGAGGCCGCACGTTGCTGCTTCGGCTTCCCACGGGCGGTGTGACTGTTATAGGATGACAGTGACATCCGAGCCGTCTGGCGAGAGGCGGAGCGGAAGCCAGGGTTGAACTCATCGATATCATCCAAAGTTACGCTGTTATCCTGGTCCTCGCAGTTATCATTGGTCTCACGCAAGAGAAGGTACGACAGGGCATTGAACCAAGTCTCGTGCCGTTGGCTTGTGGTGGCGGTGAAGCGGACTCGACGGCCCGGGCTGACAACCTCCAAGCTTCGGCAGTGAAGACCCGGGGGATATGGGTTGTCATCTGCGACCACTCGCACAGCCTCTATTGGCACACTCTTCGTCCGAAGCTCGCTCTTGCCAGCAGTTTGTGGGTCTTGTTCACTCCAGTATAGGGTACGAGTATACGGGTGGACCCAGAAGTACCGCCGATGCCGTGTGGACGACATGTCCGCTGAACCGGTCTTTCGGGTATATTTCCAGAGGAACTCTCCAATCATTGTTTGGGTGATCGCCTGGATCATGCGAGGATCAGTGTTAGGTCCATAGCCGTGAGGCATGGGGCCAGCATGAGGGTTCATGTTGAACCGCTCCTCGAGCTCAGAAGCAAACGACGACACTGATGACCGCCTGGACATCTGGCTCTGACTTTCCCTTCTCATCCGAGCCTGAGTAGACACGGTCTTGGTGGACCCAGCACGGTTGGCATTCTCGCCTGGTGTTCGCGGCCCTTGCACGTTCATGCGATAAGCAGAAGCAGGCGCCAAAGGAGGACCCATAGTCCCAGGGGATGGCGGAGGCATGTCGACTGACTTCTTCTCGGCAGCCATGATATTTTCGCGGTGGTCTGAAGGTAATGGTGGGTGAGAGCTGACACCAGATGCCTGGCTGGTCGCAGTATCAGGTCGTCTCGGCGTTCCTGATTTAGATGATTGTTGAGGGCGAGGCCTGAGCTTAGGAGTAACGAATGGCGAAGCAGTCGCGGCGGCTGAAGTAACAGCGGTAGCCGCTGCCGCTGCCGCCAACGCAGCGTCTCTTGTATGACGGCTGTCGCCGGTAGTGGGACGGGCGGAGTCCCGTTCCATGAGAATCTGGTCGATCTGCTTCGAGGAAAGAATGGTTTGAGCGCCCTGGTCCATGCTGACAGAGCTGGATGGTTGTCGACCATTATGAGGCAGGGCATTACCAGAAATGTCGCTAAGAGCCAAGCCAGTGCTCATGCGCCGCTCGCCGGTTGTGGTACCAGCACGCTTACGAACAGGGTCACTAGTCTCATCTTCATGAACAACAACTGCGGCGGCAGCAGCAGCAGCAGCAGCAGCAGCAGCCTTTGGCTCCTCCATGAAGTCTGTTTGGATACCGAAATCGGTCATCGGAGGAACCACACGGGGCACATATTGGACTGGATGAGTCTCGATCGAGCGTAGAGTAGATAGAGTGGGGCTGGGGCGAGGAGGAAGCTCAATAAGCTTGGGTGCTACCGGGAGTGTGAATGCCGGATCCAGCCAAGAGATTGACAGCTGTGGGAGAACCGGCTCAGGCTCAGGAATGACATCCGGTAGCGGCTCTGGGGTCGGTTCCGGAAGTTGAGGCTCGACAGGCTCAGTGTCTTGAGAGGCAATAGTCGACACACCCAGCTCGGGTAATAGAGCTTCTTCGACAACAGGAGGTTCAGGGATGGGTTCAGGTTCGGGGAGTCGGGCCTGAACAGGCTCAATGGAATGATGGGTGAAGAGAGATGACAAGGTGAATTGGGGCAATTCTCGCACAGGATCAGCAGGGATGACAGGTTCCGGTTCAGGAATTGTTGCCATAACGGGCTGGGTGTATTGCGAGGAAATGGAGGAGATACTGATCTCTGGAAGTTCAGGCACAGGAAGCTCGTGCTTCACAGGCTCGACAGAGCCTCCAGGAACGTACGAAATACCCAGCTTTGTAAACTTGGGCACCTCGGGGACGGTTTCTTGAGTAGAGATGGTCGCCATTCCCATTTCAGCCAACTCGGCTTGAGTGCCTGCCTCAACCCCTTGACTTCCGACAGAGCGCTGATCCCAGACCATCTTCGGTGGCGTGGGGACACTGGTCAAGTGGTCACCCTCAGCAGCTGGGGGCTTGAGAGGGGTCCATTGTGTTCCAGAGCTGACCAGCTTAGGGGTCTCTTGTGCATCAGCATCGATTCCTCGGTCCGCTGTCTGGCTTCTCTGCGGAGTAGCCGGGGCCTCGGGAAGCGAAGCCTCGCTAACGACGTTGACAGGAGTGACTGGCTCCCAAGGATCGGTCATCACACCGCTGTCGACCATAATAGGTTTGAGCGGCGCATCCAGCATTATCTCAGAGGGTCTGCGAGAGCCCGATGCAGGCGCCATACGCGGGGTAGAGCCCTCTGCAACTCCCTCCTCATCTTCCTCCTCGCCACCTTCTAGCTCGGCGAGCTCGGCGAAGAGACTTTGGCCCTCCTGAGCCACCGGCTCTTGCTCGAAGCTTGGGGCAGGGGAATTGCGTGAGCTCCCCGGCCGGCTGACAGAGGCCATTGGGGCTTCGCCAGAGGGACGAATCCGTCTCAAGATGCTCCGCTTGGACCTGACGCGAGGACGAGAGATATGCATTTGGCTCGGCGAGGGATGACCTCCATCGTCTGTCTGGTCATCGTCTGAGGTGGAAGCTGAGCTGTGGTAGGAAGTACGATCCCGGGCCTTTGCCATCATCAACGATGAGGCAACTCGGTTGCGCGGTGTTGTCTGGACGTTGTTCTCGGTCTCGGTGAGGTCTGCAGAGTCATCGCTGCTGTCATCCGCCATGCTTTCCACGCCGGTCTGGAATGCCTCGCTCTCGGTAGCAGTTGCGCGCTCATTCGCCGTCTCGAATCCATCCTCCGCCTCGGTGGCAGTCTGGTAGACGTCGCTAGGCTCATCAGGAGAGCGAGCGCCAGAGCGGTCTCTGGAGGCAGCTGCCATGGCCTGGCGAGTGGGACTGATCTGGCCAGCATTGTCCTCCCAATCGGTCTCGTGCAGTTCAACAAACGATTTCTCCTTACGACCGGCACCCAGAAGATCTGGACGAAGGGGCTTGCGGAAGGAGTCTTGCTTGGACTTCAGGCGTTTGCTCGAGTTTGGCGCATTGGCCTCACGGCGTTTCTGCTCGACTTCATCGCGGGCCTCTTGTAACATACGCTTAAGCTCGATCTTCTCCGTCTTCTCGCGATGGATAGTGCTCTTGAGGTTTTGAATCATGCGATGAGCATGGCCGAGAGAGCTCTTCAGAGTTTCCGATTCCAAGTGTCCATGGCGAGGAGTGAATTTGTTAGGTGACGGAGGCGGAGAGTTATCAGGTGTGAGATGTTCTTGGTCGGAACCGTCGTTGTCATCGGGAATATCACGAGGACCCTGGGATTCATGGTGTCGGATACGCATAGCAAGGCCTTTCGCCAGCTCTTGGTTCTGAGAGGTCAGCTCTTCGAGCTTTTTCTGCAGAGCGGATTTCTCCAAATCGCCAGCGTTCAGATTCCGACGCAAAAGGTGCATCTCAGAATCGTTAGCTTTTTGCAAGGCCGTCTGTTCCTCCAGGAGCTTCGCGTTGGCTTGTCTCAGTTCCTCCAGTTCCCGTTCCACAGCACTTTTGTCGGAGTTGGAAGCGCTGAGGCTGCTATTGAGTTTCTTCTCACGTTCGTTGGCGTCTCTGACAGCTGCCATCAGCTCATGGGTCTGCGTCTCCAAGGCCCAATTTTCATCCTTGTAGCGCTGTTCGCTGTCATCGAGTGCCCGAATTCGCTGCGAATAAGCTTCTGCTTCCAACTCCAATCGCGATTTCTCCAAATTCACCGTCTTCAGGGACTCCTCCCGTTCGGCGAGAAGTGCCTGTAGTTGGCGGACTTGGGCTAAAAGTGAGGTGGAAATCTCGGTCGCAAATTCGATATCGTGGACTCGACTGGCTGGTTGGTTGCGCTGCTTGCGGGACGGCACACTGACTTTGCTGGGAGAGTTTGTCGCTTGGCTGGCGAAGAGAGCGGGGCTGATAGGGGACTATCCTGCGAGTTAGATCGGGCAAAGTTCAGTGCTATGGGCGTTGCAGTCATGGTACCTTTTGATCGAACCCTGGTGTACCCGGCTGGGCCTCCTCCGCCAACCGCTTTGGAGCCAAAAATGCGCGCGCTGTCTCTCGACCAATCTCACTGTACTCTCGTTCCAGGTCGGCGAGTTTCTGTCGAAGTTCCGGGCCCATCTCCCCCTCATCCTGTTGCTGTTCGACCTGTTTCAGCTGCTCCTCGAGTTGTCGCTGTTGATCAATGAGCGCAGTTCCCAACTTGGACGCCTCCTCCAGACGTCGCTCAGTCTCTGCCAGATGAGCCTCGAGGGCCCGCTTGGCCTGTGCTGGCGAGGAAGCATTAAGGCTGAAAAGTTGCGTATCGAAGGACGAGTAGCGATGAGATTCGCGGGGCACAGGGGGTTGCCCGTTATTCGAAACGAACGGATCCTCCATCATGGCGGCGAGGGAGTTATCCGCAGCCTTGGGTGCCGTCATTCTCCGAGGTTGCGGTGTGCCTCAATCGGCGTCCGAATCCTCTTCGATGGGAGGACACAGTCGCCGGGAGGGGAGTCGCACGATTTGTTCGATAGATCAAGGTAAATTTAAACGAGCATCGTCCAAGTCAACGCGCCTCGAGTGTCGCAAGGTCCTCGCGCAGGGACAGTGAGCCGACCAGCGACCACAGGAATAGGTAGGGGGAAACGAAGGGGTGGGAAACCGCCGCGAGGAGCGAAGGTGGGAGGGGAAGAGAACAACAAACACGGGCGAATTCGTGAGAACCCGGACCGGCGAGATCTGGGCACACGCGTTGATCGCCCAACTGGACACTGCAATTCTGCAGGAATTATCAATCGACTGGTGAATTCAACAAAAGAAAAGAAACAAATAGACTCGGACAAGGGAAAAGAAAACGAGGGAAGGGAGTGTAGGGAGTGTGATTGGGGGAGGGCGACTCGGGCGGGGAGAAGAAGAAGAAGAGAGAGGGCGAGGCGCTTGGGAGGAGTCGTCTTTGCCAATTGGCACCGGTGTTTGAGATTGGACACGAGATGGGGAGGATCACGATCGCCCCTCCGTGACGCTACGTGGGTGTAAATATAGTTGGTGGGGTTCTACGGGGAGATACAGCACTATATGTACATTAAAAATATACAGATCGACTCGACGTAAACAAGACATCGAAAACACGGTTGAGCCTTCCTATTCGACGGTTTTGTGTTGTTGTTTTCTTCTCGCGCGTTGGATGTTTGCACCGTTTGCATGTATTAGTCACCCGAGATTCGAGAGCCTTCGTCATTCGATCTCGGTCTTGATATCTAATCGATCTTTCTTTCTTTCATTCTTTCATTCTGTCACTCGATTCATTCATCATGGCAGATGATGCCGCAGTCGCAGAAGGTGCCCCCCAGTTTGGCTTCAAGAAGCGCTCCAACAAGGCCAAGGCCAACTTCCGCAAGAAGCCCGCCACGCCACCTCCGGCCTCCGACTCCGATTTCACCTCCTCCGATGACGAAGAAGGCCACCGCATTAAGAGGAGGCGCAAGAATGTCGCAGTGACTGCCTCATCTGCGGGAAACGCATCTAGGAAAGATACCACCGCCGAACAGCCCTCCGGTGGCCCCGCTCCGTTGACAACGAGCAACGACGCAACCAAAAGCGCCAACTGGTACGATGAAGACTTGAGCTCCAAGAACCTACTCGGCTCGACGAGAGCACGCCCTCAAGAACCAGCTGGGCCAGACGGCACTTATAAGGGCACCGCCAACTATAAATCCTTCATCCAAAAGAACCCAGATGCGCCGACAAAACAGTTCGGTCCGATCAAGGCGCCTACCAACGTGCGAACAGTGACGGTGATGGATTTTGCACCTGATGTGTGTAAGGACTGGAAACAAACAGGATGTAAGTCGACCTCCACATGAAAGTCTGACCGATGCAGTTGCTGACTAGTTTACTACAGTTTGTGGTTTCGGCGATTCATGCAAGTTCCTTCACGCACGAGAAGACTATAAGCAAGGATGGGAGTTGGATCGCGATTGGGAGATCGGCACCAACGGCAAGAAATTGACCGGACGAGTCGTATCGCAGCGCAAAGGTGCAGGCAAAGCCGACGAGGAGGAGGATGACGACGATGAGGAATTACTGGAAAGCATTCCCTTCGCCTGCATCATCTGCAGGAAGCCCTACCAAAACCCCATCATCACCAAATGTGGGCACTATTTCTGCGAGTCCTGCGCCTTGAATCGTTATCGGAAGAATCCGTCCTGTGCTGCCTGTGGCGCGGGGACTGGAGGTGTTTTTAACGTTGCGAAGAAGCTCACTGCCTTGCTGGACAAGAAGCGGGAGCGAGCACGCAAACAACGCGAGGAGGCCATTGCTAACGGAGAAGAAGTTAGTGATGAAGAGGAAGATAGTGACTGAGCAGGCTGTTGAAATGCAGCTGGGCTGCACAGCATGAGCGTTATATTCTGGTACGAAAATGTTACAGTAGTATACTGGAAGTCTTTCCGGGATCATATACCCCGGCGACGAGTGATAGATGCCTAATTTTCCTGCATTTTTACATGAAGCTGCCAAGTTGTACGAATCTGTTAATGACTGAAATCCGACCAAGAGCCCCATAAAATGAACGTAAACGAACTAGTGTGACCAATCGTGCGAAGGGACTCGGGGACGATGAGGCTGAGTCGGATCGCTTGTATTTAAGATCAAATGGCCCCCAAGTGATCAGAGCCGCCTGTCCCATTTCCAGCACTGGTGACCAACCTTTTCTGCACAATTTCGACCGCAAGCACTATGAATACCCCGGTCTTGAGCCCAGAAATATGGTACCTCATTTTTCAAGCCGTACGTTTAACAATCAGCGCCCTTCGGCTGCAAGTTCTAAATATCAACATAGCTGCCCACTCGGAATGACCTCAAAAATGCGGGACAAGTGTGCAAGTCATTCGATGCACTCGCTACACCGGTCTTGTACCGGTCGGCTATACTGAGCCAATCGCCATCGGCAGTAGGGAAATGGCATCAATTTCCCGATGATATTGACGACCCGGAGAGAGCGGAAGACCTATCTTTCGGTCTCTTCCATCGACTCCTGGATGATCGGAACGAGAAACTGAGAGCCTTTGTCCGCGACCTGACGCTCGAAAGTGTCCCTAGCAAAATAGACATTCCAAGTGGATCTCCAAAGTTAGAGACGCTTCAAAATCGGCTTGAAGATAGGCTTACGGCATTGGTGACGAAATTGCCCAATTTGGAGAACATCTAGTAAGATAGCGTCCTTCGAGGGTTACGTTATACCCGAGATTGGATTATATGTACTTGGCTAACATCTTTCCTTATGACAATATCTAGCATTGAGGCCGAATTTCATTTCCCGCAGAGCTTTGTGGATGCGTTGCAAGACCACAAGAAATCACCTAAGCTACATTTGCTGAAAGAAAACGGCAGGACTCAAGTTACCATCCCAAGGCCCTGTGTACGCGAGCTGCGTACCATAGTAGATGCGACTTCTACGGACACAGGGCTTGATCAAAAGAGACTAGCACTTGGCGAGCTGTTCAATGCTTATCCAAACCTAGAAAGCCTATCCGTTTCCGTGAATAGGTTTCGGGGAGGCTGTGTTAGGAGAGGTATGCCTACTGCGCAGATAGTACCTCTGGCGTTGTCCGAAAACGACAATTTCCCACCTCTGCGCACTCTTGCGATAAGTGGCTACCATATCGTGAATGAAGAATGCTCCTTATGGAAAGAGAGAGTCTCCTGGGAAAAGCTACGGACACTCAGTTTGGGACCACAGAACAACAAAAATTTCCTGAAGCAAGTTACCGGTTATATGCAGGGCTTGACAAATTTCACGATAACATCCTACGGCCAGAATGCGTATACGCCTCCCCCAGAGCTGGACACTTTCTTGTCCTCTTTTCACTCGTTGGAAAGACTGACGGCCAAGGGGAGTGTCCCTTCATTGGATGCTGTGGCTCAGCATCCCAAACTGAAACACCTTTGCCTGCATGCAATCGAAGAACCTGATCAACAAAGACCGATGCTGGACGAAAATGAAATACAAAGTTTGGATCAACGCTTGCCAAGCCTTACAAGCTTGGAGATCGATGTGAACCCGGATGGCGCATGGGTCAGTTCTACCCAACTCGTTCAATTGAAACTAGAACTAACTGATTAACGTTGTAGCCCATTGGTTTCATTAAACCCATAGCCACAGGCTTCAGTAATCTCCGTCAGCTATCCGTTCACGTCGGCCTAGGAGTTGCGCGAGAGGCCGATGACCCAACGGAGCCAGACGACTTTGAGCCGATGACCTTTGACGCACCGTTAGAAAAGGCTTATTCGTTGGTGTTGACAGAGTCAATAGCGCAAGACTTTGCAAAACGCTTCTTTGATCTCAGGGGCTCATCGATTCTCAAAAGGATAACTCTGAAGACGGGCGAAAGTCTGCGTTGGTTCCCGCAGTGGCCTCCAGAGTATGCCGACGCAGAGGAAGTATGCGCAAGAACATTTGAAATCCACCCTCCTCGGGAGATAGGTGATGCCCCGTTCATCGAAAGGTTGGAAACTCAAAGGGATCGACTTGTGAGAGGATGGCACTTTCAAAGCTGGGGCGCAGAGAGACAGCCACGGTTGAGCAGGGGTCCACGTATACTCTAGGCTCTGCACAGTCCAGTGATGCTGGACACGCAGGTCTATATTGATTTTCCGTTTTGATATTTACTCCCGAGTCAAATTTATTGAAGATAAGAACTTCCTCGTGGACAAGAATATATAGCGTTGACGACCACTTCAGAATCATCATAGCGCAGCGAGGGCCTGAGCTGAATCGAAGGAACGATATCTCCCTCCAACGCCTGTCTGCGAGATGAGACATTCACCGGATCCGTCCATGGATTGAGTGTACTTTTTTAGCGTGTACAGTAGAACATGCCGAACTTAAATCGGTTCCACAATGCACAACGGAACATATTAAAACTGGAAGCAGAATAGGCAGCAATCGTTGGGAAACATACAAGTGACCGTGCTCTCAGGGTAAAACACGAAACAATTGCCGAATATGTCGGACCTCGGGACTTCACCGCTGTCAAAGTGTTGGACCTAACTCCTCCCGCAAACCCCAGAGCGATCCCCTCACGAGAAACCAGAAATCAGATTGCGGAGTGTGCGGAGTATGCCAGCCACGCGGTGCGTGCAATCTCACCGTGGCTTGAGCACCGCCGGCCCAATGAAACACGGGGCACTATCAGTGTGGGCGTAAGATAGCGAGGAGCAGCCGATGGCGACGGAATGCGACCGTACAAGGCTTTTGATAGACGGACTGCAAGGACGGAACGTGACGCAATGCCGCAGCGTTCGCCCGGTTTTGCAAGGGTCTAATCGCGTGGAGCCGATGCCCCATCGGTAGGATCCCGTCCTACGTACAGTACGGCCACAACTCCGTCCTCGGAGTTTACCCCTCCCATGGCAATCGCTGGGGCATACTCGGTAGACGAGCGGCCACACCATCACCGCTTGCGCTGATCGGCGGTGGGTCTTCACTCCGTCATTGCCACGGCATGTCAGCACTCAAACGGGAGGCGACGACGACTAGGACCAGGTCTACCGACAATGATCCTCGACAACTTCCATTCTCAACGCAGGGGAGAATTCAAGCGTGCCCCACATAGAATACGAGAGTCGATTGATCTCACGGTGGGGAGCCTCGTACTCTCGCTCTTATTGACTTTCCATTTTTCCATTTTGCCATTCCATCGAAACTCTGTCCCTTGCCACGTGCGATCCATGGTACTCATCACACGCGGAGTAAAGCAACCGATTCCACTCCCGCGCCTTCGTCCACGGATTGGCCCTGGTCCTTGCGCACCCGCGGTTGATCTTACTCGTCCCCAATTCTTTTGCCTGAACCAGTACGCCTCTCTAGGCTGACGCTTCAGGGGGGTACGCAGTCCCCCGGGCCAAGCTTTTCCAGCCGAGGGCCAGTGCGGCCTCTAACCAACCCCGGCTTCGACTCGCGGCCCCGAAATATCCCCTGAACCAGTCCCATTTCAGTCTCGTCGCCCCCCGGGACCCAGTGACGTGCGCACCGAATGGCATTCTAAGTTAAACGCGGCTTAGACTCTGTGGATGGCGAAGAAAAAAAATTAAGCATGGGTCCTCTCTCCCGGGCCCCCTTCATCCCGCCTTTCCTCTTTTCTCTTTAGACTATTTCCTAGATCGTGCGCGAGGTTATCTATCCCGTCGTCACTCCTTTAAACCTTTTTTTTAACTCTCCTGCTCCCGATTCTCCACCGCGACTGTGCCGTTTTCCTGTGGACCGAGTCGCCTCCCACTCCTTTCCCCAACTTTTATCGACTTCACCCAACTTCCCTTCACATTCGACTTTCACTCTCCGGTTCTTTGCTCTTTATTCTGTCCTTTCTCTACCGACCCTCTCATCAATGGCTTACTGGGCCCTCTCGCGGTGAGACTGGAACAATTGGGAGCTTCGTCTGAGAGCTTCCCTGAACCACCTCTGATTTGATTGCTTTCATCATGAAAGGTGGACTGCGCTTCACATTATGCCTTACTTTCTTGCTATTGTTTTCTCTGTATTTGCTGGAGGCCCATTTAAAGGACCTCTGTAACCAGTATCGCGCTGGCGCATACTTGGTTGATTGGCTGGATCGCAATGGGCCCGTTCACAGCCCGGCGGAGGGATATACCGCCCCGGGAGACAAGGTGATTGTGATGGCCAAGTTGGAGGAAGAACCTACCGAATGGGTAGAAGAACAGCTTCCAGAGTACGCTTCCATCCCTTCAACTGACCGAGGTGGGGAACTAACCCGCTTTACAGCTGGCAACGGGCCATTTACATCGTCAACCCTTCCCAACCGACAATATCAGACGGCAACGTGCTCACGACCCCGACAAACAAAGGCCACGAGTCCATGGCCTACCTAACCTACGTTATCAACCACTACGACGAGCTCCCCTCGACAATCGTCTTCCTCCATGCCCACCGCTCCGGCTTCCTAATGGCCTGGCACGTCGACGCCCCGCTCCACGACAACGTCGCCGCAATGCGCATGCTCCAACTCGACTTCGTCCAACGAAACGGCTACGTCAACCTCCGCTGCAACTGGAACCCCGGCTGCAAGGAAGCCCACCGGTACAACGCCCACGTCACCGAGCAGGTCTGGTGGGATATTTTCGACGGCACCAGCACCCCGCCTCTCAATACCTCTTCGCCCTACCAGACCGAGTCCTACACCGGGGAATATCTCCGCAAACCGGAACAGATTGGCGCGGCGTGCTGCGCGCAGTTCGCCGTTTCGCGCGCCCAGGTGCATTTGCGGCCCCGCGACGACTACATCAAGTTCCGGCAGTGGATTATCGATACGGAAATGAACGACGCCTCGTCAGGACGAGTCATGGAGTTCATGTGGCATGTCATTTTTGGCATGAACGCTGTCTACTGCCCCGACGAGGAGCTCTGCTACTGCCAGGTCTATGGCCAATGCTAGGCAAGCCGTCGACCCGCCACTTTGCACATATTGAGGGTTTCGCATATTTGTCCGGAGCTTCATTTTCATTTTCTGCGCAACGCCGCAGAAATCCCGGCGTTCATTCTGTTTTGGGTTAGATTCCGTTGCGTTCAGGCACTGGAGTTCCTGGAGATGGGCTTGCTACCGTACAGCACACAGCTTTGGGATATAATCATCCCGTCCCGATGTACATAGATCATCGTACTGATATTTCAGTCCAATAGAAGACATACTGTCACATCTACTACATAGATTCGAATCATGATACCATCCGTGTTTGTCCAGAGACACGGTGGCGGTGTAGAAGGTCCGTCGATGTGAGACAAAAGGCCCATGGAGGAGTGTATTGATACATCAGGACGGGATGATGTAGCAAAGGTCATGATTCGTTATTTGGTTGGACTCAAAGCTAAAAATTGCACAAGTCATCGGCTCAGAACTTCTGCTCAAAGTACTGTTCTACTCGGTCCACCAGATCGGCCTTTTTACCGGCCGCAGAACGTCCGTGAGACGCCAAGAACTCCTTTAAAATAGGCATTGTAAGCTGTACCCAAGGAACTCAGGTTAGTAACATGGAACGGAGAAGCAATAAAGAAATGGATCCTCACTTTTGATACAGTTCCCTTCTCAAAGCTTCGCTTGATCTCATCGTCAAGATCGGAAGCGCCACCCTCAACTTTCACGCGTTTTGCTGGGGGATCTCCCGCACTATCAGCATTCTCGGCGTGTTCTTTCGGGCCTCTCTTCACCAGCGTTGACGTCGTAGCGGCAGTGCCGCCGAACATCTTGGCTGACTGGGCATCGAGTTCTTCCGACCAGGCGAGAACGTAGTCACCGGCGCGCTGATGTTTAATTAGCTATGCCCTTGCACTATTTGGGAGGCGAAAAAACTTACTTTATCAATTTGCCGATAGCGAGGCTTGGTCTTGTCGTCCGGTGTTCCTGGATGATCCTCATCTAGGGCTAGAGCCTGTAAAATACGGTAGTGCCATTGCAGCGCTGCCATATATTAGTTTAATCATACCGGAGGAGCACAAGGTGCCATACAAGGATTTGGGTATTTTGTCGGGTCGTAAACAGCCTTCGGAAGTTGCAGTTGCTGAATCACAGCTCGCATCCTGTCGATCAGTGGTTCCGGGGCCACGTTCATAGTAGATTCCGGGTTTTGTCGTACGTCGTCTGCGTAGGGGAGAGGAATAATCCACATTCCAGGCGGCACCTTCTGCACACCGTTCTCATCGATCTTCTCACCACCGGCAATCATGGCGGACAAGGTCGGTGTCGAGTTTTTGCGGGGAATGAACCAGACCAAGGCCATCTTCCCATCCTCGAGGAGTTTCTGATGCAGTGCTGAGAACACGCGCGTTGAGCCGATGTAATCTTCTTCGGAAGGATAGATGAAAGAGGGGTGCTTGATATTGGCCCAGATGGGCAGCGCAGAAAGTGGCTTGAAGCCGACGATTCGAATCACAGGATCCCCAAAATTCCTCAAGGCCTGCTGTTCCTCGGTCGTGAAGGAAATCTGCTCCCCGCCAAATTTGTACGCTTTTCGGATCTCGGACTTTTCCACTGTCTGCGCAGTGTCATCAGCCATCTGGGTGGTGACTCCCTTGGCGATCTGAGGAGTTTCTCCTCCGAGCCAGACATAGCAACTCCGTGCTGGCTCTTGTCGCTTGAGCAAAAGGTAGCCATTTACGGAAATTTTGAGGTTGGGCCCGAGTTCGAGAGGGACATTGGAGAAGAGTGATCGCCGAGGTACCGATCTGGAGTTGATGCTTGATAGGAGAGTGTTAAGTAAGGAGATTCCGTCACCTTGGGCAGTCGATTTGTTCGTATCGGGCTGGAGATATGCCGGCGCTTCGCCATCACTGGGAGATGTTTTGTAGATGATATCCTGTAGGAGTTAGCATGGTCTCTGCAACCCAGAACATGATTCAAGACTTACATCATAAAATTTCGATGTGTCGAATTCATGATCGGGGCGAGAAATGGGAAACAATTCAATCGTGACTCCCAGGTCGTACAGGTCCCTTGCACGGACAGTTGCAGCTGACCGAAGAGACTTGTTGTCGCCGTGTGGGTTATCGTCATCGGACACAATGAAGAGTCGCCGGGAAAGGAAGTTCGGTGCCTTAGAGGTAAAGATCTGGTTTGCGCAGAACAACACATTGGCCATTGAGACACGTTCGTCTGAAGGTTTCAGGATATCCCGGGCCACAGCTTCGTCTTCTGCTAGAGATCGCAGTTCCTTCACTTGCTGTGCCGATGGAATATCGAGGTCGGTAAAGAGGTAACAATGCGGGTAGGAGAGGTCGGCACTTTCGCCATCCTCATCGTAAAACTTAGATGACTGGGTGCCATAGAGAAGAACGCCGATCATATCATGTGGATTAGATATAATGCGCTGCTGCATCAGATGATATGCGCATTTCAGGGCTGCAGACGCCGGAGATTCTTCGCCGGGCTTTTTGGGGTCGGCAGAGGGACGAGGCTTCAGCATGGAGCTGCTGACATCGATTGCAAATAGAACGGCATCTTTGACGGACCTGAAGCTCTAAAGCAGCAATAAAGTTAGCCACTGGATCTATACTCCGAGAGTATACGGGAAGCGGGCATTCACGGTCTCGTCGAGTTCTTCCTCCTCAAAACCCTCCTCCTCTCGCGCGTAGCTGTCATCTGCCATGTTACTCACGACTTCAAAGGAAAAGAAAGTGAGGAACAGAAAGAAGGCTCAGCCTCTGTCTCGTTCCGCAGCTGCTGCCTTGACGCGCTTTGAACGCGGGGGAGACGCGAAGGTCATGTGACACAGGATGGAAGCTGCTGACTCCGCCCGTTGCATGATTGGCCGAGGTTCGAAGCTTTCCGCGGCCTCCAACTTGATTCTGCGATCTGCACATGCGTTGAGCTCACACATTGACTAGGGTATTCGGTTGTGTTTCGACCCTATTGCACAGCTTGTACAGCGTCAATTGATTATCCCAAAATCACACCCAGTCATGTCATTCCGCACTCCTTTGGCGATCCCTCGTCGGATCTTGAGCAGTGCAGCCACCTCGGCCCTCCGGCCCACGACGGGCGGTTATGTGGCGTGCTATAGCAACCAACGTCGCAGCCTTGCGACAGCAGTACCACCGGTTACTCAGGATGATATGGGTGCAAAGGGGCCGACTGCGATGGTCTTCTTGAATATGGGCGGACCGTCGACAACGAACGAGGTGGAAGATTTCCTGAGCAGGCTATTTGTACGCGCCCCGAGGTTCCTTCATTGAGATAGCTCGTTGGGAGTCGGCTAATCTTTCCATTCTTACGCTTCTACAGACCGATGGCGATTTGATCCCTTTGGGACGATTCCAATCCTATATCGGACCATTGATTGCGAAGCGCCGGACCCCGAAGATCCAGAAGCAGTATGCTGACATTGGAGGTGGCTCGCCCATCCGGAAGTGGTCCGAGTACCAGTGTGCCGAGATGTGCAAGGTGCTCGATCAAATATCCCCGGAGACTGCACCGCACAAGCCCTACGTCGCATTCCGCTACGCTGCCCCCTTGACGGAGATGATGTATCAGCAGCTGTTGGACGATGGATTCGGAAATGGGAAGGGAGGTCGTGCTGTCGCTTTCACGCAGTATCCGCAGTACTCGTGCTCCACGACAGGAAGCTCGCTAAATGAGTTGTGGAAGTGGCGAAATCGCCTGGAAGGAAGCAAGGCTGACCCGGCTGGAGCTATCCAATGGAGTGTCATCGACCGGTGGCCAACCCACCCCGGTTTGGTCGAGGCCTTTGCGCAAAATATCGAGGCCCAGTTGCAGACCTATCCGAAAGAGAAGAGGGATAAGGTGGTCTTACTATTTTCCGCTCACAGCTTACCCATGAGCGTTGTCAACCGCGGTAAGTCCAATCTCACCTCAATTCGGGAAAATAACAACGCCTAATCCATGTCTCCTTTGCAGGTGATCCCTACCCCTCTGAAGTCGCCGCGACCGTTCATGCCGTCATGCAGCGCCTGAACTTTAGCAACCCGTACCGTTTGTGCTGGCAATCCCAGGTTGGCCCCTCCGCGTGGCTCGGAGCCCAGACCAGCGATACCGTCATGCAATATGTCAAGCGCGGCCACACGGACTTGGTCCTTGTGCCTATTGCTTTCACCAGCGATCACATTGAGACTCTCTATGAATTGGATTTGGAGGTCATGGAAGAAGCCAACAGCCCCGGCGTCAAGCGCGCTGAGAGCTTGAACGGCAACCCGACCTTTATCAAGGCCCTGGCGGATGTCGCTCACAAGCATCTGCAGAAGGGAGAGCCCTGCTCTGCTCAGATGACACTGCGCTGCCAAGGCTGTAAGAGCGAGCGATGCCTGGAGCAGAAGAAGTTCTTCGCCGGTAAACAGCACGGTGCTCTGGTGATGTAAAAGCTGGAGACCTATTTGCATTTTATACATTTTGGTTGCTTGTACATAATATTTCGGGCCGGTTCAGGCGTTATGCTGGTGGAATTCTCTATATACATGTACCTATATACGAAATCGCTTATTTTCCGAACGATTGCATAAAACAAGGTAAGACGATTCAAACCTGTTCTCATGTCGCGTGGCGTCGGAGTTATCGGAGTCAGCCGCCTAATCATGTCCCAGGTTGATTGATAAGAGTCGCTGACGGAGTTGCATTCTCCCCCCTCATCCCGAGGCAGTCACTCTCATCCCTGCTTTGAACGGGTAATTCTGACTGATCCATTACGTACGTGTCGTCAAATCGACTTTACTCCATAATGTGCCGGTAGACTCGCGCGATCGCTGAAGGTGCTTTATTGCTATCATGGAGAACGAGGAACTCTTCGCGGGCGAATCCGCGCTCGACGCACAGCAGCAAGCCAGGAACATCCGTCCCCCTGCAGATGCACCGAAGCAACCTACATTGCAGGTTCACAGCGAACCGTTGCTGGCTGGCGATGATTTCGACGATGATTTCGACGATGCATCGCCGCACTACGAGGATGAGCGCGATATCGAGACCCGACCGCGATGGAGGAGACCGACCGTAAGTGACTCGAGTGCTTGGACATGGTCCCTCTAATCCTTGATTGATGGCAGATTTGGTGGCTGCTACCATTTGGCACTCTATTTATGGTGGGCTTTGGAGGGCTCGTCGTACCCAGGATCAACCTGATTATGGCTCTGATTTGTCGCGATTATTTCTCCGAGAGAATGGCTAAAGACCCTAATTTCACCGTTCTTCCCGTCATTTTCGGAGAAGATAATGCCCAGTGCCGAATTCCCGAGGTCCAGTCTCTCGTCGCCCAGTTTCAGCTTTACCTCAATCTAATTACCGGAATCATCTCTGCATTGGTCAGTCCTCGACTGGGCCACTTATCGGATCGTTATGGTAGGACCAGAATGATCGGGCTTTGTGCCATGGGTGCTGTGCTCAATGAAGTGATCACCGTGATTATCGCTTGGCGGCCGGAGAATAAGTCGATCAAACTCCTCTTTATTGGAGCCGTGATGGACGGACTCGGTGGTTCATTCACCACGGCGCAAGCTCTGATTCATTCCTATGCTTCGGATTGCACGCCACCAGACAGACGAAGTGTGGCGTTTGGCTTATTCCATGGCGCCTTATTCTTCGGCATCGTTATTGGACCCAGTGGTGCTGCATACCTGATCAAAAGGACGGAGAGTGTTATGGTCGTCTTCTTTTTGGGCCTGGCATTTCATATAATCTTTTGTCTATCGACCCTTTTCGTCGTTCCAGAGTCTCTCTCGAAGGAGCGACAGCGCGTTGCTCGTGAGAAGCACCGTATCAAGCAGACAGACTCTGAAGCTACCAAATGGTATTCTTGGAAGACTCTTAACCCGATGAACCTCATCACGCCACTCTCCATCCTTCTACCCGCTGTTGGACGACCGAGTGTGTTATTCCCCAATCGCCAGGGTGCTAGTCCTGCTCTTCGACGAAACATCATTCTTCTTGCTGCAATGGATACTGTGTGCTTCGGCATCGCTATGGGTACTGCCCAGTTGATCATCATCTATGCCGAGTACATGTTCAGCTGGGGTAATGTGGAGTCGAGCCTGTTCGTGTCCATCGTCAACGTGATCCGTGTAGTCAACCTATTCGTCGTGCTCCCCATTGTCGCGCGCTTCTTCGGTACCCCGACTGCCAACGATGGCACTATCCGCGGATCTGATATGCTGGATGTCGTCATCATCCGCATGTCCATCGTCTTTGATGTTTTGGGCTATGTCGGCTATGGCCTATCGAAACACCCATCGATGATGATCCTTTCCGGAGTTATCACCTCGCTTGGTGGAATGGGTGCGCCAACATTACAGTCATCTCTCACCAAGCATGTGCCGCATGAGCGCATTGGCCAAATGCTCGGTGCTACGGGCCTCTTGCATGCGCTTGCACGAGTTGTTGCGCCGACTATCTTCAATTTGATTTATAGTTTAACTGTTGCTACCTACCCTCCGACGGTATTTGTTTGTCTGGCGGCGGTATTTGGTATAGCTTTCTTGATGAGTTTACTGATTCGGCCAAATGGTTAGTTCCATATTCTATTCAGTACCTAGGATTTTCCACTGACATTCCCATAGTCACTCTTGCGGACGAGGCTGCTTCGGATGTACGGGCTGAAGCCAACGAAGATGGAGAAGGCGAGCATGATCGGCTCCTCTTATGATAATTTTATCTTATCTAGAATCATTTGGTTATCGTCATATTCTAAATAATAAATTACAAGATCAAGCTAGGCAAAAAAGTGTTGTTGTACGATGCAGAAATAGAATAGATCAGCTGATCCGGACTGATGCGTATTCGGCAGGTGATACGGCAGGCGACACGGACCGTTCGCGCAGGTTTGTGATTTCCGAAAAAAGCTGCCCGTCCAAGTTTACCCTTCTACCGCCGAGCTCCGATTATCTTCTCTTCATTCCTTTCCCCCCTTCCTATTCTCAACCAATCCGAGACGAGTGATGCTTCAGTTACCTCTTGCATTCTAGCATTTTGCCGCTCAATTCGCTTGCGCGAGGCTGGCGAGCCCGGCGCGTTAGCAGCGGCCAACGCTTTCACCATGTTCGGCAAAGCCGCTAATTCGACACCGGTCGTACCCTCACGCAATGCCCTCCGAACCCTCCGCCAATTAGCTCTCGCCGGGGGCACGGTGGGCAGTTGCTGCGCTCTTGCAGCCGTCACCTATGACGTCCACCGTCGAGTCCGTGTAGCCGAGCAGATCATCGAGAACAAACGCATTATCCACACCTCCGCACCGAATTACGACGCGAAAGCATCTGCCCAGCGCCTTGCCCACATGATGGAGGCAGCAGAAGCGGGGAACTTCATGGGATTGGACTCTATGAGGCCCAAGAAGCCACAGGCTAAGGATGTGGCCGAGGAGCCCAGAGACTCGCCTTTGACGGAGTCTGCTTCTGTGGTGAAACCGCCGCAATTTGGCCAGATACCAGTCGGTCTGTTCAATTATACCGGCTCCGGCTCCGTGCTGAGGAACGAAGCCCAGAACAAAAAACAATTGGATTTCGAGGCCAAAAGGGCAAAGCGGTCAGAATCACTCGGCAAGGTGCCTCTTGATGAACAGATTCGTCAAATGGTTCTACAGGGCAAGGAAATTCAGGCCACGAATATGTTTATCAAGGAACATACCAAAAAGAAGGTACCCAACGGGGTTTCCTGGGACAGACGAGCCCTCGCATACCACCTGTTCACTGAAAACTGCAAGAAGGGGAACGTGTTCATTGCTCGGAATCTTTTCCACCGCATGGAGAAAATTACTTTCATTGACTCCGAGATTTGGGCCATGATGATGCATCTGCTGGCGAAAGAGGGACATGTGGAAGCAGTCTGTGCCATCTTTGAAAAACACCGATTCCGGTTGGAAGTTCCCGTCCATCTACTGGAAGTTGTCCTACGATGCCTTCTTGAATCCAGGCGCTTGAGCCTGGCCAAGTGGTTTTTCTACAACCACATCAAGCATGATGTGGATGGTGGTTTATGCGGGGCGTACCTCGATGGAGTATGGAAGAAGGCTCGGAGCACCAATTTGTTAGCGGATGAATTTCGCTTGGTTCTGAAACATCTTTCCGATTTGGAGCGCAGACCTACTGAGAAAGTTTTCAACCCCATGATCAAAGCCTTCATTGATTCTGGGAAACACGAGGATGCCGAAAAGTTGGTGGCTGATATGCCGGAGAAGTGGAATGTTCTTCCTGGATGCCGATCAATTGGCTTGTTGTTATATGGCCGAGCAGCGTCATGTGATTGGGAGAGCGTTATGGATGGGTTGCACGATATGCATGCGCGAGGATTGACTGGCGAAAAGCGTAATTTCGCACGCGTCTTCGACCGTCTGCTCCTGGAGTACTATCCTACGCACTCTGGCCGAGAAACCTTCAAATTTATTACAAACTGCATCAACGATTTTGATATTGTGCCTGACAGGGTTCTTCACCGTCACATCATCGAGGCATTGGTCGAAAGAGGCGACACTGAAATGTTCAAGCACATCGCACGTTTGAGTCACGAACGCGGATGGAAAACGGGCATCGACCGAAACGCACTGGACAAGATTCTGAGGGCTCGCCGTGCGATGATGCAATCAACCCCTGTCGGGTCGTGGAACATGATGAAGGCGGCAAAGAGACAATATGGAATGGTTGCTTCCTCCCGGCGTATTCTGGGAACCAGCGCCGAGTCCTACACCCTGGACGGTGATACTTTGGCACCGGTTCGCCACAATGCTGACTCGAGCTTTTCGGACAACATGGACGACTTCGTCTTTAAGAAGTCCATTAATCTTTACATGCCGTTGGAAAAGCGGATGGAGCACTTCATCCACGCAGGCCACTTCAGCGCGGCAAAGGCGACTTTCGACAAGGCGGTTCAAAGCGCCCATCCCATCGAATCGATTCACCTCAAACTGGCTGCCGTCGCTCACATTCTCCAGAATGGCTCGTCCGACCTGGAGGAAGTCCGGCAAACCATCAGGAAACAGTGGCTGGATGCGAATAAACGGCCGACAGTTCGATACACTCGGCCCTTCCCTCATTTTGTGCCCGTCTTCTTCCAGCAGATCATTCAGCTTGATAAAATCAACGTCCGCGAGTCGACTCTATACAAGTCTGCACTGATGGAGTTTTACAACATTTGCGCCGACACGCCCACTCTCGTCGTCAAGAACCACGCGTCCACGGCCCTCTGCCGGCGCTTGATCAAAGAAGGGCGCCAACCACTGGCGATCGAAATATTGAAAGCACTTTACAAGTCCAAGTGGCGCAAATCTCACAAGTTCGATCAAGTCCAGCTTAAAATGCTCTTCCGTGCCTTCGCTGTGGAAAATCACATCCGTGGTATCTGGTGGTGCATGTCGACTGTTCTCACTCGCTACGAGCGTGTCTCGCGTTTCTTCCTCGCCGAAGCCGAGCGTCTGCTTCCTATGCTTGAGAGACGGGTTGCCGGAGTGTCCTCGAATGATCTGCATGTCGTGCAGCAGCTCGTGGGCTTACTCAGGAAAAAGGCCGCCAGTGACGACCCTACCCTATATGCCATCAGCCGTGAGCAGAAGCGCAAGATGCGGACTAAGCCGGTCTTGCCGCATCCCGTTACAAGCCACGGACACCTATCGGACGAACCTGTGGAGGCAATGCTCGCAAAGTTTGACGAGGAAGTGGAGTTCGACCTCATGGATAGGACCACCGATCCAAATGACGATCAAGTGCTGCAGTGGTGGGATGAGAGATCCGTAACCATTGAGCATCGCCTCCTGCCTGAGCATCCGGATTACCCCGAGCCTAAAGCCCACAGGGACGAGAAGGCTGCACCTTTTGAGTATCACCGCAAACAAAGCCAAGCTTTGCATTCGGGAATAGCCGTGGATTTGAAGCACGCCATGGCTAATGCATAGATTCACCCCTGTATAATATATGACTGTACATACCACATACTCCAATTTTTGGACCCAGACCTCATTGTCTCGTGTTGTAGACACATTCTTCCTCGTGTTTATACTCCCAAACAGCTGCCATAGGCTTCGTAGGAAATGCTAAACACAATAGGTGCGATCAGATCCTTACAATAATAGTCATAGGAGACGCTACTATCATCGAGAATGCATAGGAAAAGAGACATAAATTGCCAATCATCATTTTTCTGGTAAAAAACAGCACGTCTGAGCCTTGAGTGCAATGTGCAGTTGGAGGCCGAAAGTTGGGGAAGGCGGAGAGGAGACTTTCACATGTCACGCCACACCCCTTTCCCAACTAAACGGATCAGCCCATACTCTTTCTTTTTAACCAATCCACTTGACTCAATTCGCTCTGATCTTTGTTTTAAAACGAGAATGCCCCTGCGGCCACGGCCGCCTTGACAGTTCTCATCTCTTCCTGTTTCACATCCAACATGGCCTCCGTCAACAGTCATGCCACAAAATCTCAACAGGCCGCCAAGCGCCGCATCGAACACCACGAGGCCGACATTGTGATCGTCGGCGCGGGCATTCTGGGCTGTGCGCTTGCAGTCACGCTTGGACGACAAGGACGAAGCGTCGTGCTGCTGGAAAAGTCACTGAAGGAGCCCGATCGCATCGTCGGTGAGCTGCTGCAGCCCGGTGGCGTGCAAGCACTGGAGCAGCTGGGGTTGCGTGACTGTCTGGATGAGATCGACGCGATCCAGGTCAACGGATATTACGTCTCATACTTTGGGGCACCGGTCTTAATCGACTACCCCAGTGGGGACTCTTCTTCGCCTGTCCCCCTGGGAAGGTCCTTTCACCATGGCCGCTTCGTGATGAAGCTGCGCCAGGCGGCCCTCGACTGCCCCAACGTGACTGTCATTGAGACCCAGGCGACAGGCCTAGTAACTTCGTCGCATACACAGCAGGTTCTCGGTGTTGAGTGTGTGACCAACGATCTCAAGGACTGCTACTTTGCCCAGCTTACAGTCATCGCCGACGGCTATGCCTCCAAATTCCGCAAGACTCACCACCCGCACACGCCTAAGGCCCGGTCGAAGTTTTGGGGCCTGGAAATGATCGACGCCAAACTCCCATCCCCACACTACGGCCATGTCCTCCTCAGTGATAAGCCCCCCGTCCTCATGTACCAGATCGGCACCCACGAGACCCGCGTCCTGGTTGATATCCCCGAGAACCTCCCAACCGCGTCGGTCAAGAATGGCGGTGTTAAGGGCCACCTGCGAAATACCATCCTCCCCTCCCTCCCGGAGGAGGTGCGGCCGGCCTTTGAAGCTGCGCTGGACAAGGGCCAGCTGCGCTCGATGCCAAACTCGTTCCTGCCCGCCTCCACCAACAAAACACCCGGGCTGATGATTTTGGGCGATGCGCTCAACATGCGGCATCCGTTGACCGGTGGTGGAATGACCGTGGCGCTCAATGACGTCTGCTTCATTCGTGATTTGCTCAGTCCCGAGCGCGTGCCGGACCTGGGAAACACAGCACTTGTTCTGAACCAGCTGTCGCGCTTCCACTGGATGAGAAAGAAGTCGTCGACTGTTATCAACATCCTTGCGCAGGCTTTGTACATGCTATTTGCCGCTGATGGTTCGTCTTCATTAGTCTATATCGAAGAGAATTCCCTCACTAACTCTATCTTAGATGCAAATCTCCTTGCCCTCCAACGCGGCTGCTTCCGCTACTTCCAAATGGGCTACGTCAACGGACCCGTTGCACTCCTCGCCGGCTTGACCAAGCAACCTCTTGTTCTCTTCAACCACTTCTTCTCCGTCGCCTTCCTTTCAATCTGGGTTCTCTTCACCGAAACTCCTCTGACACAATTAATATTTTTCCCCTACCGATCCATAATGGTCTTCTGGACGGCCTGCGTGGTGATTTTCCCATATATATTTGCCGAGATTTGGAGTTGATAGTCGGGGCCCTTTGAGAAAAAGCTCTTTTCCCGCGCCCTTTTTGATGCACATATTGCCTAGCGGGCTCTATTGACTTAATACCGCTCTGTCTTCTTTGTGCGGGTTTTCCATACTCCCATGTGATTTAATCCTGCGAAAGCGATCATGGTCAGACTACTTTAGTGTCGGCTTGTGTCACGATGTACTATACCATACATTTATCTCGTGTCCTCTTATGCCAGCTACGCCGTCATTTCTGGAATGAATGATGCAACGTTACTATATTCCGACTAAGAAATACAATTATCTAATGAAGTTTTGGCTGCAGTAGGATAATATCTTAATTTCCGTTTCTACACCGGCGGCCTAGCCTTGGTTAAGGGGAACAAGGCACATTTTCAGCATCTAACAGATGCAAGGCAAAGGAACATATCATCCCGAAGTGAGAACATCCGATAGGAGCATTGTATCCTCCACACCTTTATACACCACATAACCCATACACCCCGTGGCAAGCCCATGACGGCAATGGTGACAGCGACGACCTAAATAGGGACGAGCAAGGGAATGGAGTAGACATAACTAGATCACCCCAAGCAAAGAAGAGCAAGAGGACAGACGAAAGCTACAATCTACAACTCACTAAACAAGTCATGGACAAGGCAATATTTTGAATGTTTTTTTTTTGTTATTTTCATTTAACTCATCCTCAAGAGGCACCTGGCAGGTTATCTTTTTATACAGAACCGGAAAAAAGAGGCACCATAAGCTTGAAGAACAAGGAAACCGAGTCTAGCCATTCAAAACAAGAAGAAAAAACTCCGAACAGCTGCGGGCCATATTTCGTAGCCGCCCATGGGATGCGTTTTGAAGATGGATATGAAGTTTTTAAACAAAAGGAAAGCCAGCCTTGAAAGAATCGTGGAAGGAACTTCCCAAAAAGCATGATGATGATGGTGAATGCGCAAATGCCCTTCCCTTTGGACCCTTGACACCGGAAACAAAATGGAATATGATGAACAAGTAATTGTTGACATTCATTTGACAAAGTCGTACAGATTTTGATGGGTTTGATGCTGGTGAGGTTTGATGAAGCATGAACGGTGTTGCGCAGAGACTTATGTCGGCGACTGGAGGATTCATTTTGGCGACTGGAGGACTCATATCTGGCGATTGGAGGATTCATATCGGCGACTGGTCTGGCACTTTTCATATGAGGAACATCAGAAGAAAAGAAAACCCTTAAGATTGAACGAAAAACGCTCTTTATCTTCAACCGCCTTTGCGCAATGTTTCGTCTGCGGGGAGGGGCTCGGCGCCGTTGACTCCGTTACGAGGTTCCGCAGATGATTTAGCGCCCCGGCGGTGCTTTTTCTTCGTCGTCTGCCAGCCGCCGTGATTAGCATCGGTAGTACCATTAGCACCGCCGGACTTCCGTGGCGGGTGATCAGCATTCCGCTCTTTGGCATCTCCTTGTTGAGCTGACGTATTGTGAGACGTATCGTGCCGACCTTTTTGCTTAGGCTTGGGCCCGTGATTGACCCCGTTGACTTTCTCAGAAGCGTCTACTCCGTTTGGCTTCCGCTTCGAGGATGATGTTTGCTGGCGAGCCTCGTTTCCTGGTTGGGAGCTGGCGGTCTTGCTGCTAGATGTAGAACCCTTGGAATGAGCTGTGTCCTTACCGGGGTGGGCTCCGTTCTTGTGTCGTTCTGAGTTGGTCTTTGTGGACTGTGACCGAGCCAGCTTCTCTGCATTCGATAGATGGAAATTCTGCAACCGGCTTGCCAGGAGCTCTGGCTGGCCATTTGCGCTTTCTTTCTGCGACTCGCCATTGCTACTGCTCGTCTTCTGTGTCTCGAAGGGTCGGGTAAAGACCGGAGTCTGCTCCATCTCAAAAGGTCCCGCGTCTTGGAAGTCTTGCGACAGGGAATCGGAGAAGCTAGCGGGCGTGTTGACATTATGATCATCCGAAGTCGACGTGTAATGCGTAACAGCAGTGTAAGGGTCAATCAGGTCAGCCCCATACGACGGGCGGCGTTCACTTGATGCACTCGGAGGCACCGAGCCATCCACAATCAAAGGTCCAGAAGAAGCTGCTGGTCTTGACGAGGAAGAGCGTTGCGGCTGCGATGACGATCCCCTCGGAACGGGGGTGGGAGACTGTTCAGTTCGGGGACTTTGTCCATCAGAAGAAAGCCCGCAAGAGCGATAATCCTGCTGAACTGGCAAGAATTGCGCATAACCGTTTGGCAGTCCGAGCCCCATAGGGGAGGTTAAAGACGGGATCATCGCGTTCTGCTGATACAGCTGCAGTTGTTGAGGGGTAAAGTAGTAACCCATCATTTCCTGAGCCCGTCCTTCGTCCACAGTGTCTGAGCGAGACCCATTGCTAGGGAGACTATTCGGGGGCATTGAGTTCTCATCCCCGCTGCCTTCTCCACCCTCCGATGGTTCGGGAGCTGGTCGTCCCCTAGAACCAAACGAGGTATCCAGAGGTTGTGGTAACGGGTAAATCGGTACGAAGTTCTGCAGGGGTGAATTCTGTGGCCGCGCAGGCTGAGAGTGTGCTCGGAATGACCCTTTCGGTGATCCGTTTGCGGCAACGGATGACCGCCGCGGATTACGACGAAGGTCGGGGACAGCGGAAGTAGCAGAAGGCGACGAGGGATTTGTCGTGGTTCCTTGTGTGCCCGCAGCACTCACAGAAGCATATGTGGGGTTAACAAAGGACTGCCTGTGGGACGTCGGTGTTAAAGGAGTAAGCGGTGGCTGATTGACGGTTCCTGATCTTGACCGTGGGTTTTCATCTGGTGAGTATTCCTGTTGCTGAGGCATAGGAAACTGGATGAAGGGCTGCCGGAGGAACACAGGCGGTGGCCGCCCGGTGATCAGTGCCTGGTTGTGTAACTGCATCCTCAGCTCCTGTTCTTGCGCCTGAAGAAGCTGGATCTGCTGGTATAGCTGATCGTGCAACATGTACTGAGCCTGCTGTTGAGCATGCAGAGACAGTTCAGATGCATTGGTGCTATTGGTATTCGGCTGGCGGAACGAATTCGGTTTGCCCGTATTCGAGGTCCGACGGCCACCAGAGAAACCGCCTCTGGAGAACTGATTCGTATACCTTCCTCCACGTCCACCTCCTCGGCCACCACGTGAGGGGACAGAAGGAGTGAGGATCGGTCGTGGTTGGGGCGGTGGTCGCTCCCATGTCCGCTCTTCTTCTTGAGGAAACTCGAATTGTTCGCAACAACCGGCCAAGTCACCCCTAGCGACGAACTTGAAGGCTCTCCGCAACTCTAGATGCAAGCCTCGGAAAGACGTATCATCTGCTGTATTCCCCAGGTTTCTTGACGTATTGAACGGTTCCTCCACGCAAAGCCGATTGTTCACCGAAAAGGTCCAGTTTTTGTCGTCCTTGGAAACCAAACCACCCTCGCGTACAGAAACGACGTTTTTCTCGTAATTCAACTCGTGTCCGTAGTAACGAAAGAATGCAAACAACAATTCTCCCACCGACTGCTTATTCTTCTGCCCAAACCGACTCAACGTTTCCAGGTCATCATCAAACGAATACACCAATCCATCGGGAGTAACCCTTTTCTGGTGAGGGCGAGCTTGCAGGCTGGGAAGAATGGGCGGGTCGATCGTTTGCAAAAAGTTGATGATTAGACAGATCCAGGTGTAAGAACTCAATGTGCCTCCAAGGGCTGCATCGTTCAAAATCCGTCGTTTTGTCCAATGTTTGACACTCATCGCCAACGGCCGTACTCGCTCGTCAACCTCGACATATGTTCGGATCATACGGGTGTTTTCCAAGGCAAGGGTGTTGTTCACGTTCATGTCGCACGCCAGTTTCAGCTCGGGGTCCCAAATCTTCACGATAGGAACCTTGGCATGAGAAACACAGACAACTCGTTCCATCCCATCTATTCGATCATGTCAGTCCGAATCGCAACCCAAATTCTCCGAGTATTGTCCTTACGCTTCGCCAAAGCCTCTGCCAACAGACACACATGCTCCAGCTCCTTGTAGTCGGTCGTGATACAGATGTCCACTACACACCAGTCAGCCTTTAGTTGTCCAAACTACCGCTTTGGATTCCACCGCACGTACCATCCGAGTCGCTTGAGCACAGCTTATTCCCCGAGGAACCGAATACATGCGCTTTGATTTCGTGACCGGGCCATTGCTCGTTGAAAAGCCTCTCCAATTTGGCGACCAGTTGCCGCCGTCGGTCATCGCTCTCCGCAGAAGGTAGTAATCGATCGTAGAGGTCCATGATGTCGGCCGTCAATTTCTTCTCCTCCTCGGGCTCGAGTTGTTGTTTCAATCCCTCCTTTTCCTCCGGCAGTACATCGGCCCCCAAGCTATACGGTATTCGTCTCCGAAAATACGCCATGGCCGTCTCATATTTACAGCCCCCGAACGGTTTTCGAGTCGAAGGAGGTAGGTGTGTGGATTCGGAGTGAGTCGAACGGGGCGACGTGCTTCCGCGGGCGGGGGACGGCGTCCGCGAGTGAAAGGAGAGATTGCGCGCATGTTGGTAAGGGGTCGAGGGGAGGGAGCTCGATTGCTGCGAGTTCAATGGTGGCCGAGGAGGAATCTCGGACGCGTCGGACTGCGGCATCCATGCCATAGTGCGAGGCTGATCCGAGGCTATCGGTGAGCTGTCACCAAGAGGATGGGAACGATTTGCATTCCCATCGATGTATGGAACCATATAGCAATTCTTCCAACACCAGTCGTTCGAGGCGACTCGGCGACTCGGCTGAGGAAAGGATTCCACACTCCACCACACTCAAAGACAGCCCCTCTCCGGGTCCCACTCAATCGTGAATCGCCAAACGAACCCACAACAATATTCGCGGAAGCCGGTCGCGGCGCAGAAGACTTGAGTTGCTAGGGCCGGGAAGGAGGTCGTGGGAGAGGTGTCGGTAGGGAGGAGGTTTGTGGGTTTGTTGCAAGTGCGGGAGTGGAGGGTGGAGGAGAGTCGAATCGTCCCTCAAGAAGTTGCCAGATTGGACGAGTTTCGGGGTCAGAAGAAGCGGCAAGTTCCACCGAAATGAAAATTTGAAGAAAAGAAAAGCAAAAAAATTGTCTCGGCCAGGAGTCTTTGGAACAGAAAATATACGGGAACAAGGTGTCGGGGGAGAGTAGTTGCAGGGAAGTCCTCGGGCGGACCGAATCGACCTGAGAACGCAGTTAGAAAGGTGAAATGGGAAGACGCGGGACCACGGTGGGATCAGATGATGACATACAAGAGAGAAGAGGAACCAACCGGGGCTCCGATCGAATTGAAGTAGAGAGGAAGGTCGAAGGCGCGTGTGTGTAGGTGTGAAGACGTTCAGCCCCTGTCGGCGGTAAAGAGGTAACAGGACTGCCGACCGCACTCTCCACCAAGGTGAACTGGGTGGGCTATGATGAGCTCGAATGACAAAGTTCTTTCACAACACGTTGTCTCGACGCGTTTTTCGTTGTTCATCCGTGACATTCATCTGAAGTAGGACGCAGGGAAGTACCCCGTGCGATAGCTTGGATCTAATAGGAGTATAAGACGGGAGTATAGGAGTAGACTATTGATAGATCACCCCCCTCCACTATCTCAACTTCAGGTCTTTGTTCCTTTACAAAGCATTCCCCCGGGCCCATCAAGCCTAGCAAGCCCATCAAGCCCCTTTCCAGGTGTACGACTGCACTGGGCATGCAGGTACCATGGAATGGCGGAGATATCAAGGTCGAGCACCCCCTTTCTGATCGTCGTTCTGCACTCCCCGCGATCCTGCGCGTTTTGCACGTGCAGGAAAACACTATAACCTAATTTAGAGGTGAAGATGTGATTCTACGCCTGTGGCCTTTCTGTTCTCGCGTCTGATTTCCCATGTGTCCTCCTTACTTTCTTTGAGCCGGCCTGGCGCTCACTCGTTATTGGACCTTCCTTCGGCTGTTTCGAGCTGATTTCTAGTTGAAAGAACCGGCCCGTTGATGGGACCTATTTCTCCCCTGAGGGCTAGGGCCACTATATGGCACTCTTTGTACTCGATACTCTCGGGGAGCTCCTGGCTGATTTCTTGTCACCCGCTCTCTTTGAAGCAGCCAATCCTCGCGTAAGATGTCGAGTCCGTCAAAGAGACTGCCTGGGGGTGAGATTGGCTCGATCACATGTATAATGGGTGGGATCGAGGCCCAGAGGGTAACGCGGAGCCCTGAAGCCAGGCCGGAGTCCCGGAAACGGGCATGCTGGTGATACACTCCGGAGGGTTCACGGCGAGGCGAATGATGCGAATAGAGTTTCTGGGGAAAGCTGGGTCCAAGGCCAGATGCTGGTGTTGTGCAAAATATTTGAAAGCTGGTGCATAATTGAGAAAGCAAAACAACCTTCCGAGGTTAGAAGACGAGGCATATTCAGTGTTCATTTCCACCATCATTGCCCCACCAGCGTATACGGTGCGGATGAAACGGGCCAGAGGCTGCATGTACAACAAGGATCCAAGTCAAGACGGGCTCCAAGTCGCGGACCTCACGGAAGAATATAAAAAGGGCCCCACCCGCCTCCTGAATTGACCGAGCGATGCGTTGGTCATAGCACGGGCCAACGCGAGAACCTGGAATGCGACTACTGCAACTAACGTCCTTCCGTGGGGTTACTGGAAAAAAACGATATTGACTTTCCAAGGTTCCGTGCTGCTTCTTGAGCCCCGGGCTCGTGAGGCGTCACGGGAGGACTTGCATGCGGGCGCAGAGGGCATTGCAGCGTTGCCATTATTGTACAGCACGTTCTGCGATGATCCCGAGGGGTTTCGGATGATTCATCCGTCCTTGGGCCTGGCCCTTATACCCGCGACTGTAGTGTGTTTTGAAAGACGAAAAGGGTGGTTTTCCTTTGGACCTACCCAGGGTATCCCAAACACAAAATAAAGAAGAGTAACTCCGTCAACTCGGTACCCGTGTAAAGAAAAAGATCGAGAACAATGACAATGTCGGAGTACAGCACGAATCACACTGGCTTTGGGGGGTCGGACACGGTTCTGGCGACGCTTAGGCGCACGCCCCCGTGCGGGCATCCAATCTCCGGTCACCGGCCCAGTTTGCAGACGAATAAGTGGAATCGGTGCAGCGGGCTTGCCGGGAATTGCCGCGTTGGAGAAGGTATTCCCAGAGGTACCTGTACTAGTTATACGGACGTGACTACTTCGGTGAGTTACTTCCATGTACATGTTGAACGTAGCGAGACGGGAGTAACCCCATGCGCACTACCGACTACCGAAGTAAAAAGCCAAAGTCTCGTAACGCTGTACAATACCCAGCAAAGAAGTAACTACAAAGTTACTTTCAGATCCACCCGAGAAGCGAGATTATTACCAGCACCTACGAAGGTCGTCCTACTCGGACTCGCCCGCAAAGCCATTCTGGTCGCCCCCCCTCCTCAGCGAACCCACCCACACGCCCCAAATTAGGCTGGACCCTCTCCTTTTCACTCTTCTCTCTTCTCCCTCCCCCTCGTCCTTACAGTCGGCCTCGTTGACTCGTGGTAGCCTACCTAATTACAAGAGGCTCCCTCTCGGTAAGTTCTCCTCGGATGTTCCCCGGGCGTTGAAAAAAGAAAGAGAAAAAAAAAAGAAAACCGCCCTGATCCCGGCAGTCGAGAGACCCGCAATCCCATTTTCTGTTGAAATGACCCAGCGTTCTTAAATTCTTAAACAACGGAGGGCTTTCTATTAGACTCGTGGTGTTTGCGTGTCGAGTTGACTTGCGTTTGTTGTGGCCCTCGGAACTTACAATTTTTTTTTTATCCCAAACAGATCGCCTCAACCGGATCATCTGCTTCGCCGCTTCCACCCCCTGAACCGTCGCCGTTCGTTTCCTCGAAGATTCCCTTCCCAACGACCATGTCTTCATACTACGAACCTCAGGGCTGGCAGGCGCCCGCCGCTCCGCCGCGCCAGGTGTCATGGGAGCAGCCGGTGCCGCCCTCCCGGTCAGGTATGGCTTCATTGTCAACTTTGTTACCGGAACGCGGAAACACTCATATTTTGTCTCTAGGCTCCAGTTCGGTTTCCCAGCGCGAGGACAGCCCCGCCTTCTCCTCTCAGTTTGACGGTATGCACACTCTTTCGTTCTCCACGGTCCTCTTTCCCACGCTTGTCTTGTCCGTTGTGTCGCCCCGGTGGAAAAAAAAATATCGGACACTGCATCAAACAGATACCGAGGAACAGCGATGATGGTTTCGAGGACAATTTGGGGGAACCGGCAGTCAATTCAGGGAACAAAGGATCGTTGCGTGTTTTGGGCGTCATTGCTGATTTACTTTCTACAGAGGTTGATCGTGCGATCGACAATCTGGTCAAGAGCGGGAAGCTGTGGAATGCTCCTCGTCGGGACTCGATGCCCATGATGATGGGCCGTCCCTACCCTGAATACGGTACGTGGCCACGCAACCGATCGACCCGACGCTGAACGCTCTCTAATACGAATTTCGACGTCCTCAGACCCTCGCATGGGTGGCGGCCCTCAGCGACACCACTCCGTCAGCGAGTTCGAGGGCTCTCGAATGCACCCGTCCGGCAATGCGCAGGGCTTTTATGCCTCGCAGCGTTACCAGGGTCGCCCGAATGAAGTAGAGCAGATGATGCAAGCAAAACGACGGATGGCGGCACAGCGTGAACGGGAGCTCCGCAACTATCATCAGGAGCAGCAGTACAACCGAAGTACGTGGTAGCGTGTGCTTTTTTTTTCTCTTCCTTCCTGCTATATTCCCCCGTCATTTCTTCCTTGTCTATGTATCCGTCGGCCTTGTATAATATATTGGTTTGGCTTCGTTCTTTTTCGAATCGGTTTTTAATACGTCTTTTCTTTCCAAAGGCCTCCTCGCCGAAATGTCTGCAAACAAGTCCGATCGCTCCGCCAGCCCCGCTGCAGTGAGTGAAGAATCCCGTCGCGAGCTCCTCGCCCGTCAGCACCGTGCCCTCTATGGAAACGAGAGTCCTGCCTTCTTCCCCCCGGGCCCTCTGTCCGATGAGGCCTCTCGGCCCGAGAGCCAACCCTCTGGCACTCCGTCTTCCGGAGTTCGTGGTGCCTCTCCTCATGGAGGGGACCCGTTCGGCCTGACGCAGTCTGGATCTGCTGCTGACAGTGCCTCCGGCCTCCAGTCTCCCTCTCGCGCGAATAGCACCTCCTCGCCTAGCTCTGCTATCAACGCTGGTTTCCCCGAGAAACCCGTCACCTCGACCTCATCGCCCGGCGGTGCCGACTCGCCTTCCTCGCGCCAGCCCCCGTCGAAGCCTACCACCGGCCCTATTGGCTCCGGGTCTGTTGGCCCCATCGGCTCTCGCCCCGTTGGTGGACAACCCGCTGTTCCCACCCCTAACCCGGCGCTGAACAACGCCAAGCGCTCGACCACCCCTCTCCCTTCGCCTCTGGGCTTCGGCTTCACCCCCGGCGAGGCAGCCGTCGCCGGTGAACGGTCCACCTCGGCAGCGTCCAACACGGCCGTGACCGCTTCTGCTAACGGACCCGGCCCCAAGGATGGCGGCGTCGGTCTGGGCTGGAGCAATGGTGGTGGCGTCTGGGGCTCCAAGAGCGGACTCGGCGTCCAAGCCTCCGTTTGGGGTTAAATACAATTTCAACATCTGTATTGGCGCTACGGGATGCATATTCGATTTTTTCATTTTCCCTATTTGCGGCGTTGTGCGAGAAAAGCGGCTTACATTACTATGGTGAAATACGGGCTTTCTGAGCACTACGGTACGGTACATACATGGCAGAACTGCTGGTTCTCCACTGGTCTAGGTTTGTTATTTTGATTCTGAGCTGGGGTTTACCGAGCTGGCTTGGGTGGAAGAGGTGCTGCTACTGGATTTGCAGTCGGCTTGTTTCTCCTCCGATGAGAGAGGGGAAAAAAAAACCAAAAACCATAAGCACAAAGCAGAAAGCCCTTACAGCCCTGGGGGTGTCTCCTTCTATTTCTTGTTGAATGTTTGAACTCCATCTGGTGCTCTTTGGAAAAAACGGATCGGATATCGGATATCGGATACTGGCGCTCTTCGTGAAGCTCACGGAACTCTCATTTCTCGGTGTTCATCCAAGGTCTTTTTGGTCTTTGATTTGCGTATGTTTCTATTTCGGACCGGGGTTGGTTTTTCGGTATCTGCACATTTGGGTTTTGGTCTTTGTGACTTGTGACATAATATTCAGAGGGGCGAACTTATCTCGAGGTTCTTTTATATTTTCTGGTGGTTGGCATCGGCGATGGGGAAAATTGCTGGAGGGTTATGCTATGTGAAAGAGTTCACCGGTGTCATTTTCCTTCTGGGTTTTTCCTTCGATATGGATATGGAGTTTTCTTTGCTATTTCTCATCTCTCATCTCTCTTCTTTTTTCTCTTATGACTGATCTAGCGACTTTGAGGTTCTTCGCTTACGCTCGTTGGTGTTGGTCTTGTCTGCTTTGCGTCGCCAGGACGCTCAATACCCCGTCCCTCTTTAGGTTTGTGGCGTATCATTTCGGATGTGCTTAGCCGCGGAAATATGTAGTTGGTAATTTACTTATGACTTTCTCGTCTAACATCACAGACCATTTTTTAAGGTATACAAATCTGGGAGTGGATGTCGGGACTACGAGATTAGCACATTTCAACTCGAATTCACTTGCCAAGGTCTTCGTTTTCATAGCTTTAGCAATGCTCGTATCAAATCATAAGATATTAAATATTAGGACGCCATGCGAAAGCAATATCCCGAGCCAGAGATCAACTACCGCTGCTCGAGAACACAACCAGTCACCACCAGCAAGTCTATGCAGATCTCGCATCTAGATATGTACTCTTATCTTCGGATCGAAAAGCGATCAAAAGAATAAACAAGAAAAGCATACCCAGAAAAAGAGTCTAGGCAACACTGGTATTGGCCACGGGCGAACGAGCACGCTCGTGCTCACTCGGCTCAGTACCACCGGGAATGACATGCTCGATGCGCTTCTTGGCAGTGAATAGACCAGCAACACCCCTCTCCTGGTTCTGACCGAGCCAGGGCTTGCGTGCCTCGGCGAGAGCCCTCTGACCGAGATAGTAGATCAGCTGGCCGACGATGATCAACACAAAGGCAATTGGGTACATCCAGTGAATGTGATAGTGGAAGACCTTGATGCCGATGCAGACGCCCCAGAAGTTCATGGTGAGCATCGAGACGTTGAAGAAGGCCGCCGAGGACAGACGGAACAGCAGAGGTGCAAGGCAGTAGAACAGCGTCAGGCAGAGCGTAAAGCCGACCAGGTAGCCACCCACCTTGCCATCCCAGGTGGAAGTGTGGTAGTTGCTGCGCTCGAAGATGGCGGACTGCACGCCGTCAATGATGGACCCGTAGAGCGACAGCTGGCCCAGCACCTCGTACACGGGACGCTTGCTGACGAAGTACTCCTCGGCGGTATTGGTCAGGCCGTAGAAGGAGGCACCCAGGAGAGCGAACAGGTCGCCCTTGAGTTGGTGGCCGCTGGAGATGTCGCCGCCATTGGTACCGGTGATGTGGTCGGAGGCAATGAGAACGCCCATGCCGCCGATACAGATGATGATGCCCGCTATCTGGGTGATGTGGTAGCGCACCTTGAGGAAAAGGAACGAGATGAACACAACCACGACGATGGCCCAGAAGTTGATCAGTTGCGCGCTCAGCATGGTGGTGTATTGGTATGCTAGCACAATAAAGTAGTTGCCCTCTACATCACAGAAAGCAAGGATGATGTCTGGAGATGGTCAGCGGGCGAATTCAAAATTACTCGAGTAGGAACTATACATTTCCAGCCGTCGCGGTAGCAAACACGGAGCCAGCCCTTGAAGCCGTAGCGGTAGATCGTATAAGGAGTGAAAATTGCTGTCAACAGCAAATAGTTGAGGAGGGTCTGGAAGGTGGGGATAGCCCACCCCTCTTCGCCGAGAAGAGTGGTAAAGGTACTCGTTGATGTATTAGCAATTGCGAGGAGTTGACTGCAATTATATTAGCTACAGGCACCAAAACGAACGAGGTATTTGGCAAAAATATACCCCAGAGCCAGGATTATGTAGAATTCCTTGGTCTTGAGAAAGGCGAAGAAACCCTTCTTCTGCTCGTCGAGCTTGTCAGCCGGCGCCGAAGGTTCAATCTCGTTCTCCATCTGTACAGCGGGGGTGCCCTGAATGATGGTCACGGCGGAATCCCTGGGCAGTGACGGGGATGCCGGCTCCGCCGTCTGCACGGTGACTTGGTCCTTGGAGTCGGACATGGCGACTTGAGGAGGTACAAGAAAGCGGGGTTTGCGATGCACAAAGCGAGGTACGCAGATATCAAAAGGGGAGCTTTATAGCCAACCACGAGCGCAAAACTCCCAGAAGTCGCTCGTATGAGGCTGAAGTCGTACAGACGGGAGAAAGTGAAGTCTCCTCACCAATGCAACCGAGAAAGAAAAACTAAGAGATGCCGGGTCTGGAACCTTTCCCGATCGGGCGACGATAAGAATCTGCCATGTTTCCATCGTCCACCAATCAAGTGCAAATGTCACGAAGCGGTCGCCGTCCGTGCGGAAAAGGCCGAACTCCAGGCTCCACACGCTTTACAGTTTACATGCTTTACAGTAAGGTACTGTTGATGCAGAAGTTGAATGGAAGCTTCGATGCGGGAGGCTGAATTCTCCCGCGTCGGACGAAGGTCCCCTGAGTCACGTTTGATCTATACTTAGCTCTGGTATGTGTACATGTGTCGGTCTGAATGAGAATGAAATCATGGGCTGCTCGCTACTCTGCATTATTCCTGTCGATATTTTATAATTCTCAACCGTCAGTGCTATTAGAGCTATCAGTACTATTATTACCAATTGAATAATCCTATTGTTCAACTACTATTCAGGTACGGAGAAAAAGGCTTAAGCTGGCCTCGGCCCCGTCAGGTGGACCCCCTTCCAGATCATCCCATCTTCTCCCGTTCTTCTTCGATCGTCATCCCCTCCGCAGACTCTGTCATCATCACCTCCACCCTCTTTTCCCCCTTCCTTTCCCCATTTTCGCGTTTTCGTTTTCAGGCACTCAGCTCCGGCACTCATCCTGGAGACGCCCGTGCCGAGTCGCCCATTTCCTGCCGGATCATGGCGCTGGACCTACAGCCGCCCGACGGTCGCAAACGGGTCAAGGTCTACGAGCTGAGGGATAATGACTGGTTCGACCGCGGCACCGGTTTCTGCACCGGCACAATCATGGGGGTAAGCCATTTCTTTCTCGTTCCTGCATGCGCCGTCCCCGTCGCAACCGCGACGAGCCGGCGCGTGCTGTGGTCGCACTCCGTCTTCCCCCCCCCGGGCATCGGGACCCGTCGCTAACCCGCGCCACACTCATCACAGGAGGAACCGCGAATATACGTCGAATCGGAGGACCAGCCGCAACGCGTCTTGCTGGAGACCAAGATCACCAAGGACGATGGTTATCAAAAACAGCAAGGTTTCTGTCCCACCACTTCCGCCTAACCGTATCACCGGAGAGGAATATGGTTTGACTGACTTGTATCACGCGATCAGAGACCTTGATTGTCTGGACGGAGCAGAATGGCACGGATATGGCGCTGAGCTTTCAAGAGGCGGAAGGATGCGCGGTGATATGGTGAGGCTCTTTCCCGTGGTGCCATGTGCGCGCGCTTGACTGACCGGCGCAATTCTTTGGAAATAGGGACTTTGTCCATACCGTTCAGCAGCACCTTCTCAGCATAGCCGCGGCCGGTAAGTTTGATCGTTCCGCTGGCGTTGCGCGCATCTAATTCGTTCTTGGCAGACGATGCCCTCTCCGACGACCTCGAAAGCTACCAATCCATCGTATTGCCCGCCCCGGAGCTCGGCAACCTCCCCGAAATCGAGCAGATCGTTCGAGCCGCCAGCATGACGCAAAACGGCCGCGACGCGCTATCAAAGTTTCTCATCCGCGATGACTACATCAACAAACTGGTCCCCTTGGTGTCAATGGCCGAGGACTTGGAGAGTCTGACTGATTTACATCGCCTTTGCAACATCATGAAATCTCTGATCCTCTTGAACGACAATGCCATCATCGAGATGGTGGTCTCTGACCATATAATGTTGGGAGTGGTCGGGGCTCTGGAATGTATGTGTTCGATTGCTGGAGGATGAAAAGCAAATTGCTAAATGAGATCTACAGATGATCCCGAATTTCCGACGCACAAGGCGAACCACCGACAATACCTCGCAGACCAGTCGCGCTATAAGGAAGTCGTTCCCATCAAGGACAATCAGATTCGGAGAAAGATTCGGAGTACATGGCGCTTGCAATACTTGAAGGACGTGGTTCTCGCACGGATCCTGGATGACCCGACATTCTCGGTCCTCAACTCCCTGATATTTTTCAACCAGATGGAAATTGTCAACCATATCCAATCGAACGCGGTCTTCCTTCGCGAGCTCTTTTCCGTGTTCGACCCGAGAAACACCGACGGCAAGCGCAAGGATGATGCCGTGCAATTCCTACACCAGTGTGCTGCAATTGCCAAGAATTTGCAGACTCCGTCGCGCGCCCAGCTGTTCGGCAACTTTATCAGCCACGGATTGTTTGCAGTGATCGCCTTCGCCGTGAAGCACCCCAACCCGGCCATGCGCACCACAGGTATCGATATTCTGGTGGCTTTGCTGGACCATGACCCGGTGATGATGCGCGGTTACATGCTCAAAGCCGTCAACGAGAAAAAGACCCCGCTCACCGATACTCTGATCGACCTGCTCCATGCAGAGACCGATCTCGGAGTAAAAAACCAACTTGCTGATGCCATTAAGATTCTTCTGGATCCTCAGATTCCCCTGCAGGATGCCCTCGCACGGGCTGGCCCCGATTACTTCAAACTTCGCTCATCCAACCTCCTCTCCGATGCATTTGTCCAACAGCATTTCGACGAATCTTCGAAGCGGCTCTTCCAGCCGCTCAAACAACTTGCCAACCGCGCCTCCCGTGAGCTCTCCTTGTCTGGCTAGTTGTGAAATTCGACCCTAACTATTTGCAGTTAATGACTTGACGTTCCAAGAAGTCACACTCTACTCGCATCTTGCTGATATCCTCACCTTTTTCGTTCGTCAACATCTTTTCCGCACACGCAATGCAATTCACAGTGAGCAGCTTGCTCCTCGAGTGGCCCAACTCCTCACCGCACCTCAGAAACATCTGAAGCTGGGTATGTGCTCTGCCTTGTATCCCAGAACGAATCACTGACCAAATTAGTCGCCCTTAAATTCTTCCGCACTCTGATTAGCCTCCAAGACACCTTCTATCAAGCCTTAATGACACATAACAACACTTTTGGTTTGATTATTGATATCGTTCTCGAAACCATGCCACGTGACAACCTTCTCAACTCCGCTTGCCTCGAGCTCTTTGAGTTTATCAAACGGGAAAACATCAAACCATTCATCGTTCACGTGGTTGAGAAGTATCGCGAGAAACTGGAGAGAATTACCTATGTCGATACCTTCCAGAATCTCATTATCCGTTACGATCAAATGCAAGGCTATGGCGCCGAGGCCGATTCAACGCTATTCAGCCAAGACGAGGGTGATACGCCGCGGAGAATCCCGATGAACGGCCAGCGCTGGCAGGGCGTGAAGGAGATGGACGCGGCGGAAGAGGAGTATTTCGCTGGGTCCGATGACGAAGATGAGGTGAGTGATCTTGTCTCCCTATTGTGTGGACATCAAACTGATACGATTCTCAGTGGCAGCAAGAAAACCGTGACGCTCTCGCCGTCGGCACCGCTAATGGAGCTGCCTCTCCATTGGTCAAACCACTAGTTGACTATCCGGACGACGACGAAGAAGACGCGATGGATACCAAGCCCGAAGACCCAGAACGACCTGCAGAGGGTCAGCCATTGACCATGGCAGATATGCAGGTCGAGGATTCTCCCGAAGCGGCTGCCACGCCCTCCTCTCCTACCCAGAATGCCCCCGTACCCGAACGCCTCGCCGAAAAACGTCGCCGCGAGGAAGAGGACGAGGACGAGTTGGTTAAACTTGCCACGGGACCCAAGCGCCGGAGTTCTACGAGTAGTAACTCTAGTGTCGGTTCAATCAACCGAAAGAAGACATTGTCTATCGGCTCGTTTGGGTCTGCTGAGAAGGGCGGTTTAGGCGCAAACGCACCCCCGAAGAGAATCGCCATTAATCTGGGTCCAACGGTCAAGTCTGTATCAGATGATCCTTCTTGTGAAGACGCATCCAGCGGAAACAACGAGAAGGAGAATCAAAGCGACGACAGCCAAGGGGAAGGCTAGTTAGTCTTATACCCGCAGCAACCTCATTTCCCCTCTATTTTGATTTGCCGAGCTAGATACCAGATACAGAGAGACTCTGTATTTTCTGCTTTTTGCTGCTCTTTGGCGATCCCTTTTCATGTTCTCCATTCTGCTTCGCGGCGGTCCATAACCAGCGGTGTTGTATTTTTTTGTTGGTGATCTGGGACGAATGATGTACATTGCGCTCGGGCGTCTATGCATTGGATCCGGCCTCGGGCTCCTTTTTGCTTTCTTTCATTTGACGGGGTTAGAAACCGGGTTCAGGGTGGAGCTCTTGGTCGGGGAGTCGGGGGTATTTTGCAATTCATTTGCATTTACGATGCTATCCGAGTTACAAAGATTGTAGATGCGTATAATTTATGGTTGTAGATCATTGTCTGGAACTCGGCTCGGCTCACATGGGGGATCCACTGGCTCCGCGCCCTCGACTCCGGTCCGAGACCGCGGCGCATCGAAACCCTTTTCTCGCTGCAATTGACACTCCAGAGTTATCCACCGGGGTCAATCTAATAAATTAGTGCTTGCATATCCGCTGTCCACTTCGATCAACCCTGACAGGTGCTTGGATACGCCCCGCACGCACATCTCGGTCCACATGTTCATTGCAGAAGCAAAAAGCCATGGAGTCCCAAATCACCCAGAACACATTCTGCACCTATACAGGGTCCCGCTTCGAAGCAGAAACCACAGTATTCTTCATCTCGGGTAATCCGGGCTTAATCGGATATTACTACCCTTTCCTTTCTTTGCTGGCGCAGAATCTGGCGGAACCCTCGGCACAGAGCAAAACCGCTTACCAGATCTACGGGTGCAGTCTTGGTGGCTTCGAGGTAGATAAAAGGACGTCTTTGGATGGTTCTCGGTTCCAGGGGAGTAAGATCGAGACTGGAGGCGAACCCGAGCTCTATGATTTGGAAGACCAGATCCGCTTTGTTCATCAGCGCCTTACTGCCGTGATGGGCGAGTCCAATGCTTCAGATGCCTCCCCGCGAAAACGCAAGGCCGTGCTCATTGGACACTCTGTGGGTGCCTACATCGCTATGGAAGTCGTGAAACGACATCGCGAGGCTGCAGAGGTATCCGATTTTGATATTGTTGGCGGCGTAATGCTGTTCCCGACAGTGATGGATATTGCTGCTTCGCCGTCGGGCCAGAAGTTGACGGTAGCTTGATCACCGCTGACGATGATATTGTTGATTGCTAACTGGTTTGCAGAAACTTTTATCGTTCATCCCCAAGCTGGCCTTGGTTGTCAGCTTCTTTGCCCGATTGCTCACTCTCATTCTGCCAGACACTGCTCTTCGCTCTGTCGTCCGTTTTGTGATGAAGGATCCTCCGGAACATGCACTGGATACGACGTGTACTTTCTTGCAGAGTCGTGGTGGCGTTAAACAGGCTTTGTATGTGGCATATTTCTCCCTCTTCATGAAATTCCGGGCCTAATCGTGCAATCTAGGCATATGGCGGCTGATGAGATGCGGACCATCACATCAGATAAATGGGCAGACGATGTATGGGGTGTTGCTCACGCGCGTGAGCCCATTACGAAAATGTTCTTCTACTTTGGTGTCAATGATCATTGGGTCGCTGAGAAGACAAGAGATGATATTATTGCGGCTCGAGGAGAGAAAGATGGCTCGGGGCCGAGGATGCTTGTTTGTGAGGAGGGATTGCCCCATGCATTTTGTCTAAGTAAGTTCGACTCCCATGATGATTGATGCCTACTTGGAGGTTGGGCGGTGCTGACAACTTACAGAGCATAGTGAGATCATGGCTCGCAAGGTCGCGGGCATGATACAAGATATTAGAAGTACATAAAAAATGGCCATACATATAGAAACCATTCATTACGGAAGAAAAAAAAGGGTTTTGATGCAGCTAATCTAGCTGGGTATTGTGTATGGATTTCTTGTAACGGGTATCTCAAGCGACGTGCCGCCCTTTCCCATCCGTCCACCGCAGGAAGGCACGGATGTGTAGAAAACCAAAGAACAAGTCATGCGCCGTTGGAATATGCTGGAATGATCCATTAAAAAAAAGGAAAAGAACTCCATTTAGTAGCCTTGCCCGCCTCCCTGGTATGCGAGTCCCGCCCTCCGGAACAAATCGCCCAGGACATCTGGCTGAACCTGGGCTTGCGGTGGGGGCGGCGGTTGGTGTTGGGCTTGAGGTTGTCCCTGCGGAGGCATCATGCTTTGATACATCTGCATCTGCTGTTGTTCGGGACTGATGTGGTGTGCGCGCACACTCCACGCGTCATCCTGGGCTCGCTGCTGGCCAAATATATCCTTGAGTGACATCTGACGGCCCATCGGCGCGCTTGCTTGTGCTTCCTCCAGAGGCGGCGCCTGCATTTCCGCTGCCGCTGCAGCAACGTGCATCCCATTTTGACGCAACTCCTCGAGACGTTTGCGCGCCAGTTTCAGGCTCTGTCCAGCATGCATGGCGCAATCGCGAATCATCTGGGCGTTGACAATGCGTATGTCGGCGGTCGAGTTAGGCGGTGGCTCGGAGTAGATCCAGATACCGTAAATGCGCACGTCTGTGGAGTTGTCATTCTGGCGGCCGCCCTGCGGGTTCAAGGGGTCCGCAATGCCGTTGGCACCTTGTTCGCCATCGGTGGCTTCGTCCGCTTTGAGGATCACGTATTCTTCCGTCAACTCGACGTTCTCGCTGTCTGTGAGGGGTAGATCGAAATTTTGCAGGCCTCTTCTGTTCAACACGAATGCGGTGTATCGGTCTTCGCCCAGGCTGCCCGGAGTCAGCTGGCACACGAACAGCGTGCCTTCTACTCCATTCTTTTCCCACCCCCGGGTTGTTGGGCTGAAGATATAGACGACTGAGTATTGGGCAAGGGAGAGGATCGAGGTAATGGAGGGGTTGTGCCGCTGCAGAACGGAGAGGTTCAGCTCCTCGTTAGAACGGAGTGGTGGAGCTGGTTGATGTTGCATGTCGGAAAGGTAGGCCGCATCAGATTCATAATCGGTAAGGTGGTTGGTATTGTTGTGGTTGTTATTATTTTGGCGCCGTGTTTTGCGGGAAGTCATGGTGGCTGGTAGTTGAAGAAGTGATCCGATTGCGGGTGAGGGCAAGTTCCGCGCATATCGTCATCGTTGATCTCTCCGCCTCCCACTCTCTCTCTTCCCACCAGGAGCTTTGGCCCATCTTTGCGAGATTCCTGATCGCGACTGTTTTCTGGTCAATTCAATTCAGCTCTGCTTTCTTTTCTCATTAACCTCTCCGAATATTCAACCCATCTGCATGATGCCGACCCCCGCGCCGCGAATCTCGCCGTACTAAGCTCCGCATGAGACGAATAGTCATTGATCGCCCTCGTTGGTTGATGCTCGTTACATGAGTTGACATTTGCAATTCTCTCGCACTGCGCTTGCTTATAGACTGCCACATCGAGCTATTGCTCCGCCGGAAGTGACAACTGTGGCAAATCGTTCCGCACACGCGCCTCTGTATAAACCTGCCTATATACACTGTCGCATTCAGCTATACCACGCTTCCGGGCTATGCGAATATTCTTTGATATTCACTGACTCGAACACCATCCCCTTTCATCCGAAGATGGCTTCTGGCAACTCGCGAGGAGCGTCGCCTCCCGCGGAAGACTCTAGCGAACATACCACCGAAGGCGTCGAAGACATCGATAACCCAGGGCTCGACCTCTTGTCTCTCTCCCGTGCGGTTAAAGCAAGAAAGTCAGAATATACCCGCCGCCAGACTATTCGGGTCAAGGTTGGCACATGGAATGTGGCCGCCATCTCCGGCACCGAGAAAGATATCGGCAAGTGGTTTGTCCAGGACCAAGGTCTGTGCGAGAAGTTTTCGGGCCTGAAGGGCGCGGAATTTCAAAGAAATATTACGACGGATGGTTCCAACAGTTTCAGGGAGGAAGTTGAGGATGAAACCCAGAAAGATGGGAAGTCGGCCAAGCCATTCCAATTCAGCCCGGAGGAGGTCGATCTCTATGTTCTGGGCTTGCAGGAGATTGTCGATGTTTCTTCTCCGACCGAAGCTCTGAGGCCCTTTACCGATTCCGGGCCGTCAAACCGATGGAAAGAGGCTGTTCAAAAGGCACTGCCCCGAGGATATCAACTCGTCAGTGAAGTTCAGCTTCTCGGTCTTCTGCTCATCATCTATGCGTCTCCGGTAATTGCAGAAAGTGTTTCATCTGTTAGCAGCAGCTCTGTCGGAACGGGGCTGATGGGCTATATGGGCAACAAAGGCGCTGTGGCGACTCGCCTGGTGCTGGGTGAGACTACACGCTTGGTTTTTGTGAACTCCCACCTAGCAGCTGGGTCAGATAAGGCCAGCCTGGAGAGACGCAACTGGGACGCATCCCAGATTGTGTCGCGTGCCAAGTTTGAGTCGGTTGACCCGGATCGCATACAGAAAGATCAAGCCGACAGCATTGGCGATGAAGACTTTACTTTCTGGTTCGGTGACCTAAATTACCGACTCGATGATATCCCGGGCGATGACGTGCGACAATGCCTCGCTCGACACACAGTCAATTCCTATGATACTGCGCGTCAGGAAAAGCAAAAGTCAAGCAGTCGCGAGGGCTCCAAGCCTGAGTCTGAACATGAACCTGAAGAGCATCCGCCATCGCCTATAGAAGGTGACCAATATGTTGAGCCCGTGGGTGATGAGGAAATCGACCCCCACAACGACCCTGCATCCCTGCAAACAACCATTTCGTCGCTCATTGTGCACGACCAACTGCGGATCCAGCAGAAGAAAGGAACAGCCTTTCACCAAGGGTGGAACGAGGGCCAGATCTCATTTTTACCGACGTACAAATATGATGTCGGGAGCGTGGCAATGTACGACTCTAGTGAGAAGCATCGCGGTCCCAGCTGGTGTGACCGAATCCTCTACCGAACTCGGCGAGACATGCTCAATCATCAGAAGCTCGACCGGGAAGCAGAAGAGGCTCGAAAGCGAGACAAAGAAATGCAGGCGCGTGGTTTGGACAAGGCCGTTGCAGACGATAATGTCTTGTTCGAATATGACCCCGAGGTGGACGGTGCGGACGGTGGGGATGGTTCAGACGGTGCGGACGTTGATTACCATGTCTCCGATGGAGATGCAGCCTCACCTACGTCTCAAGGCTCCTCTCAGGACCCCTCTCAAGACCCATCTCAAGACTCAATTCGTCTGCACCATTACGTGTCTCATCAAGGCATTCTATCTTCAGACCACAAACCTTTGGATGCAATATTCACCTTAAACATCGATGCCGTTAACCCCAGTCTCAAGGCTAAGGTTCACCAAGAGGTAGTCCGCGAATTGGACAAGGCCGAGAACGAAGCCCGGCCCGGCCTCACCGTCGTGGTTGATACCCATGCCGATGAACGACGGTCAGAACGAGACCCGAATGCCGTCGACTTTGGCACTATTCTTTACGACGTGCCTGTTCACAGAACCTTGACAATTGCAAATACCAGCAGCACCTCGGCAACTTTCTCATTTGCCGAACGGCCTAGCTTCGAGGGCGATTCCAAAAGCGAAGCACCTTCTTGGCTTGACATTCAAGTCAATCATGTCGGGGAAAACCATTCCCGAGAACAAGGGGCCGTTCCCAGTTATAGCTTGCACCCAGGAGAAGTTGCCAATGTCGATGTCACTGCTCACGTACGCCGTATCGAGGATGTCCGCCTACTTAATCTGAAGAAGATCAAGCTGGAGGAGATTCTCGTCCTCCATGTGGACAATGGCCGTGACCACTTCATCTCTTTTTCGGGACTCTGGCTACCAACGTGCTTCGGATGCAGCGTTGATGAACTCACTCGAATGCCAGAGGCTGGCGCTCGGAGTCTTGCAACGGATGGAACTGTGCCCCTATCACAAGGTGATACCGAAGTGCGATTGTCAGCCCCTCGTGAGCTATTCCGATTGACCGAGGCGATTTCCGAGCTGGCAGAACGTGCCGTGGCAGAGTGGAGCATGACCAAGGGCGAGTCTGGAGAAGAACCGCCCTGGGCAAAAGATCCATCCGGAACCGCATGGCCCTTCCAGCCAGACACATGGACTCTGAATGATAAACAAGAGCGTGCGCCTCTTCTCGCGTCGGTCCGTGAAGCCCTCGACACCAACAAATCACTATCCTCTATATTCGCACCTGAGATTCCACCTCTGCACCGCCTTGAGGTCCTCTCCGAAACCCTCTTAAATTTCCTGAACTCTCTAAGCGACGGCATTGTCACCGCATCCGTCTGGCAAGAAATGGAGCAGCAGATCATTACCCGCGAGAAATCCAAAGCACCGCCCCGAACATGGGAAGAAACCCAAGCCTGGGTCCTCGAAAGCTTAGCTTACTCTCCCGCACACAGCGTCTCTTTCACCTTTGTAACCTTCATGCTTGCCCGCATCGCCAACGAAGTTGCCCCGGTGCCATCAACCGCACAATCAACCGCTCTATCAAAACACCAAAAACAACCCTCCGACGCCGACTCCAAATCCTCAGATCTGAATACATCAGAATCACAACCCTCAACCCCGACGCCTGCATCCGCCGCAGCGTTCATTTCAGCGGGAAGTTTCCGCCGCAAGAATCGCTCGCAGACTTCATCCGGTTCTGACTTGTCTGCTGGTAACACTTCTCAACCCGCCGCGGCGCGTCGCCAAGCCGTCGAGTCTGCGTTCGCGTCTATCTTTGCTCGCGTGCTTATCTCGGCGACCGTGCCTACTCCCACGAAGGATAAAGAGAGGCGAGCGTCCGATGAGCGGAAGAAGGGTATTATCGAGCCGTTTTTGAAGATGATTGGTGTTGATGAGCGGGGGCCGTCTGGTGGTCGTTAATAATTGTATATTGGTGCTGTTTTTTTAAGGTTAATGGGCGGATGTTTGTCTTACAATGGCTGGTGAAGCGCTCGATTCCATCGATTTGGTTTGGTATACAGGTTGGCGGTATAGACTCTGCTTCCTTTTTGAAGTGCGTTGCAATTACATTCATGTATATAGTTTGGCCTCCAATGTTACAAAGTTGATTTAATTTTAAATTTAATTTTAGCGCGAGTGTGAAGATATCCATAGTTATTCGTAAGTGGCTTGATTGAGATGATCTTGAAGGGTGGCCAATATATATATATATTCCTGCGAGGGTCAACTGCACCCCGGACCTATCCATCCCAATGGAAAACAAAAGAAACACCACAGAAGAGAATCCCGAAATGTACAAATGAAAGCTGAAAGACAAAGATCATATCACATAAGAAAGTGTCAAGGAATCCGAGTCAACTAGCGACCCTGTCCGTTCAACGGACTGGAAATACGCTGTTCAAGCGGCGAAACAGCCGGGACACGAGGTGGTGGAGGCGAATGGTTCCGACGAGATACAGCTTTCCCCTTACTGGACCTGGATCGAAGCTGGGGTGGCCGATGAACGCCCATCATACGCTTGGCTGTTACTAGACAGTGGCTTACTGCCCGGCCCGGTAGGTTCAGGATAGATAGGAAGAGTTGGGCAGGGATGACGATAAAGGCACATGCCCAATCGATGAGAATGAAAGCGTAGCTCTGGCGACGAGATGCACTAGAGCGCTGCGCAGCAGCAGCTAGAGCGATGGCGTCGTGGACTTGGGCTTCAAGCTGTTGGAAGCGCATATCAGTCTGGTGGACGGTGAGGGCCGTGCGTTTCTCATAGCGGCGAACAGCGCGGTTGAGGGCCTCGATGTCTGGTTGTATTGCACGGCGACTTTCGACAACTGCTTGGGTGATGAGAGACGGGGCATCTGCTTCCTGAGAGTGACCCTTTGAGGTCGACTCCAGGCGGGCTGCGGCGGCCTCGGCGACGTGGGCTTCTAGCTCTTCGAGCCGGGTAGTGAGGTCTTGGACCGCTTCGCGATCGACTTCATTGTCGGATGATGCTATGAGGCGCTGCAGATGGAGGGTGCGTGCTTGTACAAGTTTAAGAAGGTGGGCGACGGGTCGGACCTCGGATGCTAAGAGGAAGATGGTGAGGTTGTAGTTTGAGACGAGGCCTTCAGACGGGCGCGAGAGACTGCCTCGGATGCCGTGCAGCAGCCAGGTGCCGATCATGGGGAAGACAAAACATGAGGCGAGGGCAGCCAATTCGTGGATTTGGAGTTCTTTCACGGCTTCCGCTTCGGCCGAAGCACGCAGATGCTGGCGTTGAGGGCCATTTTGCGAATCGTCAGGCTCGGCAGACTCATCGGCCTCATCTAGATCGGTTCCGAAGGGTTCTTCTGTCGGAGCCTCGAATCCAGTCTCGCGCTGGATTGCCTGGGCTGAGCGATACCAGTCCCTGGAACGGATATCAGCTTGGATCCAAGTTCGGTAAACAAAGAAACATGGGTACGTACCATGGTAGCCGGACGGACCAATTAAGAAAGATGGCAGCGAGCACCAACAATGTGACGTCCGTGACAAAGACACTGCCATTCTGAAAGAAAACACCTGCAATCGCCGGCAGCAGCGCCAGACCCAGCGGTGCGGAGTGCCAATGTGACTCGTCGGTCACAGGGTCCTCGCCCTTGGCTACGCGGGGGAGAAACAGGTCATCAGTAGAGGAGCGGATAGAGTTGCGGGCCTCGGATATCGAGTCGGACAGTGTGGAGTTACGACGCTGCCAGCTGGATCCCTCGACGGTCGGGCGTGGGGGACGGCGACGCAGAGAGGAAGCGCGGGGAACAAGCGGATCGGCCATGATGGGACAGAAAGGAGTTCCTCCATGTGCATGTTGCAGTTCGTGCTATGGCGGGCTTGGACATGGGCTACATGAGCTTAGGGCGGGCTGAACTTGGCGGCCGAGGTTGCGCGTGCCTGTCGTCATTGTTTCCCTCAGGCACCGACTCTCAGCCACCACCCACTGCAACTATACAACATGCAACTATACAACTATACAACTACACAACTGCACCACTTTACAGCCGGACCAACTCGACTCATCATGCTGGACACCGACAACATGGCCCGGTTACACGAAACACGAACCGGTCCCGGTCACAATCGTGACATTTTCTTTGACTCCTCAATAGTCGGCTCTATTGAGCCCCCAAACGGGAATCGCGTGAACAGTCAACCAGTCAACTCTCTGGAATGCCTTCTATTTTTTCGTCCCTGATGACTCTGTGACTTCTTATTGAGACCCTACGACTGCTTCACTGGGCATGTTCCTCGCGGCATCCTTCACGCCTTGGTACCGGCCTTTGCTGACTCCATTCCCAGAGAATGTCTCGATCTAGGCTTCGCTCGATACACTATTGTGAACCACTCGTTTCATTCTATGGGACTCGTACCGGTCAAGGCAATCACTAACCACAGGTGTCTTGATATATGGCAACGCCAGATGCTTCTCCTATCCTCTTCCCCTCGATATCTTCTAGTTACTCCGGAGCTGCTGGTAAGCTCTCGTCAGATCAATCGATCCCAATCGATCCCAATCGATCCGTCTATCATTTGTCTATCAAGCGCTGTCTATTAAATTGCGTCGCCATGGATCCCGACACGGAGATCGACCTCAACAAACGCTACCCACTAGCAGTCGGGCTCCCAATCTTGTCTTTCATCTCCATTGCCTTGTGCACGTCGCCATTGATCCTACATGCAAAGAATCGCAACTTGCCAGCTACAGCTCTCATCTGCTGGTCAATCATCCTCAATGTGTTGAACATCGTCAATGCTCTGATCTGGCCAAATGATAACGTCAACGCCTGGTGGGATGGCAACGGGCTATGCGACATCGAAGTCAAGATCATGGTTGCTGGGTACGTGGCTGTACCGGGATGCCTGGTGGGCATGTTCCGCGGCCTGGCAATGGTCATGGACACCAGCCGTGCAACCTGGGTCCCGAGCAAGGTCCTGCGGTGGCGCAATCGGGCCATAGATCTATTGTTCTGTGTGATCGTTCCCGTTATTTCCATGATAACCCACATCGTGTGGCAGAAGAGCCGCTATCTGCTCTACTCCATCTCGGGGTGCGTTAACAACTTTGACGAGAGTTGGGTGAGTCTGGTGTTGGCATACATATGGCCACCCATTATCTGTCTGATCGCCGGGTACTACTGCTGTAAGTGCAGATGAGCTGCCGCTATCGAACCAGTCACTAATCATAACAGGCCTCGTCCTTATCCGGCTTTGCAAGTACCGAAGTGACTTTGTGCACATTCTGCGCTCCCGTGGCAGCACCATGAACAAGTCGGGATTCTTGCGTCTCTTCTTCCTCGCTTTCACCCTGCTCATCGCCATTCTGCCCGCACAGGCCTATGTGGTCTATTACGACTTGACCTTGTCCCTGCCCTGGCACCCGTACTCATGGAATAGGATCCATGGGTCGGAATGGAATCAAATCCAAAAAGTGGCTACATACGGCGTGGTATTTTTCGACCGCTGGACTCCCATCGCTGCGGGCTTCGTGATCTTCATCTTCTTTGGATTCGGTCGCGATGCCACTAATATGTATCACACGATGCTTTGGTATCTCGGCTTTGGGCACTGCTTCCCCGGTGTATCTCGGCCGCTCGATTCACAAACTTCCGCCAGTGCCCTTGCTCCAAATTCTTCCAATTCGACTACACTTATTGGAAGTGCCAGTAACAGGGCAAAGTCGTTTTTCAAAAAGGCCTCATCGTCCGGGTATGTCACCAGTCTCTTTCCTGGAAAGCCATTTATTAACAACCGGAATACCACCGGCAGCATTGCAACCCGCGACGGTTCCTACAACGATATCGAAAAGGGAAGACAATTATCCTCGCGCATCATCACAGATGCCCGCACGATGAAGATTCCATGGTATCGTTCATTCTTCGATCGCCGCAAGACCTCTCGTCGCGTTGGCGAGGATACACTTCTGGATGATCTGTCTGTTCCCTCTCAGACGATCCACACCAATGCCTGGGCAGGAGTCAGCCAAAGCCGAGCCAGCAACGAGTATTCTGTCGGCCCATCCTCGCCTCAGATCAAAGACTTTATCCACGTCAAGCAGGTGATTCGTCAGCAGAGCGAGATTCAGCTTTGAAGACACATGTTTCACCTCTCGGGACCATCCATACACAGATGCCCAATTAGCTACGCATGAGAACCTTGCCGGTGTAGCAATTTCTCAAGTCTGTCTTCCATATTCTTCATTGTCTCCTTTCAACCCCAATGTTCTCTTATCACCGTTGTAATATTCCCGACACATGGGATCAATCCATTTCAAGACTTCCCTACCATATCACCCACTCAAATAGCGAATAGTACCATATACTATCTCCAAAGCGACCGATTTACAGAATAATGGAGTGTATTCAGGGTATACAAGTACAATAGAATCACAACGCAATAGAATCAACCACTCCGACCCTATCCATCCGCACCGACCATCTTAAGTGACAGTCCGTCTAATAAAAAAAACCCCAGGCCTGGATCCATCCGTATCCTAGAACACCACATATTACAGATCGGCCGTCTCGACTCACGCCGAGAGGACCCAGCGTGTACGTTCGCGGGCGACTCGTTTACTGGTCATTGGCGCCGTGGTCGCGGGGACGGGAGAGAACCTCGAGGGAACCTGTAAGATGATGCGCGTTAGATGGCTTTGCGAAACTGAAAAAGAATCAAAAGAACGTACGCTGCACAATGTTCAGGTTGGTCTGCTTCTGGCCATCAGCATTCTCGTAGGAGCGCATGCTGGCATCACCCTCCAGATAGACAAGGGTTCTATTAATATCGTCAGCAATCCAAAATCCAATCACCACCCCCTCGGAAGAGAGTGAGAATAACGATCTCAAAGGTCAAACATACCCCTTCTGGAGACCAAGGATATAATCCCGCTGACCACCCTCGGGCAGGAAAGCACCAACGCGGAACCAGCTCGTCTGGCGGTTGTCGCGGGGACCATACGAGGTACCAATCGAGTAGCGCACGATATCCTGGCCGGACGCGGTAGCGGTCAACTCGGGCTCGGCGCCCAGGCGGCCGGTGATGATCATGCGGGCGATGGAGCGCGACGCAGAGCTGCTGAAGCTGCGGGCTGCGCTGTTGGCGGCGCGGGCAAGACCCAGGGTCGGGCGGAGAGGGGCGAAGGAGGACATTGTGATGTTGTTTGGCTGCGGGGTGACACGGTGTGGGTTGGATGGGATGGGCGTTCAGGGGAGGTTAGGTGGTTGACGTCGACGCGGGTCGCGTTTGGTCATGTGATTGGCCGCATATGGCGATTTGATGGATCAGATCTGGGGGATCGTGAGGGCGATGTGTTTATTGGGTTTATTTGGATTTTGTCTTGTCTGATCAGTGGAAATAATTCATTGAACCTAGAGCCGATTTATAGGAGAGGCTCATGCCAAAGATGTGGCTCCGATAGGTGGCACGAAGTATAGAGTTGTGCCAAACGATAGTGTCACCACCCCGATAACAAGGCTTATGGTTTTTCTTCACCTGCTGGTAAATAATTCGTTATATTCTACCAGGTCCCTTCTCGATAACAGAAAGAGAACTGTAGTAATTAATCTAAGACAGTCATACCGGTAGTGCATTGAAGAAGAGCAAAATTGCGTCTATGATGAACGGAGATAGACTAGACTATCCAGATTGATGCCCTTTGATCTTAGATAACTGCTCATGTATTATGCAATTCTGCTCTCGGAAGATCTTGGAATGATAGGACTTATACGGGTCGAAGTCGATAGGATGAAGTCAGTTCAAATGTTGGATGTCGCCCGCTATTTCGCAATACCCGATTGATGCAACGCTTGGGTTCCTTCTGCCCAATAGCTATGGAGAGCCGGGATGCCACATGTTATATTTTCCGCATGGCTATAGAGCTATCGAGTAGTCTTTAATACGAATGTGGAAAAGGTGACTACGTTATTTCAATAACCCATTTCTATACATTTGCTTACTGCCTACACCAAACCACACCATGACCAAAATGATTGTTGCAGCGTTCTATCCTTCTCCGGATGCAAAAAAGAGCTAGATAACCATCAAAAAACACCAAAAATTGACCGACGCAGGGGTCGAACCTGCAATCTCTTGATTCGTAGTCAAGCGCCTTGCCATTGGGCCAGCCGGCCTCATTGTGGAGTGGCCAAAATTTTGGAATAATGGCGAACGGGTTACAGCCCCGTAGTGGATATCAGTTACAGCCGGACCAAGGAGGTATCGCAAGTGGATCTCAATACTTCATTTTCTTAGTCCTTCTATATCTCCTCCTAGACGTTCTTCGAGGCATCTTCTCTTTGAAAAAGCCCAAACAGATAGTTATCACCACCTAATTAGGCCCGCTTACAGTGTCTTCTTGGTCCGGCTGTAGTCTGTAATAATACCAATCCACCCGCTTCATAACTATGCTCAGGTGTGGTATTTCTAATTCAAGTTGGAAGAAGAGAAGAATATTCATGTTATTTCGCAGATTTAAAATACAAAATTTCTTACCATGGGTGACTCTGTATGCTATGTATTAGTATCCTTACAAGATTATGGTTCTGAGGAAACTCACCCGGCCATCCCAGCACCAAAATGTACCATTATCTTTCTCATCCTTTTCTTCAATCACCTTGAGCATCCCACTCACGCTTTCAGGGGGCTGGATTGAACCATCCACCTGCCATCCTAGCTCGATGTTGGCCATATCGCTGCGAATGTATTAGCTGTAGAACATTCAGACTCTAGATCCCCACTTACGTTTGAACTTCACCAGGGTGCATAGCGAGAATCGTAGTTTTGCTCTGGCCTCCACAGCTGCGATCCAGCTCTGCTGCCATGTGTCTCAACATCTGATTAAGCGCAGCTTTGCTAGCACCATATGCCCCGAACCCATCCTCATAACTTCGAAACAAGGCCGTCGATCCGGAATCCGAGGAAATAAAAACTACCTTTGAAGGCGGACGTTCGGAGTTCAATTTAATTAGCTTCTGTGCGCAGAGAATGGGACCGATGGTATTAGTGTGCAAATGAAGGGCAAAGTCCGCAAAAGAACTATGTTTCGAGGTCAGTGTTATCTCAGCGATATGTAACCGAACTCTTACATTTCTGTTGCTCGATTGGGATACTTGAGCACGCCGGCATTCAGGACGACATTTTTCACAATCATCCCACGTTGAGTGGCTTCGCTCACTTTGATAACGAAGTTCTGGATTCCAAGTTAGAATAAATCGTAATTTGGTCTGATTCACGCCACGCGAACTCACGTTGATGCTGTCCTCGCTCGTTACATCACATTGTTCGACCAAACAACGTTCTGGTTTCGGTTGACTCGAAATCAACTGCGAGAGCTCCTTTGCTCCAGAAGGGGTTCGGACACCGGCTATCACATTGTGGCCAAGATCTAGGAGTTGCTTCACGAACTCCAAACCGATACCTCTGGAGGCACCGACCACAACCCATGTTTCGGCCATAATTCAGCGGATGAGCTCAAAGTCCGAATAAGGAAATTGTAGGAACAATGAATGGGCGGAAGGAGAAATAGAAGAAGAGAACAGATAGAGAAAAGGATGCAATGGAAATAGGAACGGGAAATCTGGTGGAGTGGGCGCATGGCGGGGGCATCTCTGATTGGACCGGCGCATCTTTGTCCAAAAATGGCAAGGTGGGCATTTTGAATATCTTAGTTTCAAGATAAAAGCATTCACGCATAAAAGCGAATTTCCTCTCTACCTGTTGAAGGGCACTTTATACAGTGCGCTTAAATATCATGCATGACATGCCCGTTTTGACCACCACCCCCTCCCCAGCTGTGTCTTGAGTGCATCGAAAGGACGCCTAGGTTGATAGAAACTTGGTGAATTGGTCGATGCTTTGCGAGACATGAATAATCAACCAGTATACCTTCCATGTCCGAGAGTCATGATATAAATGTACTAAATTCGCTACTATAGTACTGCATATATCAAGGCGATATCGTTCCCGAAGCCGAGGACTTTTGAACCGTAATGAGTGACATCCTTGAGCTCGAACGACATTTTCGCGGAATCGCTGGCTTCATAATTCCAAATTTTATTTCCAGCTTGCCAGCTGAAGGAAGGAAGAGATTTACAAGGTTTGTGGGGAGTTATTGCATAACCGTCGCATTGGGATATCCAAACTGTCTGCAGACATGCAGTATTTGGATCCTTTGTGATCACAGCATGAGGATGCACGAGAGGAATCCTTGACACAATATGAGTAAAACACTCGACAGTCTCGTTAATGTAGTCAATTGGCTATTTTGGAAGAGATTCTATTGCCCAGTGCCGGCTCTAGGTCCTCATTTCTTATAGTACTCATCTACCCATGTCTTGATCTGCGCAATCTCAGCATCAATGACCTTCTGAACACCCTCATTCACAGCTCCATTCTTCACAAGAAGATCTGAGCAGTGGAAGCCACCAGGAATGATATTCAAAGGTGCCGAGGGCCGCGACTCAAGGGGTCCACCAGGGCGGTAGCCTGACGACACTCCGGATTCTCTCCAGGGATCGAACTGTCTAAAAAGCATTTTATCGTCAATATTGCGAACATTGTAAATGAAGCCATGGGCTAAAATGGTGGAAGGCGGGAGAGCCAATAACGTACCCGTTTGCCCAGATCAGTCGAGTTGTGTCCGTCAAAGACCAACCCTTGGTCCATGCATTGACTTCCGATGAAGTCTTTCCCTTTGCGCTACCGTAGGTGTAGCCATTAACTTCGGGGAAGAAGAGGGGGCATTGCCTTTGCCAGTAAGCGGCGTTCACAGTTCGCGAGACAAGAGATGGGACATTGGATGGTGCACCACTTGAAACCCAGTCAGTAACACATTTCAATTTAAAGCCTGAGGTTTTGCGTACTCTTGCCAGTAGAAGAAAGGCTCGTTGCAGAGCAACCATTGCCACTGCCTGTCAATGGTATTGCTCACTGATCGATCAGTGAACATGGGGTTTGACGCATTATGTGTGTCGTAGCAAGCGGTAGTGTATGGGTCAGTCCAGTAGCCATAGTTGGCGCATGCTGAGAATTCAAATTAGTGAGATGCGTCGGTTCCATGGAAAGCGGCTTTGACTTACATTTGGGGAACCAAATCTCTTTAAACCACTTGGCATATCCTGCGAGCGCCTTTTCAAGGCCAACCCCTTCGGGGCCAGGTACTTTCTTCGCGCCAGCCTCGACATTCTAAAAAATTGATATCAGATTGCGATCTCAAATCATCAAATTTGATAGAATGACACACCTCAACGTAGTCACAGAATTGGAAGAAGCCGGAATATCCCGTATAGAAGGAGTTGGACTGCCATAGCCAAGGTCCATTCTCCAGCGCACTGATCATTCCACGTCAGTTCTGGTCATCCAAAGGAGAAATAGGGACATTACGCTGCAAAGTCATCGAATTCCAAGTCACCCAGACCGAACATATCCTTCAGTTTCTGGATTTGCCTTTCATTTCCAGCTTCATAGACGCTGTCGATGTAGTTGACCACGCGAGTAATATCCCGACTGCAGTTCTTCGCCATCCCTTCTTGGATGGGGACAAAGTATTGCCACTGAACGTCGATGTGAGCGCTAAAGTCTAGGCTGATTGGGTCTTTTTAAGGACTCACGTAGTCATAGATTGCCTCCACGGGGGCACTGGTGGAATGGTATGCCCAAAAGGTACCGGGCGAGGTTGACTCGGTCCAGGCAGTAAGGGCTCCACTATAAGAACCTCCACTCAAAACCCACGGCTAGAAAAAAGAATCCAAATCAGCTCAGATATTTTGATAGAGAGCTCGCAGACATACGGCGTTCTGGGCATTGCTGCTGCTATCTGTGTCAAAGGGAAGATCCACGTTCTTGGCGAAATAGGTGAGATCGGCAATGGCATTTTCCAAAGTCAGATATTGTAGGTTCTCCGTTGTCAAATCCGTGTACGGAGTTGAGTTGCCCCAGTACCTGTCTATGAAGAAAGAAGAATTAGTCTCAGTCAGTCCCCAAAGGCTTAGACGGTTGATAAGACATACGCTCAATCAGGACCACTGCGCCTTTGATTTCTTTGGCATAAAGGCCGGTGAGAGACTTGTTTGTCAAGTAGCCGGTATAACCAGCGGCAGCCTCCTCACCGGGGGTGAAGAGCACAACCTAATTTTTGTCTTGTGGTCAGCAAGATGTATCGACTGAAAGCTTCAAGGAGAAATAGAAGTACCGGCGAACCCTCTCCACCCCACCATTCGGAGCTCCACCAGTACTGCTGGGAAAAGGTACCAAGGCTCGGATTTTTGTGATCGATAAGTTGCTCAAATGTGGACTGGCCGTACGTAGCTGTCGACTCAGCCGTGGCGGGAGGTGGAAGAGGCCGCTTTGCAACTGCTGCCTGGGCACCTGTAGTGGCCCAGAGCAGAGACAGCGCAGCAAGGCCCAGAGAGTACATAATTATCGATAGGAACCTGTTACTGTGGGCTATGATCTCCTCTGCAGATCTCTAGTGTCGCCCCTGCAAGTTCCTCAGGCACAGGAACAATAACCACAACAAAGAAGAATGCAGCAACGGCTCACAGAAAACTGGGACCTCCTAATATTTATCAAATACCGGGAGAGACTGGACTCGCCAGGGAAAAGTAACTAGTGGCGGGGTTCCAGCGGCATTGTTTAGACCAAAAATATCCATCGTGTTCTATTAGCGTGGAAAAGGCGAAATAGTTCGGAGTCCGAGACCAAGAATCGCGAGATTTTGGATACAAGCATTCGCGAGAATGCTACACTGCTCAGACTAGCGGCACTTTGATCGAGTAGTTTAGTTCTCTGGGAGGGGAAGTGTAACGCTGTGTACTTTTTACTACGGAAATGTGAGATTTGTGCTTGATTTCCGTCGGGGGTCCGAAATGAATTGCTACCGGCTGATAACCTAGTCCTGATCCCGGCGTGTGACTGGTTCCTGATAAGTGCTAGCATGGCTTCATTAAAGAGGAGTGGAGTAAGCGAATGCCGCTAGTCAACAATCTCAACAATCAGAGGCTGCCCGGTCTCCCCTATTTGCCTGTCTCTCATTCAAGCTCCTACCGCTTAGCCGAGAACCCGAGCGACCGTACGGGGGAGATGGGGTTCTCTATTACCCCTCTTTCTTCCGTCGATTTTGGTCTGCAGATGGCTCTACCACCGATCATTCTTCACGGTCTGCCTCCGGCAAATAACACCGAAAGACTATTTAAAGTTCGATATGGCTAACCCCTGATCACCTGAGAACTCATTCAGAGCTTTCGTCCATGGAAAACATGCCAAGAACATGCCAAATATGTTTTCTATTGAAAGGGCATCAAATATGCTTGACGATTCATAGTTAATGGGTCGGTAAACACGGAACTTTCTGGTAAACGTCTAGGTTTAAACTTCCATGGGTCACGAATCATTCCCCACAAGCCAATTACCATATTTTGAATCGCACGAATGGTCTACTGAACTCGAATAAGTGATAATCAGACATATCTTCCCTCCATGAAAATGAGCGGATTCGACGACCTTGCTTGGCCTGCTCCACACCCAGTATACGGAGATCTACTCGGCAACAAGGAAAAGATCTTTTGAACAAAGAAAAGTCTTTTGGGTTCTAGGGACTAATCCCTGCAAAGTGAAAGCACGAAAAAGCACTAGCCTCCTTCAGAAACATTTTTCCCACGAGGCCAAGTCAGCATCTTCCGCCTATGACATTTTTCTGTTCCTTAATAGTAATTCACGGCCAAGAATTATATTATCTCCAAACATTATAATTCTGTTTTCTCATTGATCAGCTTCCTTTTCTTGACGACTTTTATCGCGTACCCAAAATTCCGAAGGTACGCCTTCTCGCGGGCATCGGCGGGCAACCTCGAACAAAGACGACGCAATAACTAGATCACTGAGCTTGGAATATCTGTAGGTACGAGGGTCAAAGTCAGGGTATTGAGTTGTGAGGAGATCTCCGACATGGGAGAGTCTAGCCCATCCATCGTCATGGGAGGCTGTTTCCACCGTTGTTCGCAGCTGATGTTTTAGGTGACTACTTTCTCGGGCCTCCTGGAATGGAGGGCTATTTTTGTGCACGGCACTATCGTCGGCATGCGGCACAAGCTCCTCGAGGTTCACGAGGTTTTCGTTGTAAATAAATTTATCGCAAGCAGAGACGAAGGGCTTGGGCGTCTTGTGCTCCCCGAATCCATACACAGTCAGTCCAGACTCGCGGATACGAGCGGCCAGTCGCGTATAGTCACTGTCGCTAGACACGATGCAGAAGCCGTCAAACCGGTTCGTATACAGAAGGTCCATTGCATCAATTATCATAGCGGAGTCAGTCGCATTTTTGCCGGTGGTATAAGCGAACTGCTGGATTGGCTGTATCGATTGAATGAGGAGTTCGTTCTTCCAGCCATGCATGGTGGGACTAGTCCAGTCCCCGTAGGCCCGCTTCACATGAGCTGTGCCATATTTCGCGATTTCTGCAAGTAGGAGACTTATGGTCGCATACCGCGCGTTGTCTGCGTCGATAAGAACCGCAAGCTTGGGAATGGGGTCACCGGTCATGATCGCTGTATGAAGTGAGACAGATGACGGTCACGGCTGAATACTTCGACAACGTCATTTTCGCAAGATATTTCCAAAGGTTGGACTTTGTCACGATCACGTGTACGTCCTTAAGACTATGTGGGTGTCGGTCATGGGACAATTGGGCATCTATGTTATTTGCCACCAACGATATTCTTTTCTTAAACGTAGGAAGAAAACACAGCCGGTCAAAGAGACATAGGTAATCTTTCAGCTTTATAGTAGTTTTCTCCTAACATAAGGGAAGATGATTTGGGCCAGATCGTCCCAAAAGTATAAGGCATAACACGAAGGGCCAGAACAGGATGCAAAGATGATTTTATATTACATAGAAGAACAACTTGTTGAAAGGGCTGTGTAACCATAGTTGTTTAGTTTATGGTGGGGCTCGGCAACTGCGCTGATAGTTTCCGGGGTAAATTTGACGTAAAGTGGACCGATCAAATAGATTTCAAATTCCTGGGAGCAACTGAAGATCGGAGCGTATAATTTTCGAGATTTGGACAGACGACCTGGGAAAAACGGTCAACACTCCGGGATCGGTGCCTTTAGTGCCGGAGACTCTTGGCCTGCAGAATAACGCTAGTCGGAGACTTTCACTGGTGACAAACGGTGAGTGGGCCCCCGCGGACCCCAAGTCTCGACTCTTCCCCACATCGATATTCTCCGTGGATGCCTATTCTACAAGGGCGTTGAAGCCACTCATAGATCTGTGAAGTTGAGTGCGTTAAAGATTAACTATGACTCACCTGGGCGAACGCTCATCTGAGCCCCAAACGGAGCCCGAGAGCTTGGCATCGGCTGATCTAGTCCTACGAGGACATGGGACGGAAGATGCCGCCTGAGATACAGCCCCACCCCCTCAATATCCGAGATGTAACTTGCCGGGGTTTTGCCGCATGGAACCTGCGCTTCCCAACTGACCGGCACGCCCTTGACGGACACATCGGTCGTCCGACATGATGACTCGAGGTATTACAATCCAGAGGAGCCTAAAGCTTGGTTTATTCATCACCGCTACTTCTTAACTATGGCATTGCCTCGCGATCTGATCTCTGTTCCCCCCACCGAGGGCTTAAGACCCCTGTCAAGGTGGAGCCGACGCGGTACCAGGGAAGTGTGGGATCCAGAACGGACTTAGGGATTAGCCTAGTGTAGTTTTAGCCTTAGCTTACACAATTTTTCTTCTTTCTTTTAGATTCCTTTGACTTGCTTTTGTCTTCAATATTCTCGAAGTTTTCCTGCTCGCCAGGGTTGTCCCTCTCGGGCCTATCTTATACAAGAGAGCAACCCTGATCGTCACTGTTTTGGAGTGCTCTTATCTGATGATAGGCTTAAGGAAACGGGATAATTTAACGAGATCATAGCTCATAGAGTGTCCACCATGCTTCCAGTATCAACCGCTGAGGCTGCGGGTGAGAAGACGACGATGAGAGATAGTCTTGATTCCGACGTTGATTCTCTACGCACGCGTAGCTACGAGCGACATGAAGAGACCACTTCCGACTCGCAAGGCGTGATATCCATACGGTCTGGCGTTGATGTTGAAAAAGCTGAAGAGGACTTCTCGGAGTTAAACAAGCAATTCTCCAACATTTCCCATCGTGCACGCCAGCTGTCCAAACAAGCATCGCGAGCCTCGAAGCCGACTGCCACTGCCGAAGATGTAGAAAAGGCTCCAAGCTCCGCCGAGTCGAATGATGGCTGGGATCTGGAGACTGCGTTGCGGGGAAATAGAGCCGCAGAGGAAGAGGCTGGAATCAAGGATAAACACATCGGTGCGTTCAGAAACGTAGAGCAGAAGTCCCGACTCTAACAACTCCGCAGGTGTTATCTGGAACGATCTCACGGTCCGTGGAATGGGCGGTATGAAGACTATCATCAAGACCTTCCCAGACGCCATAATCGACTTTTTCAACGTCCCAGAAACGCTCATGAACATTTTCGGCTATGGCAAAAAGGGAACCGAATTCAAGATCCTCGAAGGGTTTCGAGGTCTCACACGACCGGGTGAAATGGTGTTGGTTCTGGGCAGACCGGGATCCGGATGCACGTCCTTCCTCAAAGTGATCGCAAACCAGCGTTTCGGCTTTACCGGCGTTGATGGAGAAGTCCTGTACGGTCCATTTGAATCCGAGACATTTGCCAAAAGGTTCCGTGGCGAGGCCGTATACAATCAGGAAGATGACATCCATCAGGCGACTCTGACGGTGGAACAGACTCTTGGGTTTGCACTAGACACCAAGACTCCTGGAAAGCGCCCATTCGGCGTGTCCAAGGCCGAATTCAAGGAGAAAGTCATAAAAATGTTACTTCGGATGTTCAACATCGAGCACACGGCAAACACCGTCATCGGCAACCAGTTCATTCGTGGTGTCAGCGGTGGAGAGAGAAGACGAGTCAGTATCGCTGAGATGATGATTACCTCGGGGACCGTTTTGGCCTGGGACAATAGCACTCGCGGTCTCGATGCCTCAACTGCCCTCGACTTTGCCAAGTCGCTGCGGATTTTGACCAATATTTACAAGACCACGACTTTCGTGTCTCTCTACCAGGCCTCTGAGAATATCTACAAACAATTCGACAAGGTGCTCGTGATAGACAGCGGTCGACAAGTCTTCTTCGGGCCCACGACTGAAGCACGAGCCTACTTTGAAGGCCTTGGATTCCGAGAGAAACCTCGTCAAACTACACCAGACTATCTTACAGGATGCACGGATCCATTTGAGAGGGAATTCAAGGACGGTCGGAATGCTGAGAATGTGCCATCTACACCGGGAGCACTCGTGGAGGCTTTCGAAAACTCAGCCCACAGCAAGAAACTGGACGATGAAATGCAGGCGTACCGCATTCAGGTCCAGCAACAAAAGCAAATCTACGATGACTTCGAAATTGCCAACCAAGAAGCAAAACGAAAGTTTACACCTAAATCTTCCGTGTACTCTATCCCCTTTCATCTACAGATCTGGGCATTGATGCAACGCCAGTTCCTGATTAAATGGCAAGACAAGTTTGCCCTCACGGTGTCATGGATTACCTCAACTGGTATCGCTATTATCCTCGGTACCGTGTGGCTCAAGCAGCCAAAGACCAGTGCCGGTGCTTTCACGCGAGGCGGTCTTTTGTTCATTAGCATGCTGTTCAATGGATTTCAGGCATTCTCCGAGCTTGCTTCTACCATGCTGGGGCGGGCAATTGTCAATAAACACCGATCCTTTACATTCTATCGACCAAGTGCCCTCTTCATTGCCCAAATTCTGGTGGACACATCTTTTGCGATCGCACGAATCCTCGTTTTCAGCATCATCGTATATTTCATGTGTGGTCTGGCCCTGGACGCGGGTGCATTCTTCACCTTCGTCTTGATCATCCTTACTGGCTACGTGTGTATGACCGTGTTCTTCCGCACGATCGGATGTGTCAGTCCTGATTTTGACTACGCAATGAAGTTTGCTGCTGTGATGATTACTTTTTTCGTCTTGACCTCGGGGTACCTCATCCAATGGAGTGGCGCGCAGGTTTGGTTGAGGTGGATCTACTATATCAACCCGTTCGGTCTTGGTTTCGCGTCCTTGATGGTCAACGAGTTCAGTCGGCTCACAATGACATGCGTTCAAAACTCGCTGGTGCCAAATGGTCCCGGCTATGATAATATAGCTCATCAAGCTTGTACGTTGGCTGGCGGGGCCGCGGGCTCGGATATCATCCCAGGGTCCAGTTATCTAGCAACCACCTTCAGCTATTATCATGGCGACCTCTGGCGCAATTTTGGCATCATGTTGGCCCTGATCGTTGGATTCCTCGGTACGAACCTCTACTTTGGCGAGACGATTCAGTTTGGAGCTGGCGGTAAAACAATCACCTTCTACCAGAAGGAGAACAAGGAGCGCAAAGAGCTAAATCGGATTTTGGAGACAAAGAAGGCCAATCGCCAGTCAAAGACCGTGGATGCAGGTGCCCATCTCAAAATTAGCTCGACTTCTGTTTTCACTTGGGAAGATGTTTCCTACGAGGTGCCGGTCGGTTCGGGGACAAGGAAGCTGTTGAATTCTGTCTACGGCTATGTTCAGCCCGGTAAACTGACGGCCTTAATGGGGGCCTCCGGTGCGGGTAAAACAACTTTGTTGGACGTTTTGGCAGCGCGGAAGAATATCGGTGTCGTCAGTGGTGACATTCTCGTAGATGGGAAGCCACCCGGGAATTCATTCCAGCGTGGCACATCGTACGCTGAGCAGCAGGATACTCACGAGGCCATGCAAACCGTTCGCGAGGCACTGCGCTTTTCTGCAGATCTCCGCCAACCATTTGAGACACCCCGATCGGAAAAGTACGCCTACGTTGAAGAAATCATCAGCCTACTCGAGCTCGAAAACCTTGCCGACGCGATCATTGGAACGCCGGAGACCGGTCTCTCGGTTGAAGAGAGAAAGAGGGTCACGATTGGCGTGGAGTTGGCGGCGAAGCCTGAGCTTCTACTTTTCTTAGACGAGCCCACCTCTGGACTGGATAGTCAGTCGGCCTTCAATATTGTTCGATTCTTGAAGAAACTCGCAGCAGCAGGACAGGCCATTCTTTGCACGATTCATCAGCCTAACTCTGCTCTTTTCACGTCATTTGACCGACTTCTGCTTCTCCAGAGAGGTGGTGAATGCATCTATTTTGGTGACATCGGACCGGACTCACGCATATTGCTGGATTACTTCCGCCGCAACGGTGCCGACTGCCCGTCGGATGCGAACCCGGCTGAGTGGATGTTGGATGCTATCGGTGCTGGACAGACACGCCGAATCGGCGATAGAGACTGGGGTGACATCTGGCGTACATCGTCTGAGCAAGAGATGCTGAGAGAAGAAATTATTCAGATCAAAGAGAATCGCGTCCAGGCTGTCCGTCGAAACTCGGATCCGAACCTGCACAAGGTCGAGAAGGAATATGCCTCGCCCCTTTGGCACCAAATCAAGGTAGTTGGCCGACGAACTCATTTGGCCTTCTGGCGGTCTCGCAACTACGGATTCACTCGACTTTTCACGCATGTCGTGATCGCTCTTGTCACCGGCTTGGCATTCCTGCAACTCGACGACTCTCGCTCTTCGTTGCAGTACCGCATCTTTGTCATTTTCAACGTGACCGTGCTGCCAGCTATCATCCTGCAACAAGTTGAGCCCCGGTACGACCTTTCGAGATTAATCTTCTATCGAGAGTCTGCTTCGAAAACATACAGTCAATTTGCTTTTGCCATTTCTATGGTCTCTGCAGAACTACCATACAGTGTTCTGTGTGCCGTTTGTTTCTTCCTACCGCTCTACTACATCCCCGGATTCCAAACCGAGTCTAGCAGAGCTGGATACCAGTTCTTCATGGTCCTTATCACCGAAATATTTGCCGTGACTCTTGGCCAAATGATCTCGGCTCTGACTCCGAACAGCTTCATCGCATCGCAGCTCAACCCGCCGATCGTCATTATTTTCTCGCTATTCTGCGGTGTCGCAATCCCAAAACCACAGATGCCGAAATTCTGGCGGGCCTGGCTCTATCAACTGGATCCGTTCACCCGGCTCATTGGTGGCATGGTCGTTACGGAGCTTCACGGTCGGAAGGTGACATGTTCCAGTGCTGAATTCAATCGCTTCCAGGCACCGGCGAACGAGACCTGCGGTGAATACATGCAGGAATTCTTTGAACGGGGCGGTGCCGGCTATATTTTGGACAATGCGACCCAAGCATGCGAGTACTGTGCCTACAAGATCGGTGATCAGTTTTACTCGACGTTCAGCATGAACTTTGACAACCGCTGGCGCGATCTAGGTATCTTCATCGCCTATGTTGGATCGAATTTGATCATTCTTTTCCTGGCCGTAAGTGAACTCCAGTCGATCATCACAAATGTGAATTTGGCTAACTTTGTCAGTCGCGATTCCTCAACTTCAACAGAAGGTAGGCGTCGGTGACAGACCTGCCTCATGGGAATCAGGTATATTGCTTCAACATACTAAACATAATGGGAGATTGCACTCATGGGCAAAATTTAACATTAGCGACGGGAAACATGGACAAGGGCAACTACTGATATCATAAAATTACTGACTTATTGATATAACAAAAGTAATGAAGCGTTTGCCTATTCGTTGTTATACCGTAAAGAAGTAAGGGGCAATGCAGTAAACCCCACTTTGCCGATCGTAGTGAAGGCTTCTTGGCGGCTCTTCTATGCGGCAAATTACCCCGTTCTATGGAGAGTACGGGGCAAGTGGACTTCGCTCTCATCCCCGAATCCCCCACAACCCCCACGCCGCTTGACCATTATAGGACGAGCCGGGGTTGCCCGTGCAGGATCGACGTGTTGGACTTGGAAGCATCACGAGGAAAACCCGCCTATCAAATACACCAGAGAACGGCCAAGAAGCCTCGGTGCACTGATATCGGACTTCTCCCGACGTGCATATCCCTGCCATCCCTGCCATCACCCCGGAAGTGGATAGCTTGTTGAGACATGTCTTGTCTATGGACATCTTTCCGCCCGTGAGAATTGACGCAGGACACGGCGCAATTCCGATGATGTAGCCCGCTTAAACGCCAGATCTTCGAGCGGTGCCAGGGTTTGCGTGGGGAATTAACTGGGTCTTCCCCGCAGCCTTCATCGTGTTTGATTTTCCGAATCCTTTAAGCTTTGACATCTTGCGGGGAATTAGGCCTGCGAAGGACGAAGGCGAAAATACGGTATCGCGCAGGAAGGTTGCAGTGGTCCCTGGTGATTCTAGTTCCCGATTTTAGACCTGGCCACCTCTATTTCCCCGAATCGCTGTTTTATACTGCGAGTCCGCCTCGTTTTCCTCTTCTTCCTCTTCTTCCTCTTCTTCCTCTCCTTCCTCTCCTTCCTTATCTTCCCATCACCCGTCATTCATTCGTACCCCTACACCGGATATACTAGAACCCATACTATAACTCGCGAGCCATTGTTTCAACATGGCCGACAATGGCTCAAAGCAAGCGCGTGGTTCAAAGGACGATGTTGAGGATGCCCCTACCATCACACACGCCGAAAGCAGCCAAGAACAGGCCAAATGGAAGTCCGTCAAGAATGCCGATGGCGATACCGCCATGGCTCTTTTCGATGACCCGGCCGAACTGCACGAGCCTGTTGATCCAGCCGAGGCAAAGAGAATCCTATTGAAGATTGATTGCATGATTCTACCGTATCTCGCCGTCTGCTATGCCTTCTTTTACATTGACAAAGTCAGTCCAGCTACTCCAGTCGCAATTAAAGCCCGCTTTCCTGACATTCCCTTTGGGTCAGACAACTCTTAGCTACGCCGCCATCTTTGATATGCGAGAAGACCTGAACCTACACGGCACCCAATACAACTGGCTAAGTAGTATTTTCTACTTTGGCTTCCTTGCCTGGGCATTCCCCACCAATTTTCTCATGCAACGTCTTCCAATTGGTATTTTGCCATCTGAACAAACTTACAAGCTCGGGCCTAACTGAAATTCCAGGTAAATATCTCGGGACAAACATCTTCTTGTGGTAGGTTGCGCATTTGGAGTCGAGTGCCTTGATTATGGCTCACACACTGCGACAGGGGATTTTTCCTCATGCTTCAGGCAGCATGCAATAGTTTTGAGACCCTCTCGGTTCTTCGCGCCCTGGGCGGTGCCGCCGAAGCATGCTCTGACCCAGCCTTCATGCTCATTACCAGCATGTGGTACACCCGTCGTGAGCAGCCTGTTCGAATTGGTCTCTGGTACACTGCGAACGGCATAGGTATTGCCCTGGGTGGTCTACTCGGTTACGGCATCGGGCATATCCGCGGTGCGCTACCTTCGTGGAAATACGAGTTCATTGTGATGTAAGGCCAACTTGCTCTACACAAAGGTCTATTGCTAATTCCTTAACTAGCGGTGCGCTCTGTGCTACCTGGGGCATCGTTATGTTTATCTTCCTTCCTGATTCGCCCGTGACTGCTCGTGGCCTTACCAAGCGAGAGCGTCGGATCGCTGTCGACCGATTAAGAGAGAACCAGACTGGTGTTGAGAATAAGCACCTGAAGCCTTATCAGATCCTCGAAGCTTTCATGGACTATAAGCTCTATATGTTCTTCATTCTCGGCGTTGTGTGTAAGTTGAAGCCAACGGGTATTCAAAGCGCTGCCACTAACAAGGACAGGCAACGTCCCCAATGGCGGTATTTCCAACTTTGGAACTATCATTATCAAAGGGTTTGGGTTTTCCACCTTGGTGACAACCTTGATGCAGGTCCGCTTGTCTTCAACCTCCATACTTGGCTGGTTCTAACACGAATACTGTATTCAGATCCCCTACGGAGTCCTCATCGCACTGTCTATCCTGGCATGTGTCTTTCTGAACGATCGCTTCGAGAACCGAAGATGTATCTTCATCCTTATATTCCTCATTCCAAATCTGGCTGGCGCTTTCGGGCTCCGTTTTGTTCCTACCCAGCATCATATCGGACGGCTGATCTGCTATTACCTGACCGGACCGTATAATGCCGCATTCGTCCTTGTCTTGAGTATGCAGATTGCAAACACCGCAGGTAATGTGCCCTGTTTCCCCGAATAAGCAGGATATTTCATGTCTAACTGTGGAAATTTTGTTTTGCAGGACATACCAAGAAGGTTGTCACCAATGCCGTGCTCTTCCTCGGCTACTGCACCGGCAATATTGCGGGTCCTTTCTTCTACAAATCCGATCAATCGTGCGGTCTACTCATCAATTATCCATCGATATAGCTCAGGTGCTAACGCAATTCATATTTATAGACCGACGTATGCACTCGGAATTTGGTCGATGATCGTCTCGCATTTGATTGAGGCTGTTCTCATCACTACACTCGGCCTACTCCTTCGCTGGGAGAACAAGAAACGCGATCGCATCCAATCTCAAATGGAGGGTGGTCTCGAGGGAAGGGACCTTGACTCGACTGCGTTCCTGGATTTAACTGACCGCGAGAACTTGAAGTATGTTCTTTCCCTGATCCCTACCCGCTGTGCCGAACGGTACGAGATTATTCATACTGTTTGCTAACGTGTTCTCACAGCTTCCGGTATATCTACTAGGAGATCAACATTCGCACATTCCACTTGACTCGTGGAACGTATTTTAAGATATTGATACCTCGACGTCATAGCTAAATTATTACCGCATGCATATCATTATCCGTTGCTCATCGTAATAACTACATCTCTATTTATAATTACCACCGTGTGCCGAGTCCATAGATGGAATTTAAATTTCCGTGAACTTCTCGTTCCGCGGTCAAGATAACTGCCATCCATCGCTTTTGGGAGCGGGTGTATGTATTCCTGGGTCCGCTCTCAAGTGAGAGTAGTAGGCCTCGGCATCGGTGCCCCTGACCATGGCTACATGCATTATATCAAGAGATGGGGATCGATCGTCAAATCAGCATCGATTACGCGAAACACAACGAGCGGTGCACGGTGGGGCGAAGTCATCAAATGGAGGCTGTCGCCGAGACTGTCGACCCGGCTAAATTAGTTAATCCTATGCGATATTAACCAGGTCGGCATAGGGACGTGTAGTCCGGTGTTCGAATTGAGTAAACTACGTGGACAATACAAAAAGCTCAATTTCACATTCAGGATGTGACAAAGTCATTGCTCGCGTGGTGCAGAGTCATACAGTCGTCTAGCAGGAGCCCTTGACCACCAACACCGCCGAGTCATGGCTAGCCAGGGTCGAGCTATACTGCGACTTGACACAACCCAGATCTTTTCCACTCCAGGCGTCGATTACATGGTACGAATGACCACCCTTGAGTTCGGGAATCTCCTTCCAAATCGCAGTACGAGTGGCAGTGGAGTTCTCCGAGTTAAGCATCAATACAAGAGTTCCCCCGAGGTTCGACGACGGGCCCGACCAGTACTCGGCCGGGTGGACTGGGTCAAACGTCCAGTCTGGGTTATATCCCCATTTGTAAGGGTGAGCGGAGCGACCGATAACCGGGTCTTGGTTGAATTTGATGAGGTACTCGTTCTTGATAGTGGCCAGGTTGGCCTGACTCAACGTATCCAGCTGGAAACAACGTCAGTACGGATTATGAGAAATTAATACTCCACGTTATAGCCTACCTCAGTACCGATGATCAAAGGGGCCTTCATAGCTGCCCACAAAGCAAAGTGGGAGCGAGCTTCGGCGTCGGTCACGTCTCCGTTACCAACTTCAAGCATATCGGGATCAGGGTGACCCCAGAAACCAACATAGTTCATTTTGAAGCTGTTTTCGTTGGCAATGGCCGCAATTCTGCTCCACGATGCTGTTTCTGGTCAGAGCCTTTCATAGGCTTGAAAAGAGTGAAACGTACCGCTGATATCGCCAGACATGCGCCACGAGTTCCCCGTTCCATTACCCCAGGTGTTGACATCCGCCTGTCCCCAGTCACACAGGGAGTAGAAAATAGTGTTTTTCTGTCCAAGCAGAGCATCACGCATAGCGGTGTAGCGTTTGTGCGTATTGGACGTGGCCCAGTCATAACCAGCAGGGGCTGGATTGGACAGATCGGGGCACGTTCCATTAGGGAAGTTGCCCGAGCCTTCAGGTACACAGAACGTGTACTGATCGGTCCAGTTAGATGGGACACCGCAGTTGTCGTATTTGAGATAGTCGATTCCCCATTCCGCCCAAGTTTCGGCATCGAGACTTTCATGTCCAAGACTGGCAGGATAGCCCGCACAGGTAGTCTCGCCGGCACCTGAACTCCATTTTAGCACGTGTGCACGTCGATATATAAAAGGGTTAGATATACTTACTGCTGTAGATGCCGATCTTCATACCGAGATCGTGTACCTGGTCCGCAACACCCGAGATGCCGTCCGGAAACGAGGTCAAATTAGGCATCAGACGACCCGTCGTGCTGTTGCGGCCGCTCTTGACGGACCAGCAGTCGTCGACTAGTATACCAAACTAAGTAATGTTCATGGCAATGGAGAGAGTCGTAGGGGTGTGGATATCTTACTATTCACGTATTCGTATCCAAGATCTTTCAGTCCCAGCTTGACCATGTCATTGGCGGCAGCCATAATCTTGTCTTCGTTTACATCGCATCCGAAGGCGTTCCAACTATTCCAACCGAGTGCTTTTTGCTGTTAGTACACGAAACATGAAATCGAAAATATTACATACCTGGCAATCGGCCCTATCAAATCGTACGTGTTAGCAACGCCATTGCTGGTTCAATTGCATTTGGATCAGGCCTTACCACGCCATCCTTCCTCACAAGAGCGTTCGTTGATGGCAACAAGGCCAGCACAGCCAAAGACGAGGTAAGCATGATGAATTGAGTCAATTAAGCACCGCACCGCAACCCTGAGAGCAGGGATGACATGCGCGTTTTCTCTCTCTTTATATGCATTTATTATGTAGTACTCCGGTGCGGGGAACGGTTAAATAGATTGGCATTCCGAAGCCGTCAGGCAATGTGACCGCCGATCTTCGTGCAGGGGTTCATTATGTCGTCTCGCATTGGCCATTGAATAGCTCCGGATTAGGAACGGGGTTTAATAGCCGGGACTACGAATTGAAACAGCATGCAAGACTGGAAATTAAAACCTGCAGCGGAATAAATAACCTAGGAATGGTTTAACCCCGGACTCTTGCCCCCATCCCCCATTTGAGATACTACTGTGGCAGAGAAACAAAGGTCTAGTCATCATCCATTACGTGTCTATCGTAGAATCATTACTCGTTTTAATATACATCCGCAGGTATAATAAAGGGTGTAAGTCTGTGCTCAAGTGCAAACCACCCGCTCATTGACACTTCAGGATCAGCGCACGGGCTTGGCGAGGATCGGTACCGAGGACAGTAATGAGATATTCGATACTAGATTGCCGTTAGTGGGTGAGAAATACGAGTTGAAAGGTACTCTTACCTAGCTTCAGAAGCCAGCCGCCGCTTCTCCTCCTGGAACTCCTGCTGGCACGTTTCCCACGCGGTGGCCCGTTCCTGCGGGAGCACTGTTTTCACGCGCACCTTGAAGGTCGCACTGACGGGCCGATGATCGGAAGCACGGACCTCGTGCCGGCGATACTCGAGCTGCTTAACGCGGCCGGCTCCACGGTAGAGAACGCGGTCACACCAGGCGGGAGAGCGTTTCTTGTCACTCGAGTCGTACTGGTCGGTACCAACGTCGTATTTATAGGTCGGAGCGAAGGTGATGGGGGCTTCAGCAAAGCTGCGAAGTCGAAATCCGGGATTCTTGCGGCGGGATGCCAGAAGTTGATCACGGTCGAGGAGTTTATTGAGGTTATTCTGGCGGATGGCGTCAATGATGACATTGCGGGGGATGGAATCAATGCGGTAGTTCAAGTCTCCGTTTAGGATACAGATTTCGTGGTCCATGATCATGGTTCCGTCGCCTCCACTGGCGTATTGGTCTGTCCGTGCCGTGAAGCTATTCTCTGGGGGAAATGCTTCTGCTTCGAGGATCGCAGCGATGTCGTTGTTGCGGTTAGCGGTCTGTGTTTGGCCGGCTGCAAGATGGCAGTTGACAAAGCACATCGAGCTGTCGTCTAGAACGAAGCGGAAGACCAGAGCACCCTGGAGACGACTGGTTAGAAGCTAGCTCCATAGGACACAGACAGGCGCCACAAACCTTATTGCCGTGCAATCCACCCATTCCCCGCTTAATCTCGGAAGCATTGATGCTCTTGATATTGTGGCGTTCCTTGTGCTTGACGAAGATACAGGTGAAGAGTCCCACCATGTTGGCAGTATGTAGAAGAACATAGGATTCATCGAGAGGCATGCACTCGTGCAGAGTCCGAGTGAGATGGTCGGCCCATACCCGGTACTGCCGGCTCATGTGTTCTTTCTCGCCATTCTCCTTTTTCTTGCTACCAAGCAACAAGCTCTCTGCGGATGGAAATTAGTATATAACGAAAACATTGCAACCTAAAGCACGTACTCGCTGTGATCTTCTTATTCTCCAGATCAACAAGTTCCTGGAATCCAAACACCACGATATCCGGCGGGTTTTCTGGCTGGACAGCATCTCGGATGAAATCCGACGTGCGCACACTGCCAGGGGTTGAAGCACCAGCATTCCAGGTAATAACGGCGGTGCGTATTTCCCGGAACTTGCAGAACTCGACATCTTTACTTTGCATTCGCGCGTCTGGGTGATGTTAGATCGATTATCAATTGAAACCATGTGACCAACATACCTAACCAGTCATCCTCCAGCATTCCATCCCAAAGCCGAATGCAATTGTCAGTGCCCAGCGAGGTCACTTGCAGACGGTTGATCGTCCACACGCTACTGGTGTCTAGCACAAAGCCACACACAGGGCTGTCGTGCGCACGCCAGTCCTTCTTCACAGTCCAAGGATTTGTTCTCGTGTCGTACACGTAGATCATGCCTGTTTTATAGCCCGCCCACAAGTAGTCGCCCACAAAGCCGAGGCAGTTGATCTTGTAAACACTAACGTTGACCACGGCCAGACACGAGTAGTCGGCTGACGAATAAACAGTGACTTTGCCGTCCGCGTGACCAAGATACACGCGACCGCCGTCCTGGGTAGTATATGTACCGCAAGTCACGTCACCTGAATGTTGCAGACCTATGGGGCGCTTGAAAACCTTGAATGAGGAGTCATCACGCGCGTTCGGCCGGTAAATATAGAGGTCTTTGCCTGCGGCCAACCAAAGCTTATCATCGACAACCATGGAGAACTGGCCACGGGCCACTCGTTCATGGGGACTGTGGTAGCTGTACTGCAAATTGGGAACACCAGTCTCATCTGGTACCCAGACCAATAAGCGCCCTTCGTCATCAATAGTCCACATTTCCTTCTTGTGGCGTAGAATCTGAATGACCTCCCTACGGGATGGATAAGACCGACTAGCGACAATAGATTGGGACGCGATGTCGATTTCGTGCAGCTCCCCGGCGCTGGTACCGACCCAAAGACGTTTTCCCTCATCCTCAAGATCTTTGCCAGGCTTGAAGGCGAGAGACAGACTCTTCACTGTCTCCCCATGGCCGATGCTCAAGACCTGCTCGCCAGTAGTGAGGTCCCAAACACGAGTCAAGTATCCAGTTGTGCACACATATTTGCCGCACACGTCTAGTAGCCGAGTATCGTACCGCGTGAGGATCTCCCTAGGTCCTGATTTCAAAAGCGGGGGACGCCGGTTGGCATTTGATGCATCGGGATAGTCAGTCCGTGAAATTGGGAGTTCGTCGGCTGGTAATTCCTCTTCTTCTGTGTCTGTCCGCACCATTCGACGCTCTTGGTATGCTGACGGTAGTTGCGATTCACGGGGCAAAGACTGCTGTCGCTGTATCTCGCGCTGGTTTGGTGTCTCACTTATAGATGGGAAAGGAGCAGACCGAGCAATTGGTGTCATTTGTGCCGGGCTAGCCACACGTTGTGGAGAGTCTCGAGCAGGAGACAATCCACTCCTTTGAGGAACCGCGGCTGCTGGTCTTGGAGGAAGACCTGGACGTTCATAGGGACTGTCGCTCGCCCGCAGCCTCTGGGCAGACAGAGGAGGAGCTGTAGAAGTCTCCTGAGGTGCGGGAGACGTCGACGGGATTTGTACCATTAGAGGTTTGGAGGCTCGAGAAGGTTCAGGAACCGGACGAGCCCTAGAGAAGCCGAATTCCCCAGCATCTTGTCTTGCATAGGCGGATGGTGCGGGTGATCGTTCGTCAAACGAGCGTCGACTCGGAGGTTCCGTGCTATGCGGTGACGGCGACGGTCTTACCCTCCCAGTGGAAACCGGTTTGGACGGTGTTTTCTCTGGACTACTAGGAGGAGTGCTGAATGGCGACACATGACCCTCAGACGACGCTGGATCTGGCCGAGGGGCTAGGGAGCTCGAATCCGGGTGAGAAAACATTGCCGGCTTGGCCGGGACCCTCGGCTTGTCTGCCCGGTTCACCGGCGGGGGCAACGATGCACTCTTTAATTTCCGCTCCGACTGCGAATGACTGCCATTTAATCCTGGAGCATTGGGCGAGAGACGTGCACCTGTGTCCTGAGGCGGAACAGAAGAACCGAGCTGCGGTATCACCGGTCGAGAAGCTGCTGGACCAGCAGACACCGATTCTCTGGTTCGATGAATTGGGGGTCTGGTCATGCGACTATTATCCTGCTGATCTGTATATAGCTCCCGCTCAAGACTTCGCGGCGGAGATTGCGGTGAATGGACGGTTAAGGTAGGCGCAAGCTGTGGCGACGACTGGTTGAAGTTCATGGAGATGGGCCGGCCATATCGAGCTCCGGGAGATCCGCGAGCTCGTAACTGCTCGCTATTGACTTGGTCATTTCGGCGTCCCTGTCGTTCATCCGTCGTTGTGATCCATGGAGAGTGTGGCCGGGGCAGGTCCAAGGAGGCGCGGCTTGAGGACCGGTGGTCGTCGCCGGGTTCGGGGGTTGTCAGAAAACGATGAGAGGTATCGTTCGAGCCATTACCGACAGTCGATTGTGTTTTGCGGTGGGAGAGGTTTTCGAAGTGGGATAGTAAGGAAGACACCGGTCTCCGCTGTAAGTCGGGATTAGTAGGTCCGCGTGCAACATGGGACAAGCCATGGCGTACAATGGGAATTTCATCCGTGTTCTCCTGGTCCATGCCGTTCCCCTCCATAGCCATAAGCAAAGATCCGTCGCCGATACCAGCCGGTAGGATCGATCATAAGCTTGATTGCGGATGCCTGGGAAGCAAGCAACTCGTGTGGGAATGCGGAAGTTGGAGTAGGTGAGGGCAGTAGGGATGTCGAGGGAACCCGGGGAAAAGAACAAAACGGCTGCAGATAACAAGCGGCACAGAGGCCGGGAAATCAAAAATAAAGAGGGGTCATGTAAGTAGAGACGAGCGAAAGGTGAAAGAAAGTGGCGGGGAGGGAAAGTGGAGGACGATCACGGGAATGGCAGATCAACGTGGTTCCTGCGCAACGTTCGTCTTCCTCGTTTTTGCGTCTACCGTGCACCCTCTCTGCCCCATGTGGTAAGCCTTGACCTCCTCGCCGTCCCTGAAGCTAGAAAGCTAGCCATTACAGGGCTAGGTTTCCCCAAATTTTAGCCTCAAGTTCAATAGCTAACAGCGCCGGCAGTAAACACATCCTCAACGCCCAAGTGGCTATTCGCTCCCCTTGCTGTACGTTTGACGAGACCTTCCAGTGATACGAACGCTCACAACTGTTCAGGCCGCAAGTGGTTCGACTGTGCGGAATGCCACCAGGAACAGGAGTCCCATATGCTGCAGAAGGCTCAGGAGATGGTAAGGCCCACCGAACCATCTGAGGCTTGGATTGGCCGGTATAACAAATATCTGACGAGCGTGGGATAGATTTTTGCATGCAAAAAGTGCAAGAAGTGCTTCCGCAAAGACGCTGCTGAGTTCGAAGAGAGGTATGATTGTCCTCACGTTCCGCATTGGAAGGTTATACAGGATTGACTTTGCTGGCTTTCTAAGTGACGAGTTTTGCCCGCACTGCGACAATCACTTCGTTCTCGAGGCCGTGACACCGAATGCCAGATTGGAAGTAGAGGGCGACGACGCTCGCATGGACAACCGGTTCGTTGAAGGCGACTACCCACTTATGACTCGCTGTAGATGCTAACAGTGGCCAGAATGCTCAAAGACGACCGCGTCCGCGGCGATCAAGAAAAGTCCATTTTCCAGTTCAAGGATATCTCGGATCGTATGGGCTAGAGGGCGTGCATTTTGTAGATGCAGTTTCATGACGTTGACGATCTGATGCTTTTGAGCCTTGCTACGATCATCCGGACCTATTCTCCCCGGCGATAAACCGATACCCCGAGGTGTGTCGATACTTTTATGTTGTACAGTACGGAAATGAGAAGTGTAGAAATTCGTGGTTTTGAGTTCTCGTGAAGAAAAGAGACCAGCGCTGTAAATTGGCACAATCAAACCCCAACTCAGTCGGTCTACTCTGCCGACTCGCCACCCCGAGTCAGAATGGCCGCTGTGGTGGTGCCTCCTCGGCCGGTCTTCTTCTTGGCTGCCTCCTCCTGCTTCTCGGTCTCGATGCTCTTGACGTACGACTCGATCTGGTCATCCGGCAGCATCTCGACGCGCTTGCCGGGTGCCATGATGGCCACTTCGATATTCTTAGCGCCGGTTTGCACCACCTCGAGCAATGACTTGATGGTCAGCTGGATGGTCTGCTCGCGGTCCATCTCATCCTGGTGGTTGCGCTCGAGGAACTCGCGGACTGTCTTGCTGGATCGACCGATGGCGTTTGCTTTCCTGTACGCGGCGGAAAAATGAGACATATTCCTTCAATGGTATTATAAAATTCGAGGACCACCTACCAAGCGGAGTAAATGCCGGACGGCTCGGTCTGGTAGAGTCGCGGCGTGCCGTCGTTCTGGTCAAAACCAACAATCAACGTACTAATGCCGAACGGGCGGACACCACCGCTCTGTGTATACCGTTGTTGCACGCTAGCAATATACTTGGTGATGTATTCGATGGTGACGGGGTCTTCGACAGTGAGACGGTGCGACTGGGCCTCTAGCCGAGCCTTGTCAATCAGGATACGGGCGTCGGCGTTCAAGCCGGCGAAAGCAAGGCAGACGTGGTCATCCACAAGAGCAATCTTCGAGGGAGTAATGCGGGTATCTTGGAGTTTGAGGGCGGAGCGCTTCTCGCAACCGAGGACGACGATGTCTTTGCCTTTGACACCGACGGCACAGGTCCCTGCAGATCATCAACAATTAGCAATCCACTTTATACAGGAAGCGATAGGCCAATGAATGACAGTGGTCTCCGAGCTGTCAACGTGTACTCCGGATGGATGGTGTCTTACCTCGCTTCACGGCCTCCATGGCATATTCGACCTGGAAGACGTGCCCATCGGGACTGGGGCTAGGTTAGATGATGCTCGCTAGAGCTGAAACTCGGACTGGATGATCCGTACCTGAATACTGGGATGAGTTAGCATCATTGTCCATGGTCGAGCACGGTAGCAAAGGAGCTGGCTGATGGGGGGAGCTAGCTGGCTTACCTGAGAGAGCTCGGTCGTAGCCGGACATTGTGGCGCAGAACTGGGGGAATCAAGTAAGAGATATTAAGGTGCAGATAGAGGAGTTTCTAGGAGATCAAGGTTGGAGAAAGGAGGGGAGGACGCTGAGCAAAGGACGGTGATGGGAGAGCGGCACCTTAGCAATGACGAGGTTCGGCGGGCGGTGGACGCGACAGCCTGCGGATGCCTGAAGGGCAGCCGCGTGGTGACTTAATATTACCATCGACTCTGTCATTTTTAGGAGCGATTCCAAGGGTAATTGGAGATTTTCCCAATCACAATAGGAAGGGATTTAGAATATTAATAGGGTTATTCTCAATGAAACATGCTGACCGATATATGGGTTGGCACTATAGTTCGAAGGGTAAGAATTGGATGCACCCCACAGGCCAAGTCTACGAAGGAGTTGAACGTTCACTATCAAGGTCTACTCGCGTATCAATCCTTGGGGGTTATGAAACAGAACTTCCAGACATGTAATATTCCTCAATTGAATGATGGAAAGCTTCCAAAACCTATACAGGACCCATCATCCTGGGGCGAGACATATACACGAAATGGGAGTCAAATATGAACAGAACAATTGTTTTTGTTGCATTCACAGTGCCTGGCGAAAAGAACATCCACAATGCCGGCGCAAGTAAAGGAAATCCCCCAACACCCCCAACGGAGCCCGAGTCCGAATCCGAACCATTGTATATCCCATCCGTGAGATCGATCAATACCCTGAATTCTCCGACGCTTGCCATGACCCAACGCAGAAAGGGACGACAAAAGATCTAAAATGCAAAGCAGGTCGAGTGCGCAACCCAGGCTCACAATGCGTTCGCGTCCGATACCCTCAACAGGCAACGGCCAAAATAAACCCAACCCCGGGGTGTCGCCGCCAACCTTGCATAAAAAGCAGACCAGGAAAAAAAGACAACCATGAAAAAAACCAAGCTCAAAGATGGAATCAAGGGGATGAGCGGACCCGCTCAATGGAATAAAAAAGAAAAAGAAAAACCAACAGGACGGCGAGGCGAGAAAAATCCGGAATCATCGACACGCTACCCGCCTGCTCCTTCCAACCCGATGCACCGGAACCGCATAAATCCCTTATACAAATGCGTATCAACGAATATCAACCAACGCATATACCTGCCACAATGCAGGGTTGCAATATGGACAACGTAAGTGTGACCGCCCAGTTCGTCGGGCTTTTTGAATAGGTACATGCCACTCCGCATTTACGCGGGCGACTTGTTGGCACCGGCACCGTTTCGCCGAGAGTGAGGGTCGTCGGAAACAGTGAGGCCGCCGAGACCAGTCGACAGGAATGCGAAGGGGTCGCTGGAGCTCTCAGTACCGTAGAAAGCACCGTTCGAAGCGCTGGTAGAAGGCACACCGTGATCAGCACCGCTGAAAGCCGCCTGCGTGGCCGGGTTGGCGAAGGAGGCAGCAGAGTGCGAGGTGCTTGACGATCCATATCCCGAGTTCACCTGGCCCATCTGGGGGTAAGCTCCGGGACCATTGCTAAGCCCACCGGTGGGGAGAGCATAATTGTTCGGGGGAGCACCAAACTGGCCGCCGAAACCGCCAAACCCGCTGGCGGTAGAGGCGAACGGACCGGGACCGGGAGTGCTCGCCATCGAGTTAGGACCCATGTTGAATTGCGACGGGGGGTCCATGGGGGATGGGAAAGCTGAGTCGGCCACGACGGCGGCGCCCGAGCGAGGGGCACCACAGCGCAGACAGTTGATGTTCTTGGCGAAGTTGTGATAACCGCAGCCTTCAGAGCCACACTTCCAGTCACCAGCGCGGAAAGGAACCACACCACCATTGCCACCCATACCACGAGAGTGACCCATGCCGTGGCCGTGACCCATATGAGGAGGCATCATGTTAGGCGGGCCGTAGCCGTATCCGTAACCCATCGGGTCAGGGGTGGCGGCCATGGCGGGGAACGAGCAACGGAAGCAAGCAGTGCGACGCTGGAAGTTGGAGAAACCGCACGACGGGCAAGTCCAGTCACCGGGACGGGGCCGGTTTTTGGATGGCGGGAACGGAGTGAGAATCTCGGCAGCCCGGTCCAGAACGCGGCTTGAGGAAGGAGAGACCTCGATGGCCTTCTCATTCAATGCGCGGCCGTTCATGCACAGGCTCTCGGCGGCCTATATAGTTGTCAGCAAACGCGGAACTTGAATCTCGAATTCTTCTCAATTCCAACATACTTCCTCGTGGGACGAGAACACGGCAAAGCCGGTGCCCGTGGGCTTGTGCTGGTCCGGAGTCCGAAGAGTCCAGAAGGCAATTGGCCGGCCACCGAATTGAGTAAACCAGCTCTCCAGTTCCGACTGAGTGGTGTCGTGGGGCAAGCCGCTGAGGTGAAGGACCTTGCTCCGCTCGGCAAGGAAGGCCCGGACATCAGCGTGGGCATCCATCGGGCGAGTGAGGATTTCTGGGTGCTCGTGGGGTGGCTGTGACTTGCGGATCAGACCCCGAAGTACGCGAGCGAGAGTAATGGACTCCTCCATGGCGCGGCGCGGCGAGGCGGGGGCCAATGCTTGCAGGTGGAAGGGAAGGTTGTGCTTGATGGGGGCCGACGACTGGACGGGCTCGACCTCGAGGGCGGCGCAGATGTTGGAGAGGGAGCTAGGACCAAAGGGCAGCGACTCGGGGTGGTGGGTTTGCCAGCGTTGATATTCGGTGCGCAGGTCGAAGGTCCGGGAGTGCTGCAGGTATGCGGGCAGCACGACGGCCTTGTCACGGGCCTCGCGGGGCAGCTGCACGCGCAGATCCCACGAATCCAACGTGACAAAGGCAAACTCGAGCTGTTTGCTAGTGAGGTGTTCCTGGGCGAAAGCATCGAATCGGGAGACGGCATCACGGAAAGTACCTGCCGAGCGGACGTGCTCCCATGTGAGGGTGGTCAAGCTCGCTATACAAATTGGTCAGCAAATTTCGGGAAACACGGGGCCTCGTTGGCGGAAGCTTACTGCAGAGGGGCGTGATAGGAGTGTTGACAGGCTTGACGAGGACGCTTTCACGGTGCAACTAAAGAATTGAAGATCATCGTTAGATTTTTTTTATTTCCCCTCGTTGATCGGGAGAACCGATGAGGGCGGAGAACTGTACCTCCTCACAAGACTTGGAGTCCAACAGAATCCATCCCAATTCGATCACCTCGGCCGAATCCTTGGTGACATAGACGCCATGTTCGTCACAGGTGGTTGCAACGTGGATGACAATGTAGCGATCCAGCTTCGGAGTGGGTGCTGAAACGGCCGCCATCTCTGACTTGTCGCTGCCAACGGAGCGGCAGGGGGGAGGCCCGGAGGGAGGAGAAGGGAGGGGGAGGGAGAAAGTCTCTGCAGGAAAACGCAGAAGACAAGACACGACAAACAAGGGGTCGTGGCGAGGAGATGGAAAAGAGAAGCCCGGAGGAGAAGAGAAAGGGGAGGGGGAAAGAGGAAGAAACGAGGCAACTCGGTGGAGATTTTCGGGCTCACGGGGCGGAGATTGGACCACGGTCTATTTCTACTTCATTTCACTCGATGCCTTCTGGAATTAGTATCGTGCATCTCGTGCAGCTCGGAGTTGTCTTTTTTCAATTCCCCCTGATCTGATTTCTATTTTCCCATCCCACCTCCGGTCCGCCGTGTGCAACCCCAACCGAAGATCCCTGTCCGTCTCACGAAAACCGTGCCTTCGCTAATTAATTTCTGGCCACACTCGGTTTAGCTAGTTCACCTGTCTTAACTGGGTACCTATGTGACTTATTTCTAGCATTCCGCGAGTGTGGGCCCCTGTCAGAAATCTAGGAATGGGCCCATGCTTCCGATCCATTAGGCAGCGCCCGTGAGGCGGGAAAGCAATTCGATGCTCGACAAACACACAGTTAGGGACGATAACCTGTTCAGATGCATATAGGTATCGTGGGAGATAACCCCCAACTACCCCGGTACTGAACTGAGGTGGGTTGGAAATGCCTCGGGGAAAAGATTAACCAGACCGTCACGTGGCGTGCCTGACTGATAACCGTCCGGATGTCTTTCCAGGCACATATTTGTTCTCTGTTCAAGGCTTCTTCTAAACGTCGCTTCAAATACGTATATCGGAGGGGGTTTTCCCCTTGGTGACTGTTATTCATGCCGGTCATACGTGGAAGCCCTTCGGCTTTACAGAACTTCGCGATACAGAGCTGACGGTTCAACAACATGCTCAATGTGCCGCTCGTTGCTTAGAACGCGAATATTGGGAATATAAAAAGCTGTTCAATTCGAGATTTTGGAGAAATAAGTCAGCTTCATAACCAGGCATCACATCTACCCACCAGGAGCACATCGGCCGCGCTCTGCGATTACGAATATGACTCTTGCATCGTTATTCTGGTCGAAAGCTATAGCTGCAAAGTATAAGTGTGTAAAAGCATGGTATTTCGTAATAGAAATCGCAAGCATAAATCGAAATCATGTACAACCGAAGCCAGTCACCACGTATCGAAAGTCCATCGATACCTTTGAACCCAGGATCCAGACAAAACCAACGCCAACCCAAACCCAAACCAGAATTTCATCATTCATCGGCGGTCTCCTCCTTAATAATTGTTCCACGGCTAGTGTCATTATCACCCTCTTCATCCTCCTCCATGATGCTAGGCTCGACGGCGACGTGGGCGCGAGCAGCACCGCCTTCAACAGCTGGGCGCACACTGCCGGATCGAATGCCGCTGTCGCCTTCATCTTCTTCCATGATAGAGGGCTCCACTGAAACCTGTCGACGACCCGTTGGCTCAACAGAGCGTCGCACACTAGCAGAGCGGACGCTGGCGACATCACTGTCAGGTTCTTCTGTACCGGCCCGAGGGTGTGCGCTGGCCGCACGAGCGTCCTGAGCAACTGCGAGGATCTTCAAAACAGAGTTCTTGGTCTTGACCAGGGCGTTCCTGCTAGATGCTTCGGCGGCAAGACCCTCTTCAATAGTCTGGTCAAGCAACTCCTTGACTTCTTCGGCGAGCTGGGCATTGTCGGGTTCGATCTCAGCCCCTGTCGCCGTAGCACTGCGAATGCTAGTTCTGAACTGATCTTCGCTCTCTGGGGCACGAGAACCGGCACGAGAGGGGACTGTTGGGGCGGCAATGAAGAGTTTGCTCAGCAGGGAAAATAGCAGCTTGCGCTCTTCCTTGTTGCAACGGCTGCTGGCGGGGCTGACGCCCAAAACACGCTCCAGGATGTCTTTGACCAAGGCCAGGTGCACCCAGCCGCAAGCATTCGAGCTAGAGGCTCCACCGACCAGAATACGCTCGCCTCCCAGGCCAACAACACGGCGCTCATCAGTCCACTCGGCAAGCATACCAATGACGCCGGTCATGAGTGTCTTGATTTCGCGTTCGCCAGTGGTCTCATCGATCTCACCATCGCTATCTTCTTCCGCCTCGAGCGAATAGTGCTCCTCGGCGGCATTGATCACTCCACGGACCACGGGTACTGCAACCCGCCGCATATGCTGCGTGTTGTCGAGGCGTGAGTGGCAGTAGACGGGGAAGAAGTATGCTAGCGACTGCCGAAGGGCAGGGTTCTCCTTCGTGCGGGGGTGGAAGAAAGACACCACGAGGCTTTGCAATAGCGTTTCTACCGCTTTCTGGTTATATTCCTGGATGGCAGGTGGGACATTCGGCCCGCTAGGTTCGAATGTGCCGGTGAGCAACAGCTTTGACAGCGCCGAAGCCGCTCCAGACTGCACGCTGGGAGGAGAGTTTGCTTTCAGGGCTCGCGAGAACACCTTGAGCAGAGGCTTTTGTACCGCTGGAGGGGTCACCGTCTCGCCGTCAGACTGAGTGACCGGCGCAAGCAGCGAGGGATGCGTTGTAATCATATCGCAGATGATTTGCAATGCAGTTACTTGCAGGCCCTCGTGGCCCTTACTGTAACAGTGGATGAACAGAGTCATGTTCTCCTCGGCAAGGTTCTGAAATCATGTTCGTTAGTTGAAAAACTGCGTCACAAATGAGATGCAAACTGACCTTGTCAAGAAGACAGCAAAGACCCAAGCAATAAAGACCACGTTCACGGATCGGGGCTTCGTGACTCCGTACGGCGGGGACGACGAGGTTGTTCAACATGGTCACCAAGTTCATGCTCTGCTGCAGGTTGCCTTCGACATTTTGAAGCATACATTGGGCGATGTGAAGACACTTCATGTTGACCACAATCTCGCGAACAATTTTCGCCTTGGCTTCTTCCTTGTTGAAGGGGGTTTCTTCCTCATCGCCAGGCGTCTCGGAGCGATGGCGACTGCTAGTGTCGTCGCTGATTTCGGATCTGGCCGACACGAAGCTATCTTCGGTGGCGATGGTATCGTGGACCTCGGCAATGGCTTCTAGGACAACGCTGCAGAACTCGCTTTCACCTGCAAGATCAGGTCCACAGGCACACCGGAGGGTCTCAACTGCTAGCTTGGTGCATTCTTCCGGTAGTTCTGGCACGGCCAATGACTCCCTGAGAAGCGAGAACATCTTCCGCCGACCCACCTCATCACTGTAATCCAGAGTGATCGCGATGTGCAAGAGCTGCTCGACGATAAACTCCTGCTCAACCGCATCTTCATCATTCGCTTCGCTGGAGTCCTTCAATTGTTTCTTCCGTTGCAAAAGCTCGGTCATATACTTGGAGAGGAAGTAGGCAAGTGCCGTAACTTCGGGCATTTTCTCGTCCGCTAAATCATCGTATTTGCCCTCGTTCTCGACGCGACAAAAATCGTTGAATGATCGCAGGAGGAAGGCCGACTCCCCTGTTAGAGAATCCCAGAAAGGCTCATCAAAGACAACTGCTTCCCGGTAATCAGGACGTCCTTCCCAGAAGGCACGCATTGCTTCGTGAGCAATGCCACTTTCCATTCCAGAATTGATGACATCAATTCGCTCCAGCAGTTCCAGCAGAGCATTCAAGTCGGGGGCTGACCGTTGGGCATTTCCACCCTCGTTAGGATCGCGGTTAGTTCCGGCACAGTCTTCCACCCAACGGTCATAAAACAGTTTGCCGGTCGCCTTTCGAACGCTCTCATCGCGATCTCGCAAACCCCAGCGGAGGAGCTTTTCACGCATGGATAGGGACAAGTGGCGGAAATCACCCAGAGTAGGCAATAGACGCGAGTACAAGGTGCGTCTGGTCGGTGCATCGAGATCGCGGGCTCGTTCGAGGAGGTACGGCAGAGTGGTGGGGGCGAGTGGAAGGTTCGTGAGGAGACTTTTGCGGACATCGGCACTAGTATCGTTCTGCATGATGTCCATCAATTTGTCGAGAAGAGCAGAGGAAGTATCCTCGCCACCATCCTCGTCGCCCTCGTTCCCAGCTAGGCGGGCAAGGCCAAAGACGGCTTGTACGCGCACGGACGACTCTTTGTCACGAATTCGCTTCAATAGGCCTTGGCGGATTGTGTGGTATAACTCATCATCGATCGACTCGAGACAATTAACGACATGTGCGATGATTTGGGTGGCGCGGAACCGGATCATCTTGTCCTTGGCGGATAGAATAGGCACCAGGAGGTGGATCAAACTCGAGGTCAAACGGGCAGTGGGTGTCTCTTTGTTCGTCTCATCGTCATCTTCACCGTTCAGGTTGAAGAGCTCACTGTCCTTTTCGAATGCATGTGGGATGAAACTGTCCATGAAGCGCACAATCCGGTCGCCAACGGGTTCCGATTTCTTGATCGGAAGGATACGAAGCAGGCAACGGCCCACCTCGATATTAAACTCCCTTTCTGGAACGCTCTCTTCCTCTGGGAGCTCGACCTCTTCCTGCTCTTGGTCCTTTCCTTTCTTCTTCCGAACGATGCCGCTGCTGATTTCCTGCAACTTTCGCAGGCGCACCACGAGCTTTCGATGACCGGTGGTTGCTCGCTGGGCATCAGCAAAGATGGCGCATACATCGCGGCGAAGGTTCGGAGACGCGGTTGGCAGTGCTGCTTCTTCGGGAATCGCGAACGACGGGGTAACCGAAGGGGCACGCCCCGCGGAGGGCTGTGCCGACGACCTGCGCGTTGTCGCGGAGGTTGAACGGGCGGCGACGCGGCCGGGCATTGTGAGTGTCGATATCGAGGCGCAATTAATGAGGGACGAAGAGCATGGCAGTCGCGAATCCACAGATGAGGCAAGGAGAAGTGCGGGCGGTAAACAAACAGCCCAAACGGGGAAGGAGCGATAAGGATCACGTGATGCGCTTAATCAGCCCGGTCATCGGAGCTGCTCGGCCGATTGCATTGAAACAATTGACTTTACATTGCATTGCTTTTATTGCACTCGTGCACGATGTTCCGTCAAAGCATCCGTCGCTTTGGTACTACGGCCTTGCGTGCCGCTGAGGGGTCGACTGCTTACTGCACCCGGGTGTCCACGGCGCAGGGCATTGTCAATGGCCTGACGGAGGGTATGTCCCGAGCTTCGGTCCAACCGCATAACCAATCGATCTAATATTTTGCATAGCAATTGGAAACACTCCATTGATTCGGTTAAAGAAGCTATCCGAGCAGACCGGGTGCAATGTGTTGGGCAAGGCGGAGTTCCAGAACCCCGGTGGGAGTGTGAAGGATCGGGCTGCTCTGTTCGTGGTCAAGGACGCCGAAGAAAAGGGACTTCTTCGACCGGGTGGTACAGTGGTTGAGGGCACTGCCGGAAACACCGGTATTGGTCTCGCACACGTATGCCGGTCCAAGGGTTACAAGCTGGTGATCTACATGCCCAACACTCAATCACAGGGCAAGATTGATCTACTCCGGCTGCTGGGCGCCGAAGTGTATCCCGTCCCCGCTGTTGCATTCGACAACCCGCAAAACTACAATCATCAAGCTCGCCGACATGCCGAGTCCCTGGATAACGCCGTTTGGACGAACCAGTTCGACAACACCGCCAACCGTCAAGCGCACATCGAGACTACCGGGCCAGAATTGTGGGCTCAGACCGGCGGCAAGATCGACGCATTCACTTGCGCTACCGGGACCGGCGGTACGCTGGCTGGTATCACCCGCTATCTCAAGGATGTTAGCAACGGCCAGGTCAAGAGCTTCTTGGCTGACCCCCCGGGCAGTGTCCTGCACAGCTACATCCAAAGCGGTGGTAAGCTGACCGATCGCTCTGGTGGCAGTATCACGGAAGGGATTGGTCAGGGCCGTGTTACGGACAACCTGAAGCCCGACATTGACCTGCTGGATGGCTCGCTGAACATCAGTGATGAGAAGTCCATTGAGATGGTTTACCGCTGCCTGGATGAGGAGGGTCTGTATCTTGGTGCCAGCTCTGCCCTGAACGTTGTGGCTGCCAAGGAGGTTGCTGAGAAGCTGGGCAAGGGCAACACCGTTGTGACGATTCTATGCGACGGTGCTTACCGGTACGCAGACCGGTTGTTCTCCAACACCTGGCTGGAGAGCAAGAACCTTCGCGGTGCTATTCCTAAGCACCTGGAGAAGTACATTGTGCTGCCTTAAATCTGAATAACAATGTATGAAATGTGAATATATTTGTACTTTGATCCATCTTCCATCTCTGGTCAGTCTGCCTTGAGGGTTGTTTCCACTACTGTCAGCTCTTCTGCTCGACCATATCCACTATATCCCACACCCCGCAGATTCCATTGTGAATGTTCCCGCTGTGTATTCCCACGGGAATCTGTTGCACGGCACAATATTTCCCTTCCGTTTCCGACTGCCATCTTTAATTGGGCCTTCCACAACACCCAGCACCATTTCATTTCGTGACTTGCGCCGCCGATCTCGGCATCGTTCCATGTCGTACCACCGTCTCCAGATACCTCCACACGAATGACAGGTCCATCTGCTCCCTGGGGAACGGCGTATCCTTTGACCTCCACCGTTCCAGATGGTGACAGCGAAACAGTTTCTCCGTCGGCAGGGATGGCAACAATGGAATTGATCGGTGTGTCATACATCGGCGGGATACTATCAAACAGCTTTTCAGCGGATGAATGATCAATCACGTCGGGTGGAAGGATCTTATAGTCGCGCTGCTGGTAGAAGTTAGGGGACTCGGCATCTTGGACGGTGATGCGATCTAGCCATTTGACCCAGCGTGCACCAACAATACCAGGAAGTACCACGCGGACAGGATGGCCATGATTGACAGTGAGAGGCCGGTCGTTGACCTATAGCAGTATTAACATAAGTACAATCAAAGGGCAGAAATTTCCTCACTTTCAAAGCGAGAATTGCATCCCCGTCTTCTCGCATACATCTCTCCAGCGTGACACTCGATCCGAACCAGTGATCGTCCTGGCATTGCACTTGGTAGCAAGCAAATGCAACATGTAGCTCACGACCAGGGTCCATAATATCGTCTCCCAAGCCGGCACGGAGCAGGACATCACGGATACGAGGGCCTTTGAACTTGCAGTTCATAACCGCTGCGTCGCCCCAATCAATACCCTCCACCTCGCGCATCATGGTGCGCATTGTATGTCGCCGATTCCCCGCACACTCCAGGGCACATACTACTTCATGCTGAGGGAATTCGGAGAGAAGCTGGTCTGGTGAAAAAGAAACGGGTGTTTTGACGTGGCCGTCTATCCGAACGACGTGTTTTTCAGCGCGGATGTGAGGAATTGCACCGTGATTGCGGTCATAGCTGATGTCCTGGGGAGTAAGGAACCTGCATTGATAGAAAATGTAAGAAGAGTTGTTACAACTGTTGAAAATGCCTCCGGCTATGATTTGGCAAACATACTGTTCGATCAGTTCTTCGGGATTAGGTTCACGATTCAAAGGCTGTTCTGATGAGTAGTCGAGTTGCGTTGTTTCGTCTATAGTGCAGTAGGAGACCGGGTCCATATCATTAGTGGCTGTAGAGCCCTTTTACTTCATCGGCAATTGATATGTGACTTGCAACGTTCATTTTGAAGCGCAGGTGGCACACGGTGACCATGTGATGACGGTATTCCTGGCAATGTTGCCATTACGTCACCAAGCCCTAAGGACAGTGCAAATGTTTACAAAGGAAGAACTAGACTCCAGCTGGGTATGATCTATATTTTTTTTTGGGAGATGAATTTGAAGTAACCGCTAGATCTTTTAGATCATATCCGCGTTGTCGGTTGTCCTTCTTGTTGCTACTCAAGCCCAAGAATATTTTCAAGCCCCGTTTCGGTCACCAACGATAAATTCTGATTCCGTCCTGAAAATATTTTCCACGACTGTACTACATAGATTCAGGCTCTACATGCAACAAGATGGTAATCGAAAGAGCATCACAGATCAAGCCTCCAGGTAACCAATAAAATGAGTTTATCTTTGCTCATGCTTTCGCCGCCAATCAAGCGCTGTCGCTTGGGATAACCTCACCTCGGGATCCCGGAGAGGGACGGCATTGGCTACCCTGGCCCAGTATGGCGACGATGCGCCCCACTAGCGGAACCCTTTGCACTGCGGTTCTCAAAAACGTTTCAGAGCAAAATATTTTGCCGGATGGCCTCACTTCTGACCCCGTAAAAAAACACCCTAGAACGCTTCCGGGGCAGCTTCAGCACCACGCCATGTCCCAAATCGTATATATCACCGTCGAACCATCGGAACGGACTCGTGTAGACGGGATCTCCCAAAAGCAGTCCGGCTGGATCCACGAACACTTGACCGAAAGCACCGACCTTGTCAAAGGCCGCCAGTTCCGCGCATCCCATCACATCCCGAAAGGCGCCTGTCTCCTCGTCGACCGCCCTTACGCAGTTATTCCCGTCGTTGATGAGCCTGCCGTCAACGACAATCTTATTTGCAGCAATCCCGCTTGTAATCGTCGAGCCCCTCGCGCCGACAGATACCCATGTCTGAATACTTGCATTCAAGACGTGGCATGGTGCAGCAGCACCTGCAGAGACGCCGATAAATCTCGACATGGCTTTGAATGCACGTGGCTCAGAAGATATGCAGAGTCAATACGGAGCAAACGAGGTGAATACGAATTCGGCATGCTCTGGCTGATTGTCCGTCTGCTCGCCACTCGACATGTTGAATTGCAAGACCCTGAATCCATTACCGGATCCCAAACCCGGCGTTTCAAACATGGCTGGGAAGCCATCGACTCGCTGTGCGGGTCATCCGGAACATGGTCCCATGATCAGGTCAAGTCATGGACGACTCTCGTGAAGAAATATCTCAAGAACAGCCCGGCGCTACCCCACGGGTTGAGTACGGACCGCATCCTTCATCTCATCTGTCAAGAAGAGGCGAATTCATTCGGTCTTTATCCCAGAGAAACAGGGCATTTTCCTCCGCCGAGCCCTCCAATTGATAGAGGAGAGCAGTACGCTGCAGCCGTTTATCCCACTGCAGCGATAGCTAACCATTCATGTGTGCCTAATGTATGTATTCCGTCATTCACCTTACGAAAAAGAGACGTACTAACGCAACTGAAGATAATTCATAAGCCCGACGATGAGGGCCACATGGTCTTTACCGCGTCTCGCGATATTTTCCCCGGCCAGGAATGCTGCATCTCCTACTTCGACCTCACGCAACACTCAGACCTCGACTCGCGCCGTGGCCATCTCCGAAAATCATTCCGGTTCGTGTGTCGCTGTGATCGCTGCGTCTCTGAAGAGCCAACGGAAGAGACTGTAGAGTGGTCCGCGATGCCATTAATGGATGACTCGATATAAAATTTCCGCCCTTTTGAAACCACACGACCTTTATACGACTTTATCTTGATGCATACTGCCAGCTGTACGGCACTTCCGTTTACGACTAGCGCTTTGACAATATCAATTTATGATTAGAACCTTGCAATTATTTAGACAAATGAAGAATTACTGATATGACAACCTTGGAACGAGGAGGCCTGCATTACCTTCTATGTTCATATTAAGTCTAGCCCAGGGGAGTCCTCTGAAGAGATACAGGCTGGCGATGCAGGTCACCACATCTGTGATAGATCTGATCTAAAAGAAACAGCCAACTCAAATAGGTCATAGCCTGGAGGCATTCGTTTCTTTTCATGATAAGCTGATAACTGGGGAAAAAGTGGAAATGACTCGAGCGAATTGGTATCAAAGATGAGACGAAGAATGAAGAGTTTCCCAATGAAGGGCTTCTAATGTATGTTCACATAGAACATGCAAATATAGTACACGAGTGAAGATAGCCCACAAACAAGCAAGAACTGGAGGGTACCCTAGCTCTTCAGGAATGCAATGCAAATAACCAAGCCGAGATGATATCACACATTCAGCTTGGCCGGTGCAGCTCCAAAATAATAAGAACACCTCCACGGAAAAGCCCTCCTGAATGCTTAATACAGAACAGGAAGACGTTGCAAAATAACACAACCCAAACGCCTTCTATGCTCTCGTTCTATCCCAAAAGTCGCCAAGCGCCGCAGAAAATATACAGATCGAAGAAACGCAATGGAGTCCAGGCATCGAAAAATCGAATCTAACGGCGGTATGCAGTCAAGCACGACACCACGAACCGCGCCCAGAAGCCTCGAGCCTAGTCTGACTCGGGCATCCTCATATAAGCATCGATAGCAGCACTGAATGCTGCGAAACCAGCGCAACCAAAGGCAGCCGCCTGCGGACCAGCCTTGGCACCGAGGATACCACCGGTAATACAGCCAGAGGCGACACTGTTGGTCAGGTCGTTTTTGGCGCGGAGACCCTCAATGCAGCACTCGGTACCGGAGTACAACGCGCCGACGAGACCGAAGTTTTTAGCGGACGACCAAGAGCGGGAGCCCATATCCTTGAAGCCGCGGCGGACTTGCTCGCGCCAGGGGAGGTTGGAAATTTCGCGGCCTTGAGGGGTGAGGGGGGAGTCGTAGGACATCTAGTTGCGAGTCGTTAGCTATTGTCGGCGTGAATGAGAACGAACTTGGGAACTTACACTGGCCATGAACAGGCCGAAGGCACCACCGAGACCGAAACCCATCGTACCGGAGATGACCGTCTTCACGGGACACGACTCCATACCAGCTTGCATCTACACCATAAAGTTAGCAAATGCGCGCTTCGCGGCGTTAGGCTCAACCACGTACCATCTTCACCATGGCCTGCTCCTGGTCATTCATTCCTGCTGTCTGGTTGCCAGCACCACCGAGACCGCCCATCGGCGATGTCATGCCCGGAATGCTCATAATGGATTAAACGCGAGGGAGGTCGATCTTAAAGGCAAAAGGAGGGTGTAGTTGTGTGTGCGTGAAATTCGGAGCGAGAGGACCTTTTGGTACGAAAAGGTAGGGTGGGTGTATCTTCCCCTCGAAGAGATGCGTTCAAGAAGCTTACGGCGAGGAAGCTCGGAGATCTTGCGGAGGCGACTCGCGCAAATTTATTTTTACGGCGACCCGAGTCCACCAAAAGCGCAATTTGGCACGTGACGACAGACACCCGGGAAATCATCGTCCTTGGAAATACATCAACGCCAGAATGAAGTACAGTAGTTTGGTTAATTTTCATTGGTAAATCCAGGTTTCTATGTTGTTCTGGCAATCCGTAATAGACTTTCAATATTCCGTCGTACATAGCCAACTAGACAAGCAATGAAGCCAGTGGCTTCTAATATTCGCAAGAGAAAGAAACAACGCTCTCGTGGGTTGAACAGTCGTAACTCTGCATGAATCCGTGGTGTGTTCGTGCCAATTCGCCCAACGGAGACCCTCGATGGGGCCGAAGAAGGAAATGGGTCTAATATATACATAGAGAAGAAAGAAAAAGATATAGATGGACCGGACCGTTAGTCCTTCTTACTGCTCTTGCTTCGGCCGGACGAGGATGAGTCCTTTCGTTCCGGTGAAGGCGAGAGACTTCGCTCCCACTCAGCCATGAGATTGGAGGCGGTGCGCTGTAGCTTGGATGGGGCCAGCTTGGTGATGGTAGGCCAGGGAATACCTTCGGTCACGCTGGGATCGGGTGCGGCAGAACTGGGGTTCCATTCGCCAAAGCTGGGAATAGGGCGTCAGCGCATAACGAGGTTGTCATAAATAAAATCAGGAAAAGTCGAAATGTACCTGGCACTCGTTCGTGGACTGCTGCCCTGCGTACCTGGGGATTGATCGTGCTTCGACTCGACTGTCGACCGGCTGGACGAGGGCGTGTGTGTCATCTTCGACGCGGGGAGCGGCGTATCCCACATATCCCAGTTGTCGGCCGTATCATCCTCCGCTGTGACTGGACTGCTGGAGCGGTGATTGTGCTGCTCGGGTTCGTTCGCGCCTCGTGGGGTAGTCGCGTCGATGGTGTCCGAGGGACTGCGACGAGCGCTTGTCGACGTCTGCGCTGGTGAATCAACGCCGAATTCATGCCAGAAAGACGAGGAAATGTCCACCGGCTTGGTGTCTTTACCAGATGATGTCTCGGCCGCTGGCCTCCTCCCCCGCGATGATGATGATGTTGATCGTGAGCCGCTTCCTGCGGCCGATAACCGATCTCGACTTCGTGATTTGGCCAGAGAATCACGCTTGCGTGAGTTCGACGGTGTTAATGAATTGGATTGTGACATGGTCCGGGATTCCGTTGCGTTGATGCCCTCTTCACCCACCGTGGCCTGTCGGATGTCCTCGAAGAATGTCCAGAGACCCTCGCGCAGATCAGAAGCCATCTGTTTCCCAGTGCGCATGAGAGCCTCACGGGATGGAGGCGGCATGGTCTTCCGCCACTGTGAAAGCACATGCTCCGGCACCTGGCTCTCATCCATGGGCATCCCAATGTTGGCGACATTGTTACGCTCAACGGATGGCAGCGTAGCCGACCGCGGGGCGCGGCCGACACGTTCGGCCTCTGACGGGCTGGGCCCGCCGACAGATGGGCTTGGAGTCGTTGCTGGGGACAGAAGAGACAGAGTGCGCGTATGAGAGCCCTGGAAGACACGCCGCCCGTTGGCAGAAATGCTTGTACCTTTAGGTGGTGTAGGACGGACGATACTTCGCCGATCCATTTCCCGGCTGATACGTTCCTGTGATACTGAAGAGCTTCCGACCGAGCTCATGCTTTGTTCCCGACGATGCGGACTGGATCCCTCCGCCCCGCTAAGATCGGGAGATCGCAGTGGTAGCATTGGCTCAGCATGAAAACTGATCTCGGTGCGTTTCCTCGATTTCTCAGACTGCGCCCATTGTTTCTTGAGGGTGGACAGGTCCGTCTCGGCCCGCATCAGCTCCTCCCGGAGCTCCATCACCCTCCGCTCTTGCGAGGCGATAGCTCGAAGGAAGTCGATGCCATCGTCATCGACGTCAAGAGGAACAGGAGCATCAGCGGGGAGTGCGGGGGACGGACGAGTCGACGATTGTGTGATAGGGGTCATGGATCCGGGGGAGGCGACACTGGGGTCAGTGGCGGATGGCGGTTGCTCCAGCGGGATATTGATGGGGAAGTTCAAGGTCAACCGTTTCGTATGTCGGGCTCCGGGATGGGCACGTGGTGGTAACGATGATCGTTTCTGCACCAGCGATGAGGATCGAGAGGGAGTGGTTTGCTCGGAGGCAGGCTTCGGTTGGGTTCGAGACTCGAATGTCGTCTGGGACGCATCCGGCACAGAGCCATGGACGTCGCCCGTTCCCGGGAAGCTCTCCATTGTGGGCCAGCCAGCAGAGAGAGAACTATGTGGGAAATGTGGGCATGAATGAACGAAAGTATAGGTAGGAGTATATGTACAGTTGAGAAAAGAAAAAACGAGCTGACAGGAAGTCCGCACCTGTGGTCCCCCCCGTCTCCTGAGTCCACAGCGGGTCCCTGGACCGCGCATCCTTGCCACGAGTGTTTCAGGGGCCGAGGCGGAGCCCGCTACTTAGCGTTGCTGAGCTTCATTTTAACATGTCTTTTGTAGACTACAATTATACCATCAACATGCAACCCTTTGTGACTACTGTTTTCCTATTGTAGAATCTGGGAAATGCGCGCGCCCCGGGTTCGTAGAGTGATCGGCGTTGTAAACTCCCACGCGAGGCTGCATGCCAATTAGAGCATAGTTCACAACAAGAATGCACATAGGAAATATGTCGCAGCCTAGACCCGGTATCAGTCTATCTTAATTTGTCGTCCTCTTGTACGTTGACATATTCAAATGGAGCATAAGAATAAGGGATTGTTCATACATGGGTTGAAGTAGTTCTTATACCTTGACGCCAATGCCAGCTAGTAACCATTCTGTCTTTCACGCATTCTAGTATTCTAACCACATTGCTTCGTTATCAAGGAATGTGATGTAATCTAGTTGTTTTAATACCGTTGGTAATCTGTAGGTGATGCCACCAGTTGGAAGCCTAATTAGGCTTAGCCTATTTTCCGCTCGGCGGTGCCAAGACAACCCAACTGGCGGCATCACACATGCACTCATCTCTGATCCCTCTGCTATATAAGAAAATTCTATACGGACAGATAATCCGTAAATCCCGGTATTATAGCTGTTCGTTCCAATATAAAGGTTTTTTGTTCGAGTGTCTATTGGCTGGGAGCATTTCGTCTCTACTCTCACCAATTTTTAATATTATGAAAAGAAAATAATAGATTTAAGATTAGACGGATAGCAGCTTTCTGATCATATTAAAACGGTCTCTGCCCGAGGGTTGTGGTGTTGTGGTCACCTGTTACATTTTGCCTGTTGAAATAAGATAGGGCTATAAATAATTGTTGTTCTTGTATTATAAAATGGGCGAGCATGTTTGCTCAGTCAAATTATGGTCAGAGTTACTGTAAATGGACAGGATCCTACAAAAATTCAACTCCGCAGCTTCCGAGATCCCCACCGTCGCAGAGCTGACGTGAGCCGTCTGATCGAGCCCCTTGTTACCGCTCCTTGAAAGAGGGAGACGCCTTGTCCTCGCCCATCCCTCCTCATTGAGGGCCCTAGACGCAACCATCATAATCGAGCAGTATAATGGGTTCACTCACTCTGGCAGCGTCTGGTTTCTACCTTCCCCCTCCAGACACATTGGGTATCGTCGTTGCACGCTTCACGGAGTCGCTAGAGCCGTGGGTGCCCGTCTCGCCTAACACCTATGTCTACGACAAGGGCCACATACCGCAGTCGCAGGATAACGTGTCGCATGCGATATTCCGGGAGTACGACCTGCTGCCCAACATCGGGCGTGAGGGCCATACCCACCTGCACCATATCGTTACCCACTGGGACCGTCTGGAGGACTATATGATCTTCGCCCAAGCGGCGCCCTTCAGCGACCTGCTTGCCCCCGTGGTCACCACCGTCGACGAGATGGTTGACATCGCCCTCAACGTGCCGCTGAACGACTCTTCACCCTTCAATCCGCTGCTATGGCGGACCGTCAACGACTGGGGCAGGGTCGACTGGAACAGTTCCAGAGAGCAATTCTGGGTCACCAGCTCCATACTGGACTCGCTGATCCTGGACCCCCTAACCGCCGGCCAGTACTGGCAGCGGTTCTTTGGTAATCTTCATCCAGCCTGCATTGGGGCCATGCACGGTGGGACATTCGCAGTCAGACGAGACACCATCAAGAGTTTGCCCAGAAAAGTGTACATGGACGCACTGGAGGTATTTATCAAGGCGAATGCCACCGACCCTGAATTTGGCCTCTACATGGAGCGTTTCTGGGCGCCGTTCTTCTCCTCCAGATTCCAACTGCCATCATGTCCGCCGGATGCTGAATAAATAGCTGTAGCTTAGCTGTGGCGAGGAACGGAGGAACAACACTGGCTACCAATCCTATAGGGGTAATTGATTGCTATTCATCGCAATTTAGTTAGCATTTTTTTTAATATAAGAGAATCATTACAATTACATTTTGTCGGAAATAGCAGGGAGTGTTCGGTTCCTTGCTTTCCCGTAGACCAGCTAGCATAATACTAGGTTGGCCTGGGTCGGTGGTCTTCCTTTCGGTAGGGTTCAGGTGGTTATAGAACCTGCTAGAGGTAAGCGCGTGCTGCACCCGTAATAGTAATAATGGTTGACGTAAGTGGCTAACTGCCGAGTACGTACACACCGGTCGTCTACCCAAAGGACCGCTTAGATGTAGAAAGGTCAGGATCTCCCTGGTCTGCCCTTTTGGGAAGCAAAGAGTAGTAGGAAATAATTCAAAGTGAAAGCTCTTCTTTTATTCAGTCTGAGTAGTGAGCGGTATCTATAGACAAAATTACGCCATTATTCCTGCATATAAAGTGCCATCCATTAGGCCTAGATGCTGGCCATGGAAGTAAGCATTCTGGTCACATAGTAAACCTCCGGGCATATCCGAAAAAAAAGGGGTGGGCTAGATGCCCAGAAATCCTGGTAAAAGTAAACAAAAAGTAGGAACCGTAGTTCAGATAGAAAGGATAGTAAAGAAAGCGGTCAGAACTGGTAAACACGGGCAGAAAGGCAAGGCGAACACGAGAGTATTGGTCCCTGAACCATATAACAATCACCGGCTTGATTCGGTGCATTATTTTCATGGTTATCACGGAGGCTCTCTCGATCTACCACCAGTACAGTAGGACTTTCTGGCTAGTTACAGTCCAATATTGGGTTAAAATTAAAACGTTCGAAGACTTTGAGTGATCTAATCATTACATGCATGCATGGTTTCATTTACCCTAATGCGAAGACTGAGGTGACAAACACAATGGGGAGTACGACGAACGCAGACGGACGTAACAAAGAGGGTAGGAACAATAAGTACGGCGCTGAAATACACCCTGATTCGGAATTAGGGTTGGGTGGTGAGTGTATGACCGCCCATGTTGTCATCTGTCCGGACTGTGCCGAGAGCCTTCTTGAAAAAAGCTGCAAACCACCCCGAATGGTTACATACCGAAAGACCACGGAAAATTGCATGCTCTTCCCTATTTGCTCTAAGGCACAGCCAGTCGAGGTGATCAACGGGCAAATATCGATCCCACGCAAGTGAGGCCTCTACACTTCACTAGCACCCTGTTCCTTAGGACCCAACTGCATAACGTCTACGATATACACTCCACAGACTTTTTTGACGATTACCGAGTACGAGACGTGCTAAAACTAAAAGGCCAAGATATCAAGTTTCAGAGAGCCGTAGACTCCAACTTTATTCACGTGCGCAGCTCCGTTACTTTAGAAATGATAACCCTGGATTGGGGCAGTACAATACGCGGACTTGTCTAATCATCATGCGAGACAAGCTTGTGAAGGTACGCCTAGCCGTATCCTCTTCTCAAATTGTCTCATCCATTAAGTCACACTTCTCAAATACGAGGCAAACAAAGAGGAAGACTCACCGAAAACAATGCATGATATAAAATGTGTCAAGCCTAACCATACACGTTCAAGAATATAACGATGGCAAGTGCCCAGCCTGTAACTGAGATAATCTTCTTAGATGCTGTGCTCGTAAATGTAGTTCCTACGGCGGAATTCAGCCGTCCTAGCGACCCTTTGCCGCAAGCTCTTCTTTCTCACGTCGCCCTAAGCTATTAGGATCGTATTTCGCTAGAAGGCGTACTCGTCAGCGAAATTGCACGAGATCGATAATAAGACACACTGTCAATTGTAGTAGAAAAAAAAATCGTAACATACGCTTAGATCCGATTGTTACGGTTCGGACACCTGTGCGAGGCGGACCGCGGTATTTGGATGGTATAATGCGATGGAGGACGGCTCTGTGATATTGATTGTCAGTTTAATTTCACCCAGTGCAGTCAAAAGGCATACCTGTTATCCCAGATAGCTACACTCCCCGGCTGCCACTTCATCCGGACAAGGTGGTCATCCGCGGAATGGATGTGCCACCGGAAGAAGCTCATAAGCGCATCTGAACCAATATTAGCAAAAATTGTACCTATGGGAATTGGCTAGGCGCTTCCAGTCCTACCCGATTCCGCTTTGTTGAGTTCCGCAAATCCGTCACACCATCCAATGTTTATATTCAGCGCCTTAAGGCCTGTAACCGGGTGCGTGATGACAGCCGGGTGGTGAGTGTCCAATGGGGGGCGGTTCGGTGTCTGACCCCACATATCGCACATGGTCTCATCTATTGTTTTGTTAGACGTGAATCCAAACCGATCGCTCGTTGCGTACACATTAATCGCGACGTGTGCACGGCGTGCAAGTTTTCGACTATTTTCTTCATCGCATTGCTGAGTTCGTCATATAAACCATACGAGGATAGCTGTGTCGTACGTTCAGTATTACTCTTGGTAGTCAGGCCCAAAAGTCATGATACTTACCCACGCAGTGTCCCCTCCGACGGTTGGGTGACTTTCCATTCTTAGCATTGTGAAACATGGGGCTATAGTACGGTCAGATGGAAGGGCCTGTAGACGAAGGAACAGAAGTATCTCACGGTTGATTTCAAAGGACGTGTCTGAGTGCCAGTCGACTGCTGGCTGTTTTTCATCGTTAGTAAGATTCGTTCCACAGCCTGTCCTGTGTACCCACCCAAGGAGAATGGTTCAGGTCGCTTCTTTCATGAATTTCACTCATTGGCGGCAATACAAAGTATCCCTGCGATGGATTTTAGCAAACGCGGGTAATAAAAGACAGGGACATAGGATTCTTACTTTATCATTCTGCAAGTTTCAAACCTAGTTAGCAGATATTTCCAAGTTACGCAACTCTTCAACTAGCGATCCTCACCTTCTGACCAGGATGCTTCTCCAGCGGACCTTGTAAAGATATCAGTGTATGTGCTCAAAGGGCAGGGATTGAAGGTTGCTTCCAGCATACCGAAGTATTCGAACATCTTGACCTGCTGATCTGCTGTGATATCTTGTTCTCTGAGGAAGACAACTCCTCGCTCAGCAATGAGAAGGGCAAGTTCATCGAGTTGTTGGTTGTTTAGTTGTGACAGCTGGCAGCCTTTTAACTCGGTTCCGACAGAGATAGTCAAATCCTGGGGCTCTGCAACAGAGAACAATGCTTTCTTCTCGGGGTCAGCGAAACAACCGCGATCGGTTGGGACTTTGATTTCTGGGCGATTAGGTTCGGGCGGTACTTTGCCAACAATATTGGGGTTAAAGAGCGGCGAGATAGTCGTTGGCTTGCCCGAATCCGGGCTGATGACCTTGAGAGCGTGAAGCCGCGAAGAATCAACATTCGGTTGGTGCTCCATCTTTGCGCCGGTTGAGGCAGCTCGGCGCAGAGAGTACTGAGCAGACTTCTGGGCCATGCCCAGCGCCCTCGACGAAGCATGGAATGCCTTCATTTCGGAGATAAAAATCGACGTTGAGTTGCTGAAACTGGTTATACAATAATGCGTTTTCGAGACGAGCTTGTTAGCTATACAGGTACGATAGCTCTCTTTCGCCTATGTCCTTCTCCGTTGCAACAACAGCTTATAAGGAAATGCCAGTAGTGCTCCGGTACGTCATATCGGTGCTCGGCGGTCATTTTCAGGGCCGAGATAGGTCCACCCGCTAGAGTCCGCTCGTGGCCCGACAGCTACGCTGATGCCAGTAGTGCTCCGGTACGCCACATCGGTGATCGGCGGTCATTTTCAGGGCCGAGATGGGTCCCGCCGCTAAAGTCCGCTCGTGGCCCGACAGCTGGCTACGCTGAGGACATGGGTGCCTGGGCGGGATGGCTTCGCGCCAAAACGTACAGCGAATCGGATCATCGAATCGGTTGGCCAAATCTATCCATCGCTAGAACGTTATTCTGTCCTAGCTCGCAGAACTCTGCGCACTCATCCCACGACTTAGGTCTACTTTTACTCTTGCACGGTATGTTACCGGCATGAGCATGACGTCGACCCGGTACATAACTGAGGCTATTGTTACTGGCCAGCCACCTAAGCGAGGCCTTGACTCTTTCGCGATTTTCGTGTAGCGGCATCCGTATGACGACCGATCTCTCAAGATGACCTCACCGTTATCCCCACCAAGCACGGCACTTCTGAACGCTTCGCACGTTCCCCAGGCTTTCCAGGCGATTCTGCCATCCCACGCCTCGCCCAAAGCGGCGTCTTGGTGCCACTCATCTCATTCATATGGGAGCTAAAAGTATCGGTTTATCCTTGCTTCCTATAGTTTAACGTCAACATTCTACACTTGGCGTCGCAGGAGCTCCTAGTCGTTAAGGAGGAGGGTAATGTCAGGGATATACACGAGGTATACACGATAAGATTGAGTCCACTGGATACTGATATGGATGTAGAATATCCTCCCGCTCCTTGATTATCGGAGCCCCATCCGTCTACTGTAAGATTCTAAAATAGAAATACCAAAAATGAACAGAGTTCGCCAAATAATGTACTTACAGTATTTGGTGTCGAGTACGACGAATGATTTAATATGATTGTTTCGAAACAACTGAATACATCCATAGCAGCACTACCTTGCGTACCAAGGGGTCAAGTTGGAGGTCACCGATTGGTATACTTTTGGAGACAACGACAACGAATTCAATTGAAATCTACCAATACATCTCCTCCGCCCGATGTAGGCAGGAGCCCGCGACTCGAAGACCCAGCAGATTCTCATCCTGGAAACCTCCCTGGGTAAAGCCGCCCCGCCCCGCCCCGCCCCGCCCCAAAACCCCCGACCCCGACCCTGATCTTGACGACCAGGCCTCGGCCCCTAAGCATTACTCCCAACTTTATCCCCATCTCTAACCTCCGATCCAACTTTGGGGGCCCTATTAGGCCCTGGGTGGATAACGCTCACGCAGGCTACCTCTTCGCCCCTTTGGTAATACTCCCGATGGTGGTTGCAGTTTCTCTCATTTTCGCATTTCTTATTCTTGTATCTACTTATTCTGACTTAGAGAAAAGATCATGGACGATGCACAGATTGCGCCATTCATCAAGTACCAGCCGACAGATAAACTGTAAGCGCTCCATACCAGCTCAACGACCGAGACTAACCCATGTCAGGCCCAATACTCCAAGTCTCATACTCTCTCTATCCCTAGGAGCCTATGAAGGCTCTCTCATCCCCAAGAACAACGCAGACCGGTGTGTTGTCGAGTTCACCCTTCGTCGCGGAGTAGATGATGGACAAGAAGGGCCTTGTTCGTTCTTTTGGAGTGGCGACTACGATGCCTTCGGGACTCAAGGCTTCTTACTGCTACGGCACACCGCTGAGGGTGAACTCGAAAAGGCTGATGTTTCACCGGAGACCTGGCGTACCATCAACCTGAACGAGCTTGAGATCGGGCACTGGAAACATGGTGTGTGGGAACTAGTGCCCGGCAAAAGCATTACTTTCGCAAGCAGCTTCCCAAAAAGCTGGCTGGATGCCATGGTGAAGGGGGAGCGATATGAGTTGATCTGGCCCGGCGGCGATATTCATTGGTGGTCATGGGGCACGATCGAAGACAACCAGGGCGCTCCTTCGGACGCTCCGTGTCGTGCTATTCTTCCTGGCGCTCCCCGTGTATCATTCACTGTAGTTGACGACCCTCCGCCTGAGCCTCTTGTGGTTCACAAAACCCCGCTACCTAAATGGCCCGCTGTTCCAACGTACGTGATGAAAGTATTGGCACCTCATGCTCAGGTTATTCTCTGAAAGGCTAATCGGACGCATTGTTTTAGTCCAGGTACACCGGTGCTAAGCGTGACACTCAGCGGTCCGTCTGAAAAGAAGCGAGCTTCCCAATATTTAGAAGCTAAATATGTGGTCACCTATATTGGTATCGCCCGAGAAGATCCTGACGGCGATATACAGCCAGCAACGAGACCGATCATCTTCGACGCCTTTCACATGCTAGTCCCAGACGAAGAGACTTTCCGCCGCCGTGGTAGCGGTGATTGGGAATTCTGTGAGACAGAGGCTGTGGGATATCCCATGGCGGATGCACTTTACGATGGGGGCGGGCCTGTCCAAATCGGCACCGACAAATGTTGGATCAGTCTTGCCCCCGGGGAGCCCTGGAGCAGTCCTCTTTCTATATATCTGTCTTCCGCTGAGGCTGTAGGGGACCATTTCCGGTGTCAGTTACATGGGCACGTCTTTAAGGTGTGGAACTGGGGTAGTAAAGAGGATCATGCCGAGAGTGTATTAAACTCTCGGTATGGGCGTGAAAAGGGATTTCAAGCACCTGGCTGGACGGATCGGCCGGCCATTGTGATGCCTGCTTCTAACCTGCTAGAATTTACTATAGTGGACTAGCCGGTAGAGTCCAGGTTTTGAGCATTTGAATTCAAGGTGTTCTTTTAGTAGCTATTTTCAAGCGAGAAAGGAAATACAACTATTTGATTGAAACAAGAAACTCCCCAAAAGGTTAAAACCGAAGGAGCAACGTAGACAGCACAGTTAAAAGAACTGCACAAACTGTCTGAAAAGAATTGTATTGGGAGGATCTGGCGGTAGGAAGTTATGAAACTGGACGCCCCCAAATCAAGCTCTCCTTAGTTTGCCCAGCAGGATCTTTTTTGGAACCTTTTGTTGATTAAATTCAACCCACCCTCGAGACCCTTTGCAAAGTTAATTCCAACACGGGTTTTCCGGCCCCCTTGCTCCTGGACCCAGCTCAGCTTGATGGATAAAACTTGTGATACCCAAAAATAATATACCTGGGGCCGCCCCGACCCAGTGTCTCTGACAGACCCCCATCCGAAAACTCCGCCTCGGTCTCCCACAAGTAACAAAGTAGCAGGGGTAATACTTAGGCGAAATGCGAATACCTGGGGCCTTTCGACGTAGTTCTGGATATAAAGAACATATATCCGCCTCGGTGCTTTGGAAGCCTAGCATCCTGCCTACATTCAATTCTTGTAATTCAGCCTATAATGGCACGCCTACATTCTTTCAATTTACTAGTTCTACTGGCCGTCTTCCTATTCACGATTTCACACACGACAGCTGCCAGTGTTGTCGAGTTTGATGAGCGCGATGACCCGTGCGACTCTACGAGCAGCGACGACAACGACAACGACAGCGACAACAAGAATATCCAGATCAGCTATTCGCCTAATGCCGCCGACAAGTGCTCCGATGATCAAGAGACAGCAATTCGTCTGGAATTCAAATATGCCATCGAGATGCTCGACGCGGCCAAGGGGGACTTCACAAAGTTTGGTTACGACCAATTGTTCTTTGCCGAAAGCATCAGAAAAGACAAAGACTGGAATAATGATGTCCAGGAAACTCTGACACGCATCACCAAGTTGCTAGATGGCTCCTCGAAGGCAGCAGGCGAGTACACCTTGTTGGTCAGTTGCAACGAAGAGGCACCTAGCTGCAAGAAGGGCTTCCCTGCCTTCGTCAGCGAGACAGATAAGAAAAACGGCAGAGTTACCTTCTGCAAAAGGTTCTTTGATATTGAAGTCCTAAAGAGTGGAAAATACGTTGATACTACCGAAAAGCGCCGTGAAACATGTCTAAATGGTGGCAAGCTCGATCTGCGCCAGGCCCAGCGCTCGCGAGCATCGGTCCTCATCCACGAGTCTATTCACACTTCCTACGCCATGCGTGACACCACACCGTAAGTCCCATGTCTTCCCCAGCGTTTACAGCGGAGGGGAAAATTAACTTCTTAAATAGGGGTCTCGACTATGCTTACGGTATCGATTCCTCTCTTCAACTTGCACAGGGAACCTGGGACCGGTCCTGTCCCAATGGCAACAGGATGAGGTTATTGACGGGGGGGAAATATCTGTGCGCAAAGCCTCCAAATACTATTGATAAGGGGCCAGATGGAATTTGCGACGCGAAGCTTTGCTTAAGGAACCCAGATTCGTGGTCATTCGTGGCAACTGGTATCTGGTTCTCCGAGCAGTGCGCAAAGCAGGTTACCAAGATTCCACTGCCTGAGGATGTCAAGTATCTTGTCTCCGACAGCCACTGGTTTAAACGAGCCCCAAAGACGTGCAAAAATGGAGATGATACCTATCCTTTCAATTGATTGAACAAGATAAGATGCTTTTCTGGACTCAGTCCTTAAGGAAATGTGCATATATAGCGTGCTATTCTGGTTAGAATCCAGGATCATGAGGCCTGTTATTGATCAATAAACCGATTGCAATTATATTCCATGCCGAGATAGAGAGTGCGATCTTTTCGGGCACTTCGACCTTGATATTAAGCCGTCAATTGTCTGTCTATTCTATTAGCTTGTCCATTTCCTCGGTACCAGTCAAAGCTGGGCAGATATTATTATGCCAGCGATACAAGGTTTGGGTCCAAGCTGGCCCATATTGTAGTTGGTCCTGTGAAACATATCGTAACAAGAATTAACCAAATGTTCGCGCAGATTCGAGATGGGGACATCATACTCGATAAGTCGAGTATCTTAAACCTTTAGAACAGTCCAAAGCTTAGTTATCCCGGGTAATCGTTTACCGTTTATCGTCAAAGCTGCTGAACGAAAGTACTAGGCAAATACAACGGAAACGGGATGCAATAGCGACAGGCAGAATGATGTCAATAATATTTAGAACCCTGGTATCATCAAATCCCAAATGAAGAAAAGACATTCAATTTGATACTTTTGAACGCCGATAGCTCAACAGTGTCCCGTGCCCAAATAGATGATGTCATCTATGGAAAAATGATCTGAACGATGGAGCGGTCCAGATGCACTTCTAGATTTCAGAACTAGCGATTCACTTGGGTGTGGCACTTTCACTTTCTGGATTGAACTGTCTTGTTCCGTTTCCATCTGATCACGCACGTACAGGTGGGATTCTGTTCCGCGCTGGTAATCCAAATGCGGCAAATGAAGGAAACATTTACCACGGAACACAAATTTGTAAGAAGCCTATTGCAAGATCAGCTGATGATGGAATTGAGCTTATATTTGAGTTTTTGCTGATGATATTAAACCCGGCGCTTTCCTGGAAAATACCACTCTACCCCTCTTCTCTCACGAAGGCCTTTTTCCCGTACAAAGGTCTGATCTTCTTGACACCTCGAGGCTCCTCGATCCGAAGCAAGATACGTGACCGTAAAAATGGATGCCATAGTTATATCCAAATTTGGTGGACCTGAAGTCCTTGAGGTTCAGCGAGTCCCCAAGCCAGATCCCGCAATTGATGAGGTCCTCATTCGCGTGAAAGCATTCGGCTTGAACCATGCCGAAATGCACATGCGCAAGGGAGAATGGGACGAATACCATCCGATTACCGGCCTTGAATGCGTCGGTATCGTCGAATCTTGCCCAAATGGCAAAATACCCGTTGGGACCAAAGTTATCGGAGTGATGGGGGGCATGGGACGCAATCGCGCCGGCAGCTACGGAGAGTTCGTCACCGTTCCCATCACCAACGTCCTGCCAGTCAAGACTGAGTTGCCATGGGAAGATCTCGCTGTTATCCCCGAGGTGTACTCTACTGCTTATTCTTGTGTGTTTACGATCCTGAACGTGCAACCGGGAGAAGAACTCTTGATTCGCGGAGGTACTTCAACTATTGGCCAAGCAGCTGTCCATTTGGCTGTCAATGCAGGAGTCAAGGTTACCGCAACAACAAGACGCAAAGAGAGAATTGAAATGCTGAAGGCAATGGGCGTACACGATGCAAAGATTGAACGCGAAGGTATTGCCGAGGACTTTCCAAAGGGCTTCAAGTTTGACAAAGTATTGAATTTGATCGGCAATCGTGTTCTCCTGGAATCAATCAGTCTCACCCGCACTGGAGGCTACATATTGCAAGCAGGATGGCTTGGGGGCCTCGATCCGATCAAAGATTTCAATCCCATGGTCCAAATGGAATCCGGAGTGCACTTCAGTCTGTTTCACAGCAAGACTTTAGGGACTCCAGAATTTCCAATGTCGGCGATACCGCTCCAGAGAATTATTTCCCAGATCGAAAGTGGCCTATGGGATGCTAAACCGTCGCACACTTTCCATTACAAGGACATCCACAAAGGACATGAGATGCTGGACTCGCACAATGCCGGTGGAAAGATTGTTATCACACGTTAGCTCTCAATACATGAAACTACCTCCCATGAGCCTAGATATAGATGGTTTCATTTTCGGTTGTCTCTCATAGCTTAATAGTTGTGGCGCCACCACATCCTGAAGCGTTGCTTAATGGTCCGACCCTGGAGATCTCGTGTTCTGATGCACGCCAAGGGCGCTAGACATTAGTAGTCCCTTACCCGGGCAGGGATTGTGCTACACGATTGGAAAGTTGCGAATGCAAAACCAGTGGCCGCTCGAGCCCCCAAAAATGGCCCCCAATTCTGCAGCCACCCCTCTTCAACCGGGGCGCTGTCTGCCTGGGGCTTCCGCCCCCACGGTGTGTTGAGCCTCCGCCACGTTCAAAATTCCCCGGGCTAATGTTATTATTGTAGCTAACTCTGCCTTGACGAGCTTATGCATAAGCTAGCCAGTCCCGGATATATCTTGGATGAAAGTCCGTTTCCGTCATCTCACCCACCCACGCCTTCTGGGTCAATCCTCGCATGACTGTCCACCATGTCGAACAGGGGCTCACTCGAACGTGACATGGAATTAATACCGATTCCCTACCACCACCAAAGTGCAGATCGGCTGATCCAAAGTACACCAAAGCGCGAGTCTGAAAGATACTCGGAGAGAGACACAGAAAGACTCTCCGTAGACAATGAGGAGTCCAAGCCCAAACATAGTTGGCTCTTTCAAAGCGGAGACCGGTTCCAAGGCTGGAGGTTCACTATTTTTCTGGCTTTTATCACCAGTCTGATCGTCTTCTTTTTCAACCTCGGTTTTATGCTCTATACTATCTCACATCATCGACAGAATGATATGAAGGGGACGTTGTACCAGGGTGATTGCGAGAAAGTGCAGCATTTGGACATTGGTTTCCACCTGTTGATCAACATCTTGAGCACGGCTCTTTTGTCTGCTAGCAATTTTGGAATGGTACTTAAAAAGCATCCCCAAATATGCTTTTTAGCCAACTAACAGCGTTATCAGCAATGCCTCGCTGCACCGACAAGACAAAACATCGACCGAGCTCACCAAAAAGGGAAATGGCTCGACATTGGAGTGCCCAGTGTCCGCAACCTGTTCCGCGTATCTAAAGGACGATCGCTCTTATGGATATGTCTGGCATTCTCCTCTCTCCCTTTCCATCTCATGTATGAGATTCCCTCGTCTAATTAAACATCAGCAACACCCCTCCACTAACCAAAGTAAAAGTTACAACTCAACAATCTTCTCGACAACCTCCGTCACAGCCTACATGGTCTTCCTAGGACATGGCGATCTAGGCAAAGTATATTCACCAGACCTGCAAGTACCATTTCAAGACACGGACAAATGGGACTCCTTCTACGCACTCTGGTGGTCCGCCAAAAACGGAACTCTGCAGCATCTCGATCCACAAGAATGCGTCGATAATTACGCGCAAACCTTCCAGACAACCTATGGCAATCTCCTCCTTGTCACCGAGCAAGTGCCAACAAACATTACATACATTTACCTTACGACGCAGAACGTATTCAGTCCTCAGCAATACCTGGATCTCGAGCCCCCGCAGGCTGATCCGTACGAGTGGCTTTGTCCAAATGAGTGGGGCAATGACTGCGTTACGTATTTGCCGACTGTTCAGTCTGAAATCAAGAAGGACAACTGGACCGTGGCAAATCTTGGTTCGTCGGGTAGTGGGTGGAAGGTCGATTACTGTCTCGCCGAAAAGGTGACACAGTTTTGCAAATTACAATACTCTTTCCCGTTGACCATGGTCGTTATCGCATTCAATCTGGTCAAGGCCGCCATATTGTGTTATATGTGGTTTGGTATGAGAGAAGCTCCCATCCTGACCATCGGTGATGCCATTGCCTCCTTCCTGCGTCGCCCCGACCCACGTACGAAGGGTGGATGTCTCCTTCTCAACCGAGAAGCGAAATCCACGTTTCGGTATTCATCAAGATCGACCAAAAAGTGGCCACTGCATGAGCCGAGGAACTATGCTGGGAAACGAAGACGTTGGGGTAGTGCCGTTTCCGCCAGACGATGGCTATTTAGTATATCCTTGTAAGTTGTCCACCGTTCCCAACGCGTCTGAGACTATCAACTAATATCTCTGTAGCTGGCTCGTAGCCATCCTTGCCTGTATCATCCTTCTCAGATACGGCATCTCCCAAATAAAAACCGACTCAACCTTCTGGCGAGCAACTCTAGGCGAAATAAACGCAAGCACCCTAATCAAAGGCAATAACTGGCCCGGCACTCTAATCCCAATCGTGATAATTGCCAACTTGCCCCAACTCATCTTCTCCTTCCTCTACTTCGCCTTCAACAGCCTCCTCACCGCGATGAGTAGCGCCGCAGAATGGAGCGGGTACGCCGTCAATCGAAAAGGACTCCGAGTCTCGGGTAATCCATCCCTCTCGCAACGCAGTAACTATTTCCTCTCGTTGCCATACCGCTACGCAATCCCACTCATCGTCGTCTCTGCTCTTCTGCACTGGCTTATCTCACAGAGTCTATTTATGGTGGGCATTGAAGCGTACGGTCCAAATATGGAGAGACAGCCTGACAATGACGTTCTCACATGTGGATACTCGCCTGTTGCGATTGTCAGCTCGATTGCGGTCGGCGGTTTTATGTTTCTCTGTCTCGTTGGGCTAAGTTTCAGGCTGTTCGAGTCGGGAATGCCCGTTGTGGGAAGTTGCAGTTTTACCATTGCTACGGCGTGTCATCCTACTTTTGATCCGAATCATGAAGGCAACGGGGAGGTCGACGTAGGGGTGGAATGGGAAAATGACGACGAGGATATGGCTCTATTACCCGTTCAATGGGGCTCGGTGCCGGTCGTGGGACCGGTGGGACATTGCAGCTTCACGTCCGGGGATGTGGAAGAGCCCCGTGGAGAGCAGAAATATCTGTAGAAGGGATGCTACAGGTATCAACTCATCAATTGCTTTTCTAGTATGTACTTGCTGGGCTGGGCTGGCAGTACAGTATATAACCGCCGAGGACTGACACTGACAAGAATAACTAATGAATTTCCGCAGGGTGAAATTACCCTAGGATGTGTTGATATTGATATCTTGGCTGCTAGATGGGCCTCGACCCTTTTGACTAGATTATAGTTTTCGTAGATTAGACATACTTTAACCGAATAATTAAGTTGACATTAAGAATTGCGTGAGAGAACTTTCCCAGGCGTGAAGATTTGGCTAAGTATCCGTAGCAACGACATCCTCGAACGACGTGAGGCGACGATCGGGCACATACATCGGCAGGACAAGCAGAAAAAGAAAAAAGTTGCCAAGCCCCTAATGATCTACATATCCGTGGGGAGACTGTCTGAAGCAGCGGCAACCTCCCTCATCAAAAGTGAAACGGACGTTTTCCAAGTAAACCAACTTCGCTCGTAAAGGTGTTACAGAGACGCTCGAAATCAGTTGCACCACTTTAGCCTCTCTTATCCTTTCGCAGGCTCTATTTTGAACACGCTGGGGCCGAGGGGGCCGACTCTGCGGTATTGTGCACTGACCCAGGCCCCCAACACCCAACAGTATCCGATGGTCGATGTACGACACTTGGTTGATTCCCCGATCTTGCTTTCCGACACACATTCAACACACAAGATAAGAAGAAGCCATGACATCAGCCCCGTTCAATCCTTTACAGCCCATTGGCGAAAACATCCATTTCTTCCAGCCTCCAGAGCCGCGTGTGACGAGCAGTCCCGCCCTCATTATACTATGTACCTGGCTCGGAGGTGCAACGCCTCGGCGCATCCAGAAATACATCACTGGCTATCGGGCTCTGTACGCCAACTCCGCGGTCCTTCTAATCACTACGCGGATACTGGAAATTAGCGCACTCCCGTTCAGCGTCCTCCACACGCGTCTGGCCCTCGCCCGCGATGTGATTCGGCCGTATGTTGGCTCTGACACAAGGGAAGAAGGCACTGATTCTATTCTGTTACATATTTTCTCACATGGCGGGTGCAATACTGCCATACAGCTGGCTCTCTCGTTACAGACCGATTCCACTCACCCCGTTTCAGAAATTGGGATATATCTTGGTGGTATCATCTTTGACTGCTGCCCTGGCGATACATCTTTGGGCGCGCATACCAGGCTGCCGCACACTCATTACCTCGCTCTCTGCCGGCGCAAACCGTAGGAAAGGCTCTACTTTACCCGTTATCGGCGTCATCAATGGTCTCCAGCAGACGGGGTGGATGAGTTCTGTTCGAGATCTGCGGGAGCAACTGAATGACCCCGGCATCTTTGGGGCGACAGCTGCACGATTACACTTGTGCTCGATGACTGATCAAATGGTTGGATGGGAGGATGTGGTCTCTCATCAGAAAGAGGCTGAGTCTGAGCTGGGATGTGCAGTTAAAGGGGTTGCTTTTCCAGATAGGCCACACTGCGGCTTGTTGAAAGATCATCCTGATCAATACTGGGATGATATTAAAAGGTTCTGGACGGAAAGGGGGACCACGAAACCTCCTGGGTTAACAGACTCTACATCATGCGACGGGCCTCGGAGTCGACTCTGAAATCGACTCTGATGCTAAGCTCGATCAATTATGTGGCGAGTCATAATGTCCAAGCATAAAATAGCACCGTTCTCGTGAAAATTCGTCCATTGGGCTTTCTGAAAGTTGTTCAAAGCATTTCAAAGCATTGATATTATCCCGGATTATGGAACCCAGAACATTGTTATATGTTTCTTCAATGACTAGCTCCGACTAGAAAGACGCAATTCTGAGCCGCATCCCAGTATATCTCCAGGATGAAAGCTTTGATCCTACAACAGTATGATGCTTGATTTAAGAGATTTACTAGATATAACCGTTACTTGCTTATTCTATCCGGTGGAAAGAAATCAAATGTTATTTAGGCATCCATACTGTTTAGGGTTTATCCCTTGACTGACTGGAAGTATTCAGGCATATAATAGACAAAACTGTAGAGTATGAGGCCGTGAAATACGCTGCCCATGTAAAGAATACCCACTGCCCAGTTGGGTGGGACCATCCGTGCGGAGGGATTGAGGACTATACATATGGCAGAGCACAGATTGGACGAGAAACTCAGAATAAACAATCACAAATCCAATTACTCCGTAATATTTTCATTCGGACAAACACTTCACACATATCCACAGACATATTGCACAAAGACTGCCCCTCTTGAGAAGACAATGCACAAAGCAGGGGCAAAAGCGAACGTAAATAACAGCAAGGGGGGAAAAAGCTATCTATGAGAAGGAAAAGTCTGTCCAAGACGCACGTCCAGACCGTAAAAAGACATAAACATCAGGAATATTACTCCAAATCAGAACTCCGGGACCGATCCCACCGGGTACAATAAACGAAAAGAAAGATCGGACACCAGAGATGCAAGGCTGGTGGTAAGCCTGGAAAGAACGCAAGGAGTTGTACAAGGGTAAAAATGCCAGAATGGTCTATACAACGAACGGAAGAAGACTCAACGGAGGATCAGATGCGCGGGAGGAATGTGTTGCGAAGGGCCGCTTAGATTCCCCAGCGGTTGCGCAGTCCCTCTGCCCAACGCTGGTAGAGTACATCGGAGAGTTGTTTGGTGTGTTCCATGCCGGCCAAGTTTTGGCCTGGCATGTTGGAAAGAGGTGATGGTGGGTTGGGTTCAGCCACACTTGACTGTCGGCGACGGTGGCTTTTGAGGTGGGGGTTGTTCTGGGCCAGGACGAGGCGCGGGCGTCCAGGAGAGTCGGGTTGAGGGGATGTGGGAATCATGGTGTTGAGGCGAGGGTCGCTGTGGGACATTAGTATTCCTTCGTTGTCGTGATTGTCGGAGTTTGTGACGTACGCCTGAAGCTTCTCATTCATGATGCGAATGATGTGGTAGAGACCTTCAGGATCGACCATCTCCAGGTCACTCCAGGCCTCGGCCAGCCGAGAAATGGCCTCACGCTTCTCTCCATCGCCAGTGGTAGAGAGGACTTCCTGGCAGGAATGTCCAACAGCCCGGCTGTATGCACGGCGTCCAAGCTGGGCCTCTTTGCTGGTCGGCTCACCAGAGTAAACCTTCGGACTAGAATTCTCATCAAAGCCAGGCGGAACCTTTGGTGTCTCACTAGAAGCCCTGTCCGACACGCGGCGGAACTGCCGAACAGTAGACGGGCTATTTCCATAGCTCAAGTCTAGCCCGAGAGGCTGCTTGATACCACTGGATCGTCGCTTGGTGTTGGCTCGACGGGTTGAAGGTGATCGCTCGGCAGCCGGGGTTCGTCGGACAGTAGAATTGGGTTGGTGCTTGGGAGGAGGCGGGGGCTGAGAAATGTGCATATCTGCCATCAATTGAGCGGGGTCGGTCTCGTTTTCGTCCTCGTCCAGGGTGGTCCAGTCAGTGCCCTTGGGAACCCACATGGATGGGGCCTTGACGGTGTCGAATACCCAATCGTCATCATCGTCTTCCTCAGCGGCAGGTGGCTTTGTGATGGTGTTGCTGAAATCCGTTGTTAGCTGGAGTTGGGGACGATCAGTGTCTGGGGGAACTAACAGGGACTCCGCATAGTATTTGACGTCCTTGGTGAGTCCGCGGCCGGCATCCCAATCCTGTTTGCGATGAATGAGTTCCTGCAGTGCCTCGGGCTTCCCTGCGTTGCGGATAAATTTGTGTCGTAACAGTTCCTTCGCACTGGGACGGCGGTCTGCGTCCTTGGTCAGACATTGAGCAATGAAGTCCTTGAAGGTGTTGCTGTATTCATTGCCCTCCAGTCGCGGGGCAGGCTGCTTCGGAATGAGGAAAAGCACCTTCATCGGGTGGGTGCTTGCATGCGGTGGCTCGCCGTTGATCATCTCAATCGCAGTGATACCCAGAGACCAAATATCCGCCTTGAAGTCGTATCCAGCCTGCTGGATCACTTCAGGCGCCATCCAGAACGGAGTACCCACAAAGGTATTGCGCTGAGACTTGATATTGACCAGTTGCGCGGCCACGCCAAAGTCTGCCAGCTTCACCTTTCCGGTATGGGAGAGCAACACATTTGCAGCCTTGACGTCTCGGTGGATCTTGCCTTCAGCGTGAAGATAGTCAAGACCCTGTAGCAATTCTCGACAGACAATTGCCACATGCGCTTCGTTGAAGACCCCAGGTTTTAACTGCAGCCGGTTAGAGACAGACCCTGCAACAATTGGAAACGAGCAGGTGTAGACCACGTACCAGATCCAGACAGGATCCTCCACCCAAAAATTCCATGACAATCCAGAGCTTGTGACCCTTCAGAAAGCTCGCTTTGTACTGTGTAACATATGCGCTGGCGCAGGTGGCCAGGACGGAGATCTCCTGCTGGATTTCCTGAATATCGTCTTCGCTGGACTCGAGATCGATCTGGGGCGCGGGAATAAGTCAATTGGGCGTGTGCGAAACGTATAGGATGAAAGGAGATACATACATGCTTCACCGCAACAATCTCTCCCGTGGCTGTATCAATTGCCTTGTAAACGACGCCGAAGCTTCCACCTGGTAAACAAAAGATCATGGGTGAGTACATCACATGAAGGAACATTGGAGGAATTCCGGTACTCACTTCCCAACTCCTCCATCACCTGGTAACGGCTCGCCATGTCCTCCGCCATGGTTTCGCAACAATCGGCCTGAACTAGCGATTCCGGTCGGACAGGGCTGCAGCTGGGTTGACCGGGTTCATTCAGGGGGCAACCGGTTGAGCTATGGATTTGGAAGAGCTTTGTTCCAAAGCTATAGCTTCGCGGCAGCAACAGGGAAAGAAAGTGTCGGGCAGCTGGGCACCCAGAATCGGAAGGGGTGGAGCATATAAGAACGACGCTTGTCCAAACAAGCGCGTCTCGCATGGCAACGGATAGTCGCCTGAGGCAGGAAGTGGGGATACGCTAACGTGATGTGGACTAGCGCAGATGCAAGGGTCCCCGTCACATGACACCATATTGTATAGCATCGACTAGTCAAATAATTGAAGTAAATAATTGGCAGCTAGGGAAAGTGTTCGATATTTTATACACTACGTAAACCGTATTTCAAGCTTTCGATCTGTCTAGATGTACTTGTACGGGTTCATAATACCGTTCTGCAGTCCCTGCGTTAGCAACATTCACACGCAGAGCAGTGTCTGTACTCACCGGATCGTAGAGAGCCTTCAATTGCTTCATCAACTTCACCATGGTCTCGTTCTGGCTGTACCCGATAAACTCCCGCTTGGCAATGCCCAGTCCGTGCTCAGCACTGATACTGCCCTGGCGCTTTTGGATCCACTCATACACCCAAGGCTCGATAGCCTTCTCCACCTCCTTGTTGTACTGCCGCACGGCAACGTTCAGGTGCAGATTGGAGTCACCCATATGGCCATAGCCAACAACAGCACGAACAGGGAAAGAGTCATCATCACCGACGAATCCCTTCTCGGTCAGACGTGCCTTGCAGTCCTCCACCAGCTGGTACAGATCGGACAGGGGAATCGACACATCGTACTTGTAAGTGCCACCCAGGTGGCTCAAGGCCTCGGTAATACCCTCGCGCCAGCGCCAAAGGGCCTGGAACTGGGTTTCGTCCTGAGCCAATACACCGTCAGCGACGATGCCCTCGCCCATGACGTTCTCAAGGAATGCCTCCAGCTTGGCCATGTCGTGCTCGGCGTTGGAGCCACTGGTCTCAATCAGACAGTAGAAGGGGTATTCACCCTCGAGAGGGTACTTGGTACCAGCAGACTCATGCACCAAGGCCTGGCTGCGGCCATCCATCAGCTCAAAGGCAGACAGAATTTCAGACAGTTGGCCCTTGGCCTGGAGGAAAGCCTGCTGCACCTGCTCGAAGCTCTCCAGTCCAAAGTACGCAACATTCACGGCCTTGGGGCGCGGGGGACAGATGATGGAGACACCGGTAATAAGACCAATGGTACCCTCGGAGCCGATAAACAGCTGCTTCAAGTCGTAGCCAGTGTTGTTTTTCCGCAGGGTGGACAGAGAGTCGACGATGGTCCCGTCCGGCAGGACTGCTTCGAGACCCAGCACGGTTCCGTGCAAACTGCCGTAGCGCAGCAGTCGCAACCCACCCGCATTGGTAGAGACGTTGCCTCCGATGTGGCACGATCCCTTGGCACCCAGGTCCAGAGGGAAAAGGTGATCGCGCTCGGCGAGGTACTGGTCCGCGACCTCGAGGATCACACCGGCGTCCGCGACCAGGACGCCCGAAGCCTGGTCAAAGGAGCGAATGTTGTTCATGCGCGAGGTATTAATCACGATCTCGTCGAAGACGGGCACGGAACCACCAACCAGACCAGTGTTACCACCCTGCGGCACCACAGCCAATTTCCGCTCATTGCAGTATTTTAGCACCTTGCTGACCTCCTCCGTGCTTCCAGGCTTCAACACCAGTCGTGTGTGGCCACGGTACTTGCGCATCCAGTCGCTGTTGAAGGGCTCGAGATCGTCCGTCGCATCGGAAGTCAGGCCGTCGACCACGGCTGATTGGGAGCCCAGAAGCTCTTTAAAGTGTGCGACATCCTCGGCGGTAAGCTCCCCGAACTTGGGATCGCGCTTGATGTTGGGGTATGCGTCGCTAGTGTACTTGATCTGCTTGTCGGCTCGGACGGTGGAGCTGGCGCTGAAGCTGCGCGCGGCGGTTGCCAGTGGTGTTTGGGGAAGGGCGGGTCGGAGGACGATGCGAGGGCGAGGCACTCGCGCCCGCCGCAAAGCAGCAGAGATGTTCCTGGCACCGGACATCGCGAGGGCGATCGAGATGAGTAGAGAGGAAAATGAAATTTGGAAGTGGATGCCCGGTAATTGAAGAGTGGAGATCCCGCTCCGATCACCGAATCCCAATTTTCAATCAATTGCACCATCGGAGTTGTCGCCGTGAGATGTGCTCGGCGTTTCTCGGAAATCCGGAATTTGTGCTCTCGGGATTCACTTCCATCATGTTGTCACTCGCTATCGATTTCCAGTAGTTACCTGATTTGCTACACGGCGGAATTCAGTATGCGAAGGAGCGGTCTCGAGCCCCGAAAATGGAAACACCGCCCCTTTCGTATTTTGACGGCCGATCTTTTAGCCGTCCACTTCATCCTTGGCCATTGATCCATCATGTTTTAAATAGAGTCCAATTGCCAGATATAGGTGTATAGCTGGATTGAATACTCTCGATGTCTATGGAGAGCCCGTTTGAATCGACAACCACACTATCTACATACCTCAGCACCGTAGGGCTTTCTTATCCTTCTAGAGCTACAAGCCACTCAAGTTCTGCCGGCCCAAGGTGGGCTTCGTAGAGTGAGCTTCGAAAGTCCTATGGCCAGCATTGAGGTTCATTCCATGAACCTTGAAAATTATATAGGAATGCCACTATCAAGCACGATCCGTTAGGCATAATCAGAGCTAAAAGTTCCGGGAGTCGGGACTGGGCTTGGGCCAAAATGTTGGGTAAGCTCCCCAACTCTAAATTAGGCTAATTTCCTCAGCATCATGAAAAGCAGCCATCATAAAGGACACTTTAAAATAACAAGTAGAGTTATAAGAACTTCGAAATTAGGCATAGCAAGCATAGATCTAATAAGCTGTAGCTCAAGCCGTAAACAAACTTCGGCCACGCGAAACCTGACGGCGAGTCAGTTACGTCATGGCACCCCCCGCAACGGACGAGATTCAAATTCTCACCGGCGGACATCTTCGCTTTCACAATTGCCCGAACATGTCTTCCATAGTTCTTGTCACCGGAGCTAGCGGCCTCCTTGGACGCCAGGTCTTCAACACTTTCCAGCACTCGGGGGTTCTCGTCGTCGGACAGGGATATTCGCGTGCAGCCCCGCCAACAATTCTGAGGGCGAACCTGGAGAAGTCGGAAGAGATCAAGGCCCTCCTAGATGATGTCAAGTGAGTACATCCATCCCGATAGATCTTCTCAAGGCACTCGAAGCTCATTCACGCTGCTAGGCCCCACATTGTGATCCATTGTAAGCTACTCAAATAGCCGCCAATCGTGCCTCTCGAGCTGACGCAGGCTGTATAGGTGCGGCGAACAGATCCCCAGACCTATGCGACAAGAACCCGGATCAGGCGCGAAAGGTCAATGTCGACGCCACTCGCGCTCTCGCCGAGGAATGCCAGTCCCGCGGCACGTTCCTTCTCTACATCTCGACCGACTACGTTTTCCCCGGTAAAGAGGGCGAAGCCCCCTACGAGACCGACTCAAAGACCGGACCGCCCAACCTGTACGGCGAGCTGAAGCGTGACGGTGAGGTGGCAGTCCTGGATGCCACTCGTGATAGCGGGTTGGGTGTCGTGCTGAGAGTCCCCGTGCTGTACGGATCCGCCAAGGAGAACTCCGAGAGCGCGATCAACACCCTGTTGGACGCAGTCATGAAGGCGCAGGACGAAAATGCCGGGATTAAGATGGATGACTGGGCGCTACGGTACCCCACCAACACCGAGGACGTGGCTCGCGTGTGCCGGGACATCGTTATCAAGTACCTGAAAGAGAAAAAGCGTCTGAAGGAGATGCCGAGGATCCTGCATTTCAGTTCCGAAGACCGCATGACCAAGTATGAGATCTGTGAGAAGCTGGCTCAGGTGCTCTCGGTACCTCTGCCCGGCATGATTCGCAACAAGCAGGGCAACGACCCCAATGCCAGTGTGCAGCGACCCTATGACACGCATCTGTCCACCAAGGTGCTAAAGGATCTGGGCATTGATGTGCGGACCATGGACTTTGTTGCCTGGTGGTAAGTTTTGTCCAATGTTACTTTGACTCTGATATTAACGATACCACAGGCGGAGAGAGCTGGGCGCATACAAAAAGTAGATGTCTGATATGTTATCAACTGCCCAGGATAGGTACTTAGGTATAGAGCAGATTAATAACTTCACCCAGCCATCCTAGGATGTAAGATCAAGAAAAAAACCAAAATGGAATGAATCCCGGTGGCCCACGGCCATACAAGCAACGACCAATTTCCGATCTCTCTTAGTGCATCTGTGATTTAGGAGTAGGAGTCTCGATAGGAGGCAGGCTCTTCATCCTGCGCAGAATGAATGTGCATGGAAACAAACGGAAGGCTGGAGATGGAGGGATTCAGCCATCCCAGCTCTCAGCTGCAGGTACATGGAGAATCTTCAGGACGATCCCCCACCGGGTGGACCTCGGGTCTATCCACGATGTCGCGGATTCGGGTGGATCCAGGGTCCAAGGCATTGTGTCTCGTACCTGGTGTCCCTGTGCAACACAGATAGACAGATCATCATGCAATGTTCAGTCGGTTGTGAATAGTCGCCGACCGTAGCGCAAAGGGCAGAACACGGAAAGGTCGCAAAACGTTTCCGGCTCCACTCAACCCCTTCTTTTCCTTCCATTTCCGCTCTCTCCAACGCCAGCCCCGACTCCAACTTTCTGATTCCTAATTCCTATGATCTCATGAAACTCTGCCAGGTATGTTCTGTCTGATGTGTCACATACCCTCTACCATCCCAGCCCAAATGCAGCCCAAATCCTGAATGTCACGCGCGCCTCTTAGCTCGTCGTTCGTTTAATGGCCCTGTCGCACTTTGTTCCAGCCTCACCTTGGCACTTTTAATTGCCTGGCTTTTTCGCCGGCCCACCCCCTGATCCTTGATTCCCAGGTCTTGTTGACTCTTGAATCCAGACTTACAACTCATACAACCCAGAATGGGACTGAGCGCATTGCGATCAAAATCGAACTTGACCTGAAATTTTGACTTCGACCCCCACGAGGCGTCTGCGCAACCATGGCGAGGCCCGCCGTGTCTGCTACAGACATGGCGCCGCAGAAAATGTCGCGATATCGGTCCGTCCGGGAGGCCAAGGGTGCCGACTGCCATGAATTACCGGTTCAATCCATCCAGTCGCCCGTGGGCACGACAAACGATCAGAACCCGTCAATTGCAAGAAGCATGTCTCGGTACCGCCGCAATCGCCCCTCCGCAAATAGCAGCACTGTCGCCGCGGCGGCTCCTCCAACCCCGCCAATGCCAGATCATGCCCGCGCACAGGCCCAAGTTTTGCCTCCTTTGCCCGGCGCCAAGCGTTATCCGAGCGCGCCAGATGAAAACGTGCGGGCAAAACACAGGCAGGATGCGATGGCACAGCTCACGGGTGGGAAAGAGACATCACCTTCGATACCATTGCGGCCGGTTAAATCAAAGAAGGGACAGGTTGAGAAAGATGCGGTCAAACCAAGGCCTACTCGCTCAACGCCGGAGGCTCGCAATCTAGAGGATTGCCGAGCCAGCGCACATGCCTCAACCAATGACAATACCCGCAAGTCTTTTCTCCAAAGAGTGGGACTCACAAAGAGCAAAGATTCGATGAAGTCTGACGAGTCCGCCCCCAGGTATATTGGGGTGGGCGGAGGAGGTATCGTCCCTGGAACGGATGCACCAATTTCCGCCGTTAATGCTGGAGAACGCCGAGTCACCGTGCAATATCACAATGCGTCAATTGAACTGCCTGTGACACCATCAACTCAAGTACAGGATCTACTTCTGTCCGCCTCCAAAAAGCTTTCTCGAGATATCGACCCTGAACAGTTCATCATCATTGAATCCTTCCACCAGATTGGTCTGGAGAGGAACATGCGCCGGTACGAGCGTGTACGGGATGTCATGAACTCCTGGGCACATGATGGAGACAACCGGTTGATTGTCATCCCTCCTTCGAGCATGGATGCTCTCGCCCAACTGGATGCTCAGCTCGTTCCCAGCGAGAAGCCCGGTGAGACAAGTGTTTACCTCTATTACTCGCAGCGTCCCGGGAAATGGGATAAAAGATACGTGACACTATGTCCTAACGGTCAGATCACCATTGCAAAGAAGGAGTCTGCCAAAGATCATACCGCCGTTTGCCATCTTTCCGACTTTGACATATACAGACCTAATGCACGGGCTCTTGCGAAGGAAATAAAACCTCCAAAGAAGATCTGCGTGGCCATCAAAAGCCAGCAGAAATCTTCCATGTTTTTGTCTACCGACAAGTTCGTGCACTTCTTCAGTACCAACGACCACGCCATGGCCGACAAGTGGCTCAAAGTGACCCAGGCATGGCGGAGTTGGTATCTGGTCAACAAGATGGGAGTAACCGAGAAGATCGAGCCTGACGTCTCACTTCCAACGAGATCTCTGACGAACCGGCTCACTGGTGATTCGGGGCCACGCCCGTCGACTTCCAAGGAAACCTACTCTCAGAAGAAGAGCAGCCGTGATCATGCCCCACCGCCATCCTCCTTCCCTAAGGACTTGGCTATCGATACCGCCGTCGGCGGCCACGGCCCCGCTCCGAGAAGACCCTCCGAAGAAACGGAGACTACCACCTTTTCTCCCGCCGGGTTGCTTGGTAGAACTTATACACAGCGGAAGAGGGCAATGCATGAGAGAGAAGAGAGAGAAAAGCGAGCGAAGGAGCAACCCTTCACGGAACAGGGTCTCCTTAACGAGAGCCCTGTTTTCTCGCCCGAGCGCTCGTCGAATCACCAGAACAGCCGCTCAAACACCATGACCCGTGCGCCGGATGGTCTCGGTCGGTCCTTGTCTGCCAGCCAGAAGCCCAAGCCTCTCGTTGACCTGACACCGGTTTTCCAAGAACCACCACAGCACACGCGCAAAGGTCGTGGTGTGACTGTGGAGCCCGGCGTAAAGCTTGTCGACGCTGCCACTGGACCCGAGTTCGCCGTTAGTACGGTGGCTATCCCGTCTGCGACAGCATGGCGACGACCATCTGCCGAAGTGTCCTCACAGACCCCTTATCGCTCCAACACCACTCGCAGCATACGCCAAACCTCGCAACCACACAAACCCTCGCAGATGAGCACTCCCGAGGGCAGTCCCACCGTCCCGCCCAACCCCTTTCAGCCCAACAGCCTACTGGCTTCCTCCAACAGAGTGGCCGGCCAGAGCAAGCCATTCACAGGGCGTGGCGTGGCAACAGGCGACCGTAACGCCACGCAGCCGTTGCTAGACATGTCTCCTGAAAACCCATTTGCAGAGGGCAGTCTTCTACGGAAGCTGTAACCGCCTTTCTGTGTTTTACGACTACACGAATTTTTCATGTCTCCCGGCGTTTGGTCTCGATTCTGCTTAAGCTTCTCATAGATTCGACAGAAAGCGTCATGACTTCATTTGTCAGATTAACGAAGTACGCGAGGTTGCACGTTCTTTTCTTATACTCTCGCTCAGGAACCCCCGCATGTTTCATGTTAAGAGATACCCATTTGTGGATAATGTACGAGTCATAAATACCGGCGTCCCTTTCGTAACTGTATCACGCCCGAAGAGTAGAAAGAAAACTGACGAAGCACCTTCAAGTCAAGCATTACCGTATTGGATCCATCTCTGGACCCGCGGCTGAGTATTATCATTATAAAGTACATTCCATGTCATCCAACCATTGAACCCCAAAGCACCATTATCAGCAAAATCCAGCATAGTGATATAGTACAGCAACCCCAGAAACCACCAGAAACACTATCCTCAAACGGCCTGGTAAACCTTGAAGCTCCCAAACTCCCAGAACGCGTCCGCAAAGGCAGTCGGGTTCTGCGCCACGTAATCCGTGCAAGTCGAAGGACAATTGTACATCTGGTCATAGTACTGCGGCTGCGCAGCGAGCTCACCGCACAGGTCGATATTGGCAATGATGTTCTGGTTCCGGAAGTGCGAGGGGATGTCGCATTCCGTGCCGGGGAAGTCGGCCAGCGCGGTGCCCCAGGTCGAGGGGTCGGGTGTGCCGGTGGAGTCGGTGATATCCGCGGGGACGGAGTCGCGAGGGAAGAACCAGGTGCGAATACCTTCATTGCGGACTTCAAGGGCGTAGATCTGGTCATCGGGTCAGATACCTGTTTCGAAGAGAAGAGGGAAGGGCGGGAGAATGACTTACGCCGCCGCCGTTCTTGTTCAATGCTGCGCCGTAGGTCTCGGGACTTCCTAGGACGCTGCAGCCGGCGTTGCCGTTGGTGCTATTATCGCAGGTGTCGTAGATGGGCTGTCCCGTCTCTTTGCGCTTGACATTCATCTTACATCCGGACGTGGTATGCAGTGAGACCTCGTTGCCGTGCGAAGCTTCGTTGGTCGATTCAAGGATATCGATTTCGCCATTCGCGGGCCAGCTAGCTCCGTCCGTCATCCACAGGGCCGGCCATGTACCACAGCCGTGAGGCGTGTGTATGATGTCGAAGACGAAGAGACCCGTATCGTAGGCCTTCTTCGACTCGATGCGCACCGAGTTCCGGCCTCCGATGGCATTGGGCGTGAACGAGTCCACCCGGAGGATGGCTGAAGTGTCGGTGGCATGCGTCAGGTTGAGATTCGAGGCGGCTTCTTCGTTTACGTAGACGACGAAGCCATTTGTAGGATCCTGTCCGGTGAAATAGTTAAATTGTTCGAAGAACGACGACCCGGCGTATGTATCCTTTAGTTGGTATTTCAAGGGACTGTAGTCCGGATACCGGTTCGATTTGACACCTTCGATGGCGCCGACGATAACAACCACGATGATCACTATGATGGCGCCAGCAGATATGAGTTTCTTTCGTGTTGACCAGCCTCGTGGGTTGTACCACGGCGTGGCCGGCTTCTTCTCTGGCGACTCGGACACCGGCGCCACCGGCGCCTCGGGAGTCTTGGGGACATCTGTGGGATGCAGATGTGGAAACTTCGACGCGGCACCGCTATAACGATCGAGGTAGCCTTGAGGGAGCTTTGTGCCTTCCATAGTTGTGTTTATATCGGGGATTTGGATAAACGAGCGTGATGAATGCGGTCGTGAAGGATTGAATCTTGACTAGGTGATGGATATGTCATGAGTCAGGTCAGCAAACCTTAGCGACTTAAGTATGGCATTATCTTTCGGTGTTGATGCCGTCATGACGGACCCTGGTATGTACAAGTGCGCTCGGAGAGGATTAGCGCCGATCATTTCAGGGCGCGACCCGTTTGCGAAAGTATAAACCATAAACACGACCACCCTAATCGGCCTAGTCCGTGACAATATTGGTTTATTCAATTCGAAGTTTCCAAGCTTTTCCTTAATTATTATTCTTTTCTTTTCTACAATGTTCCTGTCGAACCCCCAACCCCCTGCCGGACACGCGACACCGCCTGGGCATCCGCAATCGGAAAGGAATGCGGGATTCCGCACGCGGGGAAGAGCCGAAAGACCGTGGCCTACCTATACGTAAGTAAATGACCAAAATGGTCTGACGTGAATGATGAATGCGGCATCCAATAGTAGATCATCAATATATCCAATGTATGCAACAAAAAACAAGCCATTAGCAATGACGTATATGCCCAAATAACGCCGAGCCTCTGTATAGATACAAAATATGTCCAAAATATGTCCAAAATATGTAAAACCCGCACTATCGAGCGGAGCGCATGGTCGACGATCGGTGAACGATGTCGCCATTAGGCGCAGGCTGCTGGGTCTGCCAGTCGTAGCTCGCTGTGCCCGTCGACATGCCGGCAGCCCGGTCCCGTGCATTGGACAGGGTCCGTGACTGCGGGCGACCCATGGATTCGCCGCCGCTGAGATTTGAAGCGCGTCGGCGCATGCGGCGTTCGGAATCAGCAGCCTCGCGCTTGTTAAGCGCGTCGGAAGGTAAAAGGACAGCACGGTCCAGCGAGTACGGTAGACCACGGTGGCGACCACGGATTTGCATGGCGATGATCACCAGCTTGGACACCACGTTAAACTGACCGGAGAACGACGTGTTGACACCGGGGTAACCGAATGACAGACCAACGGTACCGTAGGCAGAGACAACCTCAAACAGGACGTAGAAGAGCTGGAAGTTATAGTTGTCGGCCTCCAAACGGGGCCCCTCTGCGATGGCAATGACGAACAGCCCCAAGAACACGTACCACAGGTCAAAACTCAGCTGGCGCCGCAAGTGAGCTCCAATGTAGCTGGGTGCTGTCTGATCGTCCTCATCGTCACCCTCTTCTTCGCCGGCGCTGTAGATACCCAGACTCTTTTCCTCGTACACGTTTGTGCGTCGCATGGAGATTGCAATTGGGAAAACGGAAATGTACATCATGATCAAGTACGAGACTTGAATAGCAGGGTGCAGGTCCGACAGACTCACAATCCCAAAGCCAGCAGTACGTGTAGCTGCGGCTTGGAAGAAGCCGTCAAGGACTCGGATACCTGGTGGAAGTGCAGTCACGGTAGAATCGCTCAACTGCAGGCTGTTAGTTGGTACAGTTATGAATAAAAGCGTGTTCAAAATAAACTCACATCCAGGATAATGAAAAAGATCACGTCGATGCCGTTCAACGCCGCAAGAATGGCAAACAACCACCAGGTGGCGTTCCGAGGGAATAAAAGGGTAAAGCAACGACGAGGATGATCAAGAAGGAACTTGAGCTCTTCCCAAAGAGCCGTTCCCGGTCGAGAAATTTTCGAGAGAATCCAAATGACAAACCGAAGCATACAAGGAAATGCCGTGTTGCCGATGATGATCAAAAAGGACATAAGCAGCAAAGGGAAGACGGCCTTCTGGAAGGAGTACATCGAGTCCGGCGTCAAGGTAAAGCCCAAATCGTTAAAGGCAGAGGCAGCGGTGAAGATACCCCACCATGGTCGTCCAAGTCCATCTTCCCTTACCACATTGCCCCATGAATCTTCAGTCATGATCCAACCGACTAGGGATACCATGCCAAAGATGTGGAACCCTAGATAGTAAGTAATCAATACAACGGCCAGGGTCTTGAGCGCGCGGTATTCAATACCGCCCAGCTCATCACGCTGCTCCTCGGTCAGATCGATAAAGTTGGAGTTTCGGGCCACTGTCGCATTCCAGCTGAGATACGGCTGGGTTGTGTTGTCTCTCTCCTGCGTCAACGACCGCCAAATTCCCCGGGCTGTGTTCCGCGTGGTCGCATTACCCAACCCTCCGGTAGCCTCATTCACATCCTTGGTGTCTCGTACAGTCGGCCTCGTATCCAAGCGGGGGAATGTACTTCCACGGGTGCGCGTGCGCGGCATATCAGGTTCGTTGATGGTGATGTGCGGCCCTTCCATGGGAGCGACGTGATCGTTTTCGTCCGAATACGTAGAGCTCAGACGGCGATTGGACCGGGGACTCGGGGGCTGAACAGGTTCGTTCGTCTCATCCTCGCCGTCTTCCAACGTTTCGGGAACTCCACCCCGGTCGTATTCGCGAGGACTGGGGATACGTAGAGCGCCTTTGTTCTTCCGTTGGTTTTCCAAGAAAGCGATGTGTTGTTCCGGGTTCAGCTGCGTCGGTACCCTCAAGCTGCCCAACCCGAACCGGCGTTCCATCCGATCATCCTGGGAGTCCTCGAGGCTGGATTTACCGCTTGCCTCGTTACCGGGGCTTTCGGACTCGGACTGCGCATCGTCGGCCGGCTTGTTCACGGGGTCGGGCAATCGTTCCCCCCGCGCATCGCCAGCATTATCCCGGAGCACGACGATGGGGCGACCGCTGACTCCCAGCTCCGCGCGATTGATTTCGTCGCTTCCCTTGCCTCGGCTGACGGTATCCATGCGAGAGCGGGTCGAACGTAAGGCGCGTGCATCTCGGACCACGTGCTGGAACCTTTTTTCGAACCAATACAGGCGAATGAAAACCAGCGCACCGTGGATGAAGATCGGAGTGCAGAGAATTGTAATTATGTAGAGCACGATTTGCTGGTAGAGGCGTAGCTTGTTCAGGTCGACCGTGTTCAGCCCGCTCTGGGTGGCGGCACCGGCTGACAAAAAGAGGGCATCGATATAAGCGAGTTTGCTACCGGGGTAAAGGATGACGGAGCCGATGAGCACCCAGGAGATGATGTAGGTATAGTGGAGGAAGATGAAGTTAAGGTGCAACTGGTTGAGTAGCGGGATGCGCTGCTTGATCCCATTCGCCCGGTGGAAGAAAGCTGAGCAGCGACGGATGAAAGTTGAGTACATGGTATTCGAAGGTACACGGCGTCGCCGATTCCAAGCGGAGGCCACCGTCCGCGAAGGTGAAGTGCCGGGAAGGAACTGTTCGAAGAGGGGAAACTTTTCGGTCCTGTCGTGGCCGTCATTTAGCTTCACTCGGCCACACCAGACCGGGGAGACATACATGTGTAATGGCAAATCGCTGGGACTCGTGCAGGAGCTCGTGCAGGAGCACGGGCAGCACCGTGGTTAGCCGCGTGGTATTGGGCCACAGTAAAGATAGGAGATCGAGGACATGGCGTAGATGAGTGAAGGAAATTCTAAACTAGGAAATGGAAAAAGAAAAAATACACTGGAAACGAAAGGAGCAGAAAAAAGGCGCAAACGGAGATTGTCACGGATGGTAAATTACGGTAAAAACTGCCAAAAACGTGCACCGTCGATCGCGACTTTGCGTTTTCCGCCGTTTTCTGCCGTGGCGATACCCGAACTCGGACGGGAAAATGAGTTTTGATTTATTTCCTATCTTCTTTACTGCGTACGGAGTAGACGGAGCTGCTTGCACTTATATATCTGCCTAGTTGAGAAAAAGGAGAGTTATCCACCGGGCTGAAAGCCAAGCTTTTGGCGCGGTCTCGTTGAGTCGAGACTCTTGAAACATCCCTCCACTCAAATCGCCGTGATCCTAGAGAGTATATCTTTCCCATTATTCCGATCTTGACTGCACCCAACTGCGTCTTCATGCAGCCCGGGCTGAATCTGTCTCCTGCATCTGCCTCGGTCGGATACACTGCAAAGCGTGCGCCCTGAAAGGGAAAGTGGGCTTCGTCAGGGGAGAAATTGACCCACTTTTCATTCCCCGACCATCGTGGCCCGTCCCTAGCCCGTCCTTTTGATACTCCGTTCCAACGGCCTACCATGTGTCGGGGATTAGCTCGACCTTGCTTCCCTGCAGATGCTCGAATTCTCCGTCGATCTAACATGAGAATTTCTCTAGTGGCTGGTCTCTCTGGTGGACCCACATTCCGTGTCTTAAACAATCCATTGACTGCCGCATGCCGAGTATCACGCAAGCTTTATCAATGCAGCTCTATCGACAGGGATATCGGCGATAAGCCAATATTAGCTGTCTTCACCGACTCGTGCTGCATAACTCTGCGAGAGCTCGTCCAGAATTCCCCGAATGGGAGTCTTGGATCTTTGGATATGTGCAAAGGCCCTTGACCGATTCTCAGACCAACGTCAATGCCGATGATCACAAAGGAAAACAGTCGAGAACCGGGATATCGCTCTTTGCGCTGCCGACCCGGTCGCTTTCTCAATACCGACTAGTGGCTGAGCCTGTCCTATTTAGACCTGGAGATATCCAGCATCAACATCTCGTTCGTTAGTGAGCCGTTGACACGCATTCCCGTCGGCCATCCAATCAGTAAACGTCCGATGGTAGATCTCGCTTGTCCTAGAGTGATGGATATATGCCCATCTATCTACGAGATTTTCCCTGCCGGGTGAGGCTTTCCTATTCTAGCTGCCGCTGCTTTGTGAGGGCGCTCAGGCTCAGGCTCAGTGAGTAAATCTCATCACTGGCTCAGGCCCAGTGATCATGTTCCCGCGCCGAAATGTCTTCGGCTTGCCACCCCTCGGCCGCGAAGGGCCGTGGCAATGGGCCTGTAACACCTTTTGGGTCACCCTAACCATCGTATTTGGACATCATGTATTTTGTTGAGCGCTCCGTAGATACATGCGGGACTTAAGAGGTGGGGCCGTCTTTGATGGATCTCCCAGGGTATACCCCGTCTCATGCATGTCCCTTGCCTAAGCAGATCTTCTCGGGAAGGATTGTCTTGAGAGAGCAAGATCAGGAATAAGGCATTCTGTAGAAGGCCTTACGATGACTAATTTCTTGAAATCCTAAGTCTCTCAAGAACCCGACCACGTGAAGGTCTACCTATACCTTTGATTTCGTTTTGACTACCTCGAAAAGACTTACCTAGGTGTCTCACCGAAGTACAGACAATTGACTCGTCATAAGATGAATAAGCTGTATAACTCTTATTTGTTGTCAAGGGACGGTTCTCAGACTCGTGGCGCAGGCAGTACCCTGTTTAGGAGGCTGACTGTTTGCTATGATAGGTTTCATGACCACAAAAGAAGCCCCACCGAGAGCCGGAAAATCAGGGACCACCTCAAAGTTCTAGAACTTGATTCGAAAATAGTCGGCGATGGCGACACGTCAAGCCCGACTGGAGTCGGACTCGGAGAGGCAATGCGCCACCGCGGATGCCGATACTTACTCCATAGAAGGCCTTAACAACGCCATCGCCCCACACGTGCACCGCCCGACAGCTTAGTGATCCACCATCGAATAGATTGTTTTCTATTTCAGTCGACCAGGCTGCAATCCTGAGATCATGGCTCCACTGTCCACTCCTTCTATTACGCGTCATCCTGGACCCTCGATATCTATAAGAATGTACCCCGTTTCCATCAGCTAGTTCTCATCATTATCACCACAAGTCTCAATTTCTCTCAAGTGCGTAACACGCTCCAACACAAAGCGACGCTACATTAATTTGTCTGCACTCGTTTCTGAACAACCTTCATAAAAACGGAATTACCTGACCGACTTATCACAATGCACTTCACTGCTCTCGCCGCCATGACTCTTCTGGGCTCTGCCTTCGCTGTGCCCGCTCAGAACCACGTCGCTCGCTCGGAATCTTCATCTACCGTCTCCGTCATTCCAACCCCATCCTCGTCGGGCTCTCTCATCTCTTCTGCTCCGGCCGTGCAGTCAGCCGAATCGAAGTATTTGGCAGACTACTCCAGCTATCTCTCCGCGACTGGAGCCGCCCAGTCATCGTTTTACAGCAAGTTGAACCCTGACCTCCAGGCTATCCAGTCCGCTCAGGCTGCGGCTTGGTCCTCTTCGATCCCCTCGGCCACTCCTTCTGCCCAGCTTCACTGAACAAGTGCAGTAAATGAAGACTTGGCTTTTGGAATAGACGCTTGATGAAACTTTATGGGAGTTTGTTTGTATATTTTGATGTAACTAGAATTGGTGCCAACGTACACCTAGACCATGGCATGATTTATGCCCACAACGAATTGATCCATTTATTCCCTACTCTGTTTCTCGTATTTCTCTTTGGTCTCTGCTGGCATTGAAAGCTGCTTTATAGTTCAGTGAAACATTTCACGTGACCGCGCCGTTTGGAGAATGTCCTCGAGCCCCGCCTCATCACTCGATGATAGCACGACGTCTTATCGCCTCGTTGCCTAACAGAAGCAATATTGTCTTGAAGCCCACTATGACATCTGCCCTGCAACCCTTACTCTGGCAGCGTGATACCGGGGCATCCCACCGGCAACTCTTTTCCAACTCCGTGGAAGAGCCTCTCATCCCTAGGTGGAGAAGATCAACGGTCAGCTTCTTAAATTCTCGATGGGGTCATTACCTTGTGCTCCTGCTGGTTACCGTCGACGTTTGTTGTAGCTTTTCGGAATTTCTTATCAAGCTGCACGTCTGCGAGCTGAAGCAGAACGGTTACCGCGTGGACCGAAAATGGGGAATAACTGAAGAGGCCCTAAGCGTCGCCGGTCTGGTGATTTCATGTCTTTTCATGGTAGAGTTGATTGTGTCAATTCTCGCCTTTGGAATGGGGTATGTCTACTCTGACAGCTTTAGTCCTCGGTTTCTATTATTGACCCGTCTACCGCGCCCTTTCCTGAAACCGTATGCACTCTGGCCGCGCTGACAATATGAACCAGCTACTTCTCGGACTGGTTCCACATTTTTGATTCACTTGTGATCCTTGTCGCCTTCGGCATCTCAGTCTCACTTCAGGGCATAGTAGAGGAAGTGGGCTCTCTCGTCGTTGCTTTGCGTCTCTGGCGCGTGTTCCAGATCATCGAGGAGTTAAGCTCCGCCAGTCAAGATACGATGGAACAATACGAGCATCAGATAGAAAACCTTCGCCAAGAGAATTCCAGTCTCCGACAGAGGTTGAACTTGCATTCAGGAGTAAATGAAGATATGGCATAAGCATTCTTCTAATCAAGACTATCTCACTTCGCGAGGCGGGAGACTTACTATCACCAATAATTCTTTCACAATTAACGTTAGATTATATCCGTTAGTGCGGATGAATATTCTGGTTTGAATACCCAAACGCAAGTGTTATATACAAAGTAGATACTAATCAGGTCACATTCCCGTAGTAGAGATTTTAAAAGTTTCATTTTCAATTCGAAGATGATTTGAAGGGATGAGATATGGGGTGGTAGAACTGCGTTCATGAGAAAAATCTCAAAAATCGTTGCAAGTTGATACACCTCGGCTCTATAGAGCTAAATGTCTTTGACAGATCGATGTCTTTTAGGGACTATCAAATATTCAAATAATCTGGTTGTTTTCGATCCTCTTACTCTCGCAGCGATATTGACACCTTGTCAACGACAGCGTTTTGGCTACGGCCATCCCAGTGCATCCCAGTGCACCTTATTATTGGCCGATGGCCTCCCACAGAAAACCGAGCGGCTCAGCCGGATGTGGCCATCATCACAGGCACCGAACTTTCGATCAAAGAATCCATTTTTTCATTCCCGCGATTAACTTCATCTGTTCCCAAATATTACTGAAAAGGGCTGATTTCACTTGCCCGGTCTACGAGTGGGTGGTACACTCTACATAATGGCATCAACAATCCACTGGATCCGCAGACACCGGGCGGCGTCCATCGTGCTAGTCACGATCACACTGCTACTCCTTCAAATTTTATCGTGGAAGATGCGCCAGGATGAATCATTTATCGTCCCGACTGTCCCCATCAGCAGTCACCCAGTACAGGCCAGTACCAACTTTACTCCGCCCTTCCGCACCAGAGGCCGACACATCCTGGATGCACTGGGGACGCCCATCAAACTGGCTAGTATCAACTGGTATGGCGCAAGCGACAGAGACTTTGTACCGGGTGGACTAGACGTGCGGCATCGTGACGAGATCGCACAGTTGATCCTTGATTTGGGGTTCAACAGTGTGCGATTACCGTACGCCGACGAGATCGTGAGCGAGAACGCGGTGATTGGGATTGAGGTAATCGCGGCAAATCGGGATCTGTTAAACGGCGCGCAGGAAGGGCTGCCACTTCGGGCGTTGGACGTATTTCACGCCGTCGTGGATAGCCTGACGGCGGCGGGGTTACTGGTCATCGTCAACAATCACATCACGCAAGCAACATGGTGCTGTGGAATCAACCCTTGCGACGCAAGGTGGTCGAATGACTGGTTCGGAGGTCAACTATTGTGTCGCATCTCACAAACCGAAGAAGATTGGATTCGCAACTGGGAGAGGGTGATGCGGCCGCTGGTGCAGAACCCCCTTGTACTGGGAGCGGACCTGCGAAACGAAGTGCGCGCGCTCTGGGGAACGATGCACTGGGAAGAGTGGGCAAGTGCTGCCGAAAAGGCGTCGGAGCGATTGCTGGCGATGAATTCGAACTGGCTCATGATCGTGGAGGGTATATCATCAGCCAACGACTTATCGGGGGTGCGCGAACGGCCCCTGCAACTCAGCGTTCCAGATAGGGTGGTTTACTCGGCACATGTTTATAAATGGTCAGGCTGGGGTAGTCTGCGCCCCTTTGGTGGACGGTCATATGAAGACTTCGCAGCGGAGATGTGGAAGAACTGGGCTTATCTGGTAGCCGAAGACACGGCTCCCGTGTGGGTGGGTGAATTCGGCACGCCTGATGACCAGACGGACGGCGACCGCAACTACTGGCGTCATCTGGTGCAATTTTTGAGTCAAGTCGATGTGAGTTGGGGCTATTGGGCGTTGAATCCACGCAAAGCGACGGGCGAGTGGGAAAGCTATGGGTTGGTGGGCGATAACTGGGACTGGTCGAATACTCGATCTCATGATCGTCTTGCAGATTTGCAGCGCTTGGGACTGAACTTGGGAGAAAGATATTCGTGAACAACGACCGGACATCCTCAGGGTCTCCCACGCCTTGTCTGTACTCGCAGTGATTGGCTGCATCGGGGATGCCGGTGGGGAGGCCGTGCACGGTGCATCCAATCACACGCCACAAAACAGTCGATATCCGCCAAGCTTTTGGATGGGGCTCCACTTTCACAGTATCAAAGTACCTGGTCGTTGCTGATGCCCATTTGCCTGCTCCGTGATGTCTGATTCGCTCCCTCGGTCAGCTCGTGTAGTCCTCAGGTACAGAGTTCCATGTAGATCAATCGAAGGCTTTAGGCAACCCTCCTCGAGAGGCCCCTTTTCACTCGGCCTGTTCCCCGTTCTTCCTCTTCGATAGCTTTTTGGTTTCTTTCCGTGTTAAGCCTCCGTCAAGATGTTAGGCTGGATAACTCGCTGCCTGCCGGGCTTCAGCATTATTGGCTTGGTGCTGTTGTTGGTCTGCGCCTTCTCCGATATCCTCAAGTCCGAGCTATGGAAGAGCTACTTCCCTCCGTCCAACAACCCCGCGCAGGGGGGCTTTTGGGGTGGCATGAACATAGCACAGAGGATCTTCGTCGTATATGCTGTGCTCATTCATATACATATGCTCGGGTTTACCTTCCGTCTGGGCTGGTCCATCTTCCGAGCCACCGGAAAGGCCAAAACGGCTCTGGAGAGACGCATCTGGTATACTCCCCTCCCCTCGCCCCAGTCTGAGGGCGAAGACTATATTGAACAACCGATTTCGCCAATTTCCATGACATCTGTGGACTCCCTGATCTCGAAAAATCTCAAGACAGACGTTACCGTCAACGAAGTTGTCGAGGAGGAGCTAATCCATGCTATCATCCTGCCCAACTATTGCGAAGACCTCCACACGCTCGAGACCACGCTCAAAGTCCTGGCAAGTCATCCACGGGCCAAGTCGCAGTATGAGATATACCTGGCTATGGAACAAAAGGAAGACGCATCCTCCGACAAAGCTGGCCACCTGGTGTCCAAGTTCGAAAAGTCTTTCCTCCATATCTGCAGCACCTTCCACCCGTCGGGCATCACGGGTGAAATTGCTGGAAAGAGCTCAAATGTAGCGTTTGCGGCGCGGCGCATCGTGGAAATTCATCGCGATGAACTGAATGAGGATTCTTGTAATGTCGTGGTCACCGTCATGGATGGTAAGTGCCTTGGGACCTCCGAAGATGATAGACCCTAACGATAAATAGCCGACACCCATCTCTCGCGCGACTATTTCACCGAGATTCGTCGACTGCATTATGCCCACCTAAGCGAGGCAGACCGATCCCTCTACTGCTGCCCGATTATCTTTGATCGCAACTCCCACGAGAGCCCCGTTTTGGTGCGATGTGCAGATCTGCTCTGGGGCTTTGCTGGATTGTCGACCATGTACCCTGGAACGATGATCTCCATACCAACCTCCGTGTATTCGCTTCCGCTATCCCTGGCCGAGAAGGTCGGCGGATGGGACAGCGATCCGACCGCCATTGGTGAAGACATGCACATGCTGCTGAAGTGTTACTTCGAGACTGCGGGCAATGTAATCTCCCGTGTGGTGTACGTCCCCGCAAGCCAGTGCAATGTGTCGAGTGACCGTGGCCATGGCTGGAGGCGTTCAATGGACACCTTGTCTGCGCGGTATCGCCAGGCTCTCCGACACATGTGGGGAGCTCTGGACTCGGGCTTCGCGGCACGTCGTTCATTGGGATATCTCCGTTTTCACAAGCGATGCTTGTTCCTTCGCCCTCGACACTTTGCTCTGTTGGAACTCCTGTACGAGGCACATTTTCTACCATGTCATTTGACCATCATCATGCTGTTCTCCGTTATATACACCCTCTGGACACCCGCCACGCAGATGCATCCCACCCTCGCATGGGCATTCTCCGTCACTGATATAGTGCGAGGGATGTCATTTGTTGGCATGAATATCTGTCTTGCTTTATATGAGCGGTGGCACACACTCTGCCTCAACGCTCGCATGCGCGATATGCGGGAAGCCAATCTGCCCGATACCGGCTGCTCCCAGCGTGTCTGGTACAAGCCCCAATACCTGCTTGATCGTATCGCCTTCCCGATCGCAGGCACCCTGTTCGGTGCCGTTCCAACCATCCACGCCGTATTCGCACACTTCTTCACCGACCGGTTGGTCTATCGGGTCAGCAAGAAGCCCACCTTCAACCTGGACGCGGTGGCATTGGTATAAACGAGACGTTTCGACGCCTGTATCGTTCTTCTTTCTGCATGGTATACGTAGACCTAATGTGTATAGTCTTAATCATCTGTTCGTACATAGTTAAACGTCAAGTAATGATAGAACTCGGCGCGGGGGAGTTCTTTCTCGGCGCTGTAATTCGTCCATTTCACCGCGCCCCACCGTCTCCAACGAGTTGGAGTCGCTCGACTATCAGCGCGGCTTCGTATATAATTAATTTTACTCACGTTCTACCGGTATTGTTTAGTGCTTTTTGACCATTGCCCCTGTACATTGATTCAACATGGCACCTACTCGTCGCGTCGCCATTATTCAGTGGCATATCAAGGTACGCTCCCGACCCCAACCCGTTATCTATGACGCCAACGCCAATCGCCGTACAGGAAGTGGCTATTGAAGACAACCATGCAGCTGCATGCAAGTACATCCGCGAAGCTGCCGCCCAAGGCGCAGAACTGGCCGTTCTCCCTGAATACCACCTCAGTGGCTTCGTGCCTGCCAACCCTCTCTGGGCAGTCCAGGCGGGCGAGTCTGCCAAATACCTCGCTCATTACCAGGCACTGGCCAAGGAGCTGAAGATCTGTCTTGTACCGGGGACCATTATCGAGAAGGAACAGGGTCCCAATGGAACGGAGCTGTTCTGGAATACGGCGTACTTCATTTCCAATGACGGGTCTATTCTCGGCTTTTATCGCAAGAAGAACATCTGGCACCCTGAACGCCCAACGTTGGCCTCGTCCGGACTAGATCGCCACGTCGCCATTGACACGCCGATTGGCCGCGTGGGCATGCTGATCTGTTGGGATCTCGCCTTCCCCGAGGCATTCCGCGAGTTGATTGCGGACGGTGCGGATATCGTGATTATTCCCACTTTCTGGACACCGCACGACGCTTCACTCGAAGCGCGCTCCTTCAATCCCGATGTAGAGGCGCTGTTCCTAGACTCGACTCTGACTGCCCGCTGCTTCGAGAATACCTGCGGTATCATCTTTGCCAACGGTGCTGGTCCCGGGGAGGATTTCCTTGGTCTTTCGCAGGTCACGATGCCTCTCGTCGGGCCGATCGCTAAGATGGGCAATGAGGAAGGTGTGCGGGTTGTGGATATGGATTTGGGGATTCTGGATGTCGCGGAGAGGAACTACAAGGTGCGGCAGGATATAAAGAAGGATGATTGGCATTACGTGTATCGGCATACGGTGAATCGATAAGTTAACTGCATTTTGTATCTTCTATTCCATGTGTATATAGTTTGTTGCTAGCCTGATGATGAGGAATCGGACAAGGAAACCCTGGAGACTGAGGAACGTGCATAACGAGGTGTAGGGGCAGAATGCCCTACACCCCGGCCTCGTCCTTCGAGTCACCACGAGATTCAATGCTCGGAAAGTTTCAAAAAGAACAAATATATTTGAGTAGATTCTAAAGCAAGTCGTAGAGCAGTAACAAATCATTAATTATGAACTCCCCATCAAGGACAATCAAATGCCATTAGACATCCCGGAATCGCTAGACTCTCAAGGCCAATGGTTCTAAAAGGGGCCCAGGAAAAAGGCAAAACGTGGCGACGGTGCGACGGTGCGAAAGTACGAATATTGAATATAGTCAAGATTTGCGTCCGTTGCAAAGTCACAGAATAATGGTCCAACTCCGCCAACGCGAGAAGCTCAATCATACAGTCGAAATCTCCTTCCCGGAATGCTCGTCGCATGTCCGAGTTCACTGCACCTGGCTGACGATCTCGCTGGCGCGGCCGAGGCTCTCCACCATCTGCTGGCACTCCTTCCGTCGGCGCACGGTGTAGTCGCTCTCCTTCAGCAGATCATCCAGCTCGTTGTTGCGGTACATGTTCTCCAGCAGCTCGCGTTGCATCTCGTCCTTGGTGAATCTGGATAGTGTTAGTACGTGGGGGTATCAAGGTGAATCGAGGTAATACGTACTGCACCAGTGTGTACATGACGGCCTTGGGGACCATGTCGATCATCGTACGCTTCACGATGTTGAAGTAGGAGGTGATGAGGAGCTCTGTTTGGGGTTAGAATAGTACATTGCAGAAAGAAAGCGGGCAGACTTACTGATAACCTCAACTTCGGTGGATTCCCGTTCAGACAAACTGGCAGAAGCCTTGAGCGTGGGCGGCGGGGCCTCCATGGCGGCCATCTTCTTCTTGTTCTTAGAGGCCCAGAAACTGCCGAAGAACCCGCTGCCGTTTTGGGCCTCGCCAGTAGTATCCAGAGAAGGGCTCTGGGCGCGGGCCGGCAGAGGCTTGCCGGTCTTGGGGTCGACCTGGGTGGGCTTCGCGGCTTGCTGGCGGTCGTTCACGATGGCCATGGCCTGTATCAAGTTAGCTTTTCCAGCCTGTCATTTCAAAATCAAAAGGTTCCTTACGCGTTGACCGTTGAGGAAATCGGGGTGACCGGTGTTAATATAGGTGGCCTCCATAGCGATCAAATCCTTGACCAGCTTATTGGTAGGATCCATGCACTTCTTGAAGAAGGCAATGACCACGGCGTGGAACTTCTCCTTGAGCATGGGGTACCGGCGGAAGAGGTTCTTGTTCAGGAGCTGACCGAGAATGCGCACCAGCTCGTCGTAGACCAGCGAGATACACTTTGTGCTAGGCTCCTCCAACCGCTTGATCTGTTGCTTGACAATCAACTCGAAGGCAGTGGTTCCGACGAACAGCGCGGGCGAGGAACCAGACGAGTTGTACAGGATTGTGCGAATGTCAATGTCCTTTACGATGTCGAAGGGATCGACGGCCTTGACACCGTTCGAGTAGAGCTCGTGGAACACAAAGCTGATACGAGCACCACCCGACAGCTCGATACTGGAGAGCTCCTGGTTGTTTCCTTCCAAAACAGTGCGGTATTCGTTGCTGAACTCCGTGATGATGTTGAGGACGATGTTGGCGCTGTTGCCGAGCATGGAATCGCCGAGTTGGGACAGCTCCGAGCTGTACTTCTGGAGAGAGGAGGAAATACGGGCCTTGATATCAGGCAAAGTCTGCTTGATGTGCATCATCAAGATCTACAAAAAAGAGGTTAGTTTGCCGCTCGCGTGATCTCGGCGGATGCAAAATACGTACCAAGTTCAGCTTACGGGCAAGGTATGGGGTACCGCAGTACGAGGCCTTGTTCCGATACGCCTTGTGGTTCTCGAAGAAGTTCTTCTCATTCTCCAAAGCGTATGAAATGAGCTTCTTGTTCTCAATGTCACGTTGGCCACGGTTGACAACGGGAACGTAACCCAGGCGCAGTGGGATAATCCGTCCAGCGAGAATATCCACGACGTCGGTGCCTTCGTCCATCAGGTCGACCTTACTCAACACACCAATGGTGCGCTGTCCCTCGGGGTCCACCTCACGCGCCAGCTTCAGACCGTCGGAGTTGGCCAGATCCTGGTTGGCCGAAGTCACGGCCAGGATGATGGCATTGGGCTTGCTGATGTACTTGAGCACCATGTCCTTAATTTGGCGCTCGATATCCTTCGGCTGGTCTCCGACGGGCACCTTGGTCAGACCAGGCAGATCGACCAGAGTCAGTGTGAGGACGTTGGGGGAGTAGATGCGCAGGTTGATCGGGGAGGGAGAAATGCCGGCGTTCTTGCCGACCTTCAATTCCGTCTCGCGCACAATCTCCTCTCGGATCTTGTTGAAATCGAAGAACTTCTCGCCGGGCAAATGCAGGAACTCGCCATACTCGTCCACGTTGGACTCGCTGTCCGTCGTTTCCAACTTCTTTTCGCCGTTCGTTTGCGCGGTGGGGGTCTTGTTGATAAGCTGCAGGATGAGAGGTCTGCGGGTGACGATTCCTGAGCCACGAGGCAGGCTGAAAATGACACAATGTGTGGTTAGCAATTGGCTGACGACGCCGTTGGAGGAACCCCCGCCACCAGCGCTGTTGCGGAGGGATGGAGGCGAGGGCGCCTCTGGAAGGGGAGGAGTCCATACAAATCACGACCGACAATGTTCTCTAGTACCGAACTCTTTCCGCTTGACTGCGAACCGACGACAACGATCTGTGGCAAGTCGATGGGGTTGTGGACCTAGATGCAAGCGGTGTCAGTGACGGGGAAGAGACCACGGTTGCCACACATGGAGAGCGGCGGGTTTTACTCACTCCGACTGTAGAGAAGACATCCTGGAGTTTGTTGACCAGCGAGATCAGGCTGGGATCGTTCACGTTTATGCTGCGCACGAGTTAGCTAGGCCGCACGGAGTGGAGGGGGGTGGGACAGGGGTGCGCACGAGTAGCCAGTCGGGGTTGCCATGGCTGGCGAGATGTGGGGGGATATCTTAGCAGGAAAGGTAGGAATCAAAAGAAAGTGCCAAAGAGAACACCCAGGGAATAAGGAGATATCTCGAGAAAAGAAGCGGAGGACTCCCGGTGTTTGTTGGTGCAGTCGCAGGCGTCGCAGGCGGTGACGGTCGATGCGGTGCGAGTGGCGGACCCACCGTTGGGTTGAGTCTCGCCTCGTGGACAGGCATCCGTCATCGCCTCCCGCGCATGATACCCGCCTTAAGGTTTACTACCTAGGTACCTAGGTATCTACTCTATACATCTGCCTAGCACTCGGGTCAAGCCAGAAATTTATTGAACATAACTACAGGGTAATGTGCTTTATCAAAAACCAAACGTAAGATGCACAGCAGACTCTCTACTTTCTACGCATCCGAGACCGAGGCGAATCGATCCGACATGGTCTGCAGGATCTGCTCGTACTTGGCCGACACCTCCTTCTCGTTGTCGGGAACCTCGAACTTCATGCTCCGCAGAGAGTTCTGCAAGTCTGAGGTGGAATCGCGGACCTTGCTCCACTGCTGGCCCTGCGCAACGGCCTTCTGCGCCTCGTCGTGGAAGCCCATGAATGCCTTCATCATGTACTCGGTCTTCCACAGCGGGCAGAACTGATCGTAGTCACTGTAACCGTTCTGCTGCAGGAAATCGTCCTTGAGCATGGCGGCGACGTCCAGAGTAATCTTGTCCGAGTCACCGAGCGCCGCCTTACCGACCAGCTGTACGACCTGGTCGAGGTCCTCCGACTTGGACAGCAGCTCTCGAATCTGGTCACGCAGGCGAGGGAAGTCCGGGTTGTGCTTTTCGTAGTACTTGTCCAGGACGGTGGTGTATTTGCTGTAGGACATCGAGGTGTTGATGGACGGGAAGTGCTTGCGCTGGGCCAGTTTCTTGTCGAGACCCCAGAACACTTGCACGATACCCAGGGTACTGCTGGTGACGGGATCGGAGAAATCACCGCCGGGCGGGCTGACGGCACCGACAATACTAACACTCCCGTTGCGCTCGGGGCTACCCAGAGCACTGCTGCGGCCGGCACGCTCGTAGAAGGAGGCCAGCTTGGCACCCAGGTAGGCGGGGAAACCCTGATCAGCGGGCATCTCACCCAGACGGCCCGAGATCTCACGCAGAGCCTCGGCCCAGCGAGAACTCGAGTCCGCCATCATCGCCACGTCCTTGCCCTGGTCACGGAAGTATTCGGCGATGGTGATACCGGTGTAGATGGAGGCCTCACGGGCGGCCACCGGCATGTTCGAAGTATTGGCGATCAGGCAGGTACGTTTCATGATGGGCTCCTTGCGGCCCTCGACGGTGATGGAGAGCTATCGGCATGAAGTCGTTAACGCAAGTGCACCGTAGATTATGATAAAACCGGTTACATACCTCGGGGAAATCCATCAACACCTCAGCCATCTCGTTACCGCGCTCGCCGCAACCGACATAGACGATGATGTCGCTGTTCGAGAACTTGGACACCGACTGGGAAATGACAGTCTTGCCACATCCGAAGGCACCGGGAATACACACGGTTCCACCTTGGACACTGGGGAAGAGAGAATCCAGCACTCTCTGGCCGACAATGAAGGGTGAATCGGCGGACAGTCTGTCGTTGACCGGGCGAGGTACACGGACGGGCCAGGTCTGCATCATGCCGTACTCGGTCTTCTTGCCCTCGAACTCGACCTCCAGCAGCTTCTCTTCGACGGTGTAGCTACCCGCGGGTGCTATCCGTGTGACGGTACCGCGGGCACGCGGAGGCAACAGGATCTTGTGGTCGTTCACCAGGCTGTTCTCGAACACGGTACCCCAAATGTCACCGCCGGTTATGTGGTCGCCGACCTTGAAGCCGGCCGGCTTGTACTCCCATTTCTTCTCGCGGTCCAGCGCATTGACGGAGATACCGCGGGGAATGTAGATACCCTTGGACTTGTCGGAGATGGCCTTGAGAGGTCGTTGGATACCGTCGTAAATCGTTTCCATCAGACCGGGGCCCAGCTCGACGGAAAGGGGCTTGCCCGTCCGCGTAACGGGGTCACCAACGGTCAAACCGGCTGTAGGAAGCAATCAATTAGCGGCGTTGATTGATGGGGAGCATACGTGGCCCGCAAGATGGAGGCAGTCGTACCGGTCTCTTCATAAACCTGAATCGTGGCCTTGTCTGCTTCGATACGAATGACTTCACCGACTAGCATATCGTGTCCGATATGGCACTGGCAGCCGTCAAATCAGCATGGACGACTCGGATGGCATTGGGGGGAGCTTCCGGCGGCTTACCAGCTCGTACATGGCACAACCGATCATGTGCTCGGCCACGACGACGGGACCGGAAACCGAGAAGATAGAGCCATGAGGCTCCTGGTCCTTGGAAGCCATGGTGGAGGTAGCTTGGGTGGAGGGATTCGACGTGGAGGAGATGGTCGAGGTGGGTGAGTCTGGAAGCGGAGACTTTGGAAGCTGTACGGGCGGTGGAGGAGTAGGACGCTCGGGCTCTCTGCTAATCAGTTGCAGCAGGGACGGCCGGGCTTTCAGTCGAGGCCTTTGCAAGCCTAACATTCGTTTTCTTTTTCCTGACCGTGGTCTATGTACAATTAATGTACGGTTTGCGCTTACGGGGGGCTGAATGACCGGGGGGTCTTGGTCGTGGAGTTTCCCCTCTATGCCATCCAATCCTCTCACTCGTTCTTCCGAGCGATTAGCGCCCGGGGATCGACCAGGTCTCCATTGTCCGCAAGTTTAGCTGTCAGCCATAAAATGCGGTGGCTGAAATTCAGGGCTTTAGTTGATTACTGTCCCCGGTTGCGACATGAAGCATTTCAGGGACCAAACACACGGGTAGCCTGCCCCTTTATATAGTTACAGCTTAGCTGGGCCAAGTATCGTCACACCATTGCGCAGTCGACTAAACTCAATCGCCAGGGGCTAAGTAGACCCAATATGTTCTCGATTATGTACTGACTATCTGATGGGCTCATGAAGGTACTCGGATTTGAGATTATCCCGCTACGGGGAAGCTGGGGTACGGCGTCAGCCCCTTCACAGTTCACATGGCACCTAGGCAGTATCACTGTGCAGTCGAGTCTCCTTCCACAAGATTCATAAAAACCATAATAAGGCGTATAATCGCATATCTCTTCTAGCCTTTTATGAAGAACCGCATGTGAATAGCGTGGCTCAGCTTCTCATTGGAGTGGCAGCCGAAGTATAGGCGAAGTACACTAAATCACTGCTCGTGACAGATGCACACCAGCCAATGATGCCGATGAAGACCATGCTCCAAAAGGAAAGAATCATACATGTTGCCAGATTTAGTAAACGTAGAAGTGTCGATCCCCCATGGAGGCAGTTCACATGCAAGTGTTCCCAACCCCAACCCCTCTCGCTCTACCCCGGATCACGGACCACGGTAGAGGGCGAGTGGAGGAGCCACCGTGGTCATGATGGGATCTCCACTATTTATACAAAGCGATATGGGCTTCATGGCCGTTTGAATAATGCCTTGAACCCCACCGTTTGACACTCTGCATATCTGACTCGCATCATGGCGTTGAAAAGCCCCAGAAAAGGAAATAGCACCGAGTGCCACTACTGGGATTACTCGTTTCACTGGACTGATCTTCACAGGTCGGCAGACGAGCTACGTCCCATGGCGTTCACCTATGACAGTCTCGCCGATGAGTGTGTGCAGCTCTTGAACAAAATCCCCACGGATGGTGATTCAGACAAGCCTTTTAAGAAGGATCTGTACGGCCTCCTCAGAGACCATGCCGACGAAGATCCCAGGCTCCAGGAGCTTTGGACTCAGATCAATACGGTTCCAGACTGGGTTGACTGGGACCAGATCCAAAGAGGACAGGATATTTTCTTCCGATATGGTCTTCCGATCCTGAATGTGGTGTGTTTCTGACATTGTCAATTATTTACTGTGTGCATGCTAAATCAAGACCACAGCTCAGCTTTGAAAGCTTACTAGGTGGAATGTATGAACATATCTTTGGAGCGAATGCGATCCATATCTCACGCTGATTCTTTCCAGGGGAGCAATCCGGGTCGTCGAGACACTTGCGCGAACCGGTGGCTTCGGTGCCAAAGTCGTCCGACGCCGACTTCTCGAAACACTCCAGCATGTCCTGCAAGTCAACAGCTCGGCAGAAGGGATGAAGCCAGGAGGCGAGGGAAATGTCTCATCAGTTCGCGTGCGACTTCTTCACTCATGCGTCCGTCTGAAGATATTGGAGCTGGTGAAACAGAAGCCCGACTACTACGACGTCGACAAATATGGAACACCAGTCAACGATCTGGACTGCATCGGGACTATCAACACTTTCTGCAGCTCCGTAGTCTACCTTGGTCTGCCTCGACAGGGAATCCATCTCAACGAGCAAGAGATCGAAGATTACATCGCTCTTTGGCGACTTGTCGCATTTTATATGGGTACACCGACTGAGCCTTTTGAGACTACAACCAAGGCTCGGGCTATGATGGAGTCGCTTTTGATCTCCGAGATTGAGCCAACGGAGATAGGGAAGGTGCTGGCCAAGAATATCATTCTCGGTCTTGAGAACACAGCACCGGCCTATGCTTCTAAAGAGTTCATGGAGGCGTTGACCAGGCTTTTGAACGGAGATCAACTCTCGGACGAGCTGGAAATTCCACGGTCGAGCCTCTACTACCGCGTGATGATATGGGGCTACTGTTTCTGGGTTGCGGCCGTCTCATTCATCATTCCCAAGATATACTTCCTGGATCGGCTGATGATTGGAGTAAGTTATTTTGAAGCTGGATGTTGCCCTGCAAGAGACTAATGGATCTCAGCTACGCCGTAAATACTATTACAAGATGATCATGGATGAGAAAATCGGTCTCGGCAAAGAGTCTCGTTTCGAATTCAAGTATGTGCCCACTCTGACACGTACTACACGCGTGGGAGAGCGGCGCAGTACCAAGTTCGAGCGACCTGGCGTTGAGAACTTGGCACGGCTGGGGCTCCTCGCCGCGTTGACTGGAGTGGTGACCTTGGGAATGGGTCTGATCTTTGCAGCGAGAGTACTACCCGCGAACCAGCTATTTCATGGTATTCGAGTGTAGATTGACGTTGAAATACCGCAGATATGTTTGATCACGTCAAAATATCGACAGGTGTTCTTTTCCTTTGATCTTTTTTAGTAGTCTCAAGTGATCCCATATGTACATTCAATTTTGATCCCTTGTCTCTGCATCACGAATCAGTATACTCAAATCATGGATGCAGGCTTGCTTGCCGCGTATCTCGGCTCCCAGCTTCCGCGACGCGCACAGATGGCTCGGCAGGTACTGGGATCCGCACCGGCCGCTGGAGCAGGTGGATAGGTTCGTTTGTCTTGCGTCGGGTAAAACAAGAGCTGATGGTAGCATTTGGGGACCAATGTGCCGATGTAATCATTGGCTGCAAGCGGCTTGGCGTCTTGCTCGGCTTGTTACCAGCTCTGCATTGGACATTCTTTGCGCAAGACGAAGACGGGGGCAAATTCCATGCGTGGCTGACGACCAGTATGCGTAATATCGGACGGCAATTCACCTCCCATATCTTCATGGGTTGATACGAGCTAGTTGTCACGTTCGAGTGCATGGTGGCAGAAGGCGACTCGGGCAGGGATCCCATCCGGGCCGTGGCAACGCTTTTTGTAGTGCGCTCGGTGATTTGGCCTGCTCTAAGTATCTCTATCGCTCATGTCTGGCAATGCACGCATCTCTCCTGGGAGATGATCCGATGCTTTGATTTAGCATGATGCCGGTGCCTGCCGGTCTGCCAGCGCTGGTGATTCCGGGACTGGTCGAGTTGGCGCACACCTCGGAATCGGAGAAGATGGATATTGCAAAGACTTTGACGATACGAAATACCCTCAGTTTAAACTATCTTACAGGATCTAGATTTCTAGATTATGTACGCGCTCTTGTTATTTTTGTTTCACAATCACGGGCGCTCTGAAAGCGTCCGAGGCGGTGCAGCTCCGGCAGTCATGACGTCTACAAATTCGCGAGCACCGATATGCATACGCAAGGTATTCATTTTCAACGTATCACTTTGACCTAGAGTACAGTACAAAGGAAGTAACGATTGTACATGATACTTTTCAAAGTTCATTAAATCTCATCCGAGATTTGACCTTGTCGCCAGTTGCGAGCGGTCTCGGACACGGCTCAGTCGTAGTGTCGTTACTTCTAAACAGGGAGTGAACGTTAGCTCATATCTATCCTTAACGAACAGTTCGCCAGTCTTCCTCAAAAGGCAAAAAAGGATCACATACTCCGCATCCCTTGCAGGTGCAGGTGCCCTGTTCGCAGGTGCAGCCCTTAGGACCGTTACAACCACAAGTAGATCCGCAATCACAGCCCATGGTGGATAGTATTTCGAGGTGTTTCGAGGTGTTTCGAAGTGCTTTGGTGGGAGATAATGGTTTGATATTTCACAGAAAGAAGCGTGTACAAGTAATATTGAAATGCAGAGGTTCGGGGGTTCTTATACCTGGGGTAGCTCGCAGAGGTAGGATCCGAAGCATCATGATGGCGTCAGCGGGAGGATGGCGAACCACACGAACGGAATGCGGTGTCCTCCCTATGAGACTGCAGTGAGAGTCACTATCCAAGGTACGATCGGAACCGGCAGATGAAGCGGGTGGCCAGGTGTGGGCTCAATAGCTCAGGGTAGCTCTAATGCTGGGATTGATGTATAGAGCTCGATCGAGCTCGATCGCGGCGACGATCCTCCGAACGGTGCCATATGTACACCGAGTTGCCTAAGTCAGGGCATATAGAACTGGAATACGAGTACATACTCGATCCCCCACCTAAGGTTGAATCAAAATACAGTACAAACGTAGTAACCTCCTCTCCTTCTCGAGCTTGAGCGGCAAGCAGCAGCTCGCTATTCTCAAGGAAAAAAGGAACAGCGCTCTCTCTAACTTCCCAGTCGGCTGATAACTCGAGTGAAGGCCCAGCACGTTCGTCCGGTGACGCCTGACTTGTGGTCATCTTTCGTCAGTGGCCGAGTGGGTAACCGATAAGAGCTCATCTGAGCATCTCCGCCCGCGACCCAACCTCCAAAACCCCGAGAAAGAGGGGACCCACGAGCTGACTCTCTATCTACTTACCACCCCTCCTCTTTCATCATATCTGGACCCCTGGAGCCCAGGTCTATTTGCCCCCTGTGACACCTTTCTCTTATCCAAGCTCCATCTCAGGGAGCTCCTGAACGGCGAGGAACTATCTACCCGCCTGTAGATCTGCTCACCTGGTTCTTTCCAAAGAGCCAGGGGACTGGGCAGATCCCGACTTTTCGACCTGGCCAACAATCCTCCCTTCGAACCTTTCGCCCCCGACCACCCCGAACTTCCTGACCCTCTCCATCCTATTGCCTCCGACGGCAATCCCGATTCCCCTTCGTCAGAGTACCGATCCCCCCAGCCATCCTCCCGTGCCCAACCCAATCCCCGACGCCGCCGCCTTGCCTCGAGCAGCCCTGACCATTCTGCTCCTGCGGGGATCGGTGCCTCACCCGAAGACGCAGGGACTCGCGCAGTTGCGTCCCCGAACGATCCCAGACCATCCGGCCGAGCTGACGGCCGGTCTCCATCCCGCAAGCGCAGGCGCCTGGCAACCATGCGTGCGGATGGACTATCGACAAATGGCTTTTCGCAGGCGTCCAACGGGTCGATTCCCGCCTCAAGGAAAGCCAGCATGAACGGCCAATCAACTGCGGCTTCGAACGGAGAGTCGCATACAAATGGATCCGGCAAATCCCTGGCTAGCTCGAGCTACTACGGACACAATCGGGAGGAGGTCACGCGGATCTTGATTCAAAGTCTGTATGAGTTGGGTTACGACAGCGCCGCTTCCATGCTGAGTGCGGAGAGTGGCTATCAGCTAGAGACCGCCGGCGTGGCGACATTCCGAAGTGCTGTATTGGACGGACGTTGGTCGGAGGCTGAAAAGATCCTCATTCAGTCGTTCCGGAATGGAGGTGCACACGATACCCAAAAACCTCCACCGGAGAAGACCCTCGTATTAGCGGAAGATGCCGACAGGAACGAAATGCTGTTCTACTTGCGGCAACAAAAGTTCCTCGAGCTGCTGGAGGCAGGTGATTTGGGTGCCGCATTGATTGTTCTCCGGCAAGAACTTACGCCATTAAACTACGATATTGATCGTCTTCATTCTCTTTCCAGGTAAGTTGATCTACTCCGCATGGTATGTATCGCCTGGGTTGCTAATTACGTTACACTTCAACAGCCTTCTGATGTGTCCCACGGAATTGCTACATGATCAAGCTGGATGGGATGGCCCAACCAGCTTGTCGCGAGAACGCCTCCTCGGGGATCTCTCCAAGTCCATTTCCCCCTCCGTCATGATACCCCAGCACCGACTTGCAATACTGTTAGAGAATGTGAAGCAGAGCCAGATCAAGAACTGCTTGTACCACAACACTGCTGATCCACCATCACTCTACTCGGATCACATGTGTGACCGAAACGACTTCCCTTTGCAAGTCACTCACGACCTCAATCAGCACTCCGACGAAGTCTGGTACTGCGAGTTTTCTCACGATGGCACGAAGCTGGTCACTGCAGGCAAGGACCACACCGCGCTCATATACGACACCAGTGATTTTAGGGTACTCCACCGTTTGAACGATCACGGGAAGGGAGTTGCATTTGCCAGCTGGAGCCCGGACGACTCGAAGCTGATCACCTGCTCTCAAGATAAAAAGGCACGGGTATGGAACGTTGAGGTACGTAATATCTAACTGCTGAGATCGCTCTTCCGGTGCTGATTTTATTAGAACGGCCGTTGTCTTCTCACCATCGACCACCATTGCGAACCTGTGACCGCCGCCGCCTGGGCTGCAGATGGCGACTCATTTGTGACGGCGTCTTTCGATTCAAGCTCGCAACTCTGTCACTGGAGCATTCGCGGCCCATCGCTGTACATGTGGAAATGCGGATTCCGGGTACAAGACTGCGCTATCAGCCCAGACGGGCGACGACTTGTGGCTGCAGATACGGATGCAAAGATCCACGTATTCGATTTCCGTACATATGAGGAAGACTACTGCCTTTCTCTTTCCAGCAAACCCACATCAGTTGCTATAAGCCGGGATTCAAAGCACATGCTCGTGAATCTGGCAGAGGGACAGATACAACTCGTTGACATGGAGACAGCTGCTGTGGTTCGGCGTTTCATGGGTCAGAAGCAGGGCGAGTTTGTTATTCGAAGTACATTTGGCGGTGCAGCCGAGAACTTTGTCGTTAGCGGCAGTGAAGGTGAGTACTCCACATATCTTGGTTTGGACGTCGTGTACTAACGATTTTCAGATTCACGAGTCTATATCTGGCACAAGGAAAATGGTAACCTTGTGGAGACTCTCGAAGGGCATATCTCGGGTTGCGTCAACTCAATATCATGGAACCCGACAAACCCGTCAATGTTTGCTTCAGCAGGCGATGACTGCGCTGTGCGCATGTAAGTCTCCATCCTCCCTATTCACTACTCAAGGCACCTCTTAACGATCTATTAGATGGACCGGTGAAAACAACCGACCTCGTCCGACAGGAGGCCCAAGTCAACGGCGCGGCGTGTCATCCAATGGATTCCCACGAACCAGCGCATTGAGAACCACGTACGCATTCTGATACCGTTCGGTGATAGAGAACGCCGCGCAAGCACAACAAGAATGTTTCCATATCCGAGCTTCTATTCAACAGGCGTTTCTTCTCCCATTTCTACCGCTGGCGTTTTCATTGACAGGAAATGTTCGTACCACGGTCAAGGCAATCATACTAGGAGCTTCTTGAAAGACGATAAACCTGTGCTTTTCCCCATCACTTTCTTTGATTCCATGCGCAGACTCTTCTTCCACACTCGACTCCGCTCACGATCCCTTGCTATCACACATATACACAGACCCTCCCGGAAGCAGTTTTGTAGCATCTCAATCAATACAGGAAATGCTGTAATTTTGCACCCTCCTGTGACCTCGTAGTTGATTTTATAGCACTTATGAGACAATGTCCTCGTTGTCTATCGTGTTGAAGCTACGTCGCGAACAAAGTGAGAGTAAATAATTTGATTCCGCCATTCGTAACTCCCAATAACAAGCATCCGGGGTAAAGTAGAAATCCCAGCAAAAATAAAATAAAATAAAATAAACCACAAGTGCACCTGTTACGGGGTGGTCGCCTTGTCTGCCAATCTTAGACTAGGAGCTTGTCAGTGACAAGCCAAGGCTTAGATAGAAACAGTGCATACTCACTGAACCATATTGTTTTCCTTTTCCTCCACGCTAGAATCGCCCTTCTCAGTCATTCTTGACTGAAATTTCGTCATTTACATTGCAAAAATTGCCGACGAACACAAATGGGCGTGATGTGCCTCTCCAAGGTATATCAATTCACTTTTGGCTGGTGGAAAAGCAAGCACTAAACACTCGCTGAATCAAGGTCACTGCATTTATGAAAGAAGATCGGCAACTGTGGATTGTACTGATTAGCAAAAAAAAGCCTTAACTGATACTTGGAACTTGAACTCACCATTCATGGGCATCTCGTCAATTTGGGTTGAGTAGTACAGCTCGATATCCCGCAGAATACGGACATCATCGCTGGTAACAAAGTTGATAGCCACACCCTTGCGGCCGAAACGACCGGATCGACCGATGCGGTGGATGTAGTTCTCACGGTTTGTAGGCAGATCGTAGTTGATCACAAGAGACACCTGCTGGACATCGATACCACGGGCCCACACGTCGGTGGAGATGAGGACACGGGAGTTGCCCTGACGGAAGTCCTGCATAATGCTGTCACGCTCCTTCTGGGGCATCTCGCCGTGCATGCTGGAAACGGTAAAGTTGGCCTCGCGCATCTTGTCAGTCAGCCAGTCGACCTTTCGGCGGGTGTTGCAGAAGATCACGGCCTGAGTGATAGTCAAAGTGTCGTAGAGATCGCAGAGTGTGTCGAACTTCCATTCCTCCTTTTCAACGGCAATAAAGTACTGCTTAATACCCTCCAGAGTCAACTCGTCACGCTTGACCAGGACGCGCACGGGGTCTGTCATAAACTTGGTCGTCATATCCAGCACATCGTAAGGGAGAGTGGCCGAGACAACCACAACCTGCGTCGCCGGCGGAAGGTAGCGGTAAACATCGTAGATCTGCTCGCGGAAACCGCGGTTGAGAAGCTCGTCTGCTTCATCGAGGACGAGCATCTTAATGTGACGGGTACGCAGGTGTCGGCGCCGGATCATATCGGCGACACGGCCGGGGGTTCCAGACACGACGTGCTGGCCGTAATCGAGCTTGCGGATATCCTCGCCAATGTTGGTACCACCGATGCATGCGTGACATTGGACGTTCATGTAGTCGCCGAGAGCCATGACAACGGACTGAATCTGGGTTGCAAGTTCACGGGTAGGAGACAGGACCAAAGCTATCGCAGAAGAAAGACTCGTCAGCACCACATTCTGCACCAGTCAAATTCACAGGGATATGTACCTTGGGTCTCGCGCACGACAGTGTCAATAACCTGTAGGGTGCTGATCGCGAATGTAGCGGTTTTACCAGTACCAGACTGGGCTTGCGCAATGGTATCGCGGCCTTTGCAAATCTGAACGATGGCACGCGACTGGACAGCCGAGGGGGACTCGTAACCGTAGGCGTAGATACCGCGGAGAAGGCTCTCCTTCAGATGCATGTCCTCGAAGGTCGGGGCCACCGTAACCTCCTTGGAGGTGCTGAACTCCATTCGCTCTGCGTTCCTATTAGCAGGGTCTTGTTTTAGCCGGACTCGAGGCGCATACCTTCAGCACGTCTGTCGATTCCGTCAGCCATGATGAAAGGAGAAAATAGTCAGCCGACTGTAAGGAAGGGTCCTGTTTATTTGATCAGAGGTGACAGTTGTCGCTGTCTTTAAGTGAGAGTTCAAATCGACTTTTTGCGATGGAAGTGGCACCGGCACGTGACCGCCCGCAAAGCTGCAGCTCAAACCCGCAAATCCAATTCTCTTCTCAACGGTCACCGCAGTCTCCAGCCACATCTTCCCTGAACTGGTTAGAGGTTAACCGGGATACGGTCGCACACCCAACATGTTGCTCGAGGACCAACGATTTATCCATGAAGACCTCGAGAGGTTGGAGCAAGCCATTGCTGATCGCGTGGCGGAGAAACCGCGAAATGTAAGTTGCTTCGTCCTTGTGACTCGTGGCTGGTCTCGAATGCTGACTCTTACTCTTGGATAGATCCGCGAAGAACTTGCTCGCGATCATGAGCTTGCGAAACTTCTAAACCGAATCGAGGAACAGTCCAAGAGGTTACTGGAAATCTACAAGGATGCGGATGGACTACGCGAGAAGGAAGTGCAGTCGATCGCGACGGGGGATCAGTTTGAAGAATTCTACAAACAGCTTGATGACATCAAGGATTTCCACAAGCGCTACCCGAACCAACCCGTCGACAACCTTGAGCGGGCATACAAGCGCCGACAGCCCGGCGAAGGCGAGGTGTACGGCATGGAAATCGACAACATGTTCACCGGTGAAGAAGGTTTCGGGCAGTACTTCGATTTGACCACGCTTCACGAAGATTACCTGAACCTGCCCGGTGTGAAGCGGTTGAATTACATCCAATATCTCGATATCTTCGACGCTTTCACTCCACCGAGCATGTCCATTAAACGCAAAGATAAGCTATCCGACAAATATTTCCGCTATGTCGGCGAGCTCGCCTCCTATCTGGAAAGTTTTATGAGGCGAGCTCGACCCCTGGAAGACCTGGACAAGTTATTTGGGAGCTTCGATGAGGAATTCGACAAACAGTGGGCGGCGAAGGAGGTTCCTGGCTGGACAGAAGAAAAGGCCGAGAACGGAGCCTCTGGTCCTAAAACTGAAGGGACAGGCGAAGGGATATGGTGCCCAGATTGCGAGAAGGAGTTCAAGAACGAGAACGTCTACCGGAATCACTTGACGGGCAAGAAACATATCCGAGCTGCGGAGGCTCGCAAAGCCTCGGGCGCATCGGGTGAGAAGCCCTCGGGTTCAATGAGCAATGGTTCATCTTACAGCTTGAAGGAGCGTGCTGTTGCTGAACGTGAGCACCGCGTGCGGTGCTTGGCGAAGGCGCTCCAAGACCATCGACAAGCCACCAGGACCAATGTGGAGCGGAGACAGGGAATGACGGAACGTGAACGCCAAATGGAACTTGAGGCTTTGATGGCCGAACCCGAGAGTTTTGCGGAAGGCCAGGCAGGAGAGCAATCTGACGACGACGATGACGAGGACAAGATTTATAACCCGTTGAAGTTGCCTTTGGCTTGGGATGGCAAGCCCATCCCATACTGGCTCTACAAACTCCATGGCCTTGGAGTTGAGTATCAATGTGAGATCTGCGGTAACCACACCTACATGGGTCGTCGAGCATTCGATAAGCATTTCTCTGAAGCTACACACATTCACGGTTTGAGGTGCCTGGGCATCACAGCAAACACCAACCTCTTCCGCGAGATCACTGGCATAGACCAGGCCATACAGCTTTGGAACTCCTTGGAATCCGAACGCAAGAAAGAGCGGGAAGCCCGCGACAACGTTGTGCAGATGGAGGATGCCGAAGGCAACGTCATGCCAGAGCGGATCTATCTTGAGTCAGTATTCCTTCCTTTCTATTCATTGCATAGTGTAGATGCTAACAACTCGCAGTCTTCAAAAGCAGGGCATTCTCTAATCGCGATGGGTCTTTTCCCCGTCCCTTCTTTCGCTGGTTTTGGGTGGGGATGGTCTGTTATCATTAAAGCTAGGAGTTTGGCGAATAACATGGATGTCTATCCAGATAGACCAATATACTTGAAGTACGTTTGCAATATATATCCTTTTTGCGGGTTTTATATAGTTCGTAGTCACGTGCTTTCGTGTTCCGTGGATGCGGTCCACTCGCGAATTTTCGCGTCCCGCTTCCTCTTTTCTTGTGTTCCATGTTGTTCTTCCAGGTGTGAAAAGTTCTTGGTGCCCACATGCCCAATGGGATTCAAATTCACCTTCCTATGTGATCTTCTGTCCAGCCTGGAGGACAACCGCGTGGCCAAGACCATTTCCGTCAAGAAGGATGCAGTAGACATCCAAACCATCGGGCAGTGGTTTGCTCGACATGACCGACACATTCATCATGCAGACACGGACAGGCTGGCACTGTTATCGTGCATGTTCCCCGAGAGACGTATAGACCGGGTGTACTGGCTACAGGCTACCTCGTTAGCGAGAGTGATCGCCCGCTGTTTGGGTCTGGGATCATCCCGCTTGGCAGAGCTAGATCAATGGCGCAAGTCTGGGGGCCCTGATCTCGGACAATGCGTGGAGAATGTCATGCGGCAGGCCGAAAACGACGTTCCCCCGAGCCGAGAAGTGACAGTAGAAGAAATCGACCTGGCCCTGGGCATGATTGCATCTCGATGCCGTTTTTCGGGCCCTCAAGTTCGTCGTCAAAAGACTGCAGTGGACGTGGAAGGTGCTCTGTCACCTTTATATCGTCGACTGAGTAGCCGTGATGCTAAGTGGCTTACTCGTATGATTTTGAAGAGCTACCCCGTCGTCCTTCCGCAGAAGTATACTATAGATCGGTTCCACTTTTTGCTTCCATATCTCCTCCAATTCCAAGACACATTTGAGGGTGCTTTACAAATTCTTTCTTCGGAGCCGATGAACCATTTCCCATCTCGTCCAGATCCTCGACTGGCCGCCAACTTGTGCTCGATTGCCCTTGAGCATTTGCAGCCACGCCCCGGTATTAAAATCGGACGGCCGGAATATTTCAAAGCTCGCAGTATCAAGCATTGCCATCAGATGGCAAATGGTCGCCGTATGAGCATCGAACGGAAATATGATGGCGAGTATTGCCAGGTTCACATCGACCTCACCAACAAGCAAATCCCTGTACAAATCTTCTCCAAGAGCGGCAAGGTCTCGACAGCGGACCGAGTTGGCATAATTCCAACTTTAGAGGAATCTCTTCAAATGGGTACTGCCAAATGCAAGTTCACGCGTCACTGCATTCTTGAAGGAGAACTGCTCGTGTGGAGTGAAAAACAGAATGGAGTGGCAGACTTTCACAAACTTCGAAAATTCCTTCCTCGATCGGGCACGTTTATTGGGATTGACAGTGACTCTCCGTATGTCTACACGGAGTACAAATCCCATTGCATACGCTAACGTGAACAGCCCCCAGCCCTATGAGCACCTGATGATCGTTTTCTTTGATATTCTTTTGCTTGACGATGATGTCTGCTTGAGAGCGCCTCATCGGCAAAGACGACGACTACTCCAAGATGTAGTCCAAACAATCCCTGGACGAGCCGCCATCGCTGAGCAGGAAGTCCTAGACTTCAGTCGGCCCAACAGCCAAGATCGATTAGAGCTCAGCTTTGCCAACGCAATCGCTCAGAGATGGGAAGGATATGTCCTGAAGGCTTGTGAAGAGCCGTATTTCCCTATGTATTCTGCTGGTGTGGATAAGACATTTGGTCGGTGGATCAAGCTCAAGAAAGACTACATCCCTGGCCTGGGAGACACTGTCGATCTCGCTTTAATTGGTGGGTATTACGATATCCATGATATTGCAGCTTCTTTTAAAAGGCTGCGGTGGACACACCTTCTAGTTGGATGTCTTCTGAACAAGGAAGACGTCGAGCTGTCCGAGGCTGTACCTCGATTCAAAGTGATCGACGTCGTCAACCATCACTGCATGCACCGAGGCATGCTTCAGTATCTCAACCAAGTCGGAGAATTCTATGCGTGCGACCCCAAAGAGTTCCAGGGATTTGGCCTTGAATATGGTCATGCCAATCTCCCTCGAGCATCCAGCCTTTTCAAGAAGCCATTTGTGGTGGAGATGATGGGCAGTGGGTTTGAAAAGCCGTCCAATGCCCGATACTTCACTCTGCGATTTCCTCGTATCCTGAAAGTCCACACCGACAGGACATTTCAAGATGCAGCCTCTCATCGAGAACTCCAGCTTTCGGCAGAAGAGGCTCGGTCTATACCAGTGGATGATATATCCACGGAAAGAGAAGAGTGGCGCAAACGATTGAAGGTTGGCAATGGACTCAAGCAGTATATTGTGCAAAGATCGCAGAGTCCATCTTCAAGAAGCTCCAGCGTCGACCCAGATGCAAATTCGGAGACGGGTGGATCATCGGTTACATCTCATGATGATGATGACTCCTCTTATTCGCTTCAAAATGAAAGACATGCACACCCAACGCCATCCACATCTAGCGGCCGTGGCCCACAGCACAGCAGTGAAGCTGCTCCTATTGTGTACATCGATGAGACCTTTCTCCCGAATACTCAGAGCCCTTGGGATGATGGTGCCCTGGCTGAAAACGGGAACTTGTCACGTCGCCAGACCCGTATTAGCCAGACAGGAGCGGACACCCTTGCTCAAACACTCAATAAACCAGGCAACCTTTCACTGGACAAAGTGCCAATGAAAGCGATGTCGACCGTCTCATCCAATTCACAGGCACCCAGCAGCGTCTCTACATGCCACGCACATGCCCTATGGTCAGATTCCAAGGCTGCGTCGTCCAACGAAGATGGACCTCACTCCCCTCTGACAACAATCCCCGTCTACATGTCAGGTACTCTCTCAAATCTCCGACCCAAACAAACAGGGTCCTCGGGCCTTGACAAATTCCTCCTAGCCCTAGGCTCCGCCGGGGCAAGGTCTTCTCTCCGGCAATCTAACCCCAAAGCCGTCTCCAAGGGCATAGCTTTTGGTATCGTGCTTATCGACCCTCGTGAATCGTCTCTTGGTCAAGAGATCCGTCAGATCGCCCTAGCTGTTCAGAGTTTCAGGGCCAAACAGTCCTGTCTACCATCGGGGAGTATATTCTTTCTGCATTCCGATATTGGAAAACAAGACGTGCAACCCGAGGATTTGCAGTTTTGCATGCGCGCAACTTGGGCGGATCTTGGTCAAAGGTACTACTACGCTTGTCTCCACTGGGATTTGGGTCAAGACATTCGCTCTCACGCTCAATTGGATACTCGCTACAAGAGCTCTGGGCCAGGGAAAGTCCCTCCCGTTGCCGTGAGCTTTGATCCCGATGAAATCCTGGCGTTGGGCGAGTACAGGTCCCTCAACCCGCTCCTCCACGTTGATAAGTAATTTTACCCCGTAACGAATGAATCACGACCGAGAAACTGTTATAGCACCAACCATGCAAATACCGTAATTACTAGTAACCGTGTAGAAAAGTAAACGCCGCGCTATCGTGACGATGAGATACCAGCAAGCCAGGACTAGTCCGCACGTTCCCTTCTAGCACGGATATCTCTCATCAACGCCTTGGCTTCCTCCACTTCCATTCCATCCTGACACAGCTCTCCCGCCAGTTGATCTGCACGCTCCAAGTCCCCATTCCGCAGGGCAAACTGTGCCAACCACAGGCGTGCTTTGGACGTGGTGGCCGTGGGTCCTGTACCATGGTGCCAGGCATCGCTGGCGGTTGAGTCGTCGTGCTGCATGCCGAAAGATGACGTCCTAGGGCGCGGCTTGCGGCGATGCCGACGAGAGTTTATGTCATCATCATCATCCCCGGAGCCTTCATCTTCGACATCGCTGTGAGCGGCATTATCAGAAGCAGACGAGTACTCATCTTCGTCAGAGCATTCCTCATCGTGGACAGGTGCACCGCCGGATTCTTGTTGGAGGGTAAGTTCCATGTATGCGGAGGCCTCGTCCTCGTCGCCCAAACGTTCGTAAAGAGTCGCGATCTGGTGCAGGGTTTCCGGGTCGAGAACCTTGCGAGTGTTAGAGCCGGGACTTGCGCCGGGCGCGCCGTCATCTGCGTAGTAAGAGCCCGCAACCAGGGCACGCTTCAGCGCCTGGATACTCTGCTCAACTCGGCCCATCTTCGCGTAGCATGACCCGACGGCCTGCCACATTTTAGGGTCGTAAGGCTGAAGCGCTGCAGCGCGTTGATAGTAGAAAAGGGCGTAAAATGCCATGTCGAGAACCTCATAGGCTTGACCGAGACCATACCAGGCTCGGTAGTCCTTGCGATTGACATCGACGGCACGGCGATACGACTCGATGGCGGTGTGAGTGTTTTTCATCTCAATGTATTCGTGGCCCATCAGTGTCCAGGCAGACAAGAAGTTGCGATCCAAGGTCAGAGCACGGCGGAAGTACATGACCGCCTTCTCATGCTCGGATTTCAAGGAGTAGTAGTTGCCCACCACACAGCACGTTTCAGGCCGGAATTTGTCTGTGGCGGTTGCTACTTGGGCAACAAAGGCGAGTTTGGGCCGTTCGCCCATCACATATAGAATGTTCGAGAAGTGGTCGAGACTGTCGAGTCGGTGTGGTGATGTAGTTATTATTTGAGTAAATATTTGGGACGCCTCGTCGAATTCTGTTGTGTGTCAGCATTGGAAGTGGAAATGTGAGGCAAAGAGGCTAACCTTTGTTGTGGTAGTAGAGTAACGCTCGCTGGGTCTGTAAAAATGAACTGGTGGGGAAAAGGGATTCCAGCTCATTGAGGGCCTTGTCTGTTGCGTTTGTTGCTTGATATAGCTCCTGGCTGCAGTAGACGTGGAAGATTAGGGTCATCACGTTCTCCGGCAGATGAGGCAGGACTTGGTTTAACTAATATCACGTTAGCACTTTCAAATCTGCAGCACATCGTTTGAGTATCTTACATCTTCAGTATTTCCTAGCAAGTCATTCAACTCCTGCCATGCACCCCAGTGGAACGGGTTCTGGTGCACGCTTCGGATGAGCCATGTCTTGGCCAGGTCCTCGTTCCGGCCCTTCAGTAGAACGACAGCATAGAGATACTCCAGCCAGCCTTGGCTTCGCTCTTCTAGACCTTTGGCAGTCCGTTCTGCTAGCCACCCCTCCAAACCACGCGCGAGATCTGGCAGTTCTCTGTTGACTGCCATTCCGCCATCCGCGGGTCCCAGCACCATCTCAGTTTCCTCGTCTTTGCGTTTCTCTCCGGCAAGATATTTCGCATACAGAGCAAGGAACAGTGATTTTTGGCTGATTTTAGGGTACGGATTTCTCGCGGCATGGCCTTTGGATCCTTGGAACGGAGAGGCTTTGTCCTTTCCCTTCATCGGAGTTGTTCGAGGCTGCTTCGGCTTGGAATTGGGCGATTTCATGGAAAATGGAATGAGAGGTGCTTGGGGAGGCAGGAATACCGCTGCGCAGCGGTCATATTCGCGGGTATCAAAGTAGGATTTGGCCAAGAGGTACTTGTGGGCTTCCAGAGTTTCGAGCGCAGCTTCCGAAGGGTCCTTCACGCGCAGGTAGGGGTTTACGGCGGGGGTTGTGTCCGCTGTGTCCGCTGTGTCCATCGAAGATTCCGGGTCGGTGTCTTCGTGCTCGATCGGTAGAAGAGAATCCAACATCTCTGCTGCCCTGGGTAATGCATGAAACGTCAGTTCTTGCGCCTAGGGGTTCATGACAGGCCCACCATACCATTTAGCTGATTGATAGAGACACCGCTCCGAGCACTTTATGGCTGCATCTTCGAACCGGTACTTGAGATCCTGGATAGTATCTTCGGTGAACTCCATGGTGGGCTATCTCGAGCACTGCGCATGCAGATATTGACCGGCAGGCGACCGGGTATGCGAGACTATGATTGCCGGTAGTTGACCATAGATACCGTGCTCGTATCCCAGAAAGCAGGTCGTCGGCTCAATCAACACTAGAAGTTCGGACCGCAATGAATTCTCGAGCTCGGCGCGTTAGTAACGCGATGGGTAATGGGCGAGAACGTCCAACACGAGGAAAGCAAATGCTGAGCCGGGCTATAAGCACAGGGGCCACTATCAGTCGAATATCTGCAAAATCCAGTGCAATTCTCTCGAGAAGCAGCGACAAGAAATGACGCGGAGCAACTGCGCATGTCAACACCGCAAACACAACAAACACGCCAAGTGGGCCCTCCGCGGGGGAAGTCAATTTATCGATTGTGTTGGAACTTGTGATCTTTGTCTTCACATTTGCTTTTACCAATCGCATCATTATGGCTTCCACTACCAAGCGTGCCGACTTTGAGGCCATCTTCCCCTCGCTGGCCCAGGATATCCTGGCTCACGCGAAGAAGTACAACCTCCCCGCCAATGCCCTCGAGTGGTTCGAAAAGGTGAGTGCCCCTCCTTTGAGGAACGACAAAACGCTCAATCGTGGACGCCAATTAACCCTGCGGAACTACAGTCTCTGAACACCAATGTCCCCGGCGGAAAGCTCAACCGTGGCCTCTCCGTCCCCGACACCGCTCTCGCCCTCCTGAAGAAGCCCCTGAGCGACGAACAATTCGAGCACTTGAGCATCCTGGGCTGGCTCACCGAGCTGCTCCAGGCCTTCTTCCTGGTCAGCGATGATCTTATGGACAGTTCCGTTACCCGCCGTGGCCTGCCCTGCTGGTACCGTAACGAGGGTGTCGGTCTGATCGCCATCAACGACGCCTTCATGCTTGAGGGGGCCATCTACCTCATCCTGAAGCAGCGTTTCCGCTCTCACCCCGCTTACATTGACATCGTTGAGCTCTTCCACGAGGTCACCTGGCAAACCGAGCTGGGCCAGCTCTGCGATCTGATCACCGCCCCCGAGGACAATGTCAACCTGGACAACTTCTCCATGGAGAAGTACATGTTCATCGTCACCTACAAGACAGCCTACTACAGCTTCTACCTTCCCGTAGCTTTGGCCATGCACTACCTGCAGGTGGCCACCGAGGAGAACCTCAAGCAGGCCCACGACATCCTGATTCCTCTGGGTCAGTACTTCCAGATCCAGGACGACTACCTGGACAACTTCGGTGACCCCTCCGTCATCGGCAAGATCGGCACCGATATCCAGGACAACAAGTGCTCGTGGTTGGTCAACCAGGCCATTCAGCGCTGCACTCCCGAGCAGCGCCAGGTGCTGGACGCCGCCTACGGCCGCAAGGACAAGGAGCAGGAGGCCAAGGTGAAGAAGATCTTCGACGAGCTGGAGCTGGAGAAGCTGTACAAGGAGTACGAGGAGAAGGTTGTGGGCGAGCTGCGGACCAAAATTGCGGCCGTGGACGAGTCCAAGGGTCTCAAGAAGGAGGTCTTTGAGGCCTTCCTCGGCAAGATCTACAAGCGGACCAAATAGACGAACCGTCCTTGGCGCATTGGGCATAACCGAAAATACTTGATACCCGGCGCTTCGATTGATGCGTGACGATGCGATGCAGGCTTCATTTCGATCATATTGTGAATAATACACATTTAGCATTACATATCAGTTCGATTTTAGACTCGTACTTTTACCTCGTATTCAAGTCAATCTGCCCAAACGTCAGAGTCCGGGCACTAGACTCAATTCGCCTGCGAGGTTGGGCCAAGCGGCAGATGTTACGGGGGTTGAGACTTGGCTCTCGGATAGCTAAACGAAGTATGTAAGTGCAGGATCAACAGACGCTTGGCAATGAACGCACTCCAATTACACAGACGATAGCAAGGATAAGTATCCGATTCAACAGACCAATCCTTCATAGTATTTTTTGGTTATCCGCCGCCACGTCCGACCGCAGACCGCGTAATCCCCGATGATGCGGCATAAAACACCCCCAGACGAGTAAAGCAGCCCCTACAACCATGGAAAGAGACCACCAGAGCCAAAAGAGAACGGAATTTCTAAATGGTAATCCGATTCTGAATCCGAATTCCTAACCGAAACTGCCCACTCAATGCGGGAAACGAGAGTGGAAAAGAGTCTCCACCCCCTATTGTGTGGCACTGCCGAGTGTCGGACCCAATTATCAGGTCCCGCTCAAAGAACCAGCCGCGCGGACTCATTCCCAATCGCGAAGTAATACATGCTCCCGGACATCGCCGGGTGGACGCTCTCCATTGCTGTTGGATAAGGTAATAACATCGGCCGATAATCAGGTTCTTCTCAGCCCGCTATGATTCCTGCTTCACCGTTGCACGATGGCTCTGTGTCTCCTTGTGCGGATAGCAGCGTTCCTAGCACTCATACTATACGTTCGAGCAGACAGGGAAAGTTACTGGCGCAGCGAGAGGTATAAGAGCGGCTTTGACGGAGCGTTTCCCATGCAGCGGTACTCGTCGAAGGGGATTCGGGGTCCGATTTTGAATTATTGGCAGCGCAGTGCGGCGTGCAGTGATGGGTATACTCTTCTTGCGCCGCGCGGTCCTGCAGTGCGCAGGGCCGGGCCGATGATTCTGGATTCGGAGGGTCATCTCGTTTGGTTTAAGGAGTATGAGTATTTGGTTACGTTCAATGTCAACGTCTATACCTACAAGGGCGAGAAGTACTTGACGTACTGGACGGGAAATCAATATGACGGAGGCCATCCTTCCGGTGTGGGTTATATGGTGAGTTTCAATGCCCTGCAAGTGCTGTATTAAGCTTGTTCATTGGGTCTTCTGCTTTTGATTTATGCAGCGCTGATCAGTTTTAGCTCAACTCCCACTACGAAGAAGTATACAAAATCACCGGTGTGAACGATCTGGACTTTGACATACACGAGTTCCAGATCACGCCCGACGACACGGCCGTGTTCGTTGCTTATGCGATCACCCCCGCCGACCTGCGCGAAGCGGGTGGGTTAGAAGACGGGTGGATCTGGGACGGGATTATTCAGGAAGTGGACGTCGAGACGAACGAGCTGCTTTTCCAATGGCGCGCCTCGGAGCATTTCTCATTTACGGAAGTGGAGCGGGACCGTGAAGGGAACGGCGATAGTGAACAGCAGCCGTGGGACTTCTTCCATATCAATAGTGTTGATAAGGATGACAAGGGCAATTTCTTGATTTCGTCGAGGTATATGAATTGTCTGGCGTATATTGATGGCCGGACCGGTGATGTTATCTGGAAATTGGGTGGGAAGCTCAATTCCTTCGTGGATTTGTCCGAGGGTGCTGCGTCGAATATCAGCTGGCAGCATCATGCTCGCTTCCAGAAGAATTATGATACCGACACTACGCGAGCTATCACCGTCTTTGATAACTCCTCTCGTGGAAAAGGCGCACCGGAGAATCCGAGCCGTGGATTGTTCATTGATATTGACGAAACCAACATGACAACCTCCCTGCGACAGGAGTACTGGAACCGAATTCCGATCAGCAGTCAATCCCAAGGCTCAGTGCAGATTCTGGACAACGGCAACGTGCTTGTTGGATACGGATACAATGCAGCATGGACTGAGTTTTCCCTCGACGGCGAGGTTCTCTGCGAAGTACACTTTGGTTCCGAGGATGACTTCTACACCGGGCAGATCATGTCATACCGCGTTTTCAAGCAGGACTGGATCGGTCGGCCTCTTACCAATCCCGACGTGGCACTGGCTGAGACGCACGCTGCCGTGAGCTGGAATGGGGCGACGGAGGTTGCGACCTGGGTGTTGCAGGGTGCGTTCAGACAGCCGAATGGGACTGTGCGGCGCTTTGTTTATGCGGAGGAGATTCAAGATGTGGAGCTTGATTTCATACTCGCTGTACCGAAGACTGGGTTTGAAACTGTTATCGATATCCCGCCGGACTGCCCGTATAGCAAGTTACGTATTGTCGGGCTTGACAAGACAGGTGAATATCTCGGTGCATCGCCGTTGATGGACTGGGATGACCCGGAGAAACTGAGAGCGGAGGTTGCCGTTTATGATGGGGGGGATGATAATGGTGAGACAGAAGTGCATATCCCACCTGCTCTGATGTTCGGGATGGGGTTTGTGACTGCTGCGGCGGTCGTGTCGTGTGCATTGCTTGCGTGGAAATATGTACCTGTCGGTGCTTGGAGGCGCTCTTTCGCCAACTATGCTCATAAATTGGGTGATACTGAATGGCAGACCGTGAATTCTGGGGAGGAACTGGATGAATTGGATGACCGGAGTGATTTGGAATATGGGGTGCGAGCAGACGATCCCCTCTTGATGCGGGAAGAGGACAAGTGAGGACTGCTCAGCATTATACATGGCATATCGGTGTTCGGAGTTTAGACTACGTGATTGCATCTTGAATACCAAGCGAATGGCGCTTTCTTTCTTTCATTCATTCTGCTAAGCGAAGTCTGGCTAACGAGTGAAGCCGATAAGAGTGTAGAGATCTATACTCCACCACTAAGCAGTTGCTCCGACGGCAAGACGCTTGAAGCCACCGTTGGCAGCGACCTCCTTCTGGAGTGCAGCCATGCGCTTCTGGTCACCGGTGGGATCAGTAGAGTCCGCATCCAGGGTCCAGGAAAGGTAGCTGTTGACGTAGTTGGGCTCGAAGCTGGAATCGAGGATACCGAGACGCTTGCCATAGTTGGTAACCTTCTCCCAGTCACGCTTGACATTCTTCAGGTCGCGGCTGAAGTAAGCATAGGAGCGCTCGAAGATCTTGCGGTTGACGGGGGTTCCCATGATGGGCTTAACGTCGATGTATTCCTCATAGGTACCGGAAGGGTCGGCAATGACGGCGTCGGTGGCACGCTTGACGGCACGCATGAACTTGTGAACCTTATCCTGGTTGGCGGCCAGGAAAGAGTCGTTGGCGATATACAGGATCGAGCAGAAGCAGCAGCAGCCCAGCTCAGCCAGCTGGTCAATACGGAGCATCTGAACGTCGTCGCGGGGACGACCCTGCTCGGCCAGCCACTCGGCCAGCTCGACCATTTGCACGTTCTCGAGGCCGATACCGGCGTCGATGTCACCGCGGATGATGGCCTTGGTCACGTTCATGCCGCAGCGCACGGCAGTGTAGTCGTCGGCGGTCATGCCGTAGTACTTGGTGAGCTCGTCGATCTGAATCTTGCCGAACTCGCCGACATAGCCGATGCGCTTGCCTTTGAGACTGCGGAAGTCCTCTGTGATACCGCTGGACTTCAGGTAGACGACACCGGTGAAGGGCTCATCGAGTAGAGAGCCAATCGAGGTGACGGGAAAGTTGCGGGCTTTGGCCTGGGAGATATTAGAACAAGGCAAGCATATAGTAGAAGAATAACACGCACGGCCAGGGTGTGGATCATAGCCTTGAAACCCATGTCGACCTTGCCGCTGCCGATGATCTCGGTCACGTCGGAGGGGTCATTGGGCTCGAGGAGAGCCACCTTGAGGCCTTCGTCCTTGAAGTAGCCACGGGCCTGGGCGAGGTACAGGGGGGCGTGGTACGGGGTCGCGTGCCTGCGAACCTCACTTAGCCGTGTTCCATCAATTGATTCTGCTTCAGTCAGCCATACCAGTTGGTCAGGAAGGTGATCTTGTCAGTGGCCATATTGACGGTAAGACAAGTTCAACTGTTGATACTTAAAAAAAAAAATGGTCAGTATCTCGGAGAGAAGGGCACCCTCAATTGAGACCGAAGTCATGAACGAGGGCAAGGGGGAACAATCAAAAGTCACGCATGTCCTTTCGCTAGAATTATCTAGATCAAGTTTTGACAGTATAATCTCAGAACGGCCAGACTTCACCTCCGAGGAGGTTGGTCTGACCGAACACCTGTCATGCGTGTGCAGTGACCGTTATACCATGAAAAATACCTTGATCCGCGATGATCATCGTAGCGAGAGTCCTTCGACCCCCCACGGGGGGTCGAAACTAGGACGTGCGCGGCTCCATAGAGTGTCGTACCGATGGTAGACTCGAAATTGGAATGGTTGAAGTGTAATTGAATAGAAAGTGGTTGAGGAAGGAAAGAGAAATGAAACAATGGAGGGGTAGAAATACTCCGAGGCGGGGGCAGCTCCCGGGATCCACGGGGTTTCGCTCACCATGACCACATCACGCAAACAAGGATAAAAGGCTCACCGGGACGAAAATGATCTGCGCGTTTGGGGTTGGCTCGCAACTCTATTCGATGGTAATCCACCTGCTTCCGAATCCAACCGGTCTAGCCGCCGAAATGCTTCCGAGCCGGTCCATCCTCACACAGCTCGGAGCAATCTACTTCAAACCGGGGAAGTAAAGTGCGAATAGTTGAATCAAATTCCAGTATAATAACATAGGCTCCAAATGCAGGCAACAGATAAAGGGCAGTCAAGACAACGGAACACATATTACAAACATGATGTCAGGCTATGGAGGGGAAGATCCACTCCGGGAAAAAGAAACAACACTGAATGCAGAATAGAAGTGGCCCCAGCGGACCAATGAATCAGCTTCGCCCTCCTCCCCGATTCCAGCCTCTCACTCCTGCTTCGGACTACTGCCCTCCGCTTGGCGGCCCCCATTGACCGATATGCTGTCCAGTGGGGACTGGGGACGGTCCGCCGTCTTGCGAGTTCGCAGGGTAAGCGGATAGAAGTGGTCATCTGGCTCTTCCTCCTCACTAATGTGCGTGTTAGTATTGAAAAAAAAACCCCTAGGCACAGGTCAACTTACGGGAGCTTCCATGCGATGTAGTCCTCGGTGGTCAGTCCCTCGCGGCCCTCCTGGAGCGAAGCAAAATCACCCGGAGTCATCATGCCAGATCGATCCCGAGGGGAGCCCGGAATCGACAGAGGCCGGGAGATCTTCTGGTCGGTGCCACCGATGATGTTGAAGTAGTCCTCGGTTACATCGAACGAGGAGGGATAGGCTGTGATACAAGGTCAGCGAATGCTTTGAGGGGGAAAAAATGATGAAACATACCTCTCCGAAGGGCCAGCTGGCGGGCTTTCACGTATTCCAGGCCCATCCGTTTCCAGTCGAGCAGATCGCTCAGACGCTCCGTCCGGTTACGCTGGTTGATCCGCTGGCGTCTGCTCTTCTCGGTGAAGTTATACATGAAGTCGGACAGCTGGTTGACCGAGTCGTCAACTCCCTTGGAGCGACGATCCACAATGTAGATACCGTAGTCGGAGGAGTTCTCGATCAGCTCCTCCATGTAGCAGCCGAAACCGGACAGGTTGGTGGTGATACTGGGAACACCCATCACCGTGCACTCGGCCGGCGTATATCCCCACGGCTCATAATAGGACGGGAACACTCCCAAATGGGTTCCGCGGACAAAGTCCTCGTAATCCAAGGGTAGCACCGGGTTGGAGGAGTTGAGGAATTCGGGATGGAAGACAACCTTCACGCGATCGGAAGACTTGTTGAAGAGTTCCACGCGGCGGAGCTGGTTCAAGATCGGATCCTCGTGGTCGTTGACCATGTTGTGGGTGACGATCGGGGGAAGGCCATGCCGTTTCATGGCGAACAGGCGGCGGCGGAGGAGAACTCGGTCCTGACTGGTGATGAGATCCTTCTCGTCGGGCATGTTGTCTCCTTCCTTCCACTCGAGACAACGCTCGTACATGCGCTTGCCGATGCCCTTCTCGATGTTCTCAATGGTGTCACGGAGGGACTTGACCACAGCCTGGCCCTTGAGGGACTCGACCGTGAGGGACGAAGTCTGAGCCGGCATAATGATAAACGCAACGACGGTCATGGTGGACCCGGCGCTCTTGAGACGGTGATTGAGACGAGCCAGACCCTCGATGAACATGTCAACACCCTTGTTGCGGAACTCGTACCGACCAGCGGTGAAAAGATACAGGGTATTGTCCAGGTCAAAGTTGTTGTGTCCGTAGAAGTGGCCGCGGACAAAGTCGTTGATCTTCTCCTTGGCCTGCGAGTGCAGATTCTGGAACTCGTGCATGGCGGAGAACTTCTTCACGTTCAAACCATTGGGCAGGACGCCGTCGGGCTTGCGCTTGAGCAAGTGCTCGCTCTCGAAGGCAGTAATGTGCGAAACCGTGGTAAAGACATCGCAACTGTGAGCAGCAGCTCGTTCAATACAGTAGCGGTGGTAGATACCACGCTTTCCAGCCTCGGCATCCACATCAAAGTATTGAAGGTTGTTGTAGAAATCGACAGACCCCGCGCAGAGATAACGACCGAGCAGTGTGGCGTGCGTGGTGAAGATGGTAGTCAGGTCCATGTGCCGCTTCTTGGTCAAGGGCAGAGCCACACCGGCCAGCCATTCATGGAAATGGGCGACGACAGCCCGGCGACGTTCATGGGCGATGTACTATACAGTTGTTAGAACAAAGGTTACAATTCTCAATCCAGATGTCGGGAGGAAATTAACTTACCTCACCCAAGAACCAGGCCACCAGGTATCCAAAGACGATCGCCTCGTTGGTCTCATGATCGGCCGCCGGGGACGGGATGCCGGAGGTGTTCCACAGATCACCCTTCCACTCGTCCAACCACCGGTAGCCCGTGCCCGTATTGATCAGCAGCACGCGGGGGGCCCCCTCAATCAGCCAGCGACCGTAGAGGATCTCGATGCCGCGAGACTGCATAGACTGAATGGTCTCGCGCATGGCGGGGTTGGAGGGCGCGAGCTCCTCGACCTCGACAGCGGCAGAAGCCTTGTTGAGAGGGCCGATCAACGTATAGCGTTCGCCATACTCGGCGGTGGTGACGGGAGCTTTGGACTTGAGCACCGAGTAGATGCCGCCGACGCGATTGGCCACCTCGGTGGCCACCTCGAACAGCATGTGGTTGCGCACATCGCGCTTGATGGGCTCGGTGCCGTTCTCGTCGGACATGGCAGCAGTCGCGGAGCTCAAGCTTGGTGAGTACTAGGGAAGATGAAGCTCTGAAGAAGAATCAAACGAAAGAGAGGGGGTGGCAAGCTCGGGGACATGGGACCTTGGACCACGGGGTTGGCAGCTCCGGACTCGGTCTGTGCGGGGGCGGGATCTTGGTTTTCCCCGTGGAGGCTGGCCCTTTATTTCCAGGATTGCCAGGATTGGACTGGGATTAGCAATTGAAATCCTAGATTTATTTGAAGAACGAGAATCATCTACGGTGTCTCTGCGCAAGACATGGCAACCGTTCCTCAAAATGCAACGCTTCCCCTAGCATTTGAATTTTCTCCCGAGACGGCTGTCCGGGCTGGAACACGGTACGACGCTCTGGCTCCGACCACGTTAGCCTCATTTACGGATGGATCCCGAACGGGTTCCCGGTCAGTCGCTCGCCAGGTACACTACATCAGAACTACCTTGGCCTTTTACTCCAGAGTACGGGGTACCGATCATTTGCGTCCCAGGGCGTGTGAAAAACGACCGAACCGAAATTGGTTGTCCTGACTTCCTTCAATCGGCCATTTTGAGTTCGGTGTATTGTGGAGGCGTCGATCAGAGTCAATGCCTCCAATCCGGACCCCTGACTCTGTCGGATTGCTTGCTACGCCATTGCGCAAAAGCAAGCACGCACGATTGGACGGATCGTTCGGAGCTCGATTCTGGGGAAAGCTGTGGATGACATCATGAGGCCCGTGTCTCCACCGCTCGTTACTTGGTCTTTGCGCCGCGATCTCCGGTACCTGGTATACCACCCGCGGCCACCGCCTCCGAGAGGTCTTCCTTGAACTGTGCCAACAACAAAGCCAATCTCGCTTGACAAATCATCTCGTCTATGCCTCGCATTCACTGGATTTGTCAAAAGAAATCACGGTCACGGGATACAAAGATTCTTTTATCATCTCAGATCTGATTCACGTTACTTGGGATTAATCAATGGCATTGTCAAACAAACGTACATTGATAGTACATTGATAGCTCGACTTTGAGATCCTGCGGCAGCCATGTTCACAGGACATAAATACCGCGGCTTCTCTCTCTCCATGATGGAGAGTCTTGCGTCCCCGGTACTCTCTTTGCATTACCCTACAAGGCACGAAGAACCCAATATCACCGTACCTACAACCTTCGGTAGCTAGGGGTCTTTCCGGTTGCCTCTCGCCCGGTCACCGAGTGGCACTAGCGGAGGCATGTCAGCGCCGAGTTTCGTCCGGCGACTGGGCCGGGCGTCGCGAAGGCTGTTTCGAAAGCTATGGAGTAGCAAAAAGTCCTCAGACTCCACAACAGCATCCTGGTCCTCTGGCTCCAAGATTTCTTCGTCTCAGAGAACTATATCCATCTATTCTTTTTCTATGGCCCCCTCTATCCCCTGTGGCTGTGCGTCTACCCCGACGCCCAACGTGGACGCCTTCAGGGAAAATACGAACATAGAACATGGGACTCGGAATGGTGACTCGGGTGTCCTCAGTGTGGCCAGTCCAGGTCCAAGCATCTCGGCAGTCTCGGTGGCCTCTGCTGCCTTTGTGAGCAACACGGTTTCTCTCAGAATAGTGAATCCCGATCCAAGCATCGCTTCCACCTCTCCCGCCTCTTCTGCCTCTTATGCCACTTCCATCTCTTCCATCCCCGCCCTTGTCTCTCTACCCAGCCTCTTCTTCGTCAAGCATCCTCAAATCTCTCTGGAGCATGCCATGAGTACGTATCTTTATCCCAGCGGGTCTTCCATGTCATTGGAGGACCAGGCGACTAACATTACCAGAGATGTTCTCTGTCCTCTGCCTGAGCCCGAAAGAATGCCTCGCGGCTTCTCTCCCATTTCAGGTCATAGTGGGCGGTCTACGTCTTCAGGACGTCCCACTTTCTCAGTTCATATGAGATGTCAGACACCGGAACCATTTCTCACAACACCCCAGAATCCTCACCCTCTATGCCGGCCGCGAAGAAAAGATAGCACAACCCTTAATCATGACAGAGTCGAGATTCCAGGAACGAGCATCTTCAGCGGATACCTTCCCTCGTTAAGGATTCGAACCATGGAATCTCTGATTGAGTTGGTCGAGCGAGAGGGGAAAGTGTGGTCAAGAGGTGCCCGCTCGCAATCCAAAACGATGTCTAGAGCCCCAGCTCCTCGTCCGAGCTGGGACCCGGGCGTGTTCGTCGGGGCCGACAGCTTGCGACTCGTACCACATACCCTCGCATCAGGTCAAGCTGCACGGGATCGTAGGCTATTCCAAAAGCGTCTGGCGCGGTTTGAATAAATCTGTTAATTTTAGATCGGGCTAGGTTTGCCTGTAGAGGATTTCGATTTTCCCGCGATGGTTTTTAGATTTCAATGGGTGGTGGTCGTGCTGGCACACCATCACCCCATAAAGATTAACGCAGAACACAATCTACTTTTTCTAGAACATGCTTATTTACACCTTTCTGTCATTTAATTTCCACACGGACCCTCTACCGGCGTCATTTCAATGGATCAACTAGAGATCGCAGTCCATTCGTCGATGAAGTCATTGTGGGGGGATGACTTCATGATGCTGTCACGCATCCGGTCAAGTTGTAGAGAGATTTCGATCAAGGTATTAAAGGTGCCCGTAACCACCAATTCTTTGCGATTCATCAATCGAGTCAAGAACTTCAAAAGGTACGCAGGGCTTTACCGATTCATCCCATTTGCTCCGGGAATTCATTTAATAATTGATCCAGTCGAACGTTATAGTCCTCTCTATCACCTCTTATCTTCCCCGACCACATACAAAACCTTCACAATGCCTCGCGGTGCCGAGTACGACAACGGAGTCCCCCAGAGTGACAACCCCATCGAGAACGGCCCCAACAAGGCCCACGGTGTCGGCGCTGATGTACGTCCCAGTTTCCCCAACTTATTGAATTGCCAATCGAGGAGCCCATATCTAACATCTCGGCAGGACGGCCCTCTCGACCGCAAGGTCGCCCCCATGCCCGACGAGACCGGCTCCGAGCGCGAGGTCTACAGCGGTACCGGCGCGCCCGGCCACAGCAGCGGCAAGGGCGGCCACGAGCCCAAGACTACGGGCGAGAAGAAGGGTCTCGGTTCCTTGCCCGGACAATAATTGCGGTGCTGGCACCATTTTACTTCAAGTCTAGTGGTACGAGCTACGCAAGTTTCCTTTACACTGCAATATTATCAGTGGAGTTTTTATGGATTCGGGTTTGAGGGCTTGTCTAGCATAGCTGAATGAATAAATGATTTGAAAGGTTTACTTCGGGTCAGATTGAGTTTACGTAGATCATGGAGGCCTAAAATGATGGTCAAAGTTCTATTTGCACTATCTCTATGTGGTTGCCCGTCCTTACACGTCAACTCTATTGGGTACATAGCTACTTAGCTACCATTTTGAGGATCAACTACTGGTTTCGAATTTGTTGGTTCTATTTTCAAAGTCTGGACTCAATGAGTTCGCTATCAAAGAAACACCTCACCGAGTCTGTCTTTGTGTCCCCCCATTTGTAGTCATTGTGGCTTGCTTTGTCACCTATCCATTTTTGGAGTTCGAATATTCACTACAACCACTGACTTTCACGATAGCAGACCATGTCCTCGTGTTTGTTCCATGGGTGGACACTCTTTGTTCGTATGCTACGTTCTTCAGTCCACCTACGTCTGCGCCTTGGGTTGCAGGGACCGTGGTTCCCTATTTGACATCAAGAGATAGGAGAGTTCAGCCTTCTTATGAGTTGTGCATTTGCGTTTTACGTGTGTTTCAGGTCATCTGTTGCATTTTATCTTTAGTAACAATGGCCGGAATAGGCTGAACAGTCAAACTTCCACGGTCTTCGTATGTGAGGCAGTGCCGGTTATATTATTATTGTCCGTTGTGATTATCGGCTGACCTCGAGACTCTTTGTCCCAATTTCTGTCTTGTCTCTTTATGCTAAAGCCCATTGAGCTAATCTTAGACTATTGCCCATAAAGTCGAGGTCAAGTACAGAAATAAAGAGATCAATGTTTGCTCTTCACGAGGAACTCACTCACTCTGTCAGATCTCATGCTTCGTCATGAATGGGAGTACAAGCTCACTGCCGGCACGGGCGGAGGCACGCTTGTCCCTCTCAAATAATTTGCTCGATCTCCTGCATGGACGAGCCCTCTGTCTTGCTGTTGATGCCCCATCCCAGCCCATCCAGTCTTTTGACAGCCTAGACTACTCCAATGCAACACGCGATGAGCTATACGTGTGGTCTGAGCACATCACTCTTGCTCAGGTTCCAGCAGATATCCTCATGGCTGTACTCGACAGGCTGCTTTTTATCGGAACCGAGTTTCCCCATTTGACCTGCGGCAGCATCCATGCTCTACATACCCTTAGGTCCTCTTGCAAGGAAATCTGCGATGTAGTCCATGCTTGGATTGAACGCGATGAGATCCAAAGCTTCCTCCGGACAATTCAAGAGGATATTCTCGTCCGTGGCCCCATGCAAGTCTCACAAAGAAATGTGTACTCCCTCCGCATCCCGAGAGGGAATACTCTGGCCTATGATACCGCTGCGAATTGCGTGGATTGTTTGAAATTTCTCATCGAGAACCACCTTGTTGGTATTCAATTTTACGACGAGACTGGGAGAAATTATCTCCACGCCGCCATTGACAACGACAACGACGACTGTCTGAAATATATCCTCAATAACCTAGCCCCGGCAGAAATCGATCGAACCACAGACATTAACCTCAGTCGACTGTGTGGACACCCTCTCGTTCAACTGGCTGAAAAGCGTAACCAGCGCGGCTTCGAACTCGTTCTGCAACAGCTCCTCGGACACTATAACCCAGATGATCTGTTCACGGACGACTACTTCAAGCTCAAACTGTGCGCTTTTGTCTCTCCGGAGTTCGCTGAACAGCTCTTTGTCATGGATCTGAATATTGGCAATGCCAAGGACGAGCACGGGACGACTTCGTGGCACGCCGCCGCACAGGGAAACCCTTACGGAGAGGACTTCATGATCTGGCTCTCAAGCCGGTCAGGCACTGAGCCAACCACCAAAGATAATAAGGGCCACAATGCCCTGATGCATGCTGCTATGGGGAACCGAGTCACGTCCATACAATGGCTGTGCAGCCATGTCGACCCGATGGAGAACTGGGTTGACCCCGCCACACAAGATGTCGGAAGAGACCCAGCGTATGCACTGAGGCTTGCAGCAGTGTCAATGGAGGAGAACAGCCCAGACATTTTCCGCGGCATAATGCTCCGCATCCCGAGAGACCACTTTGAGAACCTCCCCAACGCAATCTCCATTTTCAAATTGATCTGCGACACTCTTCTTATAACCAGACAGAATTTGGCTATCCAACATCCTCGTCCTAATCTTGAGCACAGGATGAAATGGGAGAATTCATGGCGTGTGGCGGCTGCAAAGTGTCAGAACCTCGGCAGTTTTCTTCAGAAGAATATCTTTCCGCGCGGTGGTTGGCAGGGCACGACTGCGATGAGGGCAATTTGTGATTACGCGCGTGATCGGGACCTTCCTATGTTGGTTCATGGTATAGTTCCCTTGCCACCGGAGGGAAAGTTTTGGTTCCGCATTTTCAAGAACCGAGAGGCCGGGGGAGGGGGAAGGTGGCCCTGGTCCACGAGTACCTAGATCTGTATTTATTATTCGGCGTGTGGCGATGTCTTCCTGCTTTCTGTATCCAAAGTTTTCTTTGCAGTGTATTTTTAGAGGGACATTCAACTACATACCACCAAAGGGTGTTGAAAATAGAACTTCAAGTCTCCTCAACGTATCAATCAGATAGAGAGTCGAAACAGACATCTTCAATGAATATCCACGTGAAACGCCAGGCTGACTCTATAAATGCAACTCATCGGACAGGCTATGTGTTGACAATGATTGAACAAGCAAATGACAGAGCGCTTCTATACAGATTCTAAAATCCATGCAAGCATGCGAGAAACAACGGGAAAGGAATTATATGTATAGTGTAGATGTGCCGGTCAATGACAAGGGACATCAAGACTCGGGTGATTCGGAGCTGCTGCCTTGGTCTTGATTTTCACTCGCGGGTTCGGCTGTTGGCTCGGGTGCAAGGACAGGGGCAGCCGTGGTTTTGGCTTGGACAAGCTCGAGCAGCTTATCACCGACCTCGCCAGCACCGTTGATTTTGCCCAGCTTTGTGCGGAAATGCTCGATGTCGGCTTGCATTCTGGTCACGGGATTAGCAAATCGTCAAGCAAGGCATAGAAATAAAGCTAACCTCTTTTTGCCAGCCTCCGACTCAACTTGGGCTTCTTCAAAGGCCTTCATCCATTGGTCTCGGTAGCTGCTAAACACAGGGCCCATAATCATTTCAACGGTCAGGTCGGGGAGATGCTTGCTCAGAACACGATGTAAAGTGCCGGTCTCCTTGGCCAAAGTCTCCATGTAGCCATGAACGCCTGATGAGTTGTCCGCATCCCAGTCAATCTTTTTCATGGCATTCACATGAACAGTTGAGCGTGAGCTCATGATATCCACAAGCTTCTCATGGATGCCGGTCTGGTGTTCCTGGCACAGCCGCTTGACCTTGTCAAATTCGGCCATGACTTGGTTCCCTTGTCCATGGCGTCGAACAAATTCTCGAGTATACGGTACCATAGCAATCACGAAGCTCAATGCTTGCGACGAAAGGGCGAGGTGCTTAGTCGTGATGTTCTTCAAACCTGCGCTGCGCGTAGCGCCCGCTCCAAGAATCAATTGTGAGGACCGAGAATTGAACAGTTTCAAGAGTTCCAGCAACTGTGGAGCAATATCCTGGATCATGCTAGGAATATTGGCCATGAGAAACTCGAACTCCTCGATGCTGCGCATAATTTCCACGGCCGATTCAGGCAGAATGTATTTCTGTTCGTCAATGACCGCAGGGCGCACCTTCTCCTTGCCAGATCCGTTGACGCCGCTGCTTTCTTCGGGGGCTTTGCGATTCTCGTTGTCGTTATCCGGAACCCAGATCTTCGAAACTTCAACCCAGGCTTCAATATCCTTGGTGCTAGCGTCGAGGATACGCGTGAGAATGGTGACCTCGGAATCTCCAAAGTCACGAGCATCCCATCGGTCTGCATCCATGACCTTGACAATACGATGCCGCTGGCCTTCACCAAATCGAGTAATAAATTCCTTGATCTGGTTGCTCACAATAGTCTTCAGTGCAGTGCCACCTCGCCCGGAAATCGCTTCGCACTCGTCGGCAAACAGGCGGTTGAGAGTGAAGTACTTCAGGAACTCTTCTTTCGAAAGCTGAGATGTCTGTTCCGATCGAACTTTGAGAACTTTGGTGATCTGAGACTGGGCAATGTCTACCGCTTGGCCGAGTAGACTCGACATGTCCAAAACTTGCAATATCTCGTCCTGCGCCATGGCAGATGCGGATGATCCATCGTCCCCGCGCTCCGGATGAGGGCTTCGTGGGGATTTGACACCAACAGTTGGAGAGCTTCCAAGACCACTAGCGATATCCAAAAGAATTTTGACCTGGACACTCAAGCGACGCAAGCATTCGCTAATGCCCGTGTACACCGCCAGGAGCATTGCATAGGCATCTTCCGGTTCAAGTGCCCGAAGATTACGCGCAAGAGTCGATGATTTCTCCTGTTGGCTTCGCTGCCGGTCGTTGTGTGTCGAGACTGATACCATGGACTCGTTGTCGTCATCACTGGAGCTGGGCAGGTGGTTGCGAATCAATCCTTTCATCTCTCGCAGAACGGCCGTTTTGAAAGAGGTTGCCGCAGGAGTTGTATACCGAGCTCGGGCAAGGCCATTGAGCTGAATTTGTAATCTAGACCGGAGCTCACTATCAAAATTCATATATGCCGGAGACACCATGGATGCAGGACGTTGACCACCACGTTGTCGCTGGAAAGACGCACCCCAACGCTGCAAAGTCACATTGGAAGACACATTTTGGACATGTTGACGCAAGTCTCCCAAAAGATCGTTCAAGAAACGGGATTCATAGCCCATTCCAATGCGTTGTCGCAGTATCGCAAGATCGTCGGACGCCCCTTCAAGAGCCTTGAGGCCTCGAATATCAATTGCTCGCCTTGGGAGATCCTTGTCGTCCTCGTCGGCGGGACGGTCGGAAACTTTCTCGCCGGCCATCAATTTATCAACCTCTTCAAGCTCATCGGCAGCAACTTCAATATCTCCTTGTTCGACGAGTTCTTCGCAGCGGGAGACAGACTCGACAACATCACGAAGTTGAGCTACTGCGGCTGCCAGCATCCGCACGTTCTCCCTTCGCCGTCTCAAATTCACTATCTTCAGGCCACCCAAAGCCATCTCTTTATCGATTTTCTGAAGGTCTCGCCGTAAGATCTGGATACGGTCCACTGAATCGGCAGCTTCCGCATGCAATTCCCGTAGTGAACCTAACGCTGTGAAGAATGATTTGGAGGCGGTCGAAATGGACGAAATCAGGTGAATTTCCACCGTATCCATATACCAAGAAAGCTTCTCTTGGAGAATAGCATTGGTAGCCAATGCCTTTCTTCCGGTATGAACAGGCTCTGGCGGGCCTCCATTAGAGTGCTTATCATCCTTTGTCGGCGGCCTTGGCGGTCTGACAACCTCGGATTTCTCCGAGATAACGTCAAACGTGCGGGGGTTCTCTAGATGGAAATCCTCCTCGAAATAAACAGAGGGAATGGTAGATAAAGGCGTCACGGCAGGTCCGCGACCCCGTGAGCCAGCTGAAGAACGTCGTCGGGGATCATAAGGTGAGGTTGGCCGTGAACTACTCGTAGACATGAATGAAGATCTTCGCTCAGGACTCCATGGCATCAATGATTCTCTATCATCTGCCTTGGGAGATTTGATCCCCTGTGTCTGCTGATTGTCTTCCCCGGCATTCTCCTTTGATTGTTGGAAGACTTCATACAGACCGCCGACTTGCGACAGGTACGGTTGGAATACCTTTGGGTCCACATGCGTGATATTTGTAAGAGTAACTGGGGGTATATCGCGGGAGGAGGGGGGTTTGTATCCGGTGGCAGATGCAGCAGTATGAGGTGTCAGGCCAGTGCGGACTATGGGCGGTTGGAGCAGCGTGGAAATGGCTGTGGAGCGTTAGCAAATCAACAATCAAGAAGCACCGACCCCTGTCCGTCCAACGAACCGTTCTGTCCAGACTCGGCGATTGAGCCATGGTGGTGAGAAGTATCTAGGGCCCCTCCAATACTCACGATAGAGCTCGCCGTAGATCCCCTCCTCAGGGGGTACCGTTGAGAGGGTACCCGCGGCGACTCTAGCTGAGGCGAAGAGTAAAAGGAGATGGACGGAGTCGATGCGCCTGATGCCAGGCTATCAATTGACTTGCGCGGACTGGATGGTGCCATGTTGTGCAGGTCCGCGAGGCGGGTGCGACAGCCCGGGGTCGATCGTTGGGGAAGCTCGGGGTTATCTGATCATGACAGACGTATGTCTGACGGGCGGAGCTCTCAGTCCAGCACAGCAACAACTACAGTCAACGCTTGAGCTCGTCAGACTGTGCAGCTTCGGTCCGATGTCGTCCACAGGCCAAGGGGGCCAAGCGCAGTTGAGGTGGTTTTGTTTCCAGGATGCCATGCGCATGTCCACCCAATCGGGAAAGACGCTAGCCTGAACGGAGTCCTTTCGGCCAAATAGTTTATCCGTCCAGATGTGCCTTTTTGCCTGAGGCAGAACCACTTAACGCGTGAACGCGACGCGACGCGTTGCGTGTTTCCGCCCAAAGCCAAAAGTTCTCTCCCTTCTTGACCTCCACCATCAATCACCACCACCAGCCATGGATAGACGCACTCCTTATACCCTGAGTGTTCTTGCGCCCAGCACCAATGGTGCTGATGAGTCTCGCACAACCATTCAAAATCGTTTGCGGGACTTTGTGCTTGAATTCCAGTTGGATAATGCATTCATCTACCGGTACGGCATCCCACATTCATGTTCTCGAGAGGCTTGTTTCTAAAAGCTGACCTGATGCAACAGTGATCAACTACGCCAGAATGTGCTTGTGAAGCAATATTACTGTGACCTTGACATCGCCCATCTAATTTCCTACAATGAGGAACTGGCCCACAAAATCACCACCGAGCCGGCCGATATTATTCCTTTGGTAGGCGCAATCACCATTCCCAGACTGGATATTCCTGCTAACCCGAACAGTTTGAGTTGGCGCTCCAAGACTGCACTCGTCGGATCGTCTACCCCGGCCAGCGGGACATCACTCTTCCATCCCACCAGCTTCTCCTGCACTCCTCGGCATCTCACATATCTATCCGTGACCTGAATGCCACAAACATCTCTCATTTGGTTCGAATTCCGGGCATCGTCATTGGGGCTTCGACTATCTCGTCCAAGTCGACTCTTATTCACATTCGTTGCCAGAATTGCGATCACAGTGAAAATATTCATGTCGAAGGTGGCTTCTCTGGCCTGTCACTCCCGCGGCGCTGCGGTCGTACCAAGGAACCTGGTGACCAGCCCGGTGAACAGTGTCCTCTCGATCCGTACGTGGTTCATCACGAAAAGTGTCAGTTCGTGGACCAGCAGGTCCTGAAGCTTCAGGAAGCCCCTGATCAGGTGCCAGTGGGTGAACTTCCCCGACACGTCCTTATTTCTGCGGATCGATATCTGGCCAACCGAGTCGTTCCTGGTTCTCGCTGCACTGTTATGGGTATCTTCTCAATCTACCAAGCCAAGGGTGGTAAGAAGGAGGCAGCAGTTGCTATTCGGAACCCGTATCTTCGGGCAGTGGGTCTCAACACAGACTTGGACCAGACCGCCAAGGGTAACTCCATCTTTTCTGAAGAGGAGGAGCAGGAATTCTTGGAGCTTAGCCGTCGCCCCGACCTGTATGAAGCCTTGGCTCGGAGTATTGCTCCGTCGATTTACGGCAATGCGGATATAAAAAAGGCCATCGTCTGTCTTTTGATGGGTGGCTCAAAGAAAATTCTTCCCGATGGAATGAAACTCCGTGGTGATATTAACGTGCTCATGCTGGGTGACCCCGGTACTGCCAAGTCGCAGTTATTGAAGTTCGTTGAGAAGGCCGCGCCCATCGCCATCTATACCTCCGGAAAGGGTTCTTCGGCTGCAGGTTTGACGGCGTCTGTGCAGCGAGACCACACCACCCGCGAGTTTTACCTGGAAGGTGGTGCAATGGTGCTTGCAGACGGCGGTGTTGTCTGTATTGATGAGTTTGATAAGATGCGTGACGAGGACCGAGTGGCTATCCACGAAGCCATGGAACAGCAGACTATCTCCATTGCCAAGGCCGGTATTACCACAATCCTCAACTCCCGGACGTCCGTTCTGGCCGCAGCCAATCCAGTCTTTGGTCGTTACGACGACCTGAAGACCCCCGGCGAGAACATCGACTTCCAGACCACTATTCTGTCCCGTTTTGATATGATCTTTATTGTTCGGGATGACCACGAGCGCAGCCGTGACGAGAACATCGCACGTCACGTCATGGGCGTGCACATGGGTGGTCGTGGTATGGAGGAGCAGGTCGAGGCTGATATTCCGGTTGATCAGATGAAGCGCTACATCAGCTACTGCCGCAGGTAAGTTCGGTAATCTCAACCACCATTTGCATTGATTCTAACACAATATTTCCACAGCCGCTGCGCACCTCGCCTGTCCCCCGAGGCTGCCGAGAAACTTTCGTCTCACTTCGTCTCCATTCGAAAGCAAGTGCACCGAACCGAGCTCGAGTCCAACCACCGTTCATCAATCCCCATCACCGTGCGTCAATTGGAAGCCATTATTCGTATCACGGAGTCACTTGCCAAGCTGCAGCTCTCTCCTATCGCCACCGAGGCCCACGTCGATGAGGCCATCCGTCTGTTCCTAGCTTCTACCATGGATGCCGTCACCCAGGGTGAAGGCCAGGGCAGTAAGGAACTCATGGAGGAGGCACACAAGATCGAAGAAGAGCTCAAGCGCCGCCTGCCTCTCGGCTGGAGCACCAGCTTGGCGACGTTGCGTCGTGAGTTCGTCGATGGCAAGGGCTACAGCGAGCAGGCACTCAACCGATCCCTGGTGGTCTTGCAACGTAGAGATACTGTGCAGATTCGCTCCGGTGGCTCGCAGATCTACCGCAACGGTCCTTGATCTGTGTCTATGATGATTCTGAAATGTTTACTTTGATACACTATGTGCTACGGGTGACGGTTCTTCGGTTTGTGCATCTTCGGCTCGAAAGGCATGGGAGTTTATGGAGTGTTTGGCGTGTATGATATCAGGCTTGGCGGTGCATTACTTTTTACGAGCACGAATGCATTATCTATTCCCAATTTATACTTCCTATCCACTCCCCGTAGGTGCGGACTAAGACGTTTGACCTTGTCTGAGCGACAGTGGGGTCAGATACGCCTCGTTTGCAAAATGGCGCAAAATAGACTGCCAAACAGTTCAGTGCAGCTATTTGCATACGGGCCAGTTCCTAATTCGTCGGGTTTTCCCTCATCTTTACCATATCATCTAGGAATATATCAAAAAGTGTGATGGAAGCGCACGGGCGTGCTTATTCCTGATTTTAATCCAATACCCTCCGCGTGTCTCTGATCTGACAGCCAAGTGTTTGCCCAGCTTTTAATTCATCTTACATATAGGTAATGCATGGTGACTAAAGAGCACCTAGGCACCAATATTTTCCCTCTTGGCGTCCCATCTTCCGTAGACTCTAATTTGACAGCTCGCCATACCACAAACGGAGCAATGGGGGCATTCTTGGCCTGCATTACGAGTGCAACGTCACGGAAATCAACCAGATCCTGTGGCTGAGAAATAGGGCTGCATCATGCTCCACGATAATGAGATACTGGTGGCGCCTGATGCATGACTCCTTGAAGGAGTGACTACGGTACATTTCATTGCACAGGATGAAGCTAACCCACTTATTCTCTGGCTCTGTGAAATGCCAAGGGCCATCTACGGCTCGATGCGTTGTATATACTAACCAATTAAGTATTTATGTGCATCTCAGCCTCTCCATGGCGTGACATCTGTCTCCTCAGACCTGCTTCCCGGAGTGCCTAGCGTGGGACGTCCGCAAATAAACAGCCCACATCTTAATGGGTAGCAAATGAGTCTGGGACAAGTGTCAAATTAGAAACTGGGATGCTGCAGAGGACTTTTGTAGAGTCCAGGTCATTGAAACGTATAAAATAGGGACCTGCTTCTCATCTTAATCTTAGACAGTCAACCCAAATATCAACCTTGAACCCTTTCAATCAAACGCGATGAGCTTCCACCAGTCTGCTATCAGCTTTGAGCTAGCTGATGATCACATCCTCAAAGCTGTGCTTCGAAACGAGGACGGCGATGAACAAGAGGCTGAACTGGATCTGAACACCATTATTGGCAATAACAACGGTAAGTTGCCCGGTGTGTTTTATCTTTCTTGAAACATCAAGACTAATTGTTTCATAGGCTCTTTCGAGTGGGGAGGGGAGAACTTCAAGGACAGTGCCGGTGACATTGAGCTTCACCGTGAACAAGACGAGGAGAGCCCTATCCTTCGTGCTAAATTGAACAACCTCGACGGCGACGAGGTCGACGCAGATATCAATCTGGCTGAGCGGATCACAAATGACAATGGAAACCTGGTGTTTGTTTGATGAGAAGGATGGCTTGTCTCTGGATTACAAGATCTGCAGCTCCTGTTTTATTTAGGATGGTCGCTCTGAGGGGGCTTAGATGAAAGACAGTCAAAGGGTTTTTAAAAAACAGAATGTTCATGCGTAGGAGAGGAGTTAATGATAAGTTATCGCTCACGGGATTGTTGACAAGATCCCGGAAAGACATGAACTCCGAAGTCGTGATACAGTCTCAAATCGACTTTTTCAAGATCACCACAACACATCTTGATTCCTTTCAGATACCAAGCGAAGCACTTCAGTCAGAATCAATGATGATGATGGCCGGCGGCTTAGAGAGAATTGGATTTAAAGGCCTAGCCGCCACAGTACCATTCGAAACACGTTGTTGGTAATTGACGGGTGTCCAACCAGAAAGAGGGTAACGCATTCCAGCTGACAGTGTCTCCTGGGGGTCAGGAATCCATTCATCGCATCTCTAGCAACACTTGGAATTGTGGTAGGGTGAAGGGTTGGGAATGAAGCATGCGGTGTCATCGTTTGAAGAAGCCGACGCCATGGTCTTTCTTTTCTCACCGGCGTCTCCACCTTCCGGGCGTTATCTGCAGAAAGACCTAGTTGGACTGTCGGGGCTGAGTAGGTTTCATTCGTAGCAGAGCTTTGGGGGATCGGTAGATTGTCGGAGCCCCAATGTGTCCAACAAAACTTTCTGCCCATAGACTGACCCATAGACTGAAACATTTTATGGATCCGGCGCCTCTTGTGTCCCCGTTCAATGCCCCAGTCAGATGCTAGGGAATGAGCAGTCGAGTTTGCAAGCCTATGGGCCTCTTCGTTGCCCGGTACACCCTTGTGTCCCGGGACCAAGCGTAATTGGACATTTGCCCCAAGCTGCCGAAGCTCATTGTGGTGTCTAATGCATTTGTGGATATAATCTTGCCACAATTCAACTTCCCCCCGGCCTCGCATTGGGGGACTAGAACGAATGATATCAAGCGCCTCACAAGAGTCTGTGAAAACGAACACGCGATACTCGGGTTGGATCTGAACTTCGCGATCTTCGTCGTAAAAAGCTCTAGAAGCAAGGTATTGGAGACCTTTTAGCTGATCAACGGCAATTTCCAAGGCATTTGAAATTGCAAAGACCTCCGTGAGAACGGAGCAGTTGGTTTTGTATGGCAAAGGAAATCCTTTGCCATCCCACACTTGGTGATCAGGCGGGCTCTTCCACACCACTGATCCAGCTCCACAATTATAGACAACGGATCCATCAGTCCACAAAACGATGCGGTGCACCTTTTCAGTTCTGTATGGAAGGCGTTCCATCAGCAGAGCAAATCTTCGGGCCTCGTCACGATTCTCAACCAATATGTAACCCTTGTAGCCCTCATACAACGCTTGACGGGGGCGAGCACAGCGAACATCTGGTGAAGGGGATCGCTTTCGCTTGAAAGTGACAACCTGTTTCCTGTGGCCCAGGTCATCTGCGAGAGGTGAACTCCTCGATTTCCTCTTCGTGGGCAAAGGAGATGGCTTGCGATGCATATTGGCCCACTCGGCCATCTCTTTCTTTGAAAGTATGCGGGCTGCATTTTCCCGAACAACATCCAAAGATGACGAAGAGGGGCCATCGAGCGATCCGTAAGCCTCACCACCGTGCTTGTTGGGGGAAAGCGTCCGTCTGGCGGCACTAAGAGAAGTCAGCCGAGCTCCAGAAATGGGAAGATTAGTCCGGCAAGCTTGTCAGCCCATACTCCTGGATGTGTTCCAGATGCCCTTGAACACTCTTGTAGTAAGAAGTGAACATTGTGGTAGGTTGTGTTGATATCTCGGCGAAGTTGTGTCGATGGGTCGACTAGATGAGGAAGAGGGGAGGAAGAGAGGACCTGTAAGGATGAGCCAAAACAAAGCAAGTGATTTGGGGGCTCGTTCTGGAGAGTGCGAAGTGGAAGAGTGAGAGCTTCCTTCCAGTTGCTCTTTCCTTGTTGAGATGCGGACGCTTCAAGGTTATTCGAGAAACACTTTCTCTTTCACTTACACTTTCATGGCTCATTATTCCCAATACCGGCACCCATTAACTTATACAAGAGTAATTTTACTGGTTCCTCCCTAAGTACTCTTATCTCGTGGCATATACTGCTTTGTAAGATCAGTCAACTATGTTGGGTTTTATACTTGTAGTTCTTAGGATTAGCGGGAGGCATTAGCCGGAGCATGTCTACAAGAATTATGAGACATGGTGAACTGGGTGCTTTCACTTGTCTTTTCACAATACGAATTTGGATGAGATGGGAAGATGTTGCGTGCTGGAGTAATGTTACCCAAGGTTGCCGCGCACATATAATATCTTTATAGATGGTCGGTCAGTGACTTACTACAATACTTTGTAAGAAATTCAAGTGGTTCCCACGAGAATACTGTATAACCACCGCTATTGCTCTTGATATTCCCAAATAATATTCACCCCGATCCGTCCATCATATGCAAAAAAAAAAAAAATAGAGTCATGTTGATGTCGATTTCGGCATCTGCTGAACTTTGCCGTCTGGGCGGCACCATTGGAGGGGTTGCTCAGCCTCCACCGCTTACGCCCCAAAACATTCCTGGACCTTAAATTGAACGCTTGGGACGGTTTTCACTTCCCCCAGATCAGGTTTATTCAATTATATATCGATTAAGCTATCAACTAAAGTGCAATTTCCCCTCCACCATGGCAGAGAACTGCCATAACGAGGAGATCCTCGATCCTCGGGCACCTAAAAACCTCGAAGATTATTCAGAAGCCGTTTCGCTTGCTACGTCTACTGCGATGACCGCTGAAAGAGCTTACTACCATTGCGGCAATTTCTTCATCAAACGAGGCCTTCGGCCGAGCGAATACAAAACCACCATTCGAGGCACAAAGCACATTCCCCGACTAGGGAAAGAACGTCTCCAAAACGAGGCCGCAGCGTTGCGTTTCATTCAACGCGTTAGCAACATCCCAGTTCCAACGTTGTACGGTGCTTTCGAGGTCGACGAATCATTCGTATTAATTATAGAGCACATTGACGGCGTGCCTATGTCAGGTTTATCGGAAGATCAAAAAAGTGTCGTCCGAACTGAAGTTGAGCAACATCTAGCCACTCTCCGTGGGATCAAATCGGACACTCTTGGTGGCCCTTCAGGGATAGTGCTCCCGCCGTATCGAGTAATGCGGCTCTCGGACAAAAATGAATGGTCACGCAAAGTGTCCAAACATGGCAAATATGTCTTCTGCCACAATGATCTTTCCCAACATAATATCATTGTCGATCCTCGAACATTGAAAATCCGGGCTATCATCGACTGGGAATACGCCGGGTTCTTCCCCGAAAACTTCGAGTGGCCTTTTTACGGAAGACGAGGCCCGTCAATAGCTTTGGATGGAGAAAATGACGATTCCGCAGAGTTGCTGCAATTTATGGAGCCTTCCTGATTAGTTACCCGTAGAAGAGTTTAATATTGCGATAGCAGACCGAGTCCGGAAGGTCTTTCGATGTAGCTAGTTTGTCAATAGTAACAGATCCCAGGTAGCAGTAACACATATTTTTGTTGTTTGCAATCTCATCACACGTTTTTATATAGTAGGCTCCCGTAGCGGGGTGTGGATCGCGGATCCACATCCGGATAAATGTGCCCCGCGTCCTCACGTCACTTTGTCTTCCCATCCTCTTTGCACTGCTCCAGGTGCGACCGATTTCCCTACTAGCAGCAATAGCGCACCTTGAAACCTTCTCTTTGTTTTCTATCCCTTTGAATTGAGTTTCTGCTCCTCAATCGCTCTTGAGCTTCCTACCCCACACCCCGCACCGGCTTGCCGGCTCTTGAAACACAGCGACGACTATCACCATCTACACCTGAACTACTGGTCCCCAATCATGGCTCCCCTCATACGTGTCATCGGTTCCCTGAATGCCGACATGGTGTCGGTCACACCTAGATTCCCCGATCCTGGTGAGACAATCACTTCTTCAAAATACTTCACCAGCGCCGGCGGCAAGGGCGCAAATCAGGCTGTCGCATGTGGCCGACTGTCACGACCACAACCCACTGGAGAGGGAATGAATGCCAAAAGTGACGTCCACGTCGAGATGGTCGGCGCTGTCGGCGCCCTGGACGGCCACTTCTCTGCCCTGCTGAAACCGACACTCGAGAAGTCCGGGGTCGATCCGTCACGAGTGCGAGTCATTGAAAACGCATACACTGGAGTGGCAGTTATCATCGTTGACTCGTCTGCTGGGGGTGAAAACCGCATCTTGTTCTCGCCCGGTGCGAACTATACGGGAATGCAGCCCAGACCCGAGGTTCTAGGTACGGCTTTATCTGCTCCGGTGCCTGATGTAATCGTGATGCAGGGCGAGATCCCAGTTGACACGGTAATTGGAATCCTCCGGGAAGTCGCAGCATACAAGAAGAAGAACCGCTCTGCTGGCAAGTGCGGCATCGAGTGCGGGCCCGACGTTATGCTCAACCCAGCTCCTGCACCACCGGGAGGTCTGCCAGAGGATGTCTATGCTGCGGTCGATCACTTGATTTTGAATGAAACAGAAGCGGAGCTGATGACACCGCCGACAGATCAGCTCCTCCGAGTCGTTCCAGACGCCGAGAAGCTGGACGGCAAGGAAAAAGTGGCCAGATACTTCCACAAGCTGGGTGTGACGTACCTACTCATTACGCTGGGAGCCAAGGGCGTCTGGTACAGTGCTACAGATGGAGGGTCCTCTGGCCCTAGCGATGGGGTCCAGCGCTTTACAAACGAGATTCCTGCAGCGGCCGTGTCTCAAGTGCTGGATACCACGGCTGCGGGCGACACATTTGTTGGAGCGTACGCGGTGAAGGTTGCGCGGTGGCGGGAGCAACGTCGCGCCGAGGACAGGGCGGGCCAGGATATCACCGATGCAGAGAAACCGCATCGGTATCAGACCGTCATGGACGAGGCGATGCGCCTGGCAGCGCGCGCGTCAGCTCGCGCCGTGGAGCGCCAGGGTGCCATGGATAGCATTCCGTTTGAGGACGAGGTGTAAGGCATTGGCAGAGACTATAGAGTTCATAAATGTAATTATATCATGGGTGTAGAGAAGATCGACCTGAGTTCAATCAATCGTTTTAGATCAGCCCTTGGGTTGCCCCTTGAAGTAAATTGAGGACCCTGCAACAGGAAGTCTTCGGCCCTTTTTTGTCTTGGAATGCATGTCAAATGACGGGGATGGCACAGTCCACGAGCAAGAGGGGCGTCACCCCATTTCAAGGAATCTCCAGGTTCATGACTGGCTCCCATTCACACGCTCACACGCTCATTGTGGCAAACCCTGAATTCTACACCTGGATACCTGAAAGGGAAGGGCATTGGACCATTCTCCAGCGGTACACGGCCCTCGCGACCTGCAAGCTGCAAGCTGCAAACTGCAACTCTCAACCTCCCAATATTCGCATGCACCCGGAGTTTCATGCTGATCTTGCGTCGGGCTGGGGGCCAATGGAGCGATGGTGAGATGCGTTGGCGAGCGGGGTGTGTTCATCCGCGCGTTGGTGTAAGGGAGGGGCTGAACGCGAGCGTGTCGCGCGTAGAGTATCCGGTACTCGGAGATCGGACATTGTAGCGGGATCGTGGCGGGTACCGGGTACTTCGGGCGCGTCGCAGGGGATACGCGTATAGTGTGTGATGCATCGGCAGAAGCACGGACACGAATTATATTCCTAGTCGAACTCTCTTATCATTATTCCGTGTCCAATAATGACTCTATCTGCTCGTCGTTGAATAGCGGTATAGTGGTATAGTAACGAGTAAACGTACAGTATAGAAGCGCGTACCCGCGTCGGCATTCCACACCACTTCCATTGTTCCCACACGTTCCCGAGGAAAAGGAATGATAATTGGATTGTGCCGAGACCGCATGAACGCCACCTCCAACCCTGAGCCTGGTATGATCCAATCGCCCCGAATGCAAGGCGCCTTGCATGCGAACGCGCTCGCGCTCTCTGTGCTATGTGCAATGCACGAGGCCTTGAAATAGTCCCCTTTGCCCTCGTCCTCCTTGCCTCCTTCTTACCATCTCATCTACTCGAGTGTATATCTATCTATCCGTTCCGCATCCATTGCCACTCTCCAAGCCGTGCCTCTCTTTCTAGGACTATACACTCTTGTGGACCCATATCCGCTTTCCTCTCCTTCCAGGCTTCACCCCGACCGTCTTCCTGTCTTTGACTAAATTTCTTTACATTTTCCTCCTTCTTTCCTTTTCTACTATATTACCTTTCGATCTCACGAAAGAAAAATCACCAGTTCGGTCTCGCGATCGACTTAGTGTAGACCGCCAATCTCCCCACTTAGCGCCGACACGTCAAAACAAACCGAATCTCACGCGCCTCCTACCGTCATGGCCACTCTCACCATGACTCCCTCTCGCCAACCCTTTGCGAGTCTGGACACACCGAGGATGAATGCCTTGATGCGGTCCAAGCTGAACCGCCAAAACCAGCAAAATGGTACGATTCGTCTCGTTTGTTATGTTGCCCAAAGCACGGAAATTAATACCGACCAGGAGCCGCTCTGTCTACAAAGCAATCCATCTTCATCGAAGATTCTGAAAACATTGATCCTAGCAGACAGAGCTCATCTGCAAAGCGCAAGCGCACCTTCGACGATGACGACGATATCTCCAAGGGCTCACCCAAGCCCCTCAAGGCCTCCCGCATGGCCCTCGCTACCCGTGACAACGTCTCATCTCGACTCTCGACACCACTAAAATTTGTTCCCACCACTCCTCGATCTGCCCCTGTTCTCAAGCCCGCTGGCCGGACCCCGCCACCCAAGTCATGCAAGGCATTCAGTCGCCGGTCGACCATCGCCAAGGCCCGCCCGGAGCCTAGCAAGCGCAGTGTCACTCGCCCTTTCTCTCTCGCTACTGCCCTTTCCCAAAACAAGCCCGCTGCTCCCAAGGCCAAAGGCCCGTCGTCTTGGTTCTTCGACATTCACGTCGACTCTGAGCAAGAGGAAATGACCAACCTCATGCACCACTCGACCGGTGTGCTCGATATCAGCGACGACGAGGGTAAGGCCTCCGTCGCCGAGGGCCGCGGCAAGGAAAACGTCCCGCCTGCTGAGCTGGGCATTGACCTTCCTCGGTCCCGTCAGGCTACTGCCCTGGCAGCTAGCGCTGCCGCTCGCAAGGCCTCCAAGATGGAGGAAGACCGCGCGCCACTTGGAGAGCTCACTGCCTCCGACTATTACCCCGAAGACTGCAATGCCTTCTCGTATACAGTTGTCTATGATGAGGATAATGACAATATTCCGTCGTCTAAGAAGGCTTCCGTATCTGCCCAGGCTACTTCTCTCCCTTCGTCCATCACTACCTCTATTGCCTCCTTGCTGGAGACTGCCACCCCTCCCAAGCCGGCTGCTGACTCCGCCGAGACCACCGAGTCTGCTGATGCAAAGATCGATATCTGGGAAAGCGAGAGTGCTACTGAAGAAACTCAAGCTACCGAGAAGACACAGCCCACTCCTTGATTACTCCAAAAACACAGTTGCATTTGCATGGTCCTTGGCGTTCATTGTCTTCGGCCCGGTTTTGGCCTTGCATTTGATTCATGCGTGGCGTTGACGATTTCTGGGAAGGATGTTTTGATTTTGGCTTTCTCTGGTTGTTTTTTTTTTTTTTTTTGCATACCCTTTTCTCGTCTCGTCTATTCATCCTGTTTCTTTCTTTTTATGGGCTGCACATTGTTTTGTCTCAACCCTTTAATAAATGAGAAGCTTTTGTCATGTCTGATGCTGGTTCACGATGTATACACGCAGGTCTCGATTTATGATTGGAATGATTATTGTTTTGTTGAATCTTCTTCACTTCGATTGTAGATTTCGTAGTAAGTAATATCTTCCGTTCAAGTTGCTGTGCCATCACTTTCCTCGTCATCATCCTCGTCCACATCCTCTCCATCGTCCCCATCATTATCCCCCTCATCACCTTCTTGCTCAGCCGCATCCCTCGCCGCCACAGCAGCAGCAACCTGCTCCTCGAGCATCTCCTTCCGCTGCATCTCCTCTTCCTCGCCCTCACTCTGCTCCAGCTCCGGCTGAAGTTCCGCATCAATCCCATCAAAACCGACAGCTTTCCCCATCTTCCCTTTCTTCCTTGGCCCACCACGCCCGGGCCTCCTTTCAAATCCATACGACTCCTTCTCATTCTTTCTTCTCCATTGCGGCGCTCCCTTAATAGTCGCCCTAATCTCCGTCGCGTACTGAATTTCCTTGCTAGAAGACGTAGCTGGATCCACTGTAAAGTACGCAAGATCGGCCTCGCTCGACGCATGGTCGGGAAATTCCAGAATGCGTCGGAAGTCAGAATCAGGCGCCACGCGGTCTTCCATCAGCGCGGCGATCTTGGCACGCATAATCGTTTTCACTTTCGCCATTGTGCCGTTTCCGAACCAGCCGTTACTGATGGAGGCGCATTCGGAACACAGGAAGGAAGGAGGCGCATCGGGTGGGTAGAGGATTGATTGTAGCAGCGGGTCTTTGATATCACAGGCCATCCAGATGCGGCCATCACGCTGGAGGGGCGGTTGGCCAGTGAAGATGTGTGAATTTGCATGTGTAGATCTGGGACCCGAAATGATGTTGTCGTTTTCGGATCCCAGGCGACGATGGTTTGGGTCACGGCCGTCGCCAGCATCGCGGGCCTGCTCGGCCTCGTTGGATTCTGTGACGCGGAACATAAACGTTTGATAATGGCGGTACTCGGGTGAAGTGCGCGGATCCACGCCCAGCTTGATGATAGCGTCGCGCCAGGGCCCGGAGCGGAAAATGTACCCGACGTAGGGTAATGCGTGGCGAAGGAGGGTTTGCTGTTCATCTGAGGTAAGGTTGCTGCGGATGGCACGTCGTGTCCAGGCTGGTCGCTGCTCGAAGAGTTCTTTGACTTTCTCGATGGTTGCGCGAAGAGCTGGGTCGACGGTATCGATTGGAGCGACGTCTTCTTGCGGCTCCGAGGGCACGACGGGAATGTCAAATGAGACTAGGTGGCTGCGGATCTTCGTCGGTTGCTGTGTGTTTACTGTGAAGATTTCGCCTGATTGATCGACGGCTTGTTTCACTGTTGGGTTCTGGCGGTACCTTTGAGTGGATGGCATGTTAGTATACGACTCCGGCTATTCCTAAATATTGGGTTTCGTACATATACTGGAAAGGAATATCACCCTGGGTGAACGAGGGTGGCGGGATGATATCCACGTCCACAGTAGCTCCTTTAGACATATCGACGTGAAATTTCTTCATCTTCTCCACTGGAATTGTCTTAGCCAAGTGTCTTTCTTCGAATAGTGAGTTCACGCACAGTCAAATGGAGTTATGGACTCGCGGAATTGGTTCGTGAAGGAACTACGTGTAGACGACCACATGAAGTCCGGCAAGCCTGGAATTGTTAGATTCAATACAGATATTGAGGAAATGTTTTGAACACACCTCGAAAGACATGCGTGCGCTCCACTCTCCCTACTGTCTCAACCCGGTACTTGGAAGCATTGTCTTGAAGACTGCGCAGCAAGTCCTTTGAGGTTCGTCGGAGGGGAGGTTCTTCAACATCCTCTGGCACGGCATTGGTGAAGGGCTCATGCGAGCCTCGTTTACGCTTCCGACCTGTCCGTTTGGGGACAGTGACTTTGAGCAGTACATTATTTGATGCACAGCTCATTGACTGGATCGGTCGAGCCATAACATCTTCTGGTCGCAGTATTAGTTTGGCTGGTGTATCGGCCTTGGGCGGGTTCAGGATCTTCGTCACGTCAGTATGATTTAGTCTGAAGTATATTCATAGATGAGTTGTAAGACTTACAGTTTGGATCCCCGCGTTCCCCTGGAGCGTGTCCATCGCTCTGTCGAGGTTTCGGATCACGGCAGGGTGCTCGAGGCTGACCAGACGTCGAGGCGGGACCGGGTAGAACGGTGCGGTTCGGGATTCACGTTGCGAGTCCATCGTGAGGATATGCTGTTACGAGAGGAAAATTCGAGGACTCATGACAATCCAGGAGCGTATGGCCGTGTTTTCGCGGCTCAGGTTGCTCTCATTTGGAGGCGGGTCAATGACGAAAAGACCATCAAGGCGCAGTATTTAACGGCACGGTATTTGACTCGCGTTCCACTTGAACCGATATACGGAAAGGCTTTTCTTCGGCCGCCTCTTCTCAGTCTGAGATATTAATTACCGATATAAGTCCTCTTCAGTTGAGGAGGCGAGGCGCGTTCCACACTGGCATCCGGGATGTGATGACTAATCGCATTCGACGTCTCCCGTCCCAGGGTTTGATCCCAATTCACTCGTTTTCAGAATTGATAGTCATAGAATAACTAGTTGGTGATGTAAATTTTTTTGGTTTCCAATGATCCATATTACACGACCGAAACGTGTTTAAATAAATAAAAAATATTAAAAAAAAGGATTCGTTGCCCAGGTGGCGTGCATCTCCTCCAAAGTTGTCTTATACGTGAAGTATATATTTTGCGGCATATGCGGGTAGTACCATGTCAAAATCAAAAATATTACTCGGCATTGTAATTGATCACGGATTTCGAAATTCAAAGGGCCATCGGAGAACCTCCAAATATGAAATATCTTATTTAGGACATTATCTTCGGACACGAGTTGCCTGACCGGATTCACTGCCCCTGGTATACACACACGTGATATGATGACATAAGCCCAGCAAGTAGCGGGAAAACGCATACAAAATAGCATGGACAAAGAGGATATTGGAGAAGCACGACACGTAGAGCTCGAGTAGACGTGGAGAAGTCGCTGGAGGACTCCTCATGATAACATAGATATGATAAGCTCTGTAGAAGAACGCCTCGGCAGTTTGCGCTGGCCTTGGAGTTGACCCCTTCCCCTCCCATCACCATCACAGCCAGGAGATCCCGCCGCCTTTCACTTTACCTCAACAACACGCTCCTCTTTCTCCCCCCTTACCCCACCCACACACTCGGACTTCGATCTGCTACATTTCGAGGCCTCGGCCAATCTCCTTTTAGTCCAGTTGATTCAGTTTCTAGTCGTGGATCGCAATCGGGTGGCCCTGGCGCTTTCGAACCCCCCCGCTCCCAGCCTGCCACTAAGCGACACGGAGATCCTCCAGAGCGGATCCATCACGCCAGTCCCATCTCGACCTCTGCGCCGTCCGGCCAGTCCTCTTTGCACCCCGAACACCAATTGTCCCATCTCAGGTCAAAGAGGTATGTCTCCCCCTGCCTTATTGTCGACGTGCCTTTCTCCCCGAACGCCGAGCCATCTTGCCCCGTGCGCGTGCTGTTACACACCGTTCTGGTCTTCTGGGCGGCCGCCATTGGGTGATGACCTCCCCCCTGCAAATGACCTGATATCACTGCCTCATATCATTCTACGATACACTGGAACTTTCATCTGTTGGATAATTCAGAGCGCTTATGAGTTTTCCCTAGGTCGACACAAACACACCCGCCTCCCCCTCGTGGCTTTCCTGAGCGGCCCCCCGTTGTCCTCACACGAATCGCCCTGGCTAGAGTGCAGCGCTCGGCTGCACTGGCACGAAGAAGCCTAGCGAAGTTTATGTGGCTGTCGACACTGGCTTCAAAATGAAGGGATTCAGACAGAGAGTGGTAGGTATCCCTCTTCGTGTGCTTCTCACCGCACCGTCGTCTCCGCCCACCCCCTTCCCCCCACCATGCCAATGGTGGTTCTCCTTAATTCGGACTGAATCCAAACTTATGTCTTTGTTCATCTTAGCACGAGCAGTTGTCGCGGGCGAAGGACTCCAACAAGTCATCGAAAAAGAAAGACTCCAACTCAACGTCAAGCCAGGCCTCCCTCGGCATTTCCAACACGCAGCAGCCGACATCGCCCAACCAAGGTACCCCGACATCATCCACAACTTCTCTCAATGATGCGCGAGGCAAGTCGCCCGATAATGCTTCCCCGGCCGGGACCCCGTCCACGGGCGCCGCCCCAGGCCAGCATTATATAACCCAAGGAGCCGGCATCGCAGGCCAGCCTGTGAACAATGGACCGAGTACCCCAACGCGGCAAGGACAGCCTGCGGCGCCTAGTGTGATCATCAGCCCCAGCGTTACGGTAAGCTCACCTAGCCCATCGGATGAAGGTGGCATCGATGGACCTGACTCATTCTCTGCGCTCCCACAGCATGCTCCTCCCCCTGGAGCTGCCGAGACTATGCCCGGAGACCTCGCGCCCCCAAGGAAGTCCCATGTTTTCGACCGCCTTCAGACTACCCCGAAGGATCTGTCGGAAGGAATCCGGACCCCCAAGCGCCAACACTCGTCGCGATTCGATATTTCCGACCAGCGCCAACGCGAGCTGGAGAAACTGCCAGGCTTTCATGAAGTGGCTCCTAACCGACGCCAGGAACTGTTCATGCAAAAGATTGATCAGTGCAACATTATCTTCGACTTCAACGATCCCACGGCAGATATGAAGTCCAAAGAGATCAAGAGGCTGGCTCTTCACGAGCTCTTAGATTACGTCGCCAACAACCGGTCCGTGATCACCGAGCCCATGTACCCTCGCGTGGTAGAGATGTTTGCCAAAAACTTGTTCCGACCCATCCCCCCACCGATGACCCCCCAGGGTGAAGCATTTGATCCTGAAGAGGATGAGCCTGTTTTGGAAGTAGCCTGGCCACACATCCAGGTTGTCTACGAGTTCTTCCTTCGATTCATCGAGAGCCAGGACTTCAATACGAATGTTGCGAAGCAATATATTGATCATCAGTTTGTGCTGCAGGTATGTCTTTGAAGTCGTGAGATCTAAGTATCAAAAGGCTAACGATCAATGCAGTTACTCGATCTGTTTGACTCGGAGGACCCCCGAGAGCGTGACTTCCTCAAGACAACCTTGCATCGGATCTACGGCAAATTCTTGAACCTGCGATCATATATCCGGCGATCTATCAACAATGTTTTCTTCCAGTTTATGTACGAAACCGAGAGACATAACGGTATCGCTGAGTTACTGGAAATCTTGGGCTCCATCATCAACGGCTTCGCCTTGCCCCTCAAGGAGGAGCACAAGCTCTTCCTAACCCGGGTCTTGCTTCCCATGCACAAGGTCAAAAGCCTGAGCATGTATCACCCACAGCTGGCCTATTGTATCGTCCAGTTCTTGGAGAAGGACTCGACACTGACTGAAGATGTATGCGTTGATCCCTTTTTGTTCCCCTTCGTGTCATATACTGATGCTTATCTGTAGGTTGTTCTCGGTCTGTTGCGCTACTGGCCGAAGACGAACAGCACCAAGGAAGTTATGTACCTGAACGAGGTGGAAGATATCTTCGAAGTTATGGACCCGGCCGAGTTTGCGAAGGTGCAGGAACCTCTTTTCAACCAGCTAGCCAAATCGGTCGCCAGCCCCCACTTCCAGGTATGTATGCAATGCTTCTGAAATTTTCCGCCGATCGCTCACTTTGGACACAATTAGGTTGCTGAGCGCGCTCTCTACTTCTGGAACAACGAGTATTTCTGCAACCTCGTGAGCGACAACGTGGAAACCATTCTCCCGATCATGTTTGCTCCGCTCTATGAAAACTCCAAGGGCCACTGGAACCGGTGAGCTATGAATTTCCAGCTGTTTTTTTGTCAATTGATACTGACTAGTTCCGCTACAGGACTATCCACAGCATGGTGTACAATGCCATGAAGATGTTCATGGAAATCAACCCTCAGCTCTTTGACGAGTGCTCTCATGAATACACTGAACAGCAAAACAGTGCCGAACAGCGGGAGAAGTCCCGCCAGGACCGGTGGGACACGATCGAGCAGCAAGCGACCAGCAGAAAGAATGGAGTTCCGCCCCCTCCTGCGCCTGTTCTTGACGTGCCCGAGCCAATCGACGAGGTTGAGGCTATGACCCATGAAAGCCAGAAAAAACTGAACACCTTGAAGCTCCAAGAGGAGACCGAGACCTCTAAGGAGCGACCTGCTCGGGAAGGAACCCCAACTTCGGTGAGTCTTGTGCATCCCTGACAACTTGTCACTATGCTGTCCACGTTCATGCATCCCCATGCGGAACTTCCTTAATTTCTATCCTTTGGCTATATTTACCCTTGTATTCGTCTTTTGCTAAGACCCATCCACCCGTTTAGCCAGCCTGATTCTAACGTGGGAACATCCGTTTTGCTCCAGACACGACGCCGTGGCTCCATTCGCGGTACCCGGAGGCGACGGAGCGGCAGCGGCAGCGAGATTCGGCCGCGACGACGTTCGGTCGGCGGGACCAGTGCGACCAATGTACAGATCTTGCATCGAAGCAACTCGACCAAATGAAGTTTTCCCTTCTGTTCAATGGACATGTGACTTCCGTTGATATTTCTGCGACTATGGCATAGCGAACACGGGCTGTGACGAATGTTTTTTTGTGCCTTGATTTCGATTTGCCCGGATTAATGCCTCCTTTCCCCTTTCCCTTCCCCCCTTCCCTTCCCCTATCGAGTGCCTCGACTTGCCTTTATTTCTCCCTTCATTTTCTTTTGTGTACATGGTCTTTCTGATATTTCCCCTTCTGTGGCTCGGTTTACCAAGAGCTCGAGACCACTGAACGGATCTCTGAGTTGGACTCCGTCTTAGAACCGTGTTCGGGTATGGAAAATGGGTGCGAATGGCGTTTCCATCTGCCGACGACTGTCGGTGGCTTACTATGTGTTGCCAGTTTTCCTTTTTAGACAAATACTGAGTGATGACCTCTGGGTTTAGTTGAAGGCAGTGTAGGAATACACGGTTCGTAGTGGTTCTAATGGCACTTGTAGACGGCCAAGCCAGGTACTCGGGTCCTTCCAGGTACAAGGGTAAACGCGCGCTTAGTCGCTTACGACACGCGCGCGAGTCGGGGCGGAACAACACCCTCCGGATTACCCAAAACGGCCTAGTGTTTCTTTCGGGGTCTCTGCGATAGCCCGCGTCCCTTCTTCTCGGGGCCAGGTCTCGCGCGCTATTCAACTCATCCGTTTCCCTATTCCACTCTTCCCCCGCGGGGCTCGTTCGTCTTTTCTTCTGCCGTCCAGTCTTTCATTTACATGGATCAGGCGTCTTCCTCTTTTGTTCTTTAAATGACTTGACGAATTCCTCGCTTCTCGCTTCCTCCGATCGATCTTTTTCGACCTAATTGCTCGAACTCCGCAGAGCTTCAACCACTCTACGTCCTCGCATATGCACCCTCGATTTTGACCAAAGCTACCTGCGCGGGCTGGAATTCTATCAGCCGGCCATTCGGCCAGGCCCTAATTACAGTCTAATTCCTTTGACTGGCCCTTTCGAGGGGCCTCGTCCTAACCATGGAGCGGAATATCGATATTTATGCCAACAAGTTGGGCGATGAGAAGCTGGGTACGTGCCATTTGATTCAAGAGATCTGAGCGACTATCGAACAACATGATTAACTTTGTCTTCCCCATCGCAGATGTGAAAGTCAGAGCCAATGTCGCAACCGAGCTGCGCGACAGCATTGAGCCGCTATGCTCCGGCGCTAGCTACCCTATCTTCCTGACCAAGCTATGGCCGGTCTTCAAGACCATCCTGAAGGGGGATCCCGTGTTCTTCAGCATGTCATATGAGCAGGTGAGATCTCCGCCGAGCCGCGATGGGCGCGTTCGAAGATGAACCTCAATCCTCTGATGCAAATTAGAAATTACGAAACTGTATCCTGGAGACCCTGCACCGACTACCGATGAATTCGCCCGATGTTGAACCATACGCTGCGGACATGGTCGACCTGCTAATGGATCTCGCGCGCATCGAAAACGAAGATAATGCTGTTCTGTGCATGAAGACTATCATGGATCTGGAGCGGAACCAAGCGAAGGCCACCTCGGCACGCGTGCAGCCTTTCTTGGAACTGATCCAGGAGATGTTCCAGACCATGGAGCAGGTGGTGCGGGATACCTTTGACACTCCAAACCAAGCGACCCCTTCCGGAATGCCCTCAACACCGAATGCAAGCGCCCAGAACTTTCAGTCGCCTCGACCTAGTTCTCCTGCGACTTCCGTGTCAGACCTTGGACCTGAGCAGCAGTCCAGCAATGTCATCTTGAAGGGTATGCAGTCGTTCAAGGTTCTTGCAGAGTGTCCCATCATCGTCGTATCAATTTTCCAGACACATCGCGCTTCGGTAGCGGCGAACGTCAAGCTGTTCGTCCCGCTGATCAAGACGATCTTGCTACTGCAGGCCAAACCGCAAGAAAAGGCACATGCGGATGCTGCTGCGCAAGGTACAATCTTCACCGGAGTTTGCAAAGAGATCAAGAACAGGGCGGCATTTGGAGAATTCATCACTGCCCAAGTCAAGACGATGAGCTTTTTGGCGTATCTCTTGCGACTATATGCACACCAACTCCAGGATTTCCTCCCCACACTTCCTTCCGTCGTCGTTCGTCTTCTCCAAGATTGCCCCCGAGAGAAGTCTGGTGCTCGAAAGGAGTTGCTCGTTGCGATTCGGCATATTATCAACTTCAACTATCGCAAGATCTTCCTGGAGAAGATCGACGAGCTCCTGGACGAGCGGACTCTGATTGGTGATGGTCTGACTGTCTATGAAACCATGAGGCCTTTGGCGTATAGCATGCTGGCGGATCTTATTCATCATGTCCGTGACCACCTAAGCCGTGACCAGATTCGCCGCACCGTCGAAGTCTACACCAAGAATCTTCACGATGACTTCCCTGGCACCAGTTTCCAAACGATGAGCGCCAAGCTGCTGTTGAACATGGCTGAGAAGATCTCTAAGTTGGAGGATAAGCGCGAGGCTCGCTATTTCCTCATCATGATCTTAGATGCCATTGGTGACAAGTTCGCTTCCATGAACCACCAATTTAACAATGCCGTTAAGGTTTCGAAGCTCTACAAGGAAAGCCGCAAGGACACGTCGCCATCTGCCGAGAATTACCTCGCTGAAAAAGACCAACCACCGGACTGGGATGACATTGACATCTTCTCCGCTTCTCCCATCAAGACCTCTAGTCCACGCGATCGCGGAGGGGACCCTGTTTCGGATAATATCTTCCTCTTCAAGAACCTCATCAATGGACTGAAGAACATTTTCCACCAGCTGAAGAACTGCAATCCCGATGATATCCAGATTGACCCAAACAGTGTGCCCATTAACTGGTCCGAGGTGTCGTATGGATACAATGCTGAAGAAGTTCGGGTTATCAAGAAACTCTTCCACGAAGGTGCTCGCGTTTTCCGATACTACGGTGTAGATCAATCCCCTCCGGAAATGAACTACTCGTCTCCTTTCGATTTCCTTGCGAGCCAATACACTGCACCCATGTCGCGCGAAGAGAAAGAGCTTCTGGAGAGCTTTGGTACTGTGTTCCACTGTATCGATACAGCGACATTCCACGAGGTCTTTCACTCTGAAATCCCATACCTTCATGAACTCATGTTCGAGCATGGGGCACTGCTTCATCTGCCCCAGTTTTTCCTGGCTAGTGAAGCGACCTCGCCTGCATTCTCTGGGATGGTGCTACAGTATCTTATGGAGCGTATCCACGAGGTTGGCACTTCTGACATGACAAAAGCTAAGATTCTCTTGAGAATGTTTAAGCTCTCTTTCATGGCAGTGACTCTATTCTCCGTGCAAAACGAGCAAGTTCTCCACCCACATGTGACCAAGATCGTCACAAAGTGCATCGAGCTGTCAATTACGGCTGAGGAGCCTATGAACTATTTCCTGCTTCTACGGTCTCTTTTCCGAAGCATTGGTGGTGGCCGATTCGAGCTTTTGTATAAAGAGATTCTTCCTCTCCTGGAGATGCTCCTTGAGACGTTCAACAACCTGTTGCTTGCCGCTCGCAAGCCTCAGGAGCGAGATCTCTACGTCGAGCTCACTCTCACGGTTCCCGCGAGGCTTAGCCATCTCTTGCCACACCTGAGCTATCTCATGCGCCCAATTGTGGTGGCCTTGCGTGCCGATTCTGACCTCGTTGGTCAAGGTTTACGCACACTAGAGCTTTGCGTGGACAATCTTACTGCCGACTACCTGGACCCAATCATGGCACCTATTATGGACGAGCTGATGACTGCACTTTGGGACCACCTGCGACCTCACCCTTACAACCATTTCCACGCACACACCACTATGCGGATTCTCGGAAAGCTGGGTGGTCGCAATCGGAAGTTCCTGAACCACCCACCTGAGTTGTCGTTCCAGCAATACTCAGATGATAACCCGAGCTTTGACATCCGACTCATTGGCCCCAGTGAGAAACGACCTTTCCCCGTGGATACTGGCATTGATTTGGCCATCGGCAAACTCATGGAGGTCCCCAAGTCGCCTTCGGCTGTCGCCTCGGACACATATTACAAACAGCAGGCATATCGTATGCTCAGCTCCCACCTCAAGCTCCAAATCGGATACGAGAATCTTCCCGACGACCTGGCATCTTTGATTCGCCTTCATGCAAACGATCTCTTCGAAAGCAAGCCTGGTGCCATGGCTGACATTCTGGAGAAGTCAGAAAGATCGGCCTCGATTCCCAAAAAGGTGGCGCAGGAAGCCACTTTGAAGAAGCTTCTCAAGGCCTGTATATTTGCTACAACTATTCCCGATCTTGAGCCAGCTGCGACTGCCTTTGTGGCTGATGTCTGCAAGCACTTCACTATCGTCGAGGTTGGTCGTGCTCTAGCTCAAGCCCGCCACAACCGTAAGCCTTTCGATGTGGCAAATGGAGAGGGTCCCGTCTATCTTGATTCCCGAATCCTCGCAGAGGCGATCGTGGAGTCTCTTTCGTCGGACCACGTCAATGTACGGGAAGCAGCCGAGAAAACAATGCTAGTCGTTAAGGAAGCCGCAGATGTTATATTTGGCGCGTCCGATAAGGCAGCCAAACTTCCATTCTTCCAGCATCTGGGACGTGTATTCTGCCACAGCTGCCACAGCGAGGAGTGGTTCACGAAAGCGGGTGGAAGCCTGGGCATCAATTTCCTTGCCACCAATTTGGACCTTGGAGAGTCTTGGATCTATGAGCGACACGTTGAATTTTGTCGCGCCCTCCTGCATGTCATCAAGGACACGCCTGCAGATCTTCCTGCTTCCACACGGATCCAATCCCAGGAGACGATGGTGTTGATCCTCAAGAAGTGCGGCAAGATTATCCCTAAGGGTGATCTCAAAAACGAGAAGAGTCGCCTGTTCACCTTGTGTGGCTTCTTCGTATTCGAGCTTGGACACATGAACAAGCACGTTCGCGAGACTTGCCGTCTGTGCTTCGACACCTTGAAGGAGGAACTAGGCTGTGAAGTACACGAACTCATCTTCCCAGTGAGGGATCGCCTTCTCCAGTCGATTTTCAACAAGCCATTGCGCGCTCTGCCTTTCCCGACACAAATTGGCTTTATCGACGCCATCACCTATTGCCTGAGTCTGCACAACGACATTGTCACTTTCAACGAGCCGCTTAATCGATTAATGCTGGAGTCACTCGCCCTTGCCGACGCTGACGACGAGTCGCTTGCGTCCAAGCCCAATGAGTTCAAGAACGCCGAGATGATTGTCAACCTGCGTGTTGCCTGCTTGCGCCTTTTGTCCATGGCGATGAATTTCCCCGAATTCGCCAACACACCGCAAAACACCAGTCGTGCACGCATCATCTCCGTATTCTTCAAGTCGCTTTACTCACGATCTCCCGAAGTGATCGAAGCAGCCAATGCTGGTCTGAAAGATGTTCTTACCCAGACCAACAAGCTCCCGAAGGACTTGCTTCAGAATGGTCTACGTCCCATCCTCATGAACCTGCAGGATCCCAAGCGCCTAAGCGTTGCAGGGCTTGATGGACTGGCTCGGCTATTAACCTTGTTGACAAACTATTTCAAGGTTGAAATTGGTGCTCGTCTTCTTGACCACATGAAGGTTATTGCCGATGATTCCGTCCTGCAGAAGGTTTCTTTCAGTCTGGTCGAGCAGAATCCTGCCATGAAGATTGTGGCCGCAATCTTTAATATCTTCCACCTCCTTCCCCCTGCGGCCACTTCTTTCATGGATCATCTGGTCAACAAGGTGCTTGATCTCGAACAGAAGCTCCGACGAACCTCGCACAGCCCTTTCCGAAAGCCTCTCGTCAAATATCTCAACCGCTACCCCAAGGAGAGCTTGACATTTTTCCTCGCACGATTCAAGGATGTCCGCTATGGACGCTTCTTTGGACAGATCCTGGCTGATCCGGAGAGTGAAGCACTGCGAAATGCCGTTGTGGCTGATACTGAAGGATTTATGTCAAGTGCGTTTGGACAGGAGGCTGATGGCAAGAATACCGCTGCGATCAATGGGATCTACGTTGCCCACTCCATTTGTTCCTACAGCTCAACCAAACGCTGGTTGGTTTCTCACGCAGACTTGAGAGCCAAGTTCCTGACCTCTGGACGAGAGTTGGAGCGGAAGCTTCGTGGTGACAGCCTGCCCCCTGACGAGCGTCTCAGGGTGGAACAAGCTGAGGTCCAGTTGATGGATGTGTTTACGGTCTACCTGGCGGAGGCTAGCCATGATCTTGATTTCCTCTTTGAGGTCATCGATGGTCTGTCCGCTGATGAGTTGAAGCGTACACTGGCTCTTCCCAAGTTCATCTATAAGCACATCATCACCAACGAGTCAATTGACTACCGACGATCCGTCATAATGCGCTGCTTGGACCTCTACGGCCAGCGGGCTTGCTCGCAGAGGACCAAGACCTATGCATTCCGCCACCTAGTCAATCCTATCTTTGCGATGGATGTCCAGCTGACGTGGAATAGCTCGACAAATGGTCCTAGACTGATGGATAAGAGCATGACCGAGTCTATCCAGAGTCGCCTGTGGAAACCTCAACTGGCCGACCTTAGCGAAGAGTCTAGCCAAGCTGGTGTGGATCACTCTCGTATGGAGCTGCTTCAGCTTTCAGCCCTGTTGATCAAATACCACGCCCAGACTGTGCAGGATTCCCGCAAGGATATCATCAAGTTCGCCTGGAACTACATTCGTCTGGAGGACATCATCAACAAGTATGGTGCCTATGTCCTGATCAGTTACTTCATCGCCCACTATGAGACCCCTTTCAAGATTGTCATTCAGGTCTACGTTGCCTTGTTGAGAGCCCACCAGAACGAAGGCCGGGCCCTTGTCACACAGGCTCTTGACGTTCTGGCTCCTGTCCTGCCCACACGAACAGCAGGAAATCAAGGAGCGGAGGCACGGTATCCGCTGTGGGCCAAATGGCCTCGCCGCATTTTGGCCGAGGAGACTGCCAACTTGCAGCAGGTGATGAGCATCTTCCAGTTCTTGGTGCGACAGCCAGATCTCTTCTATGAGTCTCGGGAACATTTCGTGCCACTTATTGTACCCTCGCTCATCAAGATTGCTGGTCCGCCAAACACCTCTAATGACAGCAAAAAGCTGGCTCTCAACCTGATTGGGTTGATTTGGCACTGGGAAGAGAAACGGGCGCTGGCCACAGATTCTAACAGTATCGTATCAAATGGTACTGCGGAGTCGCCGAATACCAAAAAGCGCAAGCTGGAAGAGACGGAGTCTTCTGCATCTCCTTCTCTTCCTCCCCCGGCTAGCCGAGGAGCTGATTACACTGTGCCGTCCGAATTGCGCGCTGCCTTGATCAAGTATCTCATTACGTTTATCACCACGATCCCGGAACGCTTCCAAGTTCCAGCTGCTGAGATTCGCCAAATACCTTCGGCCAAGCAGACACCACCTGTGCCTACTGGTGAGATGATCAACAAGGCCATGAACCTTCTCAGACAGCTTTTGTCCAAGGACTACTGGGGAGATCTTGACATCGATCTCTACCAGAAAGCCACAGAGCCCATCCTTGCAGGCGAGAAGGCCGACAAGCCCGATGACAAACACATTACCTCCATGGTCAACGCTCTGCAGGTATTGCGGGTGCTTATCGCTACCAAGCCGGATGAGTGGATTACTGCACGTCTCTCTAGCATTCAGAAACTTCTCGAGAAGCCTTTGAAATCTGACAACCCGGAAATTCAAGATTGCCTGCATGGCCTTGAGGATGAAATGGACATTTCCCCGAAGTTGCCTCCTCCTGTTCGCCGTGTTCTTGAGGCTATCCCGGATGACACTCCCGACGACGAAGATGCGATGGACACCGAAAGTACCCCGTCAGAGTTCGCAACATACTTGTCTGCAATCGCTACCGAGACTCTTTCGGCTAGTAACTATGTCTCTAGCCTGAACACTCTCTGGACGCTCTCAAAGGTCAAGCCTGCCGAAATTGACGCTCACATCCCCGCTGTGATGAAGGCTTTCTCGCAGAAACTTGCCAAGGAGCACGTCGCGGCCTCTACCAACCAGAATGGAACACCAGCTCAGAACGGCCAGAAACCTCCTGAAGCAGTGCCAGATCACCAAGAATTTGAGCTCGGTGTTGACCTTATCTACAAGACCATTGAGTTGATCTCCGTTCGCATGTCCCACCTCGGTGACCAACGACGTCCGTTCCTTAGCGTGTTGGCTTCCATTGTGGAACGATCACAGAATATCAAGCTGTGCAGCAAGGTTCTGGGCATGGCAGAGTCATGGATATTCCACTCGACCGAGTCATGGCCTACTCTAAAGGAGAAGACGGCAGTTCTACACAAAATGCTGCTCTTCGAGACTCGACCTGACCAGACTATGCTCAAGAAGTTCCTTGATTTGGTGATTCGCATCTACGAGGACTCCAAGATCACCCGCACCGAGTTGACCGTTCGACTCGAGCATGCTTTCCTGATTGGTACTCGAGCGCAGGACGTCGAGATGCGCAATCGTTTCATGAACATCTTCGACCGCAGCCTGACTCGTTTGGCTAGTTCAAGATTGAGCTATGTGCTTACCTGTCAGAACTGGGATACCCTTTCCGACTCCTTCTGGTTGGCTCAGGCCTCACACTTGGTACTTGGATGCGTCGACATGAACACAACAGCCCGCCTCCACCCTGACGATTTCACCTTGTACCCTATGTCATTCCTTTTCTCTAGTGGTGAGAAAGATCCAAGAAAGTCCGATATCATGGTTGATAGCCAGCTCGAGACTTTCGTTGCCGAGCGGAAGAAGTTCATGTCTGATATCGGTGACGTTCGGGTTCGTGATTTGATGGAGCCTCTGTGCCAGCTCCAGCATACTGACCCGAGCGTTGCTTACAAGCTGTGGACCACGCTCTTCCCCATCTTCTGGTCGACTCTGTCCAAGGATGATCGTATTGACCTTGAGAAGGGTATGGTCTCCTTACTTACCCGCGAGTACCACCAGAGACAATTGGACAAGCGGCCGAACGTCGTGCAAGCTCTTCTGGAGGGTATTGTGCGTGCTCGCCCTCGATTCAAGGTTCCCCCGCATGTCATGAAGCACCTCAGCCGTACCTATGATGCATGGTACACTGCTGCCATATACCTTGAAGAGAGCGCGATCAACCCTATCATTGATAGTTCCACTGTTCGCGAGAGCAACCTCGACGCGCTGGTTGAAGTTTACGCTGGTCTCCAAGAAGATGACTTCTTCTATGGAACATGGCGACGTCGCTGCAAGTTTGTTGAAACCAATGCAGCGTTGTCCTATGAACAGCAGGGCATGTGGGACAAGTCTCAGCAGCTTTACGAAAACGCGCAGATAAAGGCGCGTTCTGGAGCCATGCCTTTCTCACAGGGTGAATACTTTGTGTGGGAAGATCACTGGCTAATCTGCGCTCAGAAGCTTCAGCAGTGGGAGATTTTGAGTGATTTCGCTAAGCACGAAAACTTAAACGATCTCTTGCTGGAGGCAGCTTGGAGGAACATCGAGAATTGGCAGAGTGAAGGCAATCGTGAACAGCTGGAGTCCTTGATTAAGTCTGTTTCTGATGCTCCCACACCGCGTCGCACTTTCTTCCAAGCTTTCATGGCTCTCCTTCAGTTCCACGTGAAGAAAGAAAATATGCAGGACTTCAACAGCGTCTGTGATGAATCGATCCAGCTGTCTATTCGCAAGTGGCTGCAGCTGCCTAAGCGTATCACAAATGCGCACATTCCAATTCTGCAACACTTCCAGCTGCTGGTCGAACTGCACGACGCTAGCCACATCTGCGGCAGCTTGGCTCAGACCAACGAACGCAACTTGGACACTAAATCTGCCGAGTTGAAGCTGCTCCTTGGAACCTGGCGGGACCGGTTGCCAAACCTCTGGGACGACATCAACACTTGGCAGGACCTTGTGACATGGCGACAGCACATATTCCAGCTCATCAACCAAACCTACCTTGGCCTTCTTCCTCCTCAGACCAACAACGTGGCCAGCAACTCGTACGCGTACCGCGGATACCACGAGACAGCCTGGATCATCAATCGCTTTGCCCACGTCGCTCGCAAGCACCAAATGCCTGAAGTGTGCATCAACCAACTCAGCCGCATCTACACGCTCCCGAACATTGAAATTCAAGAGGCGTTCCTCAAGCTGCGCGAACAAGCCAAGTGCCACTACCAGAACCCGAAGGAACTTAACAGTGGATTGGATGTCATCAACAACACCAACCTTAACTACTTCGGACCGCAGCAGAAGGCCGAGTTCTACACCCTCAAGGGAATGTTCCTTGCCAAGCTCGACCATACCAATGAGGCCAATGAAGCATTCGGAGTTGCTCTTTACTACGATCTTCGTCTTGCCAAGGCCTGGTCTGAATGGGGTCAGTATAGCGACCAGCGATTCAAGCAGAAGCCGGATGACTACGAACTGGCTAGCAATGCGGTCAGCTGCTACCTGGAGGCTGCTGGTCTCTACAAGAGCGCTAAGTCGCGGAAGTTGCTCAGTCGTATCTTGTGGCTGCTCAGCTTGGACAACGATGAAAGCCAGATTGCCAGTGCCTTCGAGAACTTCAAGGGAGACACTCCAGTCTGGTACTGGATCACATTCATCCCTCAGCTCTTGACCAGCTTGTCTCACCGCGAGGCGCGTCTGTGCAAGGCTGTCCTTGTGAAGATCGCCAAGTTGTACCCGCAGGCTCTCTTCTTCCTCCTTCGTACGAACCGAGAGGACATGCTGAGCATCAAGAAGCAGCATGACCAGAAGCAGGAGAAGTTGAACCGGGCTAGACAACAGCAGCAACAGGGGTCTTCGCCAAGCACCAAGCCCCCAGCAAGCGGAGAAGCCTCTCCTGCTCAGAAGGCTTTGACCAGTGCTGCTAGTGCCTCGCCTGCCAACCAAGCTGCGAACCTGCCTGTCGTTCAATCTCCTGCTCAGAATCAGGCTCAAAGCCAATCCCCGGCCCAAGGACAAGGCCAAAGCCCTAATCCAGGTCAGTCCGGTCAGACTCCAGCTCAAGCACAAGGACACCTGCAAGTGCCGGGCCAGAGTGGAACTCCGCAACAGAACCAGAATCAGTCCGCCTCCACAGAGCAGCCCGAAAAGGAGCCCCTCAAGAAGCCTTGGGAGTACTCAGACGAAATCATGTCCGGTCTTAAGACTGCCTTCCCCTTGCTTGCTCTGTCCATGGAGACGATGGTCGACCAGATCCACAAGAACTTCAAGTGTCCACCTGACGAGGACGCTTATCGACTCATTGTTGCCCTGCTGAACGATGGTTTGTCCTACGTGGGACGCATGCCTGGGTCATACGCGCAAGACTTCAAGCTGCCTGCTGCCACCGAAGCCAACATCACGCGCTTCGCGGAGACAATTCTTCCTGCACATATCCGCAAGTCTTTCGAGGCGGACTTTGTCGTCAAGAAGCCTACCATGCACGAGTACATCCACAAGCTGCGGCGCTGGCGTGATAAGTTCGAGGAGAAGCTCGATCGCCGCCCCCAGTCCGGATTCCTGGAGACGTACTCTCCGCACCTCAGCGAGTTCCGTTTCCTCAAGTTCGATGAAGTTGAAGTTCCCGGGCAGTACCTCCTGCTCAAGGACAAGAATCAGGACTTTGTCCGCATTGATCGCTTCCTTCCCGATGTGGACCTTGTACGGGGTATTGGTGTCTGCCACCGTCGGCTCAAAATTCGCGGACACGATGGCAGTATTCATGCCTTTGCTGTTCAGCACCCTGCGGCACGCCACTGCCGCCGTGAGGAGCGTATTCTTCAGCTGTTCCGGATCTTCAACGGCCTTCTGACTAAACGCAAGGAGAGCCGTCGTCGCAACCTATACTTCCATCTTCCTCTAATGGTTCCTTTGGCCCCGCATATTCGCTTGGTCCGTGATGATTCGTCTTATATCTCTATGCAAGGCATCTACGAGGACTATTGCAGACGGGTTGGTATGAACAAAGATGAGCCGGTCCTCTTCACGATGGATCGTATGCGTTCTCTGGCAGAGACGAAGCAGAATGTGAGTGTAATGGCCTTTAATTTCCATGAGAATAAGTCTAACTTCCGGCAGCGTACGACCGATCAACAACAGGTTCTTCGAACGGAGATCTTGACTGCTATTCAAGAGAAATGGGTTCCCAGTACCGTGGTGTTGGACTACTTCCAGCAGACTTACCCCAACTTCGCGGACTTCTGGCTCTTCCGGCGACAGTTTGCCTACCAGTACGCCGCGGTTGCGTTCATGACCTACATCATGCACATTGGCAACCGGTACCCGAACAAGATCTTGATCTCTCGCTCGACTGGCGATATCTGGGGCGCAGAGTTGATCCCGACCATCAACCCCGGCAAGGCGATCTTCTACAACCCAGAGCATGTTCCCTTCCGATTCACGCCCAACATCCAGACTCTGCTGGGTCCCATTGCCACCGAGGGTCTGTTTGCCTGTGCCATGATGGCGATCGCGCGATGCCTGACGGAGCCACGGCACGAGCTGGAGCAGCAGCTCAGCGTCTTCGTCCGTGACGAGATGATGTTCTGGGCTACTGCCCAGCACCGTGGTGTCCTACCTGTCCCACAGCTGCGCGAGCTGGTCTACAACAACAGCGATATCATTGCCAACCGCGCTGTCAGTCTGGCCAGCCCTCCGGAAGGCAACCTGCCTGCGAATCAGACTTCGATCGATCTGATCTCCCGCGCGGTCAACCCCCAGCACCTGGCTCAGGGCGATGCGTTGTGGATGCCGTATCTCTAAATGGCTGCTTTCTTCCCGATTAGTCTTTACTGTGTTTTCTCTAGATGTTGGAGTGGCCTTTTTTGTCCTTGCTGCATGGGGTTTGCGGGTTGGTTTTGCTTTTAAGCGTGGCGCTTCGGCGAGGACATGGTCCTCCGTCTTTGGCTTGGATGCGATGTTGGTGATACCGATTTCTGTATTATTTTATTTCTCCGTTTCCAGTCTAATAGTTAAATTTATTCAGTCATTCAAAACTCTCTCTTGTAGTAGTTGTCATTAATGTAAAGAGTAAACACTTTCAGTCACCCTATGTTCGTATAGATAAATCGAAACGCCCGCGCCGATGATATCAGACATAAAACATCAAACCAGAGACGGCTTCTTCTTGATCCCAAGGCTAGTAGCAGCAGGCTTCTTCGGCTTCTTGACTCTTGCAAACGAAGTCGATGGCGGTGGCATTTGAACTGAAGAGGGCTTCGATGCCGGCAGTCCCGCCGGAGCAGCTGGCTCCTCCTCCTCAATAATGCGCTTGACTCTCTCTCCGGTAGAAGTCATAAAAGCCTGGCGAGCTGCCTCCTCATCCTCCCTCTCCTGCTGCAGCTTGGCCTCATCCACCTCGTCCCGGACAAAGCTCAAAGCCACATCGTCACTCTTCGTCTCGTTTCGCTCAATGCGCGCATTGCGCGTGCGTATCTCATCCAGTGCATCCGCGATAGCCATCTCGCGCTTTGAGTCCTTCATCTTCTCCTCCAGCTCAGCCATCTTATCCCGCTCAAGCTGTTCCTGCTCTTCACCCTCCTCGCGCTCGAGGCGGTCGAGCGTCTGTTCCTCCGTCTCGTTGTACTTGTCATCCTTGGCGTCTCGCCACGGCTCGAAGTTCCGCTTGGCACCCTTTTCGCATTCGTAGTCCATATTCTTCGGGTCCGTGCGGAAGGTGATTTCGCCGCTGCATCGTGTGCACCGGATGTAGAAGCGGTAGATAGGGATATTGAGGTACTTTTCTTCGAGTGTTTGTTTGCGCGCGTTGAATTTGCGCCCTCGGTAGATGTATTCGCCGCAGTTGGTGCATTTCATAGAGAACGGGGCCATCAGGCGGACGGTGATGACTTTCGGGCCCTTCTGTCGGAGATGCTTGGGCGTGCGCCCGATCGCCGACGGATCGAAGTCGGGAGGGTAGTATTTGGTCAAGACCTTTCGTTCAGACATTTTGACGGTAGTGTGAGGGTAACAAGGATGTGCTCGGGGGTTTCAAGAAAGAAGTGGCGGACGGCGCGGCCGATACTGATATCAACACGTGATATCGAAACACGTGACCTGGTTTTATTTTGGGCAGCTGCGCAGTTGAACGAGTTTCGAGGGCGAATATGATCAGATCCTCCATTGGTGAGCTGATGTATTGTCTCTATGCAGTATTTATCCCATTAAACCGCCACGTCTGCTGCTGGAGCTGAGCAGCGACTTTACTGTGTACGTGCACGGGCCACTTTTTGTCCACAATCCGCGACCCGCTCAGGCGAGCAGCACCGCGGCGCTCGACTGGCAAATCCTCCGAAGGTGCACTGCGAGAGCTAATGCCCGCTTCACCACGATCTTTGTCCCCGGCCCTGACACGTCCGACCCGTGGCGATGGAAAAGTACCTACGCTCCTGGCGGCAGGACGCGTTGAATCGCGGCCAGCATGATTCCGCCATCTACATTGGCGACAAGGTGCTGGCATTAACCAGTATGATTCTCGTCGTGCCGGTTTCAATGCAGCAGGGCTTACAGATTTTGTGCAGATAGCGACTCGGATGCCTTCTGGCTCGCCCAAGTCCACTTCTCGAATAACAACTTCACACGCGCGCTAGCTTTGTTGTCCCGTAAAGATCTCGTCTCCCGAAGCACCGCCTGTCGCTACCTTGCAGCCCACTGCTACATCAAACAGAACCAATTCGAGCAGGCCCTGTCAATACTTGGCGAGCACAATCCCACCGACCTGGTGCGCAATACCAACAGTCGACGAAAGATCCAGCACCTTAACGGCCAAAGCCATATCACATTGCGGAATGGGAAGAGTGCGCGCAGCGAGCGCGGAGGGGAGGATCGTGAGAGGGATGATGCCAACAATGTTCGTTTCGAGGCGGCCATGTGTTACTTGAGAGGTCTCTGTTTTGCGAAGCAGAACGCGTTCGACCGGGCTCGTGACTGTTACAAAGACGCGGTGCGAATCGACGTGCAATGCTTTGAGGCATTCGACCAACTTATGAAGAACTCGTTGATGTCGCCCACGGAGGAGCTCGAGTTTCTCGAATCCCTGGACTTTGACTCGGTCTCCTCACCGGACCCCACCATTGCTCAAGAAGCAGCACATTTCACCAAAATGCTCTATACGACCCGGCTGTCCAAATACTCATCACCTGCCATTCTATCGGATGCGACTGAAACACTATCCACACACTACAACCTCTCAGAAAACCCGGACATACTACTGTCCCGTGCAGAGGCACTCTACACGCAATGTCGCTTCGCAGAAGCCCTGGAATTGACCTCTTCCATCCTCTCCACCTCCCAGTCGACCGAGTTGACGACCACGAACAACGCTAGCATGCCTGCGAACAGCCATCTTGGTCACGCCCCAGCAGTTTATCCACTGCATCTGGCCTGTTTATATGAAACTGGAGCTACCAATGCGCTTTTCTTGCTTTCCCACATGCTGGCCGACCACGCCCCGGAAGAACCCTACACGTACTTGGCAATCGGTGTTTACTACCTCGCAGTGTCCAAGATTGCCGAGGCAAGACGGTTCTTCTCCAAGGCTTCTTTACTTGATCCCCATTCAGCACCGGCGTGGATTGGATTCGCCCATACCTTTGCTGCCGAGGGTGAGCATGACCAGGCCATTGCTGCGTACAGTACAGCCGCACGACTGTTCCAAGGCAGTCACCTGCCACAGCTCTTCTTGGGCATGCAACATCTGGCACTGAACAACATGTCTCTCGCCCACGAGTATCTGTGTGCTGCATATGCCATGTCGACGGGATCTGTACCGGGCTCTTCGCCTAGTCTGCCTCCAAACCTCTCAACCGCGCCGCTTGGAGGGGACCCCCTCGTCCTGAATGAGCTCGGCGTCGTATTCTACCATCAAAACAACTTGGGCGCAGCTGTGGAGTTGTTCCGACAAGCCTTGGCGTTAGCAATATCACTTCACTGTGAGCCTGGCGCGTGGGTTGCCACTCGTGCCAATCTCGGACATGCTTTGCGGCGCTTGGGCCGTGTCCACGAAGCTCTTCGCGAGTTCGATGAATGCCTCCGGGTGGGAGCAGGTGGAACGAGCATGGGCTACTCTCCCTTCTTGGGCGGTGGAGCGGGTGGTTCTTCGGCGGTCGCCACGGCATCGGGCGTTGGAGGCTACGAAGACCGGGGTCTGGTCGGATCATTGCATACCTCGCGCGGACTGCTGCTGCTGGAGCTCGGACGCACCACCGAGGCTGTGGCCGCCCTGCACGAGGCCGTGCGAGTCCTGGGAGCAAGTGGGGGCGGAGATGCCGCGGGCGGTGCAGGCGTTGCTGGCACGCTACTCTCGCGGGCTCTCGAACTCTGGGCTCTGGAGGGCCGTGAGAAAGATCGCAAAGTGATCGAAGAAGGGGCCCGATCGCAAAGTCGGAGTTCGAATCGATCCCGCGAGGTGCGGGGCAAAGATCGATACACGGCGGACGAGAGCTCGCGGCGTCGAGCACGCCCAGAACCATATACCGAGGAGTGGACAGACGAGGTGACACATGTAGCCACACCGGACACGGCCGATACCGAATCTGCCGAGGAAAACGTCGAAGCTGTTCTTGATGAGGAGGCCGACGGACTTCTTCGCCGGGCTTTGGGTCGCGTACGTCCCGATCGACAGCGCCGGTCAGCTATGCCGGCGACCCCAGACACGGGGACGAACGACACACCGGCGCACAGTCGCAGACATCATCGAAGCCAGTCCCGACAGTGAGACTGTCACGTTGCATTTCAGGCGTTATGGAGGGAAAAAGAGGAGATTCTACGGGGCATGGGTGGAGCAGATTCATGTTATTATACCAGGCATTTTCACCCGATAGACTTATGGAAGTACGCGAATTGGGGGCTTCCGCAGCACGCATCAGAGCCAGACTCTTCGAGTTTGCTTTCCAGACGGTTTCCCGTGGGAGTCACGTGTACAAGCCCAGTTGTCACGAAAGTGACCTCACGTCATCTATACATGCCTTATCCCCCCACGCAACGGCGTAGCCCTAGAAATAACGTCGGAAGGGTTACCTGCGGCTGCTAAGATAAAGGCAGCGATAGGTAATATTCCCAATTCCCTATCAAAGAGTCCCCCCATTTCCGTCCCATTGGAGCCTCTTCGTAGGGTCAAGCAGGAGGGGATTGCCGCTAGTGGCTACGGCTTAATTTAGCACGCCAAGTGCCCGGACGGCCTTGGCTACATGCAACTTATGTAGGATGGTTACAGCGAATTGGAACGGCCCCAAAGGATTTGGCCCCTGAGCTCGGGTTGGGGCAGGGTTACGTGGAGGCCGAATCTGTTCTGCGACCGGACTGGCTCTGATGATGAAGATCCTCCTATTTTGTACGTGGGGCGCAAGGCTACTTGGCTTCGTATCCTGGCCATGGCGGAGCACGAGCGCCCCAGTTTTGGACCCTGAATCCTATCCACAGGCTCGTCTTACTCCTATGGATCTACGGAGAGTACTGTACCACGTTCGTTCTCTTGATACTAGGGTGGCAAGGGGTACTACCGTCCACGCAACAGACTTCCGACAGAGTTGGACGCGTCCGCGGCGCGATGTGGGCCTGACGCAGGCACCAACGCCAGCCAAAAGCAGCTCAGGAATGACGCCGAACGCCCCACCCGCTCAAGGTGAGCCTCTTCACTCTGGTATTCACACTTTTATCCGGATCTTGTCCTCCAACTCCACCTCCTTTCCCTCCTCCATCTACCCCTCCAACCTCCCACGCAGATATGCTCCTACCACGATGACCGCGACATACTCCTTAATCCGCCCGAGACGCGGCTTGTCCCTTCTCTGTATCATTGCTTGTCTCTCCTGCAGCGTCATTCTCGCCATCTGGTATGGCATGAACTCCGATCGCGACTATATCCACCCCATCCTCACGCAATTGATTCCCGCTGGCCACTGCGCCTGTCAAACCTCCACCACCTTCCAATGCTCTACCTGTCTCTCCTGCCCCGACGCCGGCCTCCAAATCCCCTCCTCGCCTCGGTGGAGCTTCGACTACTCCCGTGACGCCCGCAATGAGGCCCTGGACCACAGGCAATGCGAAGCTGCTTTCCCCGGCCTGTTCGAAGATGTCGCGCGCGGCCAGAAATACTGGCGCTCTCAGAACGGCTTGGTGACCGAGGACCTCGACGGCGTTCAGCTGCAACCTGGCATGGCGCGCGTCTTCATCTCACGGGGCCACCTACACATTGTCGCTGCACGCGCCAATGGTGAGGACCACCGACGGAAAATTTTGGGAGTGCTGAGCTCGATCCACCGCGCGCTGGCCGCCGACAGGGATCGTGTCTCGCGCCGCGACATCGAATTTGTCTTCTCGGTAGAAGACAAAGTGGAGGACGTGACCAATTCGCAATATCCCGTTTGGGTATTCGCGCGCACCCCGACGGAGGAGGGTGTCTGGCTTATGCCGGACTTCAGCTTCTGGGCCTGGGACAACCCCAACAACTACATCGGTCCCTATGACCAGGTGGTCGACCGTATCAAACGATTGGATATCCCCTGGGAAGAGAAGAAACCGCAGCTTGTCTGGCGCGGTAAGCCCAGTTTCGCGCCGAAATTGCGCCGCGCATTAATGGAAGCGGCGCGAAATAAGCCGTGGGGTGATGTAAAGCAGGTCGAATGGTCCTCGGGCACCAACGTGCTCAAGATGGAGGACCACTGTCATTACATGTTCATTGCCCACGTCGAAGGTGAGATCCGAGATCTGCAGCAACATTTTTCCGGTGGATCACAACTGACACATTTTTCGCAGGACGGTCGTACTCCGCATCACTCAAATACCGACAAGCCTGCAATTCAGTCATCGTCGCACACAAACTCCAGTACATCCAACACCACCACTATCTCCTCGTTTCCGAAGGACCGAACCAGAACTACGTCGAAGTCGAGCGCGACTTTAGCGACCTGGCCGACAAGATAGAACCATTGGTCCGCGACACCGACGCGGCGGAACGCATCGCGAACAACAGCGTCAAGACCTTCCGCGAACGCTATCTCACCCCGGCAGCCGAAGCATGCTATTGGCGTTCGCTCTTCGGCGGCTACGGCAGCGTGTGGAACAGTACGGTGAATCCATGGTCCGACCGAGACGGCAAAGAGCGCGGACTGCGGTACGAGTCATTCGTGCTGCTGGAAAGTCCGAAAATGTTCGATTTCCGAGCCGCATAAACATCAATAGAGAGCCACGACCCTAATCCATACAGCATAATGTTAAATATCTTCCCCGTGTCGCCTTTTTCTCACCGGCACAGTTGGAGTGGAGGGGAAGAGAGATGTCAATCAGCAACGGAGGCGTTCACACGATACCACAGCATCGATTTTCTTTTCTTTTCTTTTTCTGTTTTTTTTTGCGTCCTTGGCAGAAACCTATATAGATAGATACCGATACCGATACCTTTTAATACAGTGACGAGGATCCGAATCATTCCTTTCGTAATTATTTCATCAGAGCCAGGCATGTAGAGAAGATGACCTTTGGAGATGAGATGAGATGAGCTGCTCTAAGACGAGCCCGGGGATATATCGATCTAGGTAACGTCTGCGTGGCAGGTACATGCCTCCAAAACCGCACTTCGATTGTCAGCGGCACCGAGCCCTGTTCTCGGGTGATCGTATCTCTTGCATTTCGGCGTTTGAGCGTCTGTTCCGAACCTCCGAGCTCTGTGGTGGACAGTCGAATCTTGGAAATTAGGTCAGGGCCGATAAGGTAGAGTCTATATTCAGAGGAATCTGACGGGGATAAAGTTAAGTTTGTATCCGCTTAGTGGATAACCCAAGACCGCAAGGGTTCATTCTACACGGCCGAGTTTAGAACACGACGGTTCCCTCCACTTCTATCAGCGCCCAAAAGTCAACTCAGCGCCACCGAGAGACCGGAGGGTAATTCTGAAAGTATGCTTCCCCTTTCTCATCCACGGAGCCGTTGAATTCATTGCGACATTAATGAAACGGGAAACATCCTTGTGATACCGTCGCAAGAATGGGCCAAGTGAGCAATTTATAGGCCGTGGGATGATACTATTCAAGACCCCAGGGGAGCCTGAATGCTCAACCCGAGTCAGTTACCGGACTGTCCCGGCGTGGTTGTACAACAGATGACATGAGCGAGGTGCCCCTTGACGTTCTTTCCCTGCTTCATAACCGTCCCTGACCGCGTGGCTTCACCTCTGTCCTTTCTTCTTTGCTCTACATGTGAAACTGCAATATGGATACCGAAAGCAAGAATAGTACCACGGAAACTGTTCAGGATGTGGACTTTGTTCAGGAGAATCTCCAGTCCGAGGTCTCCAAACCGATGGTGAGTTTGGTTATCGATCACGTCCGATATGTCTACTAACCCCGAACAGTGGATTCTCATTGTGCTGACAATTCTTTCCTCCACTTTCCTTTTCTCGCTGGATAATACAATCGTCGCCGATGTGCAGCCGCCTATCGTTAATCGGTTTGGGGAGGTGGGAAAGCTGAGCTGGCTGGGTGTCGCTTTTGTGCTGTCCGGTTCGGCTACAATTATTACCTGGTAATGATCTCTTCGAGAGAATATCTGGGCACTCGATTGACAGATTCTGTGCAGGGGAAAGTTGTTCGGCATCTTCAGCGCGAAATGGCTATATCTGATCTCGGTCATCCTCTTTGAAGCTGGCAGTGCTCTCTGTGGAGCTGCTCCCAGCATGAACGCGTTCATTGTTGGCCGTGCTCTTGCAGGGTTGGGGGTCAGTACGAAAGAGCCCCGTGGATATCTCGGAGCTGACAGATGACAGGGCGCGGGCATGTACCTGGGCTGCATTACCCTACTCTCGCTCACCACTTCCGTTCGGCAACGGCCCAACTATATGGCGCTCACCGGGATCAGTATGTTTTGGAACTTTGGATACTCGCCAGATGCTAACGATTGTTCTAGCCTGGGGATCCGGGACTGTGCTCGGGCCGGTGTAAGGGTAATACTTTACTCTTTGCAAAAGCCGATACTGACAACACTTGATAGAATCGGTGGTGCGTTCTCGGAAAACTCACACGCGACCTGGCGATGGGCCTTTTACATCAACCTCTGCATCGGCGGTGCTTTCGCTCCAGTTTATATCTTCTTCCTGCCCCGTGGAGATCCCCAGAAAGACATCAGGCTCAAGCAGAAGCTCCTGCAGATCGACTATCTCGGCATGGTATTGAATATCGGTGCCTTCACAGCCCTTATTATGGCAATCAACTTTGGAGGCAATCTCTATGATTGGGGTGCTGGGCAGGAAATTGCTCTTTGGGTTGTCGGCGGAGTCTTGCTGCTTTTGTTTGCTCTGCAACAGCGATTCACCATTGGCACCACGGATACAGAGCGCATTTTCCCCGCTGATTTTCTACGCCAACCTCTTATGTGGCTACTGTATGCACTCATGTGCTCCGCTTCCACCTGTGTTTTCGTGAGTGAAGCCTGCCTTGATCGAGTCCGAATAAGCTGATGTTCAGTAGATCCCCACCTACTACATTCCCTTGTATTTCCAATTCGTGAGAGGAGACTCCGCTCTAACTGCAGCCGTACGACTGCTTCCATTTATTTGCCTCATGGTAGTCTTCGGATTCGCAAATGGCGGCCTGATGTCCAAGTTTGGATACTACATGCCTTGGTATCTGACTGGTGGGATACTGACAACCATTGGAGGCGCTTTAATGAGTATGCATCTTCGCTTGTGTGAATTGGCAAATGGCTGACGTGAAGTAAAGGCACCGTCGACGAGAATAGCCCCAACAGCCGGGTCTACGGGTATTCCGCTCTGATCGGAATCGGCGCTGGCATGTTCATCCAGGCAAGCTTCTCGGTAGCACAGGCCAAGGTATCCTCGTCACGGGCATCGGATGCCTCGTCCTTCATTGCACTGGCACAGAACCTCGGCATAGTTCTTGCATTGGCAATTTCCGGGGCCGTATTCCAAAACAAAGCACTCGACGAGCTACAGAATATTCTGCCCAATTTCCCCCGGGATGCACTGCGACGAGCAATTTCAGGGTCGGACAGCGGGATCCTCAAGCAGATACCGACTGAGACTCGACTGAAGGTGCTTCATGCCGTGGTTGATGCCATGTCCCGCACATACTATCTAGTCGTAGCCGCCGGCGCTTTGACGATTGTCGGGTCTATGTTTATGAAGGCAAGTTGGTATTCACCAAGCCAAACAAGGGAAAGGCGCTAATTGGATGATAGCGAGAGAGAATATTCATGCAAGCGGCCGTCGCAGCGTGAAACGTACCCGATTGAGAGGCGAGGATTTTCAATGACTGCATTGATTAAAGCGTAGGGACACAAGACGTGATGGTTTTACGGATTCACATTTACATTGTATTGTATCGAAGTTTCTACAGGTCGTGTATTTCTCAGTCTTCCCATCAATCCTAGAATCCATTCAAAATGCTAGATGACAGCGAAAAGCCGTACCAGACGGTAGCCACGAGAGCAATAGCGTTGAGGTGGATGGACATGGAGTGGTTATGCGCAAAGCTCCGATTAGCCCGGTGAACCTTGGCATCGCCCGGACCTGCCGAATCCTCCCGAGTCTCTGTATATCAATCAGTCCCGATACTGGCACCCGGAAGGAGACAAATTACCATGCAGTGCTCGTCTGACCAGCGACGCGGTCGTGGTCCGTGGCCCGTAAACAAACCAGTTCAAACAACCCATCACCAAAACCACACCCAGTGGCGCAGCGCTCCACAGATTCTTTGCCAGCGACACGATACTATACGGCGGTCGTGTGGCGGCCGTTAACGCGGCTAGTCCGACCTGGCAGCCGAAGTAAACGGGGAAGATGCGTTTGTTGAGTGCGATGAACTCGCGCATCGGGAGAGCTTGGTAGCATATTTTGGTGTTGACGAAGCTCTGATGGGGTGTTATCTCTTGCATCGGTGGTGTAGATGATGGACGGGGGGTTACCTGGTACACTTCCGTACCGAGCAGAGCGCCATATGAGAGCAGGTGGTAGGGGAGCAGGTTCCCGACTGTTTTGAGGACGTCCATCTTGCTAGTAAGTAGTGATGAGTGGCAGAGAGGACGTAAACCTTGGAAAGAGACAAGTCAGTGCATCCGATCAGCAAATATCTAGGGCTCAGTACAGGAAGAAAAGGTGAGGTTGCACGGAGCGCAAACCTTGGCTAGCAAATCTGGTTGCCTGGTTACCCGGGGCTTGGTGGCTGACGGGGATCTCTTGTGCCGTTGGATACTTTGGATACGAATTCTGATTCGAACTGATCGCAGGTTGACTTGGTTGACTTGGTTGGCCGTTGGAAATATGTAAATTGATGATGGTGATTGGTGGACGGTTGCCCTAACTTCGCGTCGTGATGTTGATCGGTTTCGACAATTTTTGGTAGAAGAAAATGTACAAAATGGAATGAGCTTAGCAATCATTAATTTGACTCAAACTTGCTCAAATATCAGTGAGCTCTTGAGGTGGCTGACCCCGCTTTTACACCATCTTCCTTTCTTCCGGTGTACTTCCGGTGTCATTTACGTAGGTGCCTCCATCTTCATTTTCTTGATACAAAAGTATTAACCTATGTAAATTGCTATATCTTGCTTAATCGCGGCCATAAAATACCTAGGGACTCCTCGCCAATTACCGAGGCCGATCCACGGGCGTCACACAGTGTACCGGTCCTTCAGTCCAAGGCCATAGGAAAGTGGAACCGACCGCTCCGCTGCCCATCACTGGATTCAAAGCCTTATACGCATGTCTCCAGGACAAGTAGATCCAATTGCGTCCACGTGGCAGTGGCAAAGTTCTACAAGCATCGAGTCACCTCAAGGTCTTCGCGGCTGGAACATGCCCAAAACTGCCTAGGACATGGATACGTATGAATGCCAGGGACCAGTAACATAGCGATGAGCATGGAATGCTATCGTGTGGAAGATCATTTATCTACTTTCTTAATAAGGCAGTGGTAAAGTCTTGGCTTTGATCTTTGCGCGGTCCGGCGCATATTCAGATCTCGTCATCACTGCACATCCATTTACGGTCCGAAGAAAACGAGAGGAAATTAAAAGGGTGTACTGTTCTATTTTGGAACGTCAGATTTAAAGGCTGGATTCGCGTCGCTGAAAGTGCGACATTGCCGTGAGACGTTAGGTTAGAATTGCAGCGTGGGTCGAAATAAACATCACAGAGCACTTTCGAGGGTGCTTAAGCCATGGCACATATCCGCATCCACAACGACCTACCTGGATAAGGATGTGATGGACTTGAGTCGGGAGTACTTCCCAGCTCACGGCGAGTCTCACCATATCAAGCCCTATTATGGAAATCACTGTAACTCCTGGCAAGCAACGCCTCACAGTTCTCGCCACACCAAGTGGCTCCAGACGATGGGAACAGGCCGGTATTTGAAGCCATCGCCATCTAGACATGTGCCACGCCACATTGCACGCCGCTGGTAGCCGGAGATTCAGGGCAATCGCCATCGCTGACCGCTGGATCATCCCTGCCTTTTCAGATGCGTGGAACGAACACAACACGAACCACAAATGGGATGCAACAGTTGCCTGTACAGAAATCATCCCACGTATGGATAAGCTGAGAAAGGCAACGTCGCATGGACCCATCACGAAGCTGAAAGGCTTGATCCATCGCCAGTCATTTTCAGACCGACTCTGGCCCGGGGCACCGGTTGCACAGGTGCGTGTCACCGTGAGATTTACGGTCCTTGCATACGAATTGCGCTATTATAAATGTTGGATATCCGCTAACAACCTACCGGTGCCGAATTTCGGTGCGGCGATATCTCTCTCTTTTATTAACCTTCGACGATGTTAACCAGTACCTGGCGCATAAAACCGATACAGATCAAACGCAGCAGTTATGAAAGCCGGGAGACCACCGGAGTCGCCCACTAGCGATGACCCGCCCGGTCAGAAGGATGATCCGTTAGAACGACGGCGACTTCAAAATCGTCTATCCCAGAGAAATCATCGTGAGTCCGCAACCGCTAGTGAATTCAAAGCTAATACTAGTTAGGGCGCAAAATCAGGGATCGTATTGCCAAGTTACAAGAGCGCGTAATTGCCAACGAGCTCAGGGCTGCCGCTGCTCTCAATGGCTGGGATCATCCATATATACCTTCGCCTCTACTTTCTTCACGCCGTGTATCTCCAGACTCTCATTTCAACATTGATTCTCGAGATCCGTCCTCTTTGACCACTGATCAGTCTACACGACTTGCGCATTCATATATACCAGCAGCTCCATGGTCTCGAGATATGCTTTTTTCTGCATCACCGGGACTCCTGGGAGGTAAGACATGCTTCCCTGATGGAGGGCTTTCTACTGAGTCAACGTGCTCGGTACCTTCAGGGTCAAACTGGGTGGGCAACGCCGGTATACACCCATCGGATATCAGCAGCGAAGAGATGTTTCAAGGTATAATCGACACAGGGGACTCTCTTCCCAGCGAAGCCTCTACCGACCAGAACCAGCCGCTATATTATGTTGCTACCGGTGAGCCTGCCCGGGCTTCAAAAATGGACGTCAACTAATCTAGAACGGCATACAGAAACAACGTTACCCCAGATTCTCCAAGTGCTCAGCACCGTATCACCACAATCTAAGATTATCATTCTTGTTCCTCCAGAATCATCTGCCGCGGCCACATGCGGATATCCTTCACCGGCGTCAACACTACCAGGAAATGGGATGGAACCACTATCAGTCCCGTGGTGTCAGTGCCAAATGCAGAGATCAACTACAACTTCCACAAGGCAAATGGCATCTGGGTCATGGACAGCGCCTGGTACCTGCATGCCTAGGTATTCATCACATTAGATGTAGAGTTCCCCCAACGGACGGTTTTCAGTGACAAGTTCATGAATGTCGGGAAAGAATTTAGTCCTGGAATTATGTAAAAGATAATTTGTATCATGATAAATGACAGTCATACGCTGAGGGCATAAATCATAAAGCATAGGAGGAACATTCGTTTTGTAACGGTGAGATATATCAAATACGGATGATGCTTGCAGAGCCAATGTCATTTCCCCTCACTTCAATGATTCACTGTAAAAACATCGGCTATATATGTAATATTACCCATGGAGCCTCATATGTCACAAACGTTATTATTAAATGAAACGATCGGCTGATGTCGAAATGAAGAAGCATGTGGGGGTGGTGTCGGGGAAGGGCGCCATATTTTGGACTGGGCCTTCTCGACCTCGAACTGCGGCAAGATCACATAAACGAATTATGAACGTTGTCGGGGAATTTGAGATTACTTCTATCGGCTGATCACGTTGCGAGGTCGCAATAGATACATGATTGCAGTCGTTAGGCAGAAGAGAAGCCAGCGTTTTATTAACGCTGATTTTTTCCAAGGGTTGGTAAGTATACTGCATTAAGCGAAGATCACAACAGACCACAAGGAATTGGACGCAAGTTTTGGAAAGAGCTTGATAACATCTAAATCATGCCTCCCCATGGCAAGATCCTGTCACAGTTTGGTCACCTAGCACGCGAAGCTTCCCCGAGTCCGGACAACGAGCGACGTAAAAAAGACTTCAAAGCACAAGAGCAGAGCCAGAATATCTAGTCAAAATGAATGCGCCACAGCTCCCGATCGCAATCGGTCTTATACCCCGTGCGAGTATGCAGCATGGCTGTGTTATCGCTAATGAGCAGGTCACCCTTCTCCCACTCAAAACGCAAACAGACCCGATAGTCATAAATAACCCTATCCATAACACCAACCAGGCTGGGATGGTCATTCTCAATGGTGACATCACAAGTTGAGAACTTTGTCTTGGTCGAGTCCCACGGCTGGTGCCAGCGCACACAGGGCAGTCCTGAAACGGGATGATTCACAACCAGTGGTAAGTTCTTCAGCTTCGCGTCCCAGAACCCGTCATTATCCATTGCCCAAGTAATACTTCCCAGACGCTCCGCTGTCCATGGGAGAGGCAGGTACCTGAAGAAGAGCCGCGAACTGGCAAAGAGCGTGTATCCGCTTCCCTTCGGTGCGGTGGCTAGGCAGGTGAAGAATTGGTATCCCGGAGGACGCTGGACTTTCTTCGTCTCTCCAGTTACAGCATCGGTGACATCTTCGAGCTTGAACATTCCATCAAAGTGCATAGGCATAGCCTCGTTCGAGGAGACGTTGTTGGCCAACTTGTCGGTGCGTCCGGCGTCGCGGACTTTCTGGATAATGCCAAAGCTCCACGGGAGAATAGTACCCAGTTCTTCACCAGCTTTGACGTATAAATCTTCCTGGAGAGTATCCGCAAAGCCTCGCAGAATGACGGGCGACATGTTATTTGAAAGCTGGCGGACCTTGCGCATGGGCAGAGCACTGATAGAAGGGGGCGGGTTAACATTGTCGATGTCGGCAGGGTGAATGATAAGCCCGCAGGGATAAAGGTGCTCGAACTTGACGGAGATACCATCTTCGGCCCAGTTAAAGATGTCGGACTTTTCGCGGAAGTAATACGGCCGGCCGTTCTTGTAGACCAGGTCGTGGGTTCCACGCACGTCCTCGGCGTGGGCAGTGCGATATGAGCCATCCACACCGACTGCTACGGATGTATGCCACGGGGTAAATCCCAAGATTCCTCGAAGCTGTGGAATAAGAGATACAGACAGCTTCTTCTCTCCTGCGGACTCGTGGATGGAGAGTCGGACGTAGTCTCTTCGGTTGGCTCTGATAGCGGCAGCGAACGTCTTCCCGCGGACGATCATCTGGCGCGCGATTTGAGCAATCTCGTTCTGTCTGGCGCGTTTTGACAGCGACTGAGTCTGGCTGTTCGCGAGATCCTTGGTCAGGAATTTGATGTACCCGCGATATGTCAAGCAGGTGTCGTTGTCGGTCTTAATTGCCTCGTCGGCGTCAAAGTCTGGGTCGCCATATTTGTACGTGAGTTCGCGGCGTAGACAACTAGCATGGGCCAAATAAAATGCTTTGGCAGCCTCTGGGCTGTCGGCCTTAAACCAGGGGTGTTCGAGTAGTTCGAACAGACGGATGAATTTCACGTGGTGAAGGCCTTTTTCGACGGCCATTTGTCGCAAGGTCTCTCCATAGTCCCAGACAGTTTCGTCAGAGACTCCGAGGATATCTAGTAGAGGTTTTAGAGAGATTTATTACAAACTAGAGAGGTAACTTTACCATTGTACACCAGTCCGTCGGAGCTGATGTATACTTCGGCGCCGGGTTCGTATATCTGAGCGATGTTCTCGCAAAGCCCGTTCAGATGAGCAAGGGCCAACTCTTCACCAAAGTCGGGCATCGTGCCCAGTACCTTGTCTCGTGTATTGGGGGACTTGAAAGGAAAAGCGGGAAGGATCATTCGAATTGGTTCCCTTCGTTTGACTCGTTCCTCCACGGCGGGGATGAACGACTCAAGCCCCTTCCAGGAACCACCATTCTTCTCATAATCAACACCATAACTCTCGATGACCTTGAGTATTTCGACGGCCATCTTTTTATTGCTTGAATCATCGCCAGAGTGAATTGAAGGAGAAACGTCCCCGTTGGCACGATTTGTCGCGTGGCTTGTAGAGGCATTGCCGTTTGCGGTAATCGAAATGGTGTCGGCCTTGTCAGATTCGGACGGCAGAGCTATACCCACAGTCGTGACGCCGACTGGTGTAACATTGGAAGATTTTGCTTCCTCAGAACGAACTATACCAGTCTGGGTGAATTTCTGCGGATATAGCGTGGGAAGGACGTCCGCAACGGGAGTGAGGGCAACCATCGTTGCCAGAGTTGAACTTGAGCCACACTGATGTATAATTCCTATCGATCGAGTCAAACTTCAATTTAGAAACTGTAGAATCTCTCTACTCTATTCATACAGCGCCGGAGCGAAATGGAGCGGGTTTCGCCAGAGCGACATCACGCTATATACATACTCGCTGCTGCTCGTACAGAGCCTCCCGCACGTTATCGACAATGACATTCATCCTGATGACTGCGTTCGTTACTGCGGACTCAGATCACGGGGATAAAGCTGAACCATCGAGGTCGAAAGAGCTCGAGCCGGGAGTCCTGTACAACTCGGAGTAAATGGGTCTCACTCCATTTTCCTGCGATCGGAGCCTAAAGCGAGATATACTCTGAATATGAAACGAAAAGGTACAACGCTGGTTGCGGGGAAACTACCATTGCCAATGCGCCTATGGATCGACTCAGCGAGATGCAGAATGATGAAACATGAATTAGGTGGTGTCAGTAGAGCCCGTACAAGACCGCCGAGACAACGGAGAGTAAATGTCCCCAGGATGTCATGGGAACCCCGTGAAAGTGCCAGATCCGGATGACTCCTTTTGCATTTGGGTACAACTGTTGGCTCTTCAAATAGGATTCGTCGCAAGGCTAGGGGATCCATGATCGGGTCGGCTCAAGAACCCGGTTCGTTTTGTCGAAATGCTCCAAGCAAAACTCAATTTACTCGTGTCCACGCTTCTCTCGGTGTAACTTGGAGTCATTTGAGCATCCTTAGACCCCCAGGGCTGGTGGAGTTCCCGTCAGACGGTGGCAGTGCAAGCTGTTGTGAAGCTTGGGTTGCCGGGTACATGGGGGTCATGAAGCTTTGGAAGATACTACCGTGTTAAAAGGATAAGCGCCGTCGATAGCTAGAATAATGTCTTCTCTAGGTTCGCTAAGTGGAAAAAAGGAAAAGTTCCAAACCACGAAACTAATTCGCCACGCTTAGTACCTCTAATCATTTGTTCTGTTCCTTCCAGTCGTATTCCATTACCCGAGATACAAAGGCGGCCATATCCGGGCTAGAGAGCTGACTCACGACGTGAAGAGAAGCGTCCAGTCCCGAACTAATCCCCCCGGCCGTAATAAGCTGCACGGAACCCCCCTTTAGGAGACCGCCATCAATGTAACGCTTATGCACCACATTAGAAGACCCACTCTTGTTGAAGCGCTCACAGATCTCTCGAAGTCGGTCAACAGCGCGATTATGAGTCGTGACAGTCATCCCGCCTAGGACACCTGCAGCCCCTACCAAGAGGGCCCCGGTACAGACCGAAAAGAGGATGCGCGGTTTCCGAGACGGCGGAATGGATAGGGCCGCAAATCGGCGGATGAACTCTAGCTCCGGCCCATCGCCATCGACGAGTGGTTGGACCACGGAGGGAGTCCCTCCAGGAACAACAAGGATGTCGTACTCGTCGATCTGCTTGAGTGCATGTTCGAGCAATGTGTCAGCCTGCACCGTTAGGCAACTTCCACCGGCTGCACAGATGGTCGGGCTTTGCGCGATGGTTTCAAGTGTAAACATTCGGTCTGGTTGGTCGGGGTTTCGGTTGTGGGAAACATGGGACAGAATCTCCATCGGGCCCGCAAAATCGAGGATATCTGCTCCTTGGAAGAGTAGTACCCCGACCTTGTAGTATAGACCCGCTGTTGAAGACATGGCGTCAGTGTTGTGCTCTGGCGTCCTGGGATGTCACGGTGGCTCAGATCGCAAGTGTAGGTCAGTGGATAGCGGAAGAACAAACAAATAGCTTTGAAAATGCCAAGCGTCAGACTGTGGAAAGGAAGCAAAGGGGCAGAAGTGAGATTTACCTCAACGGTGGATATTCTTCTGCTTAACACCGACGCCGATGCGGTACCACCTCACGGCATACCTCCGGGTTCGCCGATCGAATGAGGATCCTTCACCGACGCTGGTCCATGCGGTGCTTTTGTCGTGCAGGGTTCTCCTGTGTCATGTTTTCTATGGCAATAATTTCCCGGATATAATAATGTATTCTTATTGCGGGCCTTATGAGCCTCTAGTCCTAGTCCTCGAGCGGAGTTAGGGTCCATCGGGATGTGGGCTCGATTGATCTTGGATCTCCCCGCGAACCTCGGGTTGTGGGGGACGCTTCTGAACTACATGATACTAAATGTAGCCAACTTTCAGGCCCCCCATGGCCCCCGTAGAAAGGATTCCCCGTCCAATACCAATGTCCTTTGTACCCACAGACACCCGCAACATGACCTCGCCAAACTATAGCAGTCATTTCTCCATTGCCAATATCCCGTTCGGAGTAGCCTCGTCTAAATGTCATCAGATACAATGTGCCACTCGGCTTGAAAACAACGTCGTCTTCCTTGCAGAGTTGCAGCGATCTGGAGTTTTCGCTGGAGTTTCCGGTCTTCCCGACAATGTTTTTGAAAAGCCCTCGCTCAACGAGTATGCAGCCTTGGACAAGTCCGTACAGCGCCAAGTTCGAGGAGCCCTGCAAGAAGCATTTAAGAAGGGTTTACCAGCGACCTTTACCGAGGATATCAGCGCAGTTACGTTGCATCTTCCCGTTTCCGTGGGCGGCTTCACGGACTTCTCGTGTAGCCTGCACCACGTTCGCAACGCGGGGCGAGCGATCATCAACGATCCCACTCCCCCTCCTGGATTCTTTCATTTCCCAATCGGATACAATGGTCGTGCCAGTACCATCGTTGTCTCGGGGACTCCGATCGTTCGACCGCATGGCCATTTCTATGACCTGACCGCATCTTCCGAGAAAAAGCCGATCATCTATGGCGCATCCCGAGCCATGGACTATGAGCTGGAGATTGGTTTAATCGTGGGAAAGAAGCTTGAAGCCACGCAAGGGTTGAATGCAAAGGATGCAGATGAGCATATCTTCGGGATGGTCATTCTGAATGACTGGAGCTGTGAGTATTACCACTTGCCGTTTGATCAATTCGAGCCCTAACTAAACCTTCCAGCTCGCGATATTCAAGGCTGTGAGATGAAGCCGCTTGGTCCGATGAACGGAAAATCATTTGGTACATCAATTTCCCCTTGGGTGATCACATTGGACGCCTTGGAACCATTCAAAGTGCCCGGTCCCAAGCCTGAGGTTAAACTGGCCAGCCATCTGGAGGATATCCCCGCATCCAGCTATGACATCGATATGAAGGTCGAAATTATGACGGCAGGTCAAGCTTCGACCGTAAGCGAATCCAATAACCGGCACCTGTACTGGAGTGGACGACAAATGGCAGCTCATCTCGCAAGCGTCGGTGCCGATCTTCAGACTGGAGATATCCTCGGTACGGGAACTGTCAGTGGCCCGGATGATGGAACACTCGGGTGTCTGGTGGAAATGACAAAGGCTGGGAAAGAACCCATCACACTCGTAGATGGCTCGAAGCGCGTACAACTACAGGATGGCGATGTAGTTCGCATGACTGCCGTGGCGGGGGGTGCAGGGTCTGGTGTTGGTTTCGGGGAATGCGTAGGCGAGTTGAAGCCCGTGCGAAGGGTGTAGATTCGGTCACTTGCTTCACCAAGTATCATTCAGAACGGAGGCCCGACTCATGTACTCTATAGGCATGTAGTGATTCAATGCTCCAGACATCGTGAATTAGACAAAAGATTATAGACAGTGTACGAAGTACCGAGATATCAAGAATTACAAACAATAAACGAGGCTGCCCAAGAGTTCCCAATATCAACCCCGCAATTTTTGACAAAGCAGAACACGACATAATCCGACGCCGACGAAATGCTCCAGAGTCGCGCCAAAGGAGAAAGAAATTCAAAGGGAGACATCCACTTCAAGCCGTATGTCCATGGACACCCACCCTAACTCCAGAGTGGCGGGTGAATATACTCCGACGCGCGATCAAGGATGTTGGGTATTGTCCACTCCCCGCTGCCGGAGCTCTCTGGTGTAGGAGGCGGGAGAGATCCTACACTGGGAGTCATGCCTGCCGATACAGGGGGAGGAAACGAGCTCAATGAGGCGGCAGCAGGGTTAGGATTAGCCTGATGCGGATATGCAGGACTACGTCCATTAGTAGACCGCGCATGTTGATTTGCGAGTGCAGTGAGGAGTTTCTGAAGAGCACGGTGGGTCTTGGCCAAGGACTTCGCCCATTGCGTCTGGGTGTCAGGAGCACCGGCGGCAGGGGAAGTGGGATCCATGGCGGGTGGAACGGCAGCCGGTGGGTTTGTCGCACCGGTGATCGGGTCATAGGTCGCGAAGTCTTGGAGAGGCGAGTTCATGTTGCCAGCAGCGCCCGTCATGTCGCCCGTATCGTAGGCCCGCTCGTTGCTGGCTCGCTGAGCAATGATGCCCTCGAGCTGGCGTAAAAGGTTCCATACTTTCGGATCCAATTTGGCTTCCTCGATGACCGCGAGAAGGAATGCAGAGCTAATCGCGCGTTGGAGAGCAATCCATGACCGTGCTGCATGCGAGCTGATGTTGTGCATCTCAATGTAAGCCTCTACAGTCAACATGAGATTGGACACACAGTGACCACGCATGCTGGCAGTATCGGTATCACTAGGCTCGGCGTTCGTTTTGAGCGCTGGCCGGCAGAGCTCAGACGAGAAGTATGACGAGTGCAATTTTAGCACGAGCCGCTCCAGATGTTCAGTTGCGCTGGAACACCACTGCGCATCCCGCAGGTAGGGCTTTGCATCCACCAAGATCTGTTGTATCCTTTCTTTATACCCCTGAATGCTTTCGAAAGTCATTTGAGAATGAGGGCTGAGCATTCGGATGCGAACAACCTCCAGTGCCAGGGAAATCACTCGACAGAGAGTTTCAAAGTACGAGAGATCACCTGGGGTTGAGCCCTCTCGGTATGCAATATCTGGCTGGCTGACCGCCGTCGTAGATGGGCGATCATAAGAAAGAGAGAAATGGCTATCTTGCCAAGCCATGGACCACCTATAGATATCAGTTAGAGATGACCAGAAGACCCTTGGGAAGGCAACTGTTTATCACTCACCAAACATGACGACGGCGGTACCGTTCCAGCGATGAAAACCTGCTTGACTCCACATGAAGACCGAGGGCTAGGCCCATACGAAGAGTCATGCCGAGTAGAACATAGGAAATTCCAGGGTTCATGTTGTAGGATAACACGTTGCCAATAACCAAGAGCGTTTGGATTGCTTCGATAGTTGGCTGGGACAAGAAATTGGTCATGCGAAGGCACTGGTAAGAACAGCAAACTGGATCAAATGTCAGTTAATGTAGAAGTTATCTGGGGTCTCCTGAATTACCGTAGACTTGTGAGGTTAATTCTCTTTCCTTGCTTCCGAGATCCGATGACTGACAGCCTGATGCCAGTACAGCAAATAGCAAACCAAGATAAGCGATGCTCACACCAAATGGGGATTGCGCTTCGTCGACATCCTCTCGGTAAGCCCCACCAGAAGCAGCCCTACTGTCCAAAAGAAGCTCGAGGCTGTTCTCAAACTGGTTGACGTCTTCAAGCACGGGATATATTGCCCCCGCGATGTCCCTGTAATAGTAGAAGAACCTGCACAAAGTAATTAGAACTCTTATGAGCTTGATCATTCGGCAAAGTTGACTCACTCTCTGCACTGTTGATCCGTCGGAAGGGCACTGCAGACAGCACTGATATCAAATGTCGACATGTCCGACGACCACAGATCGACAAATGGGTACGTTGCAGATTCGTTGTCGAGTCCCAACTTGGGCAGTATTCCACCCTCAAGTAGGGCCTGAAGCTGATCAGACCCAGACTTGTTATTCAAGATATAGGCCAGGACCGAACGGGATCCCAGGTGAACCGTGCCTTTACCGAGAGTGTTTGCAGCGTGGATGCCCTCACGTTCAGGCGAGCCGCCCTTAGACCGGGAACTCGCACCGCCGCTCTGCACACTGCCGGGGTCCATCATTGTAGAGGGGCCTTCGTCGGCTTTCTCGAGGCCCACGCGTAATGACGAGATAGTGGACTCCATTTCTCGCAGTCGATTGCGCACATTGTCCCATTCCTCCCGCGCAATCAACACACGGGCGCCTGCACTGCCGCCATTTGCTCGGATCGGAGCGGGCTCATGTTTCACTTGTGCAGGATTATCGTCATAGTTGTAGAACGAGGACTGCTCTATTGCAGAGCCGGTCGAAGTGCCACCCACGGGGCTTTCGTGGAAACCTTGTGAGCGTTTCTTGGAGGGCCGTTCGTAGGAGCAAAGATCTGCATGGTCGCGCTTGACACATCCGTCGCATGGCAGGTTTCGATCGCACTTAACCTTGCGCGCATGACACGGGTAGCAAGCTTTGGGCTCGCGCGCTTTGCGCTTCGTGCGAATGATGGCATCCACCTGGGACTGCGGAAGTTCCGAAACGGATCTGTTGGGCGCCGCGGGGATATCGGAAGGCGAAAATGAGGGCCCCGGCGGATATGGCGACGTCATTGTGTTCCAAAAATTCCTCCAAGGTTCTTCTTTAGGCTTCGCGAGATTATCGTGCGTCGGCCACTGCGGGTGGTTGCAACTGTTGGCGACTTGCCACAGAAAATAGGGACCGATTCGAGAGGCGAAGGCAATTCCGTAGCCTGTGTATGTTTTTAATTTCCAAGGATAATCTCAGCGTCCATTCATTACTCGTGTTGGCGCAGCAGCGCAGGCAATTGCTAATCGGAGACGATTGGAGAACCGAGAGAGCATCATCGCCCGCGCCTTATCTGCCGTGAGCACGTGATTTACAGTGGGACCGCCCAAATGCGGCCAGTTGTGCTCTACGTCAGAAATGAAACAATCAGAAAACTCTATAATGTGGATGGATGTTCTTCAAATGAGTTTATTATTTGTATAAGTGTATATCTAATTACCCAAGGCTTGTATGTACACCCAGGAAGTATATATTATCAACGCCATGCCATTTTATCATTTGGTCATGAAAACAGAAAGATGACAGTCATCTTTGAATGCAAAATGCAAATAAAGGGAATGTCGCGGATGACCTTAGGGATGGGAATTCGCTATCCAGTACTTTCTGTTTTTCTTGTGTTTGTTCAAGCTTTGATGCCCTGCTCCTCATCATCGGCGAAGGCATACTTGGAGAAGCGCCGGATGGACTCGCCCTTGAAGTAGAAGACGTACGGGATGGCGCAACAGGCCAAGGCGATGAATGCAAGAAGTGAGCTTGCCCACTGGTAACCGAGGCGGTCGTACATCTGCTCTGTGAAGAGAACAACGGAAGCACCCCAAATGGACCGCAGAAATGTCTTGGCTGCAAGAGCAGAAGCGGCCTGGTGTTGATAGGTATCGACTGAAATATGGTCAGTATTAACATATCGAATATCGATCACTGGGAGGAAGAAATTACCAAGGTAGTTGTTGGCGGAGTTATACAGAAAGATGATTCCAAACCCGACGGGCCAACCTCCAATGGCGGGTCCAATCCAGTGGACCCTAGGGTAGGATGTCCAGGCAAAGATAAAAAGTCCAACCGGAATGAGCCAACAAGCATACATCATGGGGATCAGGCGCTTCTCAGCCGGAGGCTTGCCACCATACTGCTCGGAGATCTTGAGGTAGTTCTTGTTCACGAAAGGAGCACAGGCGGCGCTCATGAGCACTCCAATAGCCAGAGGAATGAACATCATACCAGTGCTCGAGGCGCTCCATCCTTTGCCAACTTGGTAGACAATAGGATATCTGGATATATGGTCAGAGTTTTCTATTAAGCGACAGAAGGAGAAGAAGCAAAACTTACGCAACGAAGAACATGTACAGCAAACCGTACAAGACCGACATGTAAATGGAAATGAAAAAGACAATCGGCTCCAGGAAGAGAAGCTGGAAGGGACGGAAGAGGAATATGCGCAGCTTTTGCCCCATAGGGCGAGGATCGAGCTCAGCTTCAGTGGTGTACTTGGGGTCGTTCTCAGTCTTGCGCAGCTTCTGGGCGCGCTTCTTCAACAAGATTGGCGCATATGTCTCAGGAACGGTGAAAGTGATCAAGACCCAGGCAACAAAGGCTAGAATCAGCTGCAACCAGTAGAGCCATCTCCAGCCACAGTTATCACTGAGAAAGCCACCAGCAAGAGGGCCAATGGCAGGGCCAATGAAGGGTGCAGCACTAAAAGCAGCCATTGGCACACCTCGCTCCTCATTTTTCCACAAATCCGCCAATGTACCACCGACCAGAGTCATTGGCGCACTGAAAGCGATGCCGTCAATCGCTCGGCAGACGAGGAGGGTTGCGATGTTCTTAGAAACGGCACAGGGGATAATAAAGACAACCGCAATCAGTAGAGTAATGGCATATATTGGGCGTCGACCGAACATTTCTGACATTGGAGCAAAAACCATCGGTCCTAGTTCGTTGTCAGTGAAATATGAACAAGTTGCAATGTTGTTATCACTTACCAACACCGAATCCAATGACAAAAACAGTAATGGCCACGAAGCTAACTTCACGAGAAACGTCGAAGGACTCCATAGGACCTGTCAAATCAGCAGTGATAACACTGCTAGCAAATGCGACGACGAAGCATGTGATCGCGACAACCATCGTGCAGTACCATTTGTAGGCTTTCGACCAGTTTTTGGGGTTTTCGGGATCGTCAATTGTGAATGTTACTAGCTTCCAGTCTTCTATCTTGCCAGTGGCATTGGATTTGATAGGCTTGATGATCTCCCCTGTTTGTGTCTCGGTGGTGTATTCTCGAACGTCGGCGCCATCAGCCAGCTCTCGCACAGGAAGGTCGAGATAGTCCACCGGTCCAGAGCCAGATCCAATGGAGGCTGTCCGACTGGAGTCAACTGTGTGGGTCCATTGTGATTTGGGGTCCTCCATGTTGCTGAGATGTATCGGACCTGTCAGTATGGAAAGGTATCGAGTTGTCCAGACTAGATGAATGTGGAGTGTGAATCCTTTTCAGGAACAATCCCGACCCCTGGAGGATGTAGCGGGGTCTTTATATAGCGGTTCCATGGACTTGGCATGCAAGATATTAACATATTGGTCGATTCAAAAAAGGATATGCGCCACGGTAAGTATAGTTCTGGGAGCTTGAATATCTCAGGGTCGGACCCACTTCTAACCCAAATTGCCTTAAACGGAAATGTGGCGCTACCCGAACGTGGTAATATGCTACGAGGGACCACTACATTCAACTTTTGGCATCTCATCTCTGCTTCTAACTTAATGCCTGGGTTTTCCTTTCCTTGAACTGCGCGTCATTGGATCGTGGTACTCGCAAAGTAAGGGTTACTTGCACATTAATATTTTACAGCCATTTTCTAATTGAGGTGTAATTCTTAGTCTGGTCTCTCAAAACTACTTCGCAAATAGGTATAACGGGTCATTCATAGATTCCTTTCCAGCCCAGATGATGTGCACAAGGCTCAACTACATATGGTCTGTGTGAGTAATGTCCCAGGTTCCAATGCGGCGTCATGCATTGCGGATTTAGCTATTCCAATTATGGAAGGATTGTACATCAGACGAGAAACCTCGGAGGTACCGAGTCCTACTCAATTTCTACGCATGATAACAAGCTCCACCAGTTCTTATATGGATATATATTACAATTCAGCGGAGGGAAAACCTATCTGGAGGCTATCAGCAGTCTTGAATCGAAGAGACTTTTGTATTATACCATGTGGGTAACCTTGGCTTTTCATAGATTCTCTCGCATGTAAACAATATGTTTGAGAGATAAAATATCACGATAAAAGAACGTGTGACGACTTTGGGGCACTGCCGGCATTTACATTGTAAAGGCAGCCCACCCTGGGCCCAAGCCTAGAGAGAGTGGTGCACATGAGTACTTACATCGCTATTGGTTCCGAAAATCTAATTATTAATATGAAGACTCAGTAACGTGCTCGAGGCGAGTCATTTTTCGAATTCGGGCTGGTGGAAAAAATTCAGAACGGGATAGAGAAGACTATATCGGAGCGTCTTGCCTTTTTGGGATACACACAATATTTCCTGTTTTGGAGCTTTATCGCGTCACTAAGCTCACTAGATTTCGCCATTTTTGCAGGGATAGTCTCCTTACCTAGGGCTCTGTGACTTGAGGAGACTTATTCCAAATTGGGTATTATCAACATTAGTTTCTTTATGCTGACTCCATTTTAGACCTATTGCCACGGGTTGTGGAGAGCATTACCGCCAAATTAAAACAATTGGTCTTGCATTATGGTAAAATCCAGTGACTATAGCCCCCGTTTTGTACACCAAGTCTTTTTCTAGGAGCTACTAGGAAGCCCATTGTAGGTTGAAAAACACTCGTCGATTCTATTTTTCCGACCACGTCGCGATCCCGTCTCGGGCAGCTCCGTCAATGTACACGAGATTGGGCTTATAGTTCATTATTCTTTAATCTTCATTCTTCTATATCCACCAAGTAACTACTTGGAACATTTGGCAAACTCTGATGTCAATACAGTGCGTCACTCTCAAAACCTGATTTATCACAGGCAATGTCGAACAATATTTCAAATATATACACACAAGCTAAGTTTGGCGAATTTTTGTACTGGAAAGATCTGGATCTATTTATGATGTCCATATGAGCCATGGTGATGACTGTGAGTCCGCTTCACAGGGACAAATACAGGGTCCATATCGTCATCCTTATACGCCAAGCCAATATTGTTTAGATGATCTGTCATCTCCTTGAATGGGCTATCTTCCTCGAACGGTTCATCGCTAAGAGTGACATCTGAATGGAAGAAAATTGTTATTAGCTGCGTCTCATCAATGAATCGGATCTGGTCAACATACTTGTAATCACCTAGATGATTCAAGTGTAGGAAGCTCTACGGTATTTACTTCTAGCCAAACAGCTGGCCCTCACGCATTGTCTACGGTCAATACTGCAACTTCTACTACCACAGTTGCGCCCCCATCGAGTACGATCTCGGAAAATGGTCTCTGTGGCCCGTCTAATTCGGAGTGGGCTTGTTTGGGGTCTCAATTTGGCGGCTGCTGTGGTAACTACGGTTATTGTGATAGCTCATCGGATTATTGTTCCAGCGCAAACTGCAATGCTAACTACGGCTCGTGTGCGTGGTCCTGGCTTGGGAGTGGGACCTTCAATGTTCAATGTTGGAAAAGATTAGGCTGTGGCCTTCAAGGCAAGATCAAATGTTCTGACATACAATATTTTCTTCTAGTTTGAGTTCGCTGGAATATGAAACTGGGATTTGCCAGCTGGCTGTTTAATTGTTCTTAGTTTTCTCGCCCGCCATGTACTAGTGCATGGAAACCTGCAATTTATGTACATCAAACTTTCCCTTAAAATTCAACGATTTAGCAGAACCAGGAACATTTGAAGGCAAGCGGTGGAAACGACGCTACACACCAAGTTTGTGGGCGATCCACTTCAACGAAAACCCCGTAAGTCAGACCCACTGTATCTCCGAGCTCGTGACCACTTACTCTTCCCTATCAAAGGTTAGTCCGTAAAGATTCCAAGGCCGCAGGAAGTAATACAGGTTTAGTGTGTTTGAGAAGAGTATGTACGGGAAAGATAGATTTGATGCCTTAGTGCAAACTGGGGGCGGGTATGTGTCAAACCCGTCCGTTAATTACACTTCCGCCTTTGCGTTCCTCACTTCTTTTCAACCCTCGGAACTGTCACCATTTGATCATGTCCCTAATAAGATCGCATAGCCAGTGGCCTGGAGGCATCCCTTCCTTCATTCGCCGACACGAAGAGCCCGTGGTCCCGGAAAATTTCGATGCCGCCTCTCGCGCATGGACGCATTTTGTGCGTGACCAGTGGGTCGGCGGCGACGCCACGGATCAACAGAAACAAGCTTTGATCGAACGATGGGCAACAGCAGACCAACAATTTCGCGATGTATGTCTTTAATTTGGAAGAATTATTATTTCTCTACTGACGCCAAGACAGAGCTATCAATCCCGAGCACCAGAGGATGAGCCTAGCATTTTTGAAGATCCCGAACTTACAGTATGAAATATCTTCTAATATTTGACTTGCAATTCTAATCCAGGTAAAGGACAAAAGTTTTACAGGAAATGACGTTCAAAATTTCTGCATGGTCTACTTCTGCACCACCGAATTGACCCGCGAGAAAGAAGCCCTGCTAGCCAAGTGTATCTTGGGTTTATTCCCATGGGAAGAAGGCTGGGAATTTCTAGCAGACGAAATGATAATGTTTCTCCCCTTGGAAGATAATCAAGGGGATATTCTCGAGACATTCAAGTTCCATCAAAGTGTCGCCCGACCCAACTTCCTTGATATGCACATGGCGCTCGATGGAACGGTGCTTTTCAGAGACTGCTATGCCAAGCTTATTATCGATGACCGGACCCTTGAGACCGGACTGGGGCTTTGGGTTGAATTCGCAACGAACGGTATCTACAAGAAAGCCTACCGGGCTCAAATAATGATGGAGGAATTCGCCTACTTTTATTGTGAAATCGGTCCGGGAAATCAGGTCCTAATAGAGCAGGCGCTGAATTACATCCAGTCACGGGTAATATACCAAGACCGCGATAAAGATACAGATCCAAGAGAGAGCTTGGAGGATGAGCCGTGAGTCTGTCTATTCTTGGTTATGAGGTAGTATTTATTAATCGGTGCTTAGAGTCGATATGCGACGGCCGCTTGTAGAAATCTACCGAGGGGGTGGAGTCGATCTAGTGGATGACTATGCGCCAGGCTTTCGCGAGGCGGAGGAGCAGGGTAACGGCTTAGCGATCGGATATGGTTTGGAACAGATACTTGCGAACGATGGAGATCCCCTGACTATCACAGATCATGGAAGTGATCATTAGCTAGACTTTACTTATTGCTCCCACTTACTCAGTTCCTTCAATGAACAAAATACCCCAAATGATCAGTTATTGGTTATATTAGGCGCTTAGGGCAGCATTTTCTCGAAATACAGAAGCGATTGGTCCAGAATACGCATTAATTTAATACTCGAGCATATTTTTGGCAGGATTCACAGTTTTTGTTTGAGACCCGTATCGAAGGATGGGGACTGTGTCCATCATCTTTTGTCAGGGATAGGTGGGTGGTCGTAGGAAATACACTGCTGCGCCCATTCTACTATAAATCTTCCAACTCTTGCTAACTCTCATTTCAAAGTTTCTTTCCAACAAATCAAAGGGTCGTCTACCACGCAATTCGAGCAATAGGGCCTTTTGGCCAAAGACGCACTGACAGCTTCCTGATCTCATCCATGCAAAGAATGCCCAAGGCAAGCGGCAGGGGCAGGAACCAAAACTCCAATGGTGCCGATCCAGTGCCAAATATTCTCTGAAGCCCTGGTTCTTCAGTCACAAAAACTGCAATAGAAAGACTGACCACCAAGCTAGCCAGAAGCCAAGGGTTTCGGCGCTGCTTGCGAATGGGATCTGCTTGCAGAATAGAAAGACGCTTATTTCGCACACTGAGAATGTTTCCCCATTGCAGAATGAGAAGACAGATGAAATATACACTTTGGCCGACGACGTTGAATTGCGTCAGCTCGGCTTCCGTGTAACCGTAGAATCCATCAGCATATTTCTCAAACGCAAAGAAAAGTGCGCTCGCCGGAATACCGGCATGTCTCCAATAATAGAGGAAGTACATAGAATGTGCACAGATTGTTTCCATAACTCCCATAAACAGGTAGCTTTGAATGTAGACTTTCAGGTTAATCAAATGGTCCTTCTTGTGATTGCGAGGAGGCAGATCAAGCAAGTCAAACTCTTCCTGCTCCATTATGAGAGATAATGAGCAAAACAGATCCGTAAAGACACAAATGATGATCATCAAGAATGAAGATAGCGGAAGAGGTACACCGAAGAACACGTTGAGGAGGACGGGCCAAATTTCTGACCATGAACCTGCCGGAAGGAGATAACTGATGACTTTCTGAAGATTCTGGAAAACCAAACGCCCAAGGCGAATAGCGTCAATGATAGAGTCGAATTTATCCATCAAGATGAGATCAGCAGCTTCAAGGGCCACGTCGCTGCCAGTTATCACGGCGACACCGACATCAGCAGCACGCATTGCAGGTGCGTCATTGACGCCGTCGCCTGTCACTGCGACAACGTTATCACGAGCTCGCAACTCATTGACGATTCGAAGCTTCTGATCGGGCATAGTTCGTCCAAATACAATTTCTTGGTAGCCGCAAACTATGTCCCACTCCTCGTTGGTCAGTTGAGAGATTGAGGGGCCTTCCAGAAGCAGGGAGGTCTGAGACCACGAGGTATCGGAATTTGATGCTGGCTGTGAGGTAGATTCCTTGATAAGTCGCCTCTGTACGATCGTGTCGAAAGTATCGGGCTCGGCATCCCCGGAAAAGATGCCGATCTCACGAGCGATAGCAGCTCCAGTAAGACCAAGATCGCCGGTGATCATGAAGAAGCGAGCACCAGCTCGTCGACAAGCCGCTACTGTTGAGGAGGCTTCTTTGCGAGGCGGATCGATGATACCAAACATTCCAACTAGCGTGAGATCGCAGATACCTTGGCTTTGAACATCGTCACCAAAAGCGTTAGTTCCAAGGGGCTGGGTCGATATATACGAGCGCTGGCAGAGGAGAATCACCCTCTGGGCACTCCTAGACATTTTGTTCTGAACTGTCGCAAGCTCCTGAATAGCCACTTCATCTAGTAGCTGGATGCTATTGGTCTTGCAGGACCAATAGGAGGTACAATAGGGAAGAAGTATGTCGGAAGCCCCCTTCATGAGAAGCAAGTAGTCTGGAGAAGCCTCGTCGGTCTGCCGGGTCTTATGCACTGTGAGCATCCACTTATTTTTCGAATTAAATGGAATGCTGAAAACCCGTGGATATTCATCATTCAGGGCCTTGACCGCACCTTGCTGGGCGGTTTCAACGAATTTGAGTACAGCACCGTCTGTGGGATTGCCAAGTATTTTTCTCTGGGTAATCTGCATTTGAATAGTCGCCGGGTCAAAAGTCGCATCGTTGCAAAGAGCGGCGACTCTATGAAGATTCAACAGTGGCTTCAGGCTGCCTTCGGTGAAAGCTGCAAAGGCTCCTTCAGCAGACAAGCTCGAGTCCACAAACGCAGTCGTAATCACACTCATGCGATTTTCGGTCAGGGTTCCCGTCTTATCAGAACAAATGACGTTTACACAACCCAGTGTTTCCACTGTGGACAGACCCTTGGGAAGGATGTTGTTGTTTTTCATGCGTCGAGCCACCATCATGAGAGTGAGGGCGACACCTACAGGCATACCCTCTGGAATGAAGGCGACGACGCAGCCCATCACATCATCAAGCATATCCACCACGTTCATAAATTCGTAGTGATCTTTCCGAAGCCAACCAAGCCAGGTGAAGACCAGAAGGGCAGCAAGGAAAATGGTCAGACCGACAATGATATAGACAAATCGAGTAATCTCACGCTGGATGAGCGTGGGTTGCTCCTTGATCGAGGAAGATGAGATCGTGATATGGCCCATAACCGTATTTTTGCCTGTCAACACAACGATGCCAATTGCACTACCATTTGTCACCATGGTTCCCATCAGTGCAACGTTGCGGGACTCGAGGAAATTGGTGTCTGATGCCTCAAGGGAGCCGTCGATTTCCTCAGATTCCCCGGTCAGTATCGAGCGATCGAAGCGGACATCCCCAGATGTGGTGAGAAGACAGAGGTCCGCAGGGACTTTGTTACCGATATTCAGCTGGACAACATCGCCGATGACGACGTCAGTGGATGGGATTCTCGTGGCGACACCGGACCGAAACACTACGGCATCTGTGGGCACCAAGTCCAGAATGGCTTTCATGGTACGAGCAGTTGACCAATCTTGAAAGGCAGAGAATGAGGCCTGGAGGAAGATGACTATCAGGACAAGGATTGCCAAGCCAAGATTGTATGGAGCCGGATCTGGATCACCAAGAGGGCGCCAGCAGATGAAGAAAATAATGACACCAATCCAAAGTATCGAGCAGAAGCCTCCGAAGATGTACTTCAAGATCTTCTTGACGTAGTTAGGAGGGATATGAGGCAATTCGTTCTTGCCATCGCGGGCTAGACGGGCAGCCGATTCCACCTGAGAGATCCCCTCTAAGCAACTGTTAAAGCGCTTATAGAGAACTTCGACAGGCTGAGTGTGGTAGTCCAGAGCCTCCAAATAGCGAGAATTATCGGTAGTCTCTTCGGCTTCTTCGCCTTTGACTTTCAAGTCTTCGTATTTTTCACGGCTCTCAGATTCGGAGATTTGGAAGCTCATCCGACGAAACTCGATCTGCATATTGGAAGCGGATCTAGCACGGCTGCGAGAGCGAGAGCGGGACAAGGAGGAACGAGCTCGACCCGCTTTCTTCCCACGTCTGGATCGATCGGTACCAGTCTCACGCTCGTCGGGGCCAAAGGAGATAGCACGATCTCGCATACTAACGCCATATTGTTCAACCGAGGGGGAGCTTGGCTTGTTTTCTTCAGAATGATCGTTCGGCTGACTGCTTGGCCACTCTATAGACATCCCTCAAAAGAGAAATGCGCGAATCTGGCACTTTTCGGGAAAACACCAAGAGTAACAAAGTGGAAAGAATAAGGAAAGATTTGGGGGAAGACAGAGAGCTTCAAGTTGAAATGAGACAAGAGAAGAAGGTTGAGGCAAGGTTTCTTGAGAAACGTCAGAGCAGACAAAAGTTTATGCGACTCGATCAGGTAATGTTGAGCAAATCCAGCCACAGGCAAAAGGGAGAGATGTTTTGTAGAAGCTAAAAGGCCAATCGTCCCCTGTTTATAGACCACGGTCTTATCCACGCCAGATAACAAGGCACTTCCACAAGCTGAGTTTTTCTCATGTTGAGAGTGCTATTTACGTAAATTGGAAAAGGCACACAGTTTTCGTGCTACGCTATCGTCCTCGTAAGTGAAGAGGTTTTCAGTCGCCGCGGTATGCGATAGGCCAAAATAAGGCCGCAGCACTGAATTGAATCAGTGAGCCTTCACTAGTGGACATCGGGCTCAAAGATGTGGGGAGACTGTGGAGAGAAAAAGGGCTATGCGGAAGCCATGTGGTAAGTGACTCTTACGCAAATCTGGAAATGAAACGCCATTCGGGGCCAACAGATCAACACTGACCGGGACTTTGATTACTGCCGAGGGATTTAGTTTGGCGTGGCTTGCGGCTGCGGCGCCGTTTGGTATAACAAATCCCTCAACAACCGCTGCGACCAGTCTAACCCGAAAACCTTCCGTGAGCGATTTTGTTGCGGACCTATCGAAAGGAACCCGTCTATCTTATGCGAAAATTCGCGTGGTCAGGCTGCCAATCCGTTCACCTGATGGCCGCGATTTGCGCAAATATACGAGTCTCGTAGGTGCCCGAAATGGCAGGTCCATACTGTCAACTCGTCACCCATGGCCAGGTAGAGACCCCGAGACGGTAAGTACTGCAGGGCAGTTGTAGAATGATCATCAATCATAGGACTATCGATGACGTCTATCGAAAATTCCCTGCTCACCAAACCAAATTTCCCTCGAACAACAAGATAACAAATTTACTCGACATCAGAAAGCCTATTGCAGAAGACCACACGAAGATCAGGCCGGAAATCGATTTCATGCTAGGTATTTTGAATCATCCTGTATCTCTCAAATCTATAATTACACCACGAAGCCAGGAGCCCGAAAAACCCATTGTTGATTTCGAGAAAGCAGCCTATCCCCTTCAAAATGGGACTCTGAGGTCCTGAAAAAGAAACTGCACTGTTCTTGATGTGGGAGTGGGGTATTAATTTCTGAAATGCAGTCATTGGGGACTTTTGATAGTTTATCCAGGTAGGTTAAAGTAAATGGTATGCAGATTGCTTCTACTATATTCGGAGAGATCGTCAAAACGGAAGACTCGCTTGAATCAGGATTGTGTAGAATCGAGTGGCGCAGCATAATATTGCCCATTATGAACGGCAATGCCCATGGCAGTCCACCGAGTCTAACTCAGTAACTTTTGTTTGGCAAGACGACTGTTAAGAAAGGATGAAGGTGTCCAGTAGATCCAAACGGGTAATCACCACGTGACCAACCGATAAGCGTGCCGCAATCGGCTTAGGGCGGGGCCGCCTCTTTTTTTTACGAAAAGTTCGAGATCGAGTCATCGCGGGGCTTCCCTAAGTCAATCTTGAGAGGCATCTGAGCCATTCCTCCTCCTTTCCCAGGGAGGCTTGGTACTTACCCACTTCATCGTTTTTTCACGATGACTTCTACCGATTCCTACTTGGCCATCCCGGGCTCGGTGGCGTTCTCTCGTTCGCGAGGACATGCCATTGCTGCCAGCTTGGGAGTCAAGGATGTCAGGGCTCAATTCATTCACTACGTTCACCTTTCTCAGCCGCTGGATGAGCCCCAACGTGCCGTGCTGGAGCAACTGCTGCGATACGGCGACATCACCGACGTTCCCCCCACCTTCACCTCCGACGACGGCCAATTCGATACCTTCTACGTCTTCCCTCGCACCGGAACTATCTCGCCATGGAGCTCCCAGGCCACCGGTATCTCGCATGTCTGTGGCCTCCGCCAGTTCGTGAAGCGTATCGAGCGCGGTATGAAAATCTCATGTCTTCGCAACGATACCGAGGACTACAAGACTGGGTACCTGGATACCCTGCACGATCGCATGACCCAGATCATTAGCAAAGATGAGCCCGAGCTGAGCCAGATGTTCTCTGAGCACGCTCCTCAGCCCCTAAAGACCATTTCGCTGCAGGGTGGTAGCAAATCCCCTAAGGAGATTCTCCAGGAGGCCAACAAGGAATTGGGTCTCGCTCTGGATGAATCGGAGATTGATTATCTTGCCGAGGCCTATGGTCCAAACGGCGCAATTGCTCGCGATCCGACCGACGTCGAGCTTTTCATGTTCGCCCAGGTGAACTCGGAGCACTGTCGCCACAAGCAGTTCAATGCCTCGTGGGTCATTGATGGCAAGCCCATGCCCAACAGCCTTTTCGCTATGATCCGTAACACTCACAAGAAGAACCCGGAATACACCGTCAGTGCCTACAGCGATAACGCTGCTGTGCTCGAGGGTTCCGAGGCCGCCTTTTGGGCTCCTGACACCACCACCGGAGAATGGTCGCACACCAAGGAACTCGTCCACTTTTTGGCCAAGGTCGAAACTCACAACCACCCTACTGCGGTCTCTCCCTACCCGGGTGCCGCCACCGGATCTGGTGGTGAGATCCGTGATGAGGGCGCCGTCGGTCGTGGCTCTCGCCCTAAGGCTGGTCTGGCTGGGTACTGTGTCTCCGATCTTTTGATTCCGGGGCTCCGTCAGCCCTGGGAGCTTGACGTGGGCAGACCCAACCACATCGCCAGCAGCCTGGATATCATGCTGGAGGCTCCTATCGGCAGTGCTGCGTTCAACAACGAGTTCGGTCGTCCCTGCACCGCTGGTTACTTCCGAACCCTCCTGACCGAGATTGACATCGGTAATGGTCAGAAGGAGCTGCGAGGCTATCACAAACCTATCATGATTGCTGGCGGTGTCGGAACTGTCCGTCCCCAGCACGCTCTGAAGAACCCTGATGTTGTTAAGCCCGGTTCCTATCTTGTTGTTCTCGGTGGCCCTGCCATGCTCATCGGTCTTGGAGGTGGTGCTGCTTCTAGTATCGCATCGGGTGAAGGATCTGCGGATCTCGACTTCGCTAGTGTCCAGAGAGGCAACGCCGAAGTTCAGCGGAGAGCCCAGGAGGTCATCAATGCTTGTGTTGCCATGGGTAACAACAATCCCATCAAGTTCATCCACGACGTTGGTGCTGGTGGTCTGTCCAACGCTCTTCCCGAGCTGATTCACGACTCGGGTCTGGGTGCTAAATTCGAGCTGCGCGAGATTGACAGCGCCGACCGAAGCATGAGCCCCATGCAGATCTGGTGCTGTGAAGCGCAGGAGCGGTACGTCCTTGCCGTTGGTGAGGACAGTATGAACAAATTTACCGCCATTGCTCAGCGTGAGCGCTGCGGTTTCTCAGTTGTTGGTCGCGGAGGTGGCACTTCCGAAGAGGAGAAGCGTCTTATCCTGCTCGACCGAGAGTCCAAGGAGTACCCGGCCCCTATTGATCTGCCCTTGTCTGTGCTGTTCGGCAAGACGCCGCGCATGACCCGGACCGTGGACTCGCGCAAGTTGACTCTGCCCGCCGTGGACTCCAGTCTCACCAAGTACCTTCCGTCGCTTACTTCAAAGGTGGAGCTTGTTGGCGAGGCCGTCAACCGTGTCTTGTCCCTGCCTGCGGTCGGCTCTAAGTCTTTCCTGATCACTATTGGTGATCGTACTGTCGGTGGTCTCACTGCTCGTGATCAGATGGTTGGCAAGTGGCAAACCCCCGTTGCCGATGTTTCCGTCACTGCCACTTCTCTGCTCCAGGGCGTAAAGACCGGTGAAGCTATGGCGATGGGTGAGAAGCCTACCCTGGCCCTGATCTCCGCTGGTGCCTCCGCCCGAATGGCTGTCGCTGAGTCTCTGATGAACATTGCTGCTTCTGACTTGGTGGACCGCCTCAGCCACGTGAAGCTCTCTGCTAACTGGATGTCGGCCGGCAGCCACCCTGGTGAGGGTGCTGCTATCTACGAGGCTGTTGAAGCCATTGGTCTCGACCTGTGCCCCAAGCTTGGTATCAGCATTCCGGTCGGAAAGGACTCCATGTCCATGAAGATGAAGTGGAAGGACGAGGCTTCGAATGAGGCCAAGGAGGTTACTGCGCCAATGTCGCTTGTCGTCTCGGCCTTCGCCCCGGTCAGTGACTTCCGCAAGACCTGGACTCCCGCTCTCCGTAGCCTCGAGGATGTTGGAGAGACTGTCCTCATGTTTGTCGATCTTTCGTTCGGCCGCAAGTCCCTTGGTGGATCCGCCCTCGCTCAAGTCTTTAACGAGGTTGGCGCTGAGTGCCCTGATATCCACGACGTTGACCTCTTCCGCGACTTCTTTGACGCCACCCAACAGCTGCAGGAGGCTGGCATCGTCTTGGCCTACCACGATCGCTCTGACGGTGGTCTGCTAACCACTCTTGCTGAGATGATGTTTGCCGGTCGCTGTGGTGTGGAGATCATGCTCGACAATATCTGCTCTTCCTTCCACACCAAGGATGTCGTTGAATCTCTCTTCAATGAGGAGCTGGGTGCTGTCTTCCAGGTCCGCAAGGAGGACGAGATTCACTTCCGCTCCTGCTTCGCCACCTGCGGTCCTCCCCCTGGCCTGATCCACAGAATTGGCCGTGTCTCGGAGAAGTCCAAGCAGAACCTCACCATCTACCACAAGGCCTCCCTGGTGTACCGCAACACCCGGTCCGACCTCCAGCAGACTTGGGCCAAGACCTCCTACCACATGCAGAAGCTCCGTGACAACGCTGAATGCGCGGAGCAGGAGTTTGCCAACATTCTCGACAACGCCAACCCTGGTCTGTCGTGGAACCCTACCTTCGACCCCAAGGACCGTGGCCTGCCCTTCATGACCAGCCTTTCCCAGTACTCTCCCTTCACGAACAAGCCCCGTGTCGCCATTCTGCGTGAGCAAGGTGTCAACAGTCAAGCCGAAATGGCCTTCGCCTTCAACACCGCCGGCTTCTCCGCCGTCGATGTCCACATGACCGACATCATCTCGGGCCGTGTCTCCCTGGCCAGCTTCGCCGGCCTGGCCGCCTGCGGTGGTTTCTCCTACGGTGACGTCCTGGGCGCCGGCCAAGGCTGGGCCAAGTCTGTTCTGCTGCACGAAAACACCCGCAAGGAGTTCCAGGCCTTCTTCGAACGTCCCGACACCTTCGCTCTGGGTGTCTGCAACGGTTGTCAGTTCTTGTCTCGTGTCAAGGAGCTGATTCCAGGTGCCCGTAGCTGGCCCAGCTTTGAGCGCAACACCAGCGAGCAGTACGAAGGCCGTGTAGCCATGGTCCGCATTTCTGACCCCGACCCTTCGCGTCCCAGCGTCTTCTTCCACGGCATGGATGGCTCTTCGTTCCCCATTGCCGTTGCCCACGGCGAGGGCCGTGCCTCCTTCGCCGGCAACCCGTCCATGACTGCCAATGACTTTGTTCGCGAGGGTCTTGCCCCCGTCCGCTACGTCGATAACGCCACCCTCAAGCCGACCATGACCTATCCTTTCAACCCCAACGGCAGTCCTCAGGGTATCGCCGGTGTGCGCAGCCCCGACGGCCGTGTTCTGGCTATCATGCCCCACCCCGAGCGTACCGTCATGAACGGCATTGCAAGCTACCTGCCGCCCAATGCCGAGGAATGGGGCGACATTGGTCCCTGGGGCCGGATCTTCTTCAGCGCCAGACGCTGGGTCGGTTAGGGAGACAAGAGAATTGGATTCTTGTTCAATATTTGACCTGTCATTTCTGTCTATATTTCCGCTTGGTTCATCGCTATTTTGGAGTGGAAAAAGGTTTCCCCCGTCGCATCGAAAAGAATTTACGAAACAAGAAAATTACCCATGGTCTATTTCATATTCAAGTTATTGTAAGTGCACAACCGTGGAAGATACTAAAGATACACCAAAATTCAAGCAAGATTTCTACTTTTTATTTCGATTTTGATGTACAGTCATGGGGCGCGTATTCTCCATAGATCGTAAGGGCATGAAAAAATATCAAGAGCAAGGTCATGCCCGATGATCAGCAAAGCCAAAGATATCTAAAGGTGCTGGATTATCCATCACAGCTTGAGCCAGCCTTTCCTCCACTCCAACCGGTCCGCCAAAATATTCCAGCTAGGGAGTCCATTGGCCCGCGCCACGCCCTTCAATCCGTCCGCGACGAAGCTGGTCAGGTGGTCGAACTGGCGCTTGACATTTCGTATCTGCTGGTCGTACGGCGATTCCCGGAACGAGATGGTCAAAGTCTGCTCGTGGATATCATCTTCTTCATCCGAATCGGAGTCAAAGCCATCTTCGCGTGTGTTCATCCGACCATCCTGATCCTCTTCCGACACTCGTGCAATCTGCAGATCTGCAAAATGAATGCACAGGTCCAGGATATTGATGACTGCCTCGTGGATCGGAGCAAGATTCTCAGACAAGAGGCATTGGTCTTGGAGTGAGGACATGTAGGACTGGTGGGCGGCTATCATGGCGTCAACGTCTTCCGCACTGGAGAGCGCCATGCGTAGGGACTGATCTGCGGCGGAGATGGCAAGGTATGTAAGGTGAGAGTAGAGCAAGTCAAGGAACCAGAGGAAGTTGTGATGCAGAGCGTGGACAAGAGTATCGTCCTCTTGAGCATCTGTGACCGGGTTCCGTGCATCTCTAATGCGCTCCCGCACAATGGCATACTTGGCACGTCGTATCTGCATGAGGAAGGTGGAAATGCGCCGGTAAGATTGGATGGCGTCTCGGGTGATGATGTTTGCGACAGGCCACGGAAGAATGTAATCTATTGAGATTGTTTCGAGGATCCTGACGGTTCGATTTTGAGGGCCGGAAGCTGAAGAGCCTGCCGATCGCACGGCTAGCCTCGATAGGTCAATGGCAGGCATGACAGTAAATGCCAATCTTGTCACTTCGGTAATTAGAAACTTGTCATCCCAGGAGCGACCTCGGTCCATTAGCTCGAAGATCTTTGCATCGATCGTACCGAGAATGCTCAGATCTTTTCCTAGGTAGACATGTTGCAAGGCATCGAGAGATAGCCACAAGCCGCATTGCTCGTCGAGCTCTTTGCGTAATAGCCCAGAGCTGAGTGAGTGGTAGGCATCTACCAGTTTATCAAAGGCGGTCTCGACAAGCACGGAGAACGGAAGCGAGAATGAAGAGGGTCCGTTTGGTGGATAAATTTCATCGAATATCGTGTCAGAGCTTTCGGTCTCTGAAAGGTCTGGTAGTGCGTTCAAATGATGCAAGAAAACCATGCTCTTGCCAGTTGTAAACACCTTTTGCACTCCAGGTTCCAAGAATTGAGGGATTTTCTGTCGTCTGCTGCCCTCGTCCAGCACGAACCAGTCGTGCCAGAGGGTACGTAGTTCCCTGTTCTCCTGGTTGAACCGCACGAAGAATGCGCTGTCTTTGGAATCCACCTTTCCAGTCTTCATCCAGAGCTGGATTGATCTTGTATATGTTTTGAAGCAGGAAAAGAATAGAGTTGCAAGGCTTCGGGATGCGCTCTCATCGCCAAGAGCTTCAACCGTGCAGACTAAACTATATAATAGATCAAGGCAGAGCATCGGCTGAGTCGTCGATGTTTGGCCCAGCTTAGAGATCAGCTCAGACAGCATCTCGAGATTTCGAGAAAATCGGCGAACATCATCGAACAACTGGAGCAAGCTGACTGTAGAACCAGGAGAAAGGCATTTGCACTGGATTTGAGACAGAGTCCCATCAAACTCACGCAAACACTCCTCGACGCCACGGCTGAAGGTCTGCAGATAGGGAATGGTCTGTGGTGTCTGCGTGAAGCGCCGGGTGGTATCTATTGTGACTCCGATCTCGGCGAAAGATTGCAGTAATGATGAAACGCTCTTGCTGGAGGAATACGCAAGAGTATAGGTGCGATCCACTTCAATATCGTGGTTCAGGCGCCAGAAGATCGACGTCGGTAAGCCTTGCAGCATGAATATTGTCTCTCTGACAAACTGTAATTCTGTAATAATGCGAGATGTATCTTCTTTTTCTCGTGTGGTCTTCGGATGGTTCTCTGATTTCCAGAACTGGGCCTTTTCTACAGAGGAAAGGAGGTCTTCGTCTTCGCCGGATACAAAGACCTCATCTGGAATGACGTATTCCTTATCTGGGGAGCCGGGAGTCACTGGTAAGAATTTAGGAGGCAATAGATCATCACCATCTGAGATTGACACAAAGTCATCTTCCGAAGAGTCGGCCGCAAAGTCCACCTCCTCCCAGATGTCTTCACTGCTGTACGCGGTTCCCTGAGCATCGAGTTCAGACCACAAGAGCGATTGGCCTTCTGTGGGTGCATCGCGAGGCGTCGGAAGTCGATCGAGGCTGGATAATTGATCAGGACGATCTGAAAGTTGCAAAAGCAGACTCAGAATCTCCGGATGCCATGTGTCGCGGTAACCCTCTAATTCTTTGAGGCGAACGCTCAGAGCATTGGCCAGCTCATCTCGATTGAGGACTTGGAACTTCTCTTGAAGGCCTTCCAGCTTGCGCGCTACGGCGAACTGATTGGTACGTCCATGAGTACCAGTGCGTAGAGCTCCCTCTACGCGTCGGCGGAGATTCTGGACGCGCGGAGACTGCTAGTCGGGATCAACATTGGTTCACCGAGATAGACACAAGACACAAAACTCACTTTCTGGTCAGCCGGGACCTTGGCCAGCACCGCAATGAGCTCATCGGTCAAGGAGCTCAAGGCCAGAGCCATGATCGACAATGCCGTGGAGTTGAAGCTGCGAAGGCTGCGTGGAAGCCAACTGGACGCGCGGGCGCTAATCCACAGGGGGTAAAGGCGGAGGCGCCTTATATCGCGGCCCCGGCGCATCTGGCATTATCCCCCTTTCACCTCCCTCCACCATGGCGATCGCCCGTCCCATTCGCATGCTCGGTGCTGCATGCATCCTGCTCTGTTTGTTCTTGGTCTTTCAGTTGCGCCAGGATTCTCCCGATTCCACCTCCAAACTCGTCCATGGCATGACGAGAGACCCTCTTCTAGACCGTGTGTTTGCCACCACCCATCACATCTGCCTCAACTAACATCCTTCAGCAACCGGCGAACCGGAAGGCGAATTATGGCGAGCCGAAGATCACGATTACTCCCCCGATAGCGAGAAGTCCGCTCGCACCAATGCCGCCATCATCTCCCTTGTGCGGAATGAGGAACTCAGCGACTTGATTCACACCATGCAGGATCTCGAGCGCACTTGGAACAACAAGTTCAACTACCCCTACATCTTCTTCAATGACAAGCCCTTCTCCGAAGAGTTCAAGCGTCAGACTCAGGCGATCACCAAGGCCAAGTGTCAATACGGTACGCTCACCCTTATTTTTGCTGCTTGATTTTTCTGGCTAAGTTTTTTTTTTCCCCTGCTTCACAGAACTGGTCCCCAAGGAACACTGGGGTGTCCCCGATTGGATTAACATGGATCTCTTCCGGGAGTCAGCCCAAATTCTTGAGGAGGAAAACATCCAGTACGCTTCGAAGATCTCCTATCATCAGATGTGCCGGTGGAACAGTGGCATGTTCTACAAGCACCCCGCGCTCGAGAAGTACCGTTACTATTGGCGCATCGAGCCCAATGTTCAATTCTTCTGCAATGTCGACTACGACGTATTCCGCTACATGGAGGATCGAAACAAGACCTACGGCTTCACCATCAACCTTTACGACGCCCCGCAAACCATCAAGAGCCTTTGGCCCGAAACCCGCAAGTTCTTGGCTGCAAACCCATCGTATTTGAGCGAGAACAACATGTGGGAGTGGATCACGGATGATCAGGCGCGCCCCGAGCACACCAAAGGTGGTAGCGGATACTCCACCTGCCACTTCTGGTCCAACTTTGAGATCGGCGATATGGACTTCTTCCGTGGCGAGAAGTATGAGGCCTACTTCCAGCACCTGGATCGTGCCGGTGGCTTCTTCTACGAGCGCTGGGGTGATGCGCCAATCCACTCTCTCGGCGTGGGCCTCTTCGCAGATTCCAACAACGTGCACTGGTATGCCTATAACCCCTCCTTACATGCATTCAAACATAGGTTTGCTAACCTCTGTTCCAGGTTCCGCGACATTGGCTACAATCACATACCTTACTACAACTGCCCGAACTCCCCCAAGTGTTCCGGCTGTACTCCAGGCAAGTTCTTCGCCGGCGCAGACTTCCTGGCCAAGGAGGACTGCCGCCCAACGTACTTCAAGTACGTCGGAACACACTGAGCGATAGACTGAACTTGACGACCATGTCGCTTCATGAACTCTTTGCATCATCTCTCGCATACCCGATGAGTATATTCCCGGCAACTCGGTGGCTCGGTACCTGGCGTTTTGAGCGGACTCATACCTCTTGATGGTTTCTGTTGTGTTCTGTCCCCTTTTAATCCCCTTCTCATAAAATACGTTTCTGGCCGTGGCAGCTCCTTGGGCAACTCCTTTGGGTTAGCTGCGGGTCTAGCCTTCTCTGTACTTATATTGATCGCACATTACCAATTTCTTTGGGTGTTCATCTTGTGTTTCCATGTCTCTTTGCTGGACCCAGTGGGTCTCCATTCGGGTTTCAGATGACGGTATGCCAGCACGTTGTTGCTCGGGCAGTGCGCAATATAAAACAAAATTATAGAAACTCTTAGAACCAGCAAAATCGGAGCAGATAGATTTGCCATTGGATGTTAAATTCAAGGTACGAGGCAAAGGGCAAGCGCTGGACAAGAGAGGAAGATAGATTAAACACCAATCAAGGTGCAAATGACCTTTTTCCAAATAGCGGCAGCACTAACAACACAGGAGATCTCTAAAGTATGTATACAGCTTTCTCTTCTACCCGGTCTGCTCCCGACCAAGAAGGAAACGGAAGCGGGCCATTGGCGACATGTGGGGGGTGTGGGTAACCGGAGAGAAAATTGATGGAAGAAAGAACAAGGCAACGCTAATTTACTCCTCCTGGGGGTAGAGCTCTTCCCGGAGAGCGACACCCAACTCCTGGCGCAGACCCTCGAGCTGCTCAAGGTATTGCTTGTACTGCTCCTGGTTCTCGACCTTGGCCTTGATGCCTGTGGAAGATACGTTAGCTATCGGCTTCAACACTATGTGGTCGGTTATTTTGGAAGCATTGCGTACCCTCGAAAACACGGACGGCAGTGGGGAAGTCGTTAACGCGGCGGGCGGCCTTCAGGGCGGCGCTGAGAACCTCGATGGAGGGGACGAGATCGTAGGCGAAGCAGTTGTTCAGGTTGCGCTATATCAGAAACCGATTAGCGGGTTTTCACTGGCATCGCGGGGTGGATGACGAAAAGGTTGTTGAAATGGGATATTGCATGGGGAGCCGGCTCTCCGGGCTGGGGGTATCGGGTCTTACCTGGAGCTCGAAAACATCCTGCACACCCTCGAATTCCTTCTCAAATCTGTATTCAGGACACACGGTCAGCAAACTCAACCCCAATTGACCCTAGATAAACATAGGCACGGGGCCCGGAAAGCGCCTGGCAGCGCAAAGCCCGGTGCCGCGTCCCCTCTTCCGAGATCTGCCGAAGCCAATGGGTGATGTAGATGGCCGTACCGGGAAGAGAACTCCTCATATGTCTCGTCCTCGTGGCCGGAGAGGAACTTAGAGGTGGTGCCGAAGGTGCGGGCGCGGGCAGCCAGAGTCACCGGGGTCTGCACCCGGGACCGGACGATGGGAGCTCGGACGAAGCTGGTAGGGCGAACGGCGCGCGTCGCAACACGGAAGATGGACAGGGACGACATGTCGGCAGCGGAGTGCTGAGACCCGGGGTCAATGGATTGAGTGGTGAGGGGAGAGGTGGATGGGGGAAGGGAGGAGGACGAAGTGTCGTGTCGGCCGGCTGGATTTTGCGGGTGGTGTGGTGTTGGTGCCTTGTGGCCTGGCTCTCCGGAGCTGAGTCATCTCCCGAAGTGGCCCGTTTGATCTCAAATGCGTGCGGCTGATTGGCTGATGAGGCCCCAAGTACGCATCATGCTGATAAGTTAAGGGCAGAATGACATTCAATGGGCTGCTTATACCCGTTCAGTTGCGCTAGTGGAGTTGGTAAGATTTTATTTTATGGTACCAGCTATTTTATCTAGTTATGACCAAATTTAAACAAGTATAACCTTCGATTGGTTGTCCAATGGCGTGAGGCCAATATATATCTGCGGTCGAGTGCATATGCATGGTGATTTTTGAGCTAAAACTCAACCTATTTTGAATCAAGGTATGTAATATGTAGGTACCGAGGGCTTCATATGGCTAAACTACAAGCTCAGAGGTCCTGGTTATGATCAATAGAACGTATGAAAGGTGGTGATTTATAAATGCACTGTCGCGAACAGATGCACGCGGGGGGTATCGAGGTCGATGACCGATGGGGAATAATCGCATTCCAAGGCTCGAGAGGTTGAGGTTCTAACTGGAGAGTGTAATTGATACTCTTACTATGAAATACAAGGATGCCATTTGGGGCAATGGCTGTCCGCGCCCGGTTGACCGCTGCACCAACGGCATGTAAGTGTATACCCCGGACAATAAACAGTAGATCAATCATAGCACGGCCAATCTCCTAATGTGGAGACCGACACAAACTATACCATTCATAGTTCAGCTCTAGCGCATGAATGGCAGGACACAGTACGACAGCCTCGGCTACTTGAATGTGAGAAAAGGTTGTGTGGAAGGCACACTCCCTATCACCATGGCATCCAGCCGCAACCTTCTCGTCCATGAATAATAGAAAAAGAGATGGTTAATCCGCAATCCCAAGTCTGAAGAAGCACGGAAATGTCTTGCACGTCATAAAATAAGGGATCGATATAGACCTGAAATTGACTTACTGAAAACAGCCATTCAGCCAGCATTTGATTATGCGCATGTGAAAGTTCGGGTACCTGAGCTACCAAATATCACACCAGCATGGAGAAACGGGATCAATTTGAGATGACGGATACTCTACAGTAACTACTCTACCTAAGAATACCAACCAAATAGAAATTGAATAAGGTGTTATGCACCGATAGCCTCGGAAGCCACGGCTGGGGATTTTCTCACGCACCCCCTTTTACGGTCGCGCTATTCCCCTTTGGGCGACCCAACGCGCCGCAAAAAAGTAACGCTGTTCACTACTCTTCTTCCTCCTGATCTTCTTCTTTCCCCCATCGTCGGTCCTTTTCATTCCCTTCTTCCCTTCTTCTGGCTTACGCTGCCCTGACTGCGCGCGCGCCGCCCGAGTCTCTGCAGTAGCCCAATCGGCTTGAACTTTTTTTTTCTTTTCTTACGTGACTTCGACGTGTCTACCCCATCCGAACCACCTCGTTCACCATGGCCGACTTCCTTCAGAATGTGCCCCTCCCCACCCTGGATCGGCCCTTTGGCGTCCACTTGTGGCCCTTGTTCGACAAGGCCTACGAGCAGGTCATGGGTTACCCCGCCAGCGAGTTCAAGTTCACCGACGGCGTGACCCCCATGTCCACTTTCAAGGAGACCGCGACCATGCTGGTCACCTACTACGTCGTCATCTTCGGTGGCCGTGAGGTCATGAAGAAGTTGCCCGCCTTCAAGCTGAACACTCTGTTCATGATCCACAACTTTGTCTTGACCGCCCTCAGCGCCATCCTCTTGGCCCTGTTCATCGAGCAGCTCTTGCCCACCCTCGTTCGCCACGGCGTTTTCTACACCATTTGTGACCACCGCGGTGGATGGACTCAGCCCCTTATCATCCTCTACTACGTAAGTTGCATCTAGTCTGCGAGCATTGACCGAATCGACGCGACTAACTTCCCATTAGTTGAACTACATCAACAAGTACGTTGAGCTGCTCGACACCGTCTTCCTCGTCCTCAAGAAGAAGCCCTTGACCTTCCTCCACACTTACCACCACGGTGCCACCGCTCTCCTGTGCTACACCCAGCTCATCGGTCTGACCGCGGTGCAATGGGTTCCCATCACAATCAATCTGCTTGTCCACGTCGTCATGTACTGGTACTACTTCCAGAGTGCCCGTGGTATCCGCATCTGGTGGAAGAAGTACATCACCATGCTGCAGATTGTGCAGTTCGTCATTGACCTGGGTAAGTGCTGAAACTCGAGAGGCTTGATTTGCGATACTAATATGCACGCACAGGCTTCATCTACTTCGCCTCGTACACCTACTTCTCGTCCTCCTACTTCCCCTGGGCCCCCAACATGGGCCAGTGCGCCGGTGAGGAGTTTGCCGCCTTCGCTGGTATTGGCATCATCACCTCGTACCTGCTCCTGTTCATCTCCTTCTACATTGCCACCTACAAGAAGGAGACCAAGGTCGGCCGCCCGCGCCGCAACACCGGCAAGAAGTCCCTGATCGACATGAAGAACTTCGAGGTTCCTTCCCCCCACGCCAACGGCAAGGCCTCCAACGGTGCCGCGACCACTGGCCGCTCCAACGGCCCCGTCACTCGTTCCCGCAAGGCGTAAATGAAACCCGAGGCATTGTCTGCTGGATTCAGGAACGCGCGTAGGGAGGCAAAATTGCGCAAGAGGAAAGTGCTGTGAAATCATCGTGAGATGACAAACGAATCTTCCGAAAATTCTTCGAACATATTGCAGCTTGAAACACGGGGAGCACGAGCCGGGGGGCGTTGGCTGCTCTATGGTGATTTGCTTTATAGCCTTTTAATGAATGACCCCTTCATGATGCCAGATACGATTCGGCTCGACTCGTCTGGTGGTGCAGGCATATCCCCAGGTTGTGAGGAATGATGGGGCTGGGTTGGGAAGCGGGGCCGAAAGAAGTCCTGAATGAGGCGATTTCTTTTCATCCGGGAGGGCTGTCGGTCCTCGTCCCGGTTGTATTCTATAATGTCATATTCTTCTGTTCATGTTTGTCGTTATCATCCCGGCCGGCCTGCTGGCGGCAGGCCTTTTGATCGCGTCTGTTCACCATTATTGTTAGTACAGTATTTTATAGATGCATACATGTTTAATGTAATCAATTGATCATGTGGGTTGCATTCCTCACAGTGTGCAAGGTAGTCGATGGTCGAGATTGCGAGAGCAAGGCATGGTCTTTGCATTGTCCTGGGCAGCATCGTTATGCAGTGCCAATGAATAAGTGCATGAGAGATTCGGTAGTGTTCTGCACATGCCATTAGTAGTCCCAGCACACGACAGGTCAACGTAGATAGATATGAAGGCCCATAACCGGGTGACAAGAGAACTTGCAACTCGAGCCATCGTCTGGTGGCAATGCCTCGCGGTCATCTTCAGCGTCAACAAACAACAAAAAATATAAACACAAATACACTTTTGTGTTGATGGGGGAACCAAGATGTTCCCGAGCACCTCGATGTGCAGCGTCATATCTATTGGACCCGCAGCAAATGCAGGAACTGAGCTGGAGTGTAGATCCGTGCAGGAAGGCTTGTGCGACGGGGGACAAACAACGCCACGAAGTGACAGGTCGAGAGCAGATCACCGAGGCTCTGTTATGAAATGAAGCACAACCAAGCTCACCAGCCATTGCCAGGACTCGGAGGCCGGTCATGCTTCTCCGGCGCACGGCGCAAACGGTATCGAGATCCAGCCACCGATGACCGAGACGCGAGGCCGAAGACCGACCACGCAGAGTGCAGATTGCAGCCGTGGTCGATTGACATCCTCGCGACCAGCCATCCACGTAACGTGGCCGGGAGATTTTCAATAGCGCGTCGTCTATGCAATAAAGGCAGATCATCGAGCGTGGCAACTAGCGGACGGCTGTCACTCGGGAAGCCGGCCGATGCCTTGCGTATCAGCCATGCGCTATCAACTCGGAGATCGAATGCGCATGGCCGTGAGCTTTGCGCTCAGTTGGGTCATTAGCGGAACAAGGCCGAGTAACAGTTGGCATTTCGACGGAACAGAGCGTGGCGCCTGGCGTGGCGTGTTGATAGCATGGTTCTCCGCGTATGGACCGGCCGGGTTCCAAAAGCGAGCATGTCCCATGTTCAGCGCGTGACATGCGCCGACGCTGTATTCGAAGCTTGGGCCGAGATGCGGCGCTTATGACATCGTCAGTCCCGCTCCGCGCCGCTGTCAAGACCTTGTTTACCCGGTTCGTTGACGGGTTCGTGAGTTAGGAACGGAAGTCCTTGCCTGAGGTGACGGCTGCAAGAGTCTATGGTGGATACTACGGCATCGACTATTGGTTGCAGGAGATAGATGGTGTATATCCGTTATGTTGAGAATACAAATTAAAAAAAATAAAATCCTGAAACGATAGCGTGAGAAGTTTGCGCTAGCCGGGAGCTCGGTTCTGGAGAATTCGCCGACTTTGATCAGGCCATGCAAGGAGTTCGAGGTGAAGTACCGAAGAAATAGTACGGAGAATCTAGCGTCATTGTTAGGTATCTAGGAAGCTGTGCATCAACATTTGCAAGGTTTGTAGTATGATCTGTAGATTCGACGTTCAAGGGACTGTGCCTCCATTCTCGGGCACAGGACGTCCCTAACCCTAGGGCCTCATCCCCTCAGCAGGAGCTTGGAATTCTCCTGCAGACCCTTCTCACATCAGATTACGGCTGCAGTGACCCCTCAGGACCCCTGATAACCCCTGAGGTCCCTGAAGGAACCTGGATGTACCTACGTCCCTTTTGCATTTGCGCGCAGACCCCTTAACCCGAATGGGGATGGATCCTGTAGGAGGTTACCCCTGGCATCGGCTAGCATCAACGTAGTGCAGAACGACCGTTCAAATCCTCGGTACGAACGAACCGCAGGGACCCACCGAAGATTGTCAAGTTTCGAGTTTCGACCCCAAGGAGTTCGTCGGCGTTTGAGTTATACGCAGACCCCACACATCTGGAGCGGCGCTAACTTGGCAACATCCACTGGATTCGCGAATGGCCTGACTTGCGGGCGCTTCGCAACGCTCATGGGCTGACTTCCGTCCCTACGGCCCCGTCCATCATGAACAGGAGGACCACGGCTTGGCCCCCTCCATGTCACTGTGAAACCGATCTTCTTCGACCCGTGGACGGGTTGAACCAATCTAGATCCTGCCGCCGGTCCTTTTTGCTGATCAGAAGGAGCCAATGACGCTGCACAGACCTGACTTTCGCTGCAGCCCCAACGTTAGGCGCAGGGGCCACAGCCAACGATAGCTCAGCTTGATCTATCAGATTTTTCTTCCGGCGTTACAATTCCTGGATTTAGGTTTCGTCCCAACCTCGCGCCCGCCACGATGCGGAGGGTGCGCGTCGTCTAAATGGTGAAACTCATCGCGCCCAATGCAAGGGCCACGCCCGTCCCAATCATGGCTTTCTCCGTCACTAGCCCGGAAGTGCAGGGCCAATCCAGGTTCACTCATGCCCTTGTGCCTGCAGGAGATAGCAGGCACTTTGACTTTTCCCTACTTCTGCTCTGCAGTGCCTGCAATGACCTGCAATGACCTGCAAAGACCTTGCCCAGGGCCTTGGTTTTAGGGCACACGTGGACAGGGATTGATTTGCCCGTCCCCTCTTTTCTACATCGAGGCGCCAGGACTAAAAAAGCCCTCCCCCTCCCCGGTGGATCAATTCTTGACGGGTGGGACCTTTTTATTCTGCTTCTATTCCTAGCTCTTGAACGGCATCGAGCGCGGATCCGCTGTTCTTCGTCCACTTCCTCGGCGGTTCCACCGGACCTTAAAGACCGTCGCCTGTCCCGTGTTGGCCGTGCCGTGACAGGAGAAAGATCTCCTTTACAGTCCGTTTCAACCCCGTGGGATATTTGACTTCAAGGGACTGGAACGCCTCCCTGGGCTTGGGCTTACGTTCGTTGGAGGATTCCCCGTTACATTTTTCCGCTTGCTTTACTTCTATCCTGGGCCGGTCTCCTTTCCCACTGCCACTTTTGCCTACCCTGCCCGGCACAGCTTTTTCCTTTTGATTGTTCAAGTTGTTCGGAAGATCTTACTGGCAAAGATGTACGAGACTACCACCTCGCTGGACCTACACCGTCTGAGCAGGCAGAGCCTCCAGAAGCGATACGAGTCTGACGAAGAGGATGTATCCGAGTCCGAGGCTGGCGCCCAGGACTTTGTCCCCTCGCTCGTAGGCTCCCAAAGAGCCGGTACTTTTGATTCAGATCTCAGTGCCGACGAAAACTCCCATGCAGACCCGGACTCGGATCGAGAGGAACACCTGCTGGCCCCCTACCCTTCAGCCAAGAGGCCACGGCCGGTCTCTATGGATACTGTCAAGCGGAACAGCGCTGCCAACTTTTCGGATGATGCCTATGTCTTCGACCCAGAAGAGGACATGGTTCTCGAACTGCCCTCGCCGGATAGCCCGCCGATGGCATCGAACCTCTACTTGCAGCCTGTCATCTATGTCCGGCCGAACTCACCGCCGGCCAACCCAAACCCCAGGTCTCGCTCTCCGTCCCCGTCATCCATCTTCTCCGTGGAGACTGCGGAGATTCAGACTGCAAAGAAGGTGACCATGATAGAGCCGCCGACTCGTCCTACGCTGGTCTTCATCAACTCTTTGGGTGCTCGGTTGAAAGGCGCCAGATCCAGGCCCAACCATTCTCGAACCCGAGGAAACCCTCGGGATCGGGGCTCTCGCATGTTCCCCGAGAGGACCGAGAGCAGCCTCCATGTACCACGCCTGGTCGAGACCCAGCCTACGCCCCCTCGGCCCTCAGATGCACTCGAGGAGCGTGAAGAGCCAGACAACCCAACACCTGTTATGCCACGGGAGGACACGCCGTCCACCCAAAGCGCCACCATCAACCGAGTGTCTGAGATTCCCGTGGTCCCCTACATCCCACCGTCACCTCGCACGAGAGACCAGTCAATGTACCGGGCACGACCACGCACAGCAGGCTGCGAAAAGCCCTTCCCAACACCGGCCAGTACTCCCCGCACCCGCCGCCCAACAGAGCCGGGGCGCCGCCCAGCCTCCATCCGCAGCAACAGCAACGGCAGCGTGCCATCCTACTCATCACGCCCAGCCTCCCCCTTCCCAGACGACATCAGACTGGGCTACATGGCCGACCGAAGCGAAACAGCCTCCCTGCACTCACACGCCGGCAGTCTTGCGTCCTCTCCCCCGTCAACCAGCCACCCTTCCAAACGCAGCATGGGCAACATGCTCGCGCAAAGATCCCCGATGATGCGCCGCATGGCTCGCAAACACTCCACCTCATCCAGCATCGCGTCGATGACCAGCCTGCGTTCCGAAATGGATGCTCCTGCCCCCATCCCCGCTGCCGCGAGCCAGCCCAGTTTGAATGCAATCAGCTATGATTCTCACGTTGTGCGAAAGCCGAGCCAGCGCCGTCATGCGAGACATAACAGCTCTGCTTTTGGCGGGAGGGGCTTTATGGGATTGAAGCTCGGGAAGAGGACTTTTACGAAATCTTAGCGCGGTTATCTTAATTTAGTAATGTTTTTTTTTTTTTTTTTTGGGCGGATTTTGTTGAATTTCTTTTGTTCGGGAATCTGGGGTTTGGTTTGGTTTGGGTTGAAAATCTCTGATTCTGGCGTGGGGTTTTACCATATTTGAAACTGGTTAGGAGGTTTACTGCAGTTTCCAGGCTGGATAATGTCTACTTCGTCGTTACCACTGTTCTTTATCTGTGCGATTGCGTTGATCTCTGGGTTCCAAAGTTGTTTTTATCAGCGAGGCAAGATTGATGACATGAGAATTTGACTGTTTGGCTGAAGCGCTGTGAGATAACCAAGATGATGAGTTTGCCGGTCGGCTCTTCTAACTGAAGAATGAAGAGTACGAGTTGGTACTACGAGAATAGTTCAAAAATCAAACAATCAGGACATGAAGAAAAAGACGATATACTTCAATGGAAGTTTGGTATATTGCAGAGTAAAATACTGGAAGCCAGGGAGTACGAAAGAAAACCGGAAATGGGGCAGCGCAGAGAATATAAACATGATCACAGAAGTGACAGTAAGATAGCACGACGGCTAAGGGTATGATTGTCAAAGTCTACTTCCTTGCCTCTAGGGCCGATTTGATAGCTATTGACAAGTTAGTATACCGACAGACTGGCGCAGGGACAAAACTGACCATCACAAGATGTCTTCGCGTCTCCAAAGAGCATCCTCGTTCCGGGCATGTAGAACATCGGGTTGGGGACGTCGGCTGTTCAATTCAAGCCACATTAGTCACGGTTAATATAGAGTAGATGAAGGACGTACCGTATCCACTTGCCATGCCCCGCTTCATGACAATCACTTCCTTGCTCTTCCAAGCGTGCAGAACTGGCATTCCGGAGATCGAAGAGTCGGGCTCGAGAGCAATCGGGTTGACGGTGTCATTGGCGCCGATTACCAGGGTCACGTCCGTATTGGAAAAGTCCTCGTTGATCTCGTCCATTTCCAGGACAACTTTCAGGGGGTTAGAATTTTCAGGTAAGAGGAACTAGTCAGTACTTACTATCATAAGGAACGGATGCCTCGGCGAGGAGCACATTGCACTGCCCGGGCATGCGGCCAGCCACGGGGTGGATGGCAAAGCGGACGTTAACGCCGCGAGCACGGAGAATGCTGACGATCTCGGCTAGAGGGTACTGAGCCTTTGCAACAGCCATTCCGTAGCCGACGACGATGATGACATTCTCAGCGCCCGAAAGGGCCTCCACCGTATCGTCGATGCTTGTCTGCGTCACTTCGCCCTCGATCTTCTTCTGCGTTTGCTGTGCCGGGGAGGAAAGGCCGCCAAACAAAACATTGGTGAGCGATCGATTCATGGCGACGCACATGATGTACGACAGGATAGAACCGCTGACCCCGATGAGTGACCCGACACTAGTCAAGAGCGGATTGTTGAGCATCAGTCCCTCGGCGACTAGAGCGAAGCCAGAATAGGCGTTGAGCACTGTAACCACCACCGGCATATCAGGTCCACCGATAGCCGCAGTCGTGGTGTACCCTTTCATGAAACTGAGAAGAGTGTTTGCACCTAGACAGGTTAACGCAATTGTTGGGTTTGCGGGAGCCATGGTTACGAAAGCTCCCATGGTTGCTATGTTGCTGCCCAGCAGTGTCGAGTTGATCACATGTCTCCCCGGGAGAATCTTCGGACTGGACGACATTCGGCCGGCGAGTTTCATGAAGGCAACAATCGAACCAGTAAACGTGACGCCACCGATGAGAACACCCATATACGCCGTAACCAAATGCAAAGTCGAAATGTCACTGATGTCGGCCATCACGCTGCCGACGCTGGTCAGAACAGCAGCGAGACCAACGACCGAGTGCAGAGCAGCGACAGTCTGAGGAAGTCCAGTGGGGGTGATGCGACGTCCAATCAATCCTCCAACCAGAACACCAGTACCAGCAACAGCAGCGAACTGTGTCAAAGTCTCAGTCGAGAAGCCTACTGCAGCTAGCGAGGCAAGAATTCCAGAAACAACACCCAGGATGCCGAAAATGTTTCCACGGCGCGCAGTCTGTTGTGAGGCCAGGCTGGAGATGGAGCTCATACACAAAATGGTGCTGACGAGGTATCCAGCTTGAACAATACCGGCCATTCCAGTACTTGCAGCAGCCAGGAAGCCACCGCCGAATACAAGCCCGGGAATAGCATACAGCCACGGGTACTCTGGAGGATCAGTGGGGCGCTTGAACATGTCGAGCATGCGCTTTGTCACGACGAATCCACCGGAGACATTGACGAATGCCAGGAGAACAGAAGCAGCACCGAGGTATTCAGGGAGAGTAGTCGGGGTGTAGCCTCCACCCATGATAAACAGACCACCGATACCAACCATACCGGAGATGGCATTGGTAACACTCATAAGGGGTGAGTGCAGAGCAGGTGCTACTCCCCAGACTGCACGATAGCCGACCAGACCAGCAAGACCGAATGTCATCATGTTGCTCATGAACAGGGGACCAGTAGCTTTACCAAGAGCGAGTGTGGCACCCATGGCTCCCGTGACAGTAGTAACCTCTCGAGTAGCCTTCTGCCACGGAGTAAGGGCAACCTCTTCCTTCTTTGCGGCAACATTCTGGGCATCTGCCTTCGGTGCTGGAGGCGGAGCAGGCGGTGCGGCCGGAGGAATTATTTCACCATCCCGCGTGACAATAGATCCACGAACGACTTCGTCATTGAAATCAATACCGTACGACTTGTCCTTGGGTGCCATGGACAGCAGAAGCTTCGTGATATTGTTGGAGTACAGAGTCGAAGACTGAGTGGGCAGACGAGAAGGAAGATCCGTGTAGCCGATGATCGTGACGTCCTTGTAATTGGAGAGTTGACCAGGAACAGTTGCTTCACAGTTACCACCAGCCTCGGCTGCAAGATCAACAATAACCGAACCAGGCTTCATGGCAGCTACCATTTCCTTGGTGATTAGCTTTGGGGCTGGCTTCCCAGGGATCAGAGCTGTCGTGATAATGATATCGACCTCACGGGCCTGTTCCATAAACAATTTCATCTCGGCTTCGATGAACTCTTTGGACATTTCCTTTGCGTAACCACCTTGTCCAGCACCATCTTCTTGCATATCAACTTCGATGAATTCCGCACCTAAAGACTGGACTTGTTCACGGACAGCTGGACGAGTATCAAAACCTCGGACGATAGCACCCATGCGACGGGCCGAGGCAATGGCTGATAGACCAGCGACGCCCGCACCAATCACGAGGACTTTACTGGGAGGGATCTTTCCAGCGGCAGTAACCTGACCGGTCAAGAAGCGACCGAAGTGGTTCGAAGCCTCCAGCACAGCCTTATATCCGGCAATATTGGCCATAGAACTCAGAGCATCAAAGACCTGGGCACGAGAGATACGGGGAATGCGGTCCATAGCAAATGCGGTCACACCACGGGCAGCCAGCGCGTCGACAGTGGGCTTGTTCTGGGCGGGATACAAGAAAGAGATAATGGTCGAGCCTTTGCGCAGAGCTTCCACCTCGTTCAGAGGACCTTCCACCTGGGGGCTTCGAACCTTCAACACGATGTCACTCTGGGACCAGACAGCATCCCGATCGACGATTGTCGCGCCGGCTTGTTCATAGGCACGGTCTAGTAGTTGGGCTCCTTCACCAGCACCACGCTCAATCAACACACGCGAGAACCCTTTCTTGAGCAGCAGAGCCACATTCTGCGGAGTGATTGCCACGCGCAGTTCATTTTGGTGTGTTTCCTTTGGGACACCGACGGTCAGCTCGGAATACGGCGTTGCCGGGACGGGCTCCGAAGCCGGAGAAGAGGTGGAAGCGGTTCGTTTGGATACGAGAGACCATTGAGGCAAAGCGGGCGAACGCGTCTTCGACGAGGCAAGAAACGAGAATCGGTGAATGTGCGAGACTGATTTGGACGAGAGTTAGAAACTGCCTCGGGCCAAGGTGAGCCGTCACAAAGCGAAGCTTACCGGAAGGTGCAAGGAGCAATTTCCCCGCGCGAGTGCTGGGGGCCACCAAGCACCCCAGCGCGGACCGCAAGGGCAGCGGGACACTCATGGCTGGAGTCTCGCAGGGCGATCAGACACGAACCAGGCACATCTGAGGTGGGTGAGGTCGAGTCAAGGGGAGGGAGAAAGGGTGAGGAGAGAAGAAGGGAAGGGTTCGGCAAAAGAGGGCGGTTACAGGGCAGCACCGGGGCTCCCACCATGCGATGGAACGGTAGTCGCTCTTGGACACTTGGTCCTTGCGGGTTCGTGAACCCTGGGCTTCGGCCTGGCACCCTCCGGTCCGGTTATTTACTCGACCCGCCACATCTTATCCCCCGCACGGAGGTGGAGAAGATGGATCTCCCGCCCTACTCCACCGTGACGGTGGACACTTGGAGATTCGGAATTATAGGACACTTGCACTTGAAGCGAAGATGCCGATTATCTCAGTACATTCAGATTTATATTTGTCCGCGCGGCTAGGTAGCTGGTTGAAAGTTTGCGTTGAGCTCAGGGGTCAAGCCACTCCCCGCACTCGCTGCCGTAACCGAAAAGCCGCAGACCGAGTTATCAAATTACCCGCTTCGGCTGAGAGATCCGGTGGGGAAACCTGACGATTACCACGGCCGAGTCGTGAATGACTTGGAACTTTTCAAATCGAGTGAAATAGCAGCACGGTATTGACTATGCTCAACGCTTTCCAACATCCACCTCTTTGAATGTCCGAAGCAAGAGTGTCATCAACACCAAATGATAGACCCCACACCAGAATGGGTTGAACTATCGGTTTGAGAATTAGTCTATATCCTAGAGTGAAGCTTAAATGAGCAGAATACGATCACAAAGACGATATCATGCCTCGCATCAGCGGATGAGCAAGCTCGCGTGCTCAGCATTGCAGGGCTTGAACACGTCGTGCAATACCAAACCGAAGATGAAGCGGACTGCCATGCATTGCCAGCTATCATGGCCCATCAGTCGCTAGATCTTGCCAAGTTGCTCTTTTTGGGTATCCTATGGACAGTCTATAGGAAATCCCCGAAGGACTAAATGGTGATGATTTGGAAATAAACTTGGATCTATTTGAATATATGCATTGATTATATGAACGAGCCTGGAAGCGGCGTATGTGCTCAAGTGTATTTTATACAACGATCCAAAGAGGCCGTAGGAAAATTCCTCTTATGTGCTCTCTGGGCATAGTGCCCGAGAACGCCGGTAACGATGACTATTGAGACATCATCGGCTGTAGTTCGCCTCGGCATGGGCTGAAGAGCCGATTTCTTCCACGGTCTCAACGGCGCCCTTGCTGTCGATGAAATGCGAGATGCGGTCGCTAGGAAGCCAGGCGCTCTCCGGCATGACGAAGTAAGAAACCAAGGCGAAGATGGTGACGCCAGCCATGATAATTGGAGCATCTGGTCAAATAAATTAGTTGGAAAATCAATGAAGCCGGAGAGAACAACTTACAGTTCAGGCTCGCCCCCGTCACAGGCCACTCGTAAGGCGAGAACAGAATGGCCACAACCCAACCGTTCCAGAACACACCGATGAACTGGAATGGCTTGCTCCAGCGGCCCAGACTCCACTGCGGCTTGGGGAAGCGCTTCGGTGTGCAGAGCAGCCGACCAAGACAGATGAGACCGTAGGCAGCAGCACTGGGGACACCAGCTGCGGAGACGAGGGAGGTGAAAGCCACATTCGAGGGGAGAATGGTGCAGGTGATAAGAGCAGCGACCCCCCAAACGACAATGACCGCGTTACGGGGCTGGCCGTTGTGCACCTTGGACACCCAGCCGGAGAACGGCAGCACACCATCACGGGCAACGGCGAAGACCAGACGGGAGGCGGCGATGATGGCAATGGCGGTGTTCAGCCACAGGGCGACAATGCAGATGATGTTCATGAAAATATGTCCGCCCTGGCCCAGGACGACGGCGTAGAGCGGAACAAAGGGCTGAGGGGAGCCAAACTCCATGAGCTTGTCTGCAGTAGGCTGGAAAAATAATCAGCATTTTGGGGCATTGGAGCGTTGGAAGAGTCACTTACAGCGCAGAACAGGAAAAGAATGATGGTGGCCAGACCGCCGAATCCACTGGCAACGGTACTCCAGAAAATACCACGGGCAGCAGTCACGGAAGCATTTTTGGTCTCTTCCGCCACATGGCCCGACGCATCGAAACCGATCAGGATACCGGCAGTGGCCAAGTAGGAAAGACACCAGTTCCAGCCAGCCGGAGCACCAGTACCGTTATAGGTAGTCATGAAGGCCTCATGGGTAGAGCGGAAACCCCAGGTCTGGGCAGTGGCAATGGGCAGCCAGATAATGTTGAGGAAAAAGTCGAGCATGACGAAAGCAGCGGAGATCCAAAACACCCCCTTGAAGTAGCGAGGCGGCATGAAGTTCAGCAGAGCAGATAGGGCAAGCAGAACCTCGGTGCAGATCCACTGGACAGCGCGGAACTTGACGCTGTCGACGTCTTGGGGGAAGTCGACATTGAAGACAGTCAACTCGGCAAGCATATAATTAACGGCAGACTGCGTGTTGCTGGCGCAAAAGGTCGTCCAGGCAGTGGTACTCCACCACGCGACGATGAAACCAAGCAGCCGGCCAAAGCGAGGACCGCCCGCCTCAGCGGCCCAGAGATAGATTGAGCCGGCAGATGGGGACGCCGAGCACACCTCGGCAATCACAGCAGCGGTGATGAAGGTAAAGACCATCGTAACCAGGTAGCTGGTCCAGTAAGCCAAGTTACCACCGGCAGCAATGCCGGTGCTGTACGTGACGCGCACGCCACCGACGAAGTAGAGCGCAGCTGCGACAATTAGCACGGCAACGAGTCAATATATTTGGAGGGTGGAATACCGAAAGTGGTAGCAAAGTTCTCGAATAACGTATAAGTCCGATGAAGCACCTGCGGGTCGTGAGTTTGCCGATCATCTATCAATCAGTCTCAACATACCGGCTTATAGCCCATGGTTCGCTGGATCATGTCAGTAAGAAATTTCACCAATAGCGCATTTGCATTTACTCACTAGCAAAGCCGCATCTTCCTGGGCCTGGATGTCACTCCGATCATCCTCGCCAGTGGTAACGAGCTCGTCGCGACCGACGCTCTCGTGCTCCTGCTCGTACTCCTGCTCGGGGACCATGGTTGCAAGGCGAAGGCAACCTCGAATGTGAGTGACAGCGAGCGAAAAGGCGTGAAGAATTTTTGATGAAGAGCGCGCTTAAGTTCATTAAAAACCTTGAACGCCGTTTTGCGGCCCCGGTCAAGGCTCGCCCCACCGCGGGAAGATTACGAAGAGTGCGTCCGCCAGGAACCTGGTAAACTTGATGCTCGGGGCACCCGAGACCCGCCCTAACCGCAATGCGACCGGCACTATATTACATTAAAAAAACACGGCTCTGTTACGAGCTCGTGCAGCAACCCGAGACGATCAACGATGTTTTGATTTCTAATACACGGATCAGTCTGATCCGCGGGGGTCGTGGTCTTTTTCTCATTGTATTCCGGGCCCTAGCCTGTTTCTTATCCGGACCCGATAGGACGGGATCTGGCCCCGCGGTCGGACCCGTGGTTCGCAGAGCTGGCCTTCGAGCTTGTGGCTGGAACTACTTGTAAATCGTGGCCATGGATTCTTCAGCCACGCATTTCCTGCATGGCAACCACATATCCACTTCGCCTCGCGTTGCGACTCAGATGAGACCGGACTCGAATCTGCTCTGTCCTATCAACTTGTCGATGGGGTTGAAGTGAAGCGAGAAGAAATGCTAAAATTCGTAAATCTATACAACGGGTTTCTAATCCCTCGGCGTTCAAAATGAAAAGGCGCTTCCAATATAAGCAAGTGAGAATGAATGACAGCCTTTGCGGTCTCAAGATTCATAAAGCGTCGTGTCTATAGATATGCCAGACTACTGCGTCTGGCAATGGAGAGAGGAATATATGCATGGTTGACATCGTCCGGGCCCTGCCCACTCGAACGCACTGCGCAAATGGGAAAAGGTATGCTTGGAGAAGAGTTGGAGCAAATCAGGGTAGGAGAATATTGGATTGGATTTCATCCAGCTTCTCCGTCCACCCCTGGGGAAAGGTGCGTCGCTTAAACCACACGCCCTCGAGCAGCTCTAGCCCTTTGTCGACATTCCGGAAGCCGAACCGCTTGAGCTCTTGCATCGTCTGACGAACGTACTGCTGCTCTTCTTCTTTTCGGGTTTCCTGGCCGGCTATGAAGAGAGGCCATAGCACTGCCAACTGACCCACGCCCTTGGACAGCGTGCGAATCAATGTCAAAACGCGAGTGATGAGCATGTCCAAATAGGTTCGATCGGTGATCCAGCCTGATCGACCGGCCCCGGCTACCTGATGCAGGTGCACAAAGGTTGCCTTTTCGTAGGCCTCGATGCACCCCACGTACTCTAACATGTCGGGGAACGGGAATCGGCGAAGGGTCTCATCATCCAACTCCATATCTCCGAGAAGCTGCAAACTGATCGGCGTGCTGGCACGCCAGACCACCAGCCTGTTGAAGATTTCCTTGTACACCATATCTTGGTGGTCTGGAGACATCCACTGCTTGTCACGAGCGAGAGTGCTGATGGCTGCCTGGACCTCCATCATGCCAGACCACGCCGACCGCAACTCTACTAAAGTCGGATCATCGTGGATACCTGACAGGCTCGGAGTGCCGAGGTTATACTCCCAGCCGCCCCCGAGAGTCTTCCAGTAACTGCCATCAACCACGGTGCCACCGGGTGTTGCACATGCGCCGGCAACATCGAGATAAGATAGCAACGATACAAGGAATGATCGGAGAGGGTGATTCGTGTCGGCGACTCGTTGCACCTCGCGTTCGGAGCTGCCCGTATGTGGATAGAAGAGGAGGTTATAGATCTCGCGGGCTCCTTTCAGATGTACAGCCCAGTTCAGGTGTTGCGAGTCCATCATCTGCAGCGGTCAATATAAAATTGTCCAATCCGTTTTCCGGACAAAAAAAAAACCTACCTCGAAGAGACACAGCAGTAGACACGTCGCAAAGTCCGTCATTCCGAGTTGCCGCTTCGGTGCAGCATACCGAGCTCTGAACAACTGCACAACCTGCCCGTATTTGCCCATCGCCTTCTGGAAATGTTTATTTCGCTGCGGTCCGACAGATGTATTCGCCAAATGTAACGCGCCCAAGGCCTGCATGGCACCTACCATCGACGGGGACGAGCGAGCAAAGTCGGGAAAGTAACTGCGATACGGGTTTGCGTTGATGGGGCTGTCGTAAATGATGAGGAGAGTGGAAACTTGGTCGATGAAATGTGTGAAATAGCGCTCATCGGTACATTGCATATTCGCCAGGTTGGTCGGGCCCAACGGTTCCTGGAAGCGAAAGAAGATCGGTTGTTGTTGTTGTCGTTGTTGCGGTACTGTGGCCGGTGACACCACCACAGCCTGCCATGAATCTTTCCGGTCCTCCTTCACGGCCGGTGACCCCGTAGGAGACGCGCCGCAGGAGTCTGGACCGGCTGTCTTGTTTCTCCCCCGCGGCGGTTTGGGTGGTTCCTGGGTCTGGGACGGCCCGTAGACCTTGAACGTCATCCGCCCTTGTGTCCCATCACACTCGAGCCCCAAACGGGTGCAGTTATTGCATATGGGCGAGGCCTCGTCACAGCGAACATGGCGGCGACGGCAGGTTGAGCAGCCGGTGAAGCCTCGATGGTGCCAGCGGCGGACGCGCTTCCGCGGAGCGGTGAGTTGTGGCCGTAACTCCGACGTCTCGGTCACTGGGGCGCCCCCGGTTCGAATCTCCATGGACGGGAGGAAGGTGCAGTGGGCGAAGACATGAAGACTCAACGATCACAGCATAGTTGGCAAGAGAAGAGTAAGACGAGGCCGAGAGGGGTTTGGAAGCATTCTGTTGATCACCCGATAAGTCGTGGATCGTGGATCGTCCCTCTTCTCCCCACTGCCTTTTTTGCCCTTTTTTTCCCACCCCACGCAGATCCCACTCGTGCCAGCTGGTGGCTTTTCTGAGTTTTTCCGACCCCTACCTACCGGTGAAATCCGCCTATCATTGATTTGCTCTGTAACTTCCCGCTTAACAATGCACTTTATTGGCGGCCACAACGGCGCAGATCCACGTTGGCGGCTCCGGCGCCTTCGGGCTGACGCAGTCCCAAGTGGATCGGGTATAGGTTCAATTCCGTGGCAACGTCTTTGACGAATTCCTGTCCATTGTATGGGTGAATCCTAGCTCTAGAAAGCAATGTGACACTGGCGTGTTTCACTTTACCCCAGTCTCATCTTGTCCATATATCTACCCCAACACCTCCAACTGCGCATCCACGTCGATCGCAATACCGTGGAAACCCAGGACACTGCAAACTGGAACTTGGATCATATAATCGTGTTTCAAAAGGGATCTTGAAGCTAGCCAATATCGCTATAGCTAATGGGTACACTTCAATTAAATGCACTTGCCGCCATCAACCACCATCTCCGTGCCGTTGATGAAACTGCCCTCGTCGCTGGCAAGATACAGACACATGTTGGCGATATCATCCGCCTCCGTGAGACGGCCCAGCGGCACGTTTCCAATGAACTTCTCTCGGTTCTCCGGGGTGTCCTCCATACCAGTGAACATGGAGAACAGGCCCGTTCCCGAGAGTAGAGGAGCAACGGAGTTCACTCGGATGTTGTGGGGACCGTACTCGGCAGCGAGGCCCTTGGTAGCCTAGTGGGAATCAGCCTATTTCCTTAGTTCATCTCCGTGTCAAGTCACGTACGTTTGTCACGGCGCCCTTGGATGCGTTATACCACACCAGACCGGGCCGCGGGCGATTCGCGCCGGTGGAAGAAATGTTGATCATGGATCCACCCTTGCCCTGCTCAATAAAGCGAGGCATCACGACTTTGCCGGCCAGGAAGATGCTCTTGACGTTAACCTTGAAGACGCGCTCCCATTCATCCTCGGTGACCTCGGTGGTGGGCTGGAGACGTCAGCATCGGACCGTTCTCCGCAGACAGATGTACCAACCTTGTTCCGGTAGGTCGTTCCCGCGTTATTCACCAACACGTGCAGTCCGCCAAACTTGGAGAATGCCAGGTCGACAGTGGCCTTCCAATCACTCTCTTGTGTAACATCCATGCGCTGGAAGATCAGGCTGGCGGGGTTCTGCGCGGCGACCTTTTCGCCGCCCTCCACATTGATGTCCGCCACGATAACCTTGGCGCCCTCTTCGCCGAATCGACGGGCGATAGCCGCACCAAAGCCGGAGCCACCTCCTGTAAAATATGGATTGGCCTATGTACATCACGGAAGCCAAGGTGGTAGGACTTACCCGTGACAATGACAACCTTTCCTTGCAGTCTCGAGCCTTGAGCCATTTTGTTCGAATTGATTACGGGAGAAAGAAGGATTGAACTCGACGGGAAATCCGACGGCCCTTAAAGGTAAAGAGGGGAGGAGGGGCCGTTGACCGGCCCGCAGGATCGGCGTGAATTCCGTGCCCCGCACGTCAGGCGCCGACATAGCCGTTATGGTCGTTGAATGTAGGTACGCAGGTACCCGGCATTGGCTCCAGGTACGGACGACGTTCAACATTCACGGGTTGCACGAGAGAAAGCATCGCATTTGCTTTCCCCAGTACGAGATTAGGGTGCACGGACGAAAAGCGTGGAATGGGTGCCATTCCTGTGGGGCCTAGTACGATAGGACTTAAAGGCAGGTCAGTCATGTACCACTTTCACCGTCCTCCACCACTATCGCTACTATTGTATTATTTAGACTAGCCTCGGACCTTATCGGACCTTATAATCTAGAGAATTCAATGGGAAAAATTCAAGCAGTTTGTGGCTAATAGGGTGATGGTTGATTGGAGAACGACGGGAGGCTTTACCCCTGAAGTTCGACAGGCGCTAGTCGATCGGCGGTTTAGCGGCCCGGTCCCCCTCGCTCGGGAGAAATAGCGTTCTTCAGCATCGACTACCTTTAGAGGAAGGAGCATAAGGCACTGACCTTAGCCTCGCAGTTGAATAGCTGTACCTACCGGCTCAATGAATGTATAACCCAACTAGGTAAGCCGATTAACGAAATCATTGATGAACTGAGTTACTTCCTATCTAGGCATTTGTTCGTCGAAGGACTCCGCAGGCTTATCAAAATGAGTAGTAGGGTTCAGAAAGGGTTAGTGAAGCTGACATACGAGGTTACATTGTCGTTGTACGGGCCATTGGAGAAGGCCACATGAACCAGGGAGAAGATCCTACAGGTCAGGGGAGAAGACGACCAAGAAGATCGAAATCAAACTTAAAGGATAAAGTGACGGCTGAATTCTTCTTGGAAAATAAGGTTTTGAAATATATAAGGAAGCATGTCGCCAACCAAATGATCTATATCGCGCGACAGTAACCGGACCAACCAAGGCAGTCAGCTGGACGCTGTTTTTTTTTCAAAATGCTTGCCACCACCATCATCTTCGTCTTGTCGAGCGCAGCTCTTGAGGTTCAGGCATCTGTTGTCAACCATAATTACATCACTCGTCGAAATTGTACAACTAGTAGTTACAATTTCAACGTCTGGTCTAATCAGGAACTGGCAACAGCGCCGAATGGAGGATTCACCCCTCATCAGGAACAAGAGTAAGGCTTCTTTCTGGAACATTTTTCACGCCCAGAATGGCTTTCGTTGACTTGTAAACCTAGCCCCTGTTTTGTTATCCGCATCTCGAACGGCCAGACTGGCCAGACCGTCGCCGGGGCTGCAAGTTCAAGTGACAAAGACACCAACTGCGCTACCTTTGTAACAGAGCCACCGGCAGCAATCCTCGCAAACCTCAAGTATACAGAAATCTCCTGCGACCACCCCGTGGGACTCCTGAACAGCAACATCAAATTCTGCACTGATGGTCCGAACGGGATGACTGGCCACTTCCCAGGTCTCACTGATTGTAATGGGAAGTACGTAACGTCATTGTTTTATCGTTTTCGAGGATTCCTCGCGTATTGACAATCTCTATAGCCAAGGCTGGTGTAACATCGTCCAGAACTCAGGTGACGACTCCGTCGGTTCCGCTTCTTGCCAAATCGGCTTTTAAATGGCCTGGATGAAAACAGACGGCGGATACAGTACCTAATTTTCCACTGTCTACGGAAATAGGCACTCGTACTTTCAATTTCCTTTTCTTTCTGCACTCGTTTTCTGCCTTAATCATACTTCGTTTCCATCATATCTAGTTACTTTCTACAGTACCTTTTACAAAATTACTCAGCTTGACATTGCCCCTTGCGAAGGATTGTTTGCGAAGAACATCGCGTCAGGGGCCCGCGCATTCTCCCAGGTCTGATTTGTAGGCTGCATTCACTGATATTAGGTACCAATTGAACATGCAATCGACACCGATTCGCCCAATACTGCGTGTTTCTCTGCATCTGTCTACTTCGAGTTAAGATCGTCGGCACGAGGCTCCTGGAACTCCAGGGTCAACACATCCCGAGTTCGCTCCGAGAAACTCAAGCAGAACTCAATCGGTGCCGCTATCCTGACACCCCTCACCCGGCTTTCAACGTTGAACTGATACTTATCATGCTTCTGCAAAAGCTCCTTCCCTTGCTTACTGCTCCTCTTTTGACGTCTGCCTCCACCGCGTCTTCAATTGCAGACTCTTGCTATGGATCCACTCTTCCTTCAGCGTCTCCCTCTACTGATCATCGCTCTGTGCCCTGGGGCTCCCCTAGTGTGCACTTTTCATCCCTAAACGGTACCCTTACCACATGCTGCAACTCTCTCGACGATGTTCGCACCGCGCTCGACCGTATTGACGATCAGCTTCTAAATCTGCTCAATCAACGGTAAGGTAACCCGGTTCACTCCTTGTTCTTCTCCGGGTCCTTTTCCTCACGTCTTGATCACTGTCATTTCACCCAACCCCATTCTCACTAACGCGTCTGCATTCTCTAGAGCCGCCTACGTGCGCGAGGCCACGCGTTTCAAGTCCACACGCGCTTCTGTAAATGTACCTTCCCGTAATGAAGAAGTTGTCCGTCAGGCGGAGCAGCAAGCCGAGCACATTGGCTTGCCGGTAACCATTGCCCGCGCGACCTTCGAGGCTATTCTGAATTCAAGCGTGCCATTTGAGCAATGCATCGTCAGTATCCACCCCCTTTCAACATTACTCCACTGGAACTAAAGCCGGAATCTGGACAGTTTGACGCCGATCCTCGGTAGTATACCTTGGGGATCTAATTTGGTGGTCATTATCAGGGAACGGTGGGCGCAACATAGGAGTGGATAATACCCCTCATGTGGGGACCAAGTGCCCGGGCCTTGAGTTACGCAGTCTAACACCGATTTTAAACCCTATGGCTAGAATACGTAATATAAGCGACGGGAGTTCGGATGCTATTTGTTTCCTTAGCTTCGTATGTTCCAGTTTTTATAGGGTAAAGTGGGGATTGGTGAATCGGCGACTGTTTCTAGTAGAAATATTGATCACCACAATATTCTTCTAAATGCATGCGTTCATCTGACAGATCCCTTTCATATCTTAATTGTGCCTTTTTTGGACCCCGTCTACGTGAAAAATACACGCAAAAACACATACAGAAGAACAATAAAACTAGATGATGACGCCAGATGACGCCACGAGTTGCAGTAGATGTCACGTGATGCTATTGTCGAAGCGACGATCGGCTGCAGCATGACTCTGCCCCGCGCGCTCCTCTGGTCGATTTTCCTTTATCTTCTGAAAGGCTTTAATTCAATCCACCAGTCATCATGGGTATCTTTGGCCACCACAGTCTCGACCCCGTCGTCGAGCCTATCGCTATATTCGAACAATTTGTCGCGAAGGAGCCGCAGACAATAGTCTTGAAAGAAAAGGTGCTCTCCGTCTCTGGGGACAGCTTCGAAATCAAATTGGCCAATGGTGAGCCGATTATGAAAGTGCACGGAGCCTGGGTATCCCTTTCCGGCCGCAAGAAGGTCGAGGACGCCCATGGCAAGCACCTGTTTGATATTGTCAAGGAGCATCTGCATCTCCATACGACGTATGCGATTGAAGACCCCCATCACAAGAAGATTTGTGAGGTCAAGAGTAATCTCGCAAGTAAGTTCTGTCTTTTATGGTCCAAGTCCATTCGGAATGACAAAGGAGGGCTCGTATGTTTTGCACATTACTGACTGCACTAGTGCTCGGCTCCAAAGCCACTGCAACTTTCACTGATCGTAACGACAAGACAGTGACTCTCAATATGAAAGGAGGCTGGTATGATCATAGTGCCGATATTGTCGATCATAAAAGCGGCCAAACCGTGGCTCGCATTGACCGGAAACTGCTTAGCGGCCGCGACCTTGTTTTTGGCCAGCAGACCTACGCCGTCATTGTGGCACCTGGTGTAGACGCAGCACTAATCGCCGCCTTATGTATATGCTTCGATGAGAAGAACAATGAGGAACGCGGCAAGTAGTAGCACTGGAATACACAAGACAGCATCCTGTCGGGCGGGGGAGCAATTCAGCTGGTCCAGCTTCTTTAGCACGTTCCAGAACAACCGTTGAAGCAGCTATAGGAGTATTATTTAGTAACATGCTATATTCCACAAAGTTGACTTGGCTTCATCCCGCAATATGAATATTGAACGACCAAACGCAAACGTAGAGAAGTCGTGACAGGACGCCGAGATGGATATACAATCCTTGGAATGGAGAATTTAGAAACAATTTCATACAGTAACGGTAAAGTGATGAAATTGATCTTGATCCATTCTGTGCGCAGTGGGACAAGCCCATGCCGTCTTTAATAGTAAAGCTGTTGTCAAGTACCTCCGATTACGTATAGCCGCAATTTCAGTAATTTCAGATTGTCAATTGACATTTGGCGCTAGCGCCCTTGGCTGCGGGGCACCAGACCAGACAAGCAATCACTAAAGTGGAAGCTGATTTCGCTAGTGACTGTATCGGAGATAATTACCTCGGCTAATTAGACAGTCGACCTTCACTTCATCTCTACTTCCTACAATGGCATCGGACTTTCAATCCATTCCCGTTATCGACCTCTCGCTCGGGGAATCACCCGAGACGCGCCCGGGGCTTCTAGAACAGCTCCACTACGCCCTCACGCAGGTTGGCTTTCTGTACGTGTCGAACCACGGCGTGCCTCCAGAGGTTATACAAGACCTGAGAAACCTGCTCCCTCGACTCTTCGAGCTGGATCAGGAGACCAAGGAAAAAGCGGCCCTACGTAATTCGCCGCATTTCCTAGGTTACAGCCACGTCGGATCGGAAACGACAGCCGGAGTCGAAGATAGACGAGAGCAATTCGAATTTGCGACAGAGTTGCCGGATGTCTGGCGGGATGGTCGTCCTCTGTATGAAAGATTAATGGGGCCTAATCAGGTACATCCGGTCAGTTTTAACCGTCGCAATGGACTGACACATAGGCAGTGGCCGTCCGATGATCCCCAGATACGGAAGGTTGTTGAGAAGTACATTCATGAGCTCACGCAACTTGGTGAACGATTTCTGATACTCGTTGCTGAGGCTATCTCCGTACCTTCGAAAACGCTCTTCTCATTTCTCTCAGATCAGCATCGTCTCAAGCTCGTTCACTATCCACCCTCAGATCCTTCATTAGACTCTCGTGGACAGGGAGTTGGTCCTCACAAAGACTCATCCGGCTGGTGGACATTCCTCCTCCAAGCATCACCTCCCCATGTCAAGGGGCTACAGGCACTCAACAAGAACGGTGAATGGATTGATGTCCCCGTCATCCAAGACACTTTCGTCGTGAATATTGGACAGGCTTTCGAGGTGGTGACACATGGGGTCTGCAAAGCCACAACCCACCGTGTGCTATCGGGCCTCCTCGAAAGATATAGCGTTCCGTTCTTTCAGGGTGTCCGTGGTAGTCTAACCAAAGAGGAAGCATTGGGGACTCTGAAGGACTACTTTGGTGCCGAGAGACCATCATCGGAAGTCGATGTAGGGGCTCACATCGACTCGGCTTTTTTGCGTGGAAACTATGATACGTGGGGCGAGTCACAACTGCGGACAAAGATCCGAAGTCATCGTGATGTGGGACGGAAGTTTTACGCCGATGTATTTGACCAGTATGTCAACGATAATTGAAGAGTGCAAAGAAACATGAGTTCATGATTTCTCTCTATATTCACAATTTAGCCGCCGTATTTTAATCTAGAATCGCCGTTTCTCCTCCTCGGGCTGGTTTCCAACCGCCGCCTCGATCTTCTTCATAAACTCATCGGTCAACTTATCGACAAGAGCCAAGGCACGCACGTTATCGCGGACCTGCTCCGGCCGTGACGCACCGGTGATCATGGAAGAGATATTGGGGTTCTTCAGAATCCAAGCCAAAGCCAACTGCGCAGTAGAAACACCCAGCTCCTCGGCAACCGGTTTCAGCGCAGCAGTCTGCTTCAACTGCCGTTCCCAGGTATCGTCACCCAGAGTCTTGCGCAGGGACTTGACATACCCGTCCTCCGACTCCGCCAGCCGAGACCCAGGAGGAGGCGCGGCGGCATCATTATACTTGCCGGTAAGAACACCGCCCTTGAGAGGCGAGAACACGGTCAATCCCAGACTGTGAGCCTCATACAGCCAGCGGTATTCCTTCTCAACGCGCTCGCGCACGAGAAGGTTATACTGCGGCTGCTCCACGACGGGGCCGACGAGGCCCAGTCTATCGGCAATGCGCCAAGCATCGGCGATTTCACTAGCAGACCACTCGGATGTACCCCAGTAGAAGGCCTTGCCATTGTCAATCAAGTAATTGAAGCCGCGCACGACTTCCTCCATGGGAGTGTCGCGGTCTGGGCGATGCGCATAGACCACATCCACGTAGGGGAGGTCAAGGCGCTTGAGGGACAGGTTCATGCCCTCGATGATGTGCTTTCGTGAGAGGCCGGTGTTGTTGAGCGGCTTGTCAGGGTTGGCGCTGTTGGCCCGGCCCCAGTAGATCTAGTCGAAGGTCAGGATTCTACTATCTTGTACCTGGGGATTGTGATAACATACCTTGGTAGAAATCACCAGATCATTCTGCTTCCATCCGAACTTCTTAATCGCCTCTCCGAGTACAATCTCGGACTGTCCACCCGAGTAGACCTCGGCGGTGTCGAAAAAGTTGACTCCCGCATCATATGCAGCCTTCATGCAGTCAAACGCAATATCTTTCTTACAGTCAGTGTATTTATTTCCAATCGGACCGGAGGTGCAATGTATTACCATTTCCGACATGTCCACCATAGGTAAGCCAGCTACCAAGAGAGATAACGGAAACCTTCAAGCCCGTGCGGCCAAGGGAGCGATACTGCATTTCAGGGAGTGACTCAGCCATCTTGGAGGTCAGACACGATAATCAAAAGAGAAAGAATGGGCGTTCTTTGAGGGGTAGACCGAGAGCTGCCCCTTATGTAGTTTCTTACAAATACGCGGGCCGATGCGGGGTGCGCACGGTGCCCTTTTCTCGGGCACGACACCGACTTATTTCCCGATTCGGACGCCGATGAAGGGCTTAGACACACGTGGCGTCTGGTTCATATGGGGCATTTGCGATGGGGTTAATTGGCAGCGAAACAGATGGAAACGGTAACCCCAGTCGACTGGGGCCTTCTTTGGCTACTCGGTGAACCTTTGGATGAGTCCCTTGTACTGGGATCGCTACGTAAAAAGGATTCCAGCAAAGTTGATTATTTCATATGAGCACTACTGCTCTTTCAGTTCCCGCAACCGACCATGGAAGATACTGCATTCACGAGACTGCTGCCGAGCCAACAGGGCCTGGACTTTTCAAATCAACCCTCAATGGCAAGCTCAAATCCCTTTGTATTTCTTGAAACGCACCTTGGAGATCTCGCAGTGTACATCACTTAGTACTCACATCCCGTGGCGACAGCACCAGGCTCATCTGGATACACCGGAGTCTGCATTGGATCTTCACAATGGCAATAATGGGCCTCTGGAGAGATATTGGAGCAAACAGCCATCACTGCTGCCTCCGTCGCAGATGCGCAGTGTGCATTAGTGCCAGTAGAAGTCTCCATGCCGGGCGGACAAGTGTTGCAGGGCATGCAAAATGTGACGGATTGGGATCTTCCATCCAGCATAGTCATGCTATACCATTGATTGGTGCCGCAGTAGCACGATACCGCTATATTCAAGTTAATTGATGTGGGTTTCGTGAGAAATATCTCTGCTTACAGATTATCACAGTGGACTTTCCTCCGGCCAATGTCCCATCGTACAGAGTCCTTGTGCTGTAAGGAATAGCACCGTTTGAGCACTCGGTTGTGATCCAGGCTACATTTAGCGGGAAACAGGTTTGTTCTTCCATGCAGTGATCTGGATGCCACACGGATGGGAAATAGCCTGCTCGGCATTTGACTGGGGACTCAGGCTTCCAGCAGTAGGATACGGGGGTGCCCATTGTACAGTCAGTCGTGTACAAGATGGTCAAATCGTGCATGCAGCGGAGATGTGCATCTTTGGTGACGGCTGGAGGTGAAGCAGATGTTGTAGCATGTGGCAGATTCAATTGGCCACTGACAACCGTCTCCCGAGGAAAAGCTAGGGCAACGACAAAGAAGGCGAGAGATACGCAAGTGGGGTAATAAGAACTCATAGCGCAAGTCGAGAAAAATATATGACAGCAAATAATTGTACTATGGTGAATAGAAGAGAATACTTTTGTTGCCGACTGATGTATGATCGTATGAATCCATTGAGAGCTATGGTCTTATATGCCACCCACGCAAACAATTGAGTAAGCGGCTTACCCTTTGTTCGATCTTCCCATCTTGATCCAACGCAATATCTGGCAGTAGAGCTCATGGTTGCTGTAGCTATGCATGGGAATATAGTTTTGGAAACACAGATAAGACATGACTTCCTTGCAGTCCACATGTAACCTTTCAACTCGCCTTTAGATAAGAATGGCCATGCCGTGCTAGCTATTTCCAAAATACCAAGCACTAGAGGCCAATCCTTTGGAAACATCAACAACGTATATGCAGGGCGAACAAGGCTTGGTGTCTCCCTTGGTGACCAGAGTTCATGATGTGACATTATGATTGATAACTAGGCCAATCAGGCCATTGGAGCAAGATAGGCTCGTCGGTAGTGGCTATTCCAAATTGCAAGATGTAAAATGATAATGTGGAGTGCCTTGTCATCAGATCGAGCTCTTGCACTGCATACTCGAGTCCTACTTGTGTCTCATGAATCCCATCGCCAGGTCACACAACAGTAATTTAGATGTCTCATCCGCGTCAACGTATACCTGTCTGAGACATCCTGTCGATGCAGTCTGACGTGAAGCAGCTATTTTCTCGGCATTTTATCTGCCCTGGCCCCTGACCCAGTTTGATTAACCCAGTTTGATCAAGGCAATATCCTGTCGTTAAACCAGTTCTACAGATATCAAGCTGACCCTCGGAGAATACATATGAAATGCCCGGAGATTACACACAAGCCGATAAACTTTGGTTGTGTCAGACCATCAAAGCAATCCTATTGCTTATGTCTAAGGATATTGAGATCTTTTGACAGTGACATTATGATCAATTCATCATATCAGATGGACTGTCCAAGAAAGCTGAGAGAACATGTACATAAATGGATAGCTCAGTCCAGTGAGCCGAGACAGGTGATGGCACCGCAACAGTAGTTGGCAACAGCTCTGGGCTTCAAACATATTGACAATGGGAGAACCACGCTCAGCGTGAACTATTCCCCGATGAAGCTTTTATCATGTTATCTTAGAATCTCTTATGCAAGTGGCCATGGTGGTGGATGTGTCTGCGAGCGTGCTCAGCAATGTGCTCCGGGTTTTCAGGTTCTGCGGGTACGCCTCTCTCAACGTACGAGACCACTGTAGAGGTCGATTCAGCGGTTATAGTCGAAGAAGAGAGCGTGCGCTGAGTGCCAGTGGAAGTGGCGTAAGGAGTGCCGTTTCCGTCAATCATGACAATCACGTCCTGCTCGAGATAGACAACCTCCTCGGTGATGGAGTCCACTTCGATGGAGGTAGTGGGGGTTGGAGTAGGGTTGGAGGTTGAGGTGGCGGTAGAGAAGGTGGTAGTAGCAGCCGCAGCTTCTTGGGTGCCGAAATCGTCAATATTACCGATCATGTTGCCAGGATCGAGGGTGAGACTAAGCGAGAGAGATGGCAGCGGAATGGAAGGAATGGAAACGCTAGGCAGCAGTGCTGTAGTGGTCGAGGCCGAGTCCGAAGGCATTGACATGGCTGCGTATTTCGGGCCCCATTGGATCGGAATATCCCCAGGCAACCCACTCGCATCCATGTGGACATTTTCATGTCGCAGCTCGGATGGCATGTCAAAGAAACATTGTCTCTGCTTTGCTTCCGACTGGAGACGGAATATTTCGCAATCACCGACCAGGCCCGTCTCACTTGTGCAAGTGTCAACGGCTTGCTGCAGGAAGCCATCTTCCCAGCCGAACATGAAATCCCCATGGTACCCGAATCCAGTCGGGTCGCCGTTTGCAAGGGCAAAGTAGCCATCTTGGTCTTTGAAGGCATACGTGTTCCAGATTGTCTCATAGAAAAGTGAAACAAGGCGCGTCTCGTATCCTTCTGGGCAGGTGCCATCCATCACGACAGACGGATACGCAACGTGAGATTTGTGGTCCTCTGAATCGACGTCCTTGCCATTCCAGCAGGATGGGAACATCAGCTCAAGGCGGATACCGTCCGTACAATGTTCATCGAGGTAGGTTTTGTTCGGCATAAAATGACGGTAGAGGGATGGTTCGGCAGCCTCGGCATAATTCAAGCAGTTGAAACCAATGGCCTTTTGGCGTAGAGCCGCCTGTGACGCCTGGGCGCCAGACCATGAAGATTTCGGCGGGTCGGGAATGGGCCAGGTAAAGTTTCGCTGAAAGGGATCGCCTGCCAACATCCGGAAGTTATTCGGGAATGCCGTAACATTCTCTCCATAGAGGAGGTAGTAACTGTTCACGGGATATGTTAACATGAGAGTTGAGTTTTTTGATGAAGCAATTGAACTCACGCAAGCATGCCTCCGACCTCTTCAACCAGTTCAGCGCTGCCGTTGGCGTGCATAAAGTACAGTGCAGGAGTCCAATAAGCAGACATATCCTGCTCCACGCCGCAGGACGTACAACTAGACTCACGTAGAGTCTCCATGTTAGCGCTCACGCCAAAGTCTGTATCATTTTCGTCAGAGCTATTCCTCAAAACAGGGCTATGGTGAGCTCACTTCCTGCTCCATGGAACGTATGCGCGTGCCCGGAGATCTTCCCAGGGTCAACGATGGGATCCATCCGGGCGACACCGGTTCGCCCACGGCAGGGAAGACGCCAAAATGCATTGGCGAAGGCAGGAAAGATAGTGAGGCAGGCCCCCAAGACGGCTGTCAGGCGAATGTCCTGCATACTGCAATGGTATAAGGCGCGTCGACGCGCTTAGGGTCGATATAAACGAATGATATCTGATGAAAACGAATGGCAGTGACTCGCCAGGAGCACCGAATCAAGCGGACCGGCGCAGCGAGCGCGATTGAGTAAGAAAAAGATTCGTGTATATGGCGGGGAGGGCGACGCTAGAAGGATGTCAGTGATCTGTGGCGCCACCAGAGGTTTTGAACCAAGAAGCGTCCAAAGCCCCGGGCCCATGCAGTCGCTCAGAGGGATTCCAATGGCCAATCAAACGTCATCGAAAAGAAGGAGGCGATCCTATTCGCGAACCTGGGAGATCGATGTGGAAGCCTCCCTTTGAGGAGAAGAATGGTCCCCTTGCTTCGGGGCTGCCACCCTTGCAAAAGGCGCCAAAGAGGCCACTTGAAGGGTAGGACCGCGAAATAAAGTCAATATTCAGGCATGCAGCTTACCTTTTGTGTTCTAAACGCGTTCTCTCTGACGTCAACAAACAAACGCGGTCCTGTAATGACTTAATTGAGGCTATCGGATCTATAAGATATCAACACCGAGACAACCCGACTTGGAAAAGACGACTATACATACGATAATTAACGATGTGATAGAAAGCGGCTCAGCCTTGGCCAAAAAGAGTGAAGAAGGGCATGAAAAAGGAGAGACGAAACGTAGGGAGAACGAGTGTATGCCTTGCCCTGAGATAGGGCTGGAAGGGAACGGACGGCACGAAGGCAAAATACGACGGACCAGAGAAACCAAGGACCAAAGGCAGAACAAGGGAATCAAGTCATCAAGTACTCTAAACCTCAAAGCCCCAAAGATAGAGTACCAGTCCCCCTTTAGTCGCTTGGTCCTTTCGACGTTACAGGACTCCGCCATTACAGGACCCCGCCAATCCCTTGATATCCTGATATTAAGCCCCTCTGCCCCTCCGACGAAATCAGTGGCACGGGAACCCGGCTCCTGTCGTATACGATTGGGTTCATCTGGGAAATGAACGGGAATGAAAAGCCCACTCTGGAGACGGGCGGATCTGGCGGTGTTTCCAACCGACAAACGTGCAATAGAAACTCGTGCGAGGCCGGCACTAGCAAAATCTGTAACGGAACGTGGCCAGTGCTCGGAGGTGATAGCGATAACCCACCGTTTGGTCTGCAATTTGAGACTTGCATCGAACATGTTGTTCCTGAACTAAGGACTTAGTCCAACTCCCACCGTCTCGAGTGCCCCACGCTGTGCTCGCGGATTGGGCCGTGCAGCGCATCATGAAACAGTCCACTCATATTAGGGGGTCTTGGTTCGATATGGAATCGGTCAATCGTATCCTCATTTCGAGCGTATCCGCATTGCTGGAAAATAATGGCAAATGGGGACGAATGGGATTTGGGGCGAACCTTGGAAGAACATGCTAAGAATGTCATCGGAGACATACCGGGCTGAAGTATCAATTGCTTCAACCCCCAATACAAACTCGACCCCGTCACCTGGGCACCTTGGACATTTCAAGTGTTGCGTACACTTCAAGGATTCCATACCGCGGCCATTTTAAATTGCCGGCATCCACTGATCCCAGCCGAGTGCCCAAGTAATTTGTTTTGCGGGGTCTTGCGATTCATCCCCGGACAAATTGAAGCATCGCTCCGACACAACTGAAACAGCGAAGATGAAATAGGAAAGCTTGTCCTGCATCCCGAGATTGCCTCGAGATTCCATCGAGTGATAACATAGCAAAGTAGATTGTACAGCTAAGCGACGTCTATTCTAAAATCATGTTACATGTACAGTAGGTCATCGAGGGGTGAATCACGAGCGAACGGCTTCCAATGCCCTTCGTGCGCGGACAACTGCTTCTCGTGCGCTGTGGTCGGACACATCGCCGACGCGCTTACCACCCTCACGGACTATCTGACGCAGAAGTGCCTCCGTCTCGAGCAGGGAAGTGCGGCCTTCTTCGCGTACCTCGTCCTCCCAGAAACCACGAGCATTGTCCCATTTCTTCTGCTGGCGGCGCAAAGAGTAGATCAGGCCGATGGCACCAAGGGTAGCCGATTCATAGACCGAAGCAGAGGGGACGGAGAGATAGGTGAGGACAGAAAGGGCAGAGGTCAAGGTGGTAGTGGAGACGCTGAAGAGCACTAGGCTCTGAGCGAGGGCTTGGAGGGAGGGAACGGTTGTATTGAGCAGTTTGGCTCGGATATCGGGGATCAGGGTTGGCCAGGGAGGCAAAGTAGACTTGGCAGGGGTTGAATCCGTGGTGGATTCGGGGGAAACAATGGGTTCCTCGAGCAGGCCCGCCTGCTGGTATTTGCCCGAGTTGTAGATAACTTCTTGCTCTGCGCGGCGGAGGAACTGCTTCTCCAAGATCTCGGAAGTGATCATGCCGACATCGTCAACACGCCAGAAAAGCTTCCACCATGCAAGGCCTCGCCACCGCGGACTAGCAAAGCCTGCCTCGAGGGAGCTGCGGAGCTCCGAGTGTCCCTGTTCCGCCCAAGTAACAACTCCACGCTCGAGCTCGGAGCGGACTTCTTCAGGGGCAACTCCAACGGTCTGTTCCTGAAGGGCTTTAATGTCCCGAGCAGAGACACCTTCGTCGGCAGCGTTGAGTAGCGATTCAATCAGTGGGACCAGAGCCGGGTTCAAAGCTTCACCACTGGCCGCCTGGGAAGAGGTTGCAAGCCAGTCGACTACAGGCTGGACACCACTGGCGTTCCACCCACGTTCATACTCGGTGGCATTTTGGACAGATTCACGAATCTTGTCTAGGGCAGTACTCGCGCGATCGATATCCACAAACGAAAGACGGCTATCGTCGTATGTCTGGTTTGCCGCAGCGAGCTCGATTGCACCGCGCACCGATGCTACTTCATTCTTCAGGTCTGAGCGGCCCACCAAGCTGCTAAACGCCAGCAGTCCATTCACTCCGTTTCCGCACACGATACTCCGGTGCACAGGGTATCGGACCATGTTTTGTCGGCCTGAGTGTGATGTTGTGATGGTGACATTGGGGACGAGGAAGGTATCGGCGGAGAGAATGGTGCCAGTCGAGGCCGCTTCAGAGCCGATGGAACCGATGAGAATTTCGATGTTGCCGTTCTTCAGGACGGGCGATCGGACTGCAAGTGTCGGCAGAAGATCATTGGGTATAGATTCAGAGACCTCGCCGTATCTATTAGATGAAAGATCCGTCAATATTCCAACCATGTCCTTTGATTTCGAAATGACTTCGTACCGAATCAGTAGTCCCCGCGACGGGTCCGAATCAAGACCCTCCAAAACATCCTCCCAGCTCTCGCGCTGGCTGAGAGGATCGGCCAGAAGCAATCGAACCAATTTGCGCGCAGAGTCGGCATTGTCTAGTCCGAGAACTAAGAAACCGCGGAATCGTCAGAGCCTATCCTCATAACATAATATCGCAGAGGCGAACACTCAGCCATTGCGCGCGGCATAACTCACCAGCAACTCGAATAAGAGGGACCTCAGACTCTAAGCCCCGCAAAGCCAGTTGCAACCGACTAATACTGACTTCCTGGATCGCCGCATCCTGGACTCCGCTCAGAGCATCGTACAGCTCCTTGAACCGCGGCGGGACCGTCTTGCCCGCAGTGATAACTGATGAAGTGGCGAATGAACGAGCAGCCACAGCCACAGGTGACCCCAGAAGGCGACCCGATCGACGCGCCGAGCTGATTTTATCAATGCTGGTGTTGCTGGAGCCGGCACGCGTCGAAAGCGCTCGTCTCCAGGTTGAGCAGGACGGGCAGTAGAAGACACCGGTGCTATCCAGCGGACGCGACAGGCTCCGTGGGAGCGCACTGCGCAGTCTGGACGGCATTGGGGCGCGATAAGGCGACGGTTGTGGGCGAGTCCTTGGAGATGCGAGCGAACGAGGGACTCGTTGAGGTCGGAAGGTGAGGGCGGACATCGGGCTTGGCGGTGCTCCACTCACGCCCTGCTTTACATTTGTTTGTTGTAGGAATTGAAACGCAATTTGAAAGGTGATAGATTGGAACGAAGCCATCATTACATGATATTCTTTTTTTTTTTCTCGCCTTGAAGAAACCATCCAATTTCGAGTCAAACTACACTTGTAGATCTACAGAGCCCTGGATCCACCCATGGATCCCAGGAGCAATATCAACAAAGTGAACGCGAGCCATCTGATCTGACAGCTATTATGGTAGATCCGGTTGCATAGCCGGACAAGTGGTGGGATCAAGCTGATAGGAAGGGTATCGTGTCGATCATGTCGTGGCAAAGGCGCGTGCGCTGGAGGGCAGGAAGAGGAAATGCATAGATCATGTCATAATATCAGCTCAGCCAAATCCACGGCCTTCCTAGGCCTCCCTGGAAGTGGGGTCACGCTGGCGACGATTGCGACCCGAACCGGCAGACCTAAAGAGGGGTTAGATATACATGTCTCGTCATTGACGGGACATCACTTACATGCTGATTCTTCTGGCAACAGTGGCCAGTCCGGCATCATTGGCAGCCTCGTGCTCGGCGCGCTCCAAGGCTTGACGACGAGCCTCTTCGCTCCGCTCGATGACTTCTTCATGGGTAGGCGGCAGACGCTCGTTCTGGATATCGACCTTTCGGGCGTCCTCGAAGTTGTGAATGGCTTGCTTGATACCCTCGGCACCCAGCATGAGAGTACCCGGGGGAAGACGACCGCCAGCCGCCGTCTTCAATTCAGTAACACTCTCAGACTGTTCACGCAGCACCTGGAACACACGCGAGAGACGGCCGATAGCAAGAATCTTGTTCTTGATGGCCCGGCGCTTGATCTCGCTGGCATCGGTGGTATCCATCGGCAAGGGAGGAGAAGAGGGACCGGCGGAGGCAGAAGTAGGGGTTTCATCCTCCTCCAATTCTTCTTTCGAGCAGGTGTTGAGAATAGCGATCAGCATATCGGTGATCTTCTCACCGACGAAGGGCAGGGACCAGGTAAAGACATCCATGAAGTTGGGCAGCCAGTAGGGGTGCGGGGTGCAGTTGAATTGCCGGATGTTCATAACGTTGTTTTCATACTTGAGAACGGCGGCCTTGTTGTTGTATACGTCAAGGTAGTTGGGAGCGCTGAAAATCGTCATAACACTTGGGAATCCGGTCGTTCGAGTCTTTCTATACATACGGTACCCGGCGTCCTGGGCCTCGTGTGCTCGAATGATAGAAAGGAGGTTGTTCTTCTCGAGGAAGGCGCATGCGGCCGGATAAGAGAAGAAGTAAGAACAACCACGAACGCTGTTGTGAATGAAGAAATCACCGGTCTTTTCCTGGCCAAATTCTTCCAGAGGATCAGCCCAGAGAATGTCGCACATCAGACCGTGGGTTGGGGGTTCCCGGAAACGATCGATCTATTGTTGTTAGTGACAAATCGAGATAATAGGCGGCGTATACATACAGCCTTAATGTCCTCGAGGGTATGCAGCTCCGGGCTAAGACCACCGTGGATACAGAGGAACTGCTTGTTCATGACCGCCGCCAGCGGCAGAGAACAGAAGGATTCGATACACGCTTCATAGATCCGTTCGCTATACTTGTGTTTGCACTCAAGCTTAAAGGTAAAGTAGTCCGTCAGGTGGCGACACTCGTGGTTACCGCGCAGCAGCCAGAGCGAATCGGGATACCAAATCTTCAATGCCCAGAGGTACAGAACGCACTGCAACAGTCAGAACCGCGCATCCAATCGGAACACGAGAATACACACCTCAATGCTAAAATAGCCACGATCGACGTAGTCACCCAAGAATAAGTATCGCGTCTCCGAAGGGTCGCCGCCAACCTCGAACAGCTTCATTAAGTCATAGTATTGGCCGTGGACATCGCCACAAACCGTAATAGGGGCGTCCATTTCGAGCAAGTTCGGCTCCGAACGCAAGACCTCAGTGCCGGCGTGAATGATCCATAGCGCCTGTTCTTCGGTGAGGCGACCTTCGCGATACAGGTGTTGCTTGAGGTACTGGAGATTCGGCTTCGAAGGGTCATCGGGGGACCAAAACATATCATCCGGCGGGGTGCTCAGGGCCGGCGCTTGCACCTCTGATAATTTATAGCCATGTCAGCGAATAGATTGCAAAAGGGCGATAACGATTCGACCGATCTGCCGTTACCTTTAACCACCCGTTCCATTGTCGACACCTGGCTGCCATCCTCCATGGTGTGCAATGAGAAATCGATCTCGGGGACCGGCTTCTTGTCGGTCACCGCGCGCGCGAGAGCTCGATCCATTTTGGAAGTAGATGGATATAGATTTCTGAAGTGTCGAGGATCGGAGCAAGGGGGCCGGAGGGGGAGGGGGTTCACGGCGCGGAGATCGTGTGGCGGGGTGAGGTCACTGCGGGAAGGAGATGTCCCACAGAGGGCGAGGGGGATCAGACGAATAGACTTTCTCCGTGGGCTGAATAACGAGGATGTCTGGGAGGGGAAAGGGGATGAACAGAGTTGGGGAGTTGGCAAAAGATCGCGTGTGATGGCGAAGTTGGGAAAAAGAGAAACAAATTGGATAAGCGGGCTGGGCCTCTCTCAGCCGCTCCACTGCACTTTTGACGATGCACCCACCTCGGTTGCGACTCTGCACCTTCTGCGGTCACGGACCGATCCACCGATTCTTTCAATAGATCGTCAGCGATGTAAGATGTCACACAGAGACGGAGTTGGGCATCAGCCTCAACCCCGTGCTCGTAATGGCCTCAGGCAGAAACAGGGACCGAACCGGTCTCCACCGATTCCAAACCCAAACACTGAAACACGGGGGGTTTGCAGATAAGCGAATTGCTACACCTCTCCATGTCACTCCTCCTAGGCTGACTCTTGATTCACCTTTGTGAATACAATTTGCACATTGGCCGTGGAGCTAGACCCCCGGCCATTCTTAGGGCTCGACGATGCAGGCTTGACGATCTGCATTGCAACAAGGCAAGCAGAGAATGCACTGAATGCACCGATGCCTGGTACTAGATATACCTAATCTCCTTCTGTCAAAACTATGCATTGTTCTGTCTGGTTCTGGGCTTATGAATTGGTGGCACAAGCGAGAAGCGGCCCACGAAATCGATTTGCAACCCCACGACCTGGGTGTGACTTGAAATGCAGAGAGCATTGCCCACATGTCTGAGGTTCCCTGTCAAAGTACCCTCGAGTCCAAATCTATGCAGACATCGAACCTACTTGCGGAATCTTCACTGTACTGATAATTAGCATGTGGATGTGCCGTGTGTTTTGCAATGACCATCGGACCAATGGTAATGTCGCCACCGGGGATCATGTCTTGAGGGTTGCATTCCCTGCGTGGGACGCAGGAGCCAAAGCAACCTACGTTAATTAAGCATCGAAGGCCAGAAAAGCTTATATTCATGGCCGAGAGACATTGTATATTGTGCGGGAAGGCTGGTCGCCTACCTAGAATGGATGCTATATACCAACTACTTGGGATTTTCAAGGAACCATACTGCAGTCGCCCTTTACGAAATAATTGAATAATCTGCTTTGCAGGGAGAGAAGAGATGCGCCAGCGGCAATGGCTTTTATTTTCGATCGTACCTGCCTTTTATCTGAAAGCCGAGGCTTTCACCAGACCATGCGTCTACCAATCCGATAAATGTGGATTTACATTAATGTCAGCCTATGGTATGCCAGTGTAATACCATCATAGGCAATGGTGAACGGAAATAACCAAATTCAGGATACAACTCAACCGAGCTCAAACTTGCGGTCAACAACACACCCTCAATCCCACCCCTGACAGCAGATCAACTTCCTCAAGTGATATTCCACTGTCAAGATATATATGGGAACATTACCGGAAATTCATTCTGCATCAATGGATGTCTCTCATCCCAGAATCCACTTGTAGACGACACCTGTCAAATAGCAGGCAACGGTACATGTCCACCGCCTACCAATGGCACAAGCACAGTCACGGTTACGACATCAGTTACAATAACCGTTGGAGGCGGAGGATCCGAAACCTGCGTTCGGCAGTGTCAGACGTTTTGTTTTGGCGGAAATGGTACTGGAATGGGTCCATCCATCCCAATGACTGCCCAAGCATTTTTACCCACTGCCTTTTGAGCTTCCGAGGTTGCCAAATTTTGGGGTATTATGGAAAATCAGTGTACTGCTCTCTAAGGTGTTTCCACGCCTTCTTCATGTCTCTTATAGATACCTCGGCGATGAAAACTCTAGTATAAAAAGATGGACACCCCAGAAGTCACTGACTGCTCTCATATTTGTCGAGTCTTGATGTAATGAAGCAAGACAATGTCTGCATAAATGAAGCAAGAGTTAGTTCATGCTAAGGCTCGTAATATTTATTCAGTAATCTACGATGGGCCACGGTACGAAGCTCCAAATTTCAACTCTGCATTGGCTATGTAGAGAATCGTGTTTCTAGCAAAGAATGAATGCCTCCTGCTCATATCAATCCCTGATCATCGATACGTATTTGTGATTGCTAGGACCAGAAGGGGGTTGTTTGACTAGATCCACGCCATGAACACAGCAAAATGCAGTACATCTCCGCACTCGGGCAATTGCTTCATCATCCTTAACAACGACTGGTACGTGGCCCACAGCAAGAATGTGGATAGGCCAAATTCCCGATAACTACATGATGCATTGGTCATTGCGAGTGCCAGGCTTGGTGTCACAGCCAGCGAAGCAGTAGCTGTTTCCGGTGATGGTACCAAGGGTATCAGTGCAGTGGAACAAGCTCTGGGAGATTTGAGCAGTGGTGAGGGGCGGGATTGAGACTGTGTCGTTGATTGCTGCAACGAGTTGTGCTTGAGTGTAGTCTGGTCATAAAATAAGAAAAGGAAATCTCTCTATGGCCAGGCTGATATAAAGACATACTGTAAGGGGCCCCGAGCAGGGCGGAAGCGCACTTCAATGACTGGTATTCGCAGTTGGCGGCTTGCTGAGCCTGAGCTCCAGCGAGTAGCAGAGCGGTGGAGATGATTAGCTTGCAAATCATTTTGATTGAGCCTTAGAGGGAAATAAATCTCGAATAATGTCAAAATCGTGAATATATAGTTCCTTTGTCTAACAGTGAGAAGTCTGCTTAACGGGTACTCGGGGAGACACCTCTCCCGTATTTATAGTTGCAATCATTCATGTTTTAGTGTTAGATCGGGTAAGCCATCTCTTCGACTATTCAGCCACCTGCACAAGTGAGAACTTGGGGTCGGGTAGAGAAGGATGCTACACTGGAAGACCACTGCGCAGTTCTCAAAAGCATTACCTTCATACTTCGAATGGCTTACGAAGGAAAGTAACTTTCTTACTCCTCTGGGCCTTGATATTCCAGAACGAGGAAGCCAAGCTCTTGCAGAGAGCTTAGTTCAAGGTTCAGCCTCCAATATCCAGAAAATCCACTGTTCTCGGGTGAATCGGATGGTTTGATGTCGCACAACCAGCCTTCCAAGCGAGATTCCCCACAGAGAAAGTAGTATCAATTAGGTACCTACCAGTAATCAGGACTTTGTGCGCCGACTGGATGGAAGGTGGTAATGTCACTTCAGGATGGCCCGATGCCAAGAGAGGAAGGAGGCATTGACCCTGCATCGTCCGTTAGGAAGAATCGAAGCACATTGGTTCCTAAGGAGATCCCATAGCTAGCATAGTTCTAGCTTAAATTAACTAGACCTAAACTGTTGTAAGTGGACTTTGCTTTGTTACCCCCTTCAGATTTTTTGAAATAGCAGAATGTGCTTCTCACCTTCCTCTCGGGTAGATTGGATTCTTGGCTCCATCGAATTTTTTTTAAAACTGTGACACCCTCCAGCATAGCCTTAGCCGGATCTAAGGATTCTATAGATGTCTCAGTTGCCATATGAGCTACTCCTGCAGGTTGTAGACAACCTGCGGTCGGTAAACCAATCGGGACTTACAATTCTTCTCCTTGTGGATCTTGATAGACGCAACATTGCGGCGGCTTTTCGTGCCGTTTCTTCGTACCTAGAGCGTAGACATGAAGAAGGGGTAATACACCTTCTGGTTTCCAACGCAGATCCAAACATGAGGGATGAATGTGTCTGCCTCGTGATTACTGCGTGATATGAGCACATTACCAAAACTCATCTTCTGCACGGCGCAGACCCTGATATCGTGGGTTGGACGAAGATACCTTGTGTGACTGCATATCTGACAAAGATGTTTTCAAATTTCTGATTGACAGCGGCGTTGATCTTTGAATGCCGCTCGGACTGGGTGGCATCGCTCCAAAAGCACCATCATTTAAAAGCTCGTATCAAACTACTTCTAAAAGCCGGAAAAGATTCAACTCCATATTATAGCGATGAGATTTTCAATGAACTCATGACTGGGAAAGGCATTTTTGTGTACGAGTGAGGACTCCGACAGTTCACAGAGTGTGATGAGGTTGGTAGTGACAAATAAAAATAATGAGCATTTCATCCGTCTTTAACAGTCAATGAATCTGGATGAATCTGGACGAACTAATCATGGCAATATGGCCCAAGATGTAACGCACCTATCAAGGGTTCCTAAAGTCGAGGTGACATGTGGCACCGCCATTGAATGTCCCCTAGACCACTTCAATGACGCGAGTAGTGTCCTCCCTAATTTTGGATTAGGCAAGAAAAGCTGACGGCTAGTGCTCAGTGATGGTCTTCAATTTAAAAGGAACGAAACGTAGGGTGTGGCTACTTGACTACCTGTGGATATCACACCTCGAAGTAGTATACAGATTATAGAAGCCACGATCGTCGAATGGTCTTCCGTATTAGGTGAGAATTGGCCCCCATCCCTGTGGGGCTCATAATTGCGCCCTAACAATTGAGGTCCCAAGCCTCGATGACGAAAGCCAAGGGTAGCCAAGTGGCTATGTTGGTAGTCCTTCGGTTAGCTCTCCGGTGCCTTATAAAATAACGACCTTTCGTTCCATTCGTCCTGTACAGAATAACGAAGGATTTCGCTGCTCAAACAAACCTCTCCTATTCCAGTCAAGTGGACAGGAGAAAGAATCGATCTCTTAAATCACTCTCTTTTTAAAATCCGATCATCCAGCCCGAACGAAACCCATACTCTGGTTTCTGCCTCCTTAAAGATGTGTTTTGGTTTCTACGTTAAGCCACATCCTCCACGCCGGGAAAAATACGGAAACAATGACGACAAATATCTTCGCGACTATGCTCGATACCAGAAAGAATATGAAAAATACATGGACAAGGACAATAGACGCAGACGTATGGCGAATTCCAACACCGGCGCCGTTGCAGGGACTTCGGCTGCTGTATCTGGTGGGCCTTGAAAGTGCTTGAAATGACTGGACATGACTATATTTCATTTGTTGAATTTAAGCAGAGATGAAAGTTGGTATGTACAGTATAGGTGACTCTATCTGGATCAAGGCGCTGTAAATAAAGCGTTTCATTTTAGACCCTCTCTGCCTTACACAGTCCCTATAATGAGGCAAATAATTCATGAAACTTCCTTATGAAGAAAAATAATGGTCCGACTGCGTCATGTCTCTCTTCCAGGGTATTTATTTTAGACACGAAGGGACGGAGTGTGACAAAATTCAAAAAGAAAAGGGCCTGGCCGCGAATCGAACGCGGGTCTCCACCAAACCTGTGGATATGTGATCGAACCCAAAGGTGGAAGTCTACCACTAGCCTACCAGGCCACACTGAAATACAGTGGGGAATTCCTCCAAATTACCCAGCTGATCTAGAGTCCAATGGACCGGATTTGTTAATTCGATAGCAGAAGTAGGGTTTAGTTACAATATACCGTGGCGAGTGGAGTAACCGTGCCGGAATACCAAATAGATACATTGCTCAATGACCAGGAAAATGCGTCGTTTGAACGCATTTACGATGTTGTTGAATCTGTCCAAGAATATCGTGCTGGAGGCCTCGAGGACATTTTGCACCAGCGATATCATATCATTGGAAAATGGGCGTTTTGGCCAGTTTCCACAGTCTGCCTTGCAAAAGATTCAAGGTCGGGATCATTTCTTCCTGCTCTGGCCGGGATTACATTGTTACCTTTGTATGAGCAGCATGGTAGTACTATTCTTCTTTTCTCCGAAATGATAAGCGGTTGATTTACATATACTGAAAATGTCCATCTACGACTCAGAAAATCCATTTCTGTACGGCAGCATCTTGTCAGAACCGTCATCCTCCGCGATTATTCGACTGTCATATGGCAAGAGAATACATAGTATGGAAAAGGCTTAGAGCAATCGATATACAAGCAATCTCTTGACGTTTATTCAAGAGGAAGGCTCAGCCTTGACATCGACGCCGTGAAGGGGCTTCCTCGCCCAGATTCTTCGTCTGCATAATGGTCAGTCGGGGGATATTTAGCAACTTAAAGTACGTCAATCAATGTAACAACACATACGCTCTGTGATAAACGTGAATGCGAGGGTTGCTCAATTCCTTCCGCATCTTGGCCACATAGACATGTACTTCTTCCGCTGTCCAAGGAATCGGGTCCCCAAACTTGGTCAGAAGCCACATGCCGTAGCCTTCCATGCCCGACATCCAGTGTTGAAAGTTAACAGCGCCAGCTTCTTTGAACTGCTTATCCTTCGGCCAAGGTCCGATCGGCCACTTGTATTCTTTAATGTGGATGTCCTCAAACCCGGCCTTCTCAATCGACTCTCTGAAAGTGCGCATAATACCGAGAGGCCTACCCGCTTTATCGGCTGCAAGAGTGAATCTGGGACCCCAACCGAAGAGCAGGCTGTCTTTGGGAACGCTGTCATCGTCGCATTCGATAAATGAACTCATTTCAAGCTGTTCGATCCATCCTCCGGGTTTAATGTGACTGCATCCTCATTCCGATTAGCAAACGACGGAGTTGAGATCATTGAAGCGGGATTTGTCAAGGCTCACTCGTAGCATTGCTTGTAAAGATGGTCTGTTTCCACCGGTGTGAATGCTGAGTCGAGCAGCCGGAGATGAACCAGATCAAAATCATCACGCCATGTCCACGGCTGAAGGATGTCGTCCACCTCTAGAATGCAATTGGGGGGCAGCCAGGTTACTGGAGGTGGGAACAGGTCCACACCACGCACGGTAGCTGGTTATGGGTCAGCATATGCGGTTGCTAAGGTGTTTTTTCATGTTTGAATCGAGAAGTATACCATTGGGGAACATATCGGCGACATCGCTTGATTCAAGTTAGCATTGCCAAGAGACCAGTTCGGTGGTGGGCATTCATACATCGCCCATGAGCCTTTTCCGGTTCCGATATCAAGAATGTGCTGTCTATGTCAGTATTGATGGTTTCAAATAGAGCCTATTTATGTACCTTTGGGGCTTTTCCAACCGGCGATCTAAAGAACGGGTTCTCCGCTTCCGAATCCATAATCAGAGCCAAAAGATGGCTAAAATTTCAGTAAAGGACTGTGACTTTGTCTCCTGGTAGGACCGACCTTGCTTCATATGTTTCAAACATCTTGTCATCCGAGGGAACGCTAAAGAAGTCAGAATTGCTTTTCTCTTGTCCGGTTCAATGGTCATGTTATCGTACTGAGAGTCGTTTCGGAGAGTCTGATATCTATCGACCGGCTGAGCACCCCGTAAGACATGGATGATAGGTGACCTACCTTCGACCGTTCTCCACTATTCCCTTGTAAATAGTCGAAGCAAGAGACGTCGTTTCCCTAGGTGCCAGTGTTAACTATGCTCGTGTGGGCGATGCCACGTCTCATACGATTGCCAGTCATCTGGGGCTTGTTCGTCTGCACCATAGTACAGGACCGGGTCCTATGGAGAAGAAATCAACACATGGGTGAGAAGGTTCTCGCCAGTCACACTAACAGCTGCAATTGCTTCGCCTGTCATGGTGAATAGGGTAATGGGTATGTTTGGAAGTCTTTATCTGTAAAAAGAGGGAAGGTTTGTTCAAGCAGAGAGAAAGGTTCGAGAGTCTGGGCCATATAAGTCGTAAGCCCTATTTTAAATAAAAGTTGAACCTGGTTCTACTCGGTTTAATATAACCAAACACATGGCACGCGGGGGCATCGAGTCAGCCCTCGGCTACTATTCCATGATTGGCGGGTACCCGCTTTCTCTGGAGAATTTGGAAGCTACTTGGCCGATTCAACAGGGGGTCGGGGAAAAAGTACGGATTAGCGGTCCTCGAGCGGAATCCCCTCGAACACAGGGGCGTTGGGCCACACTCGGCTCTTTCTCGGACACAATCGATCTACCAACCACGGCGCTTTCCGGTTGTTGGTATGGCAGACAGCCATTTCGTGGCGGGATCACATTATGTGTCGTGATTAAGACACACATATGACATGTCTTGGATCGAATCCTCGAATTAGGGCAGGGAACATGCTGCGTGTATAGCACATGCGACAAGCCATATAAAGCAGACGAAAGTAATCGACATTGGCCAGCGGCTGGCATACCCATGCAGGACTATTCCATAGTTGGAAAGAGCCCGTGAACGCCGTTGCGGCACTAACGGGACTACCGCCGGGGATGCAGGTAGCCAGGCAGTCTCTCCACTTGGATGCCGGAGTGAGATCCAGTGGAGTCGGGAGTTAGTTGGGATTTGGGCGGGAGACGAACAAAGCGGCGATCATCGGCTCTCGACCGAGCGGTGGACTCCGCCTCACCTCTGTCAACACCTCATTCCGCCCGCCATGTATGATTCGTACCGTGAGTACGGCCTGATATCTACATTTATGTGGTACTGACCCCGTTAGGTCCTCATTTGCTCCTGGCCCAGGTGCCTCTGACCGTCTCGCCCTTCATCAACCTCCCCACTTCGGTCACTCTGCCCTACACCTACAAGTCTGTCTCCTCGACCCTCCCACCGTCCGTCACGGTCGACCCAAGCAATCCCGGTGGCAAGGCCCGCTATGTCGTTTCCTCCAGCGGCGAACATGCAGCACACCCAGACGAGATTCTGGCTGCGTGTCAGTCCCTCGAGCAGCATCTGAAGAAGACTCGGAGTGATGCCGAAGAAGCCCTCAAGGCCTGGGAGGAGTCCATTCGACAGCGGGACCTGGCGGAGAAGCGACGGGTCGCGCCCGGCTGGTTGGATAGCGAAGAGAAACTGCTACGACCCAGCAGGACGTCGGTTCCCCCGGAATCCCAAGGAGGGGCCGAGAGTCTGTTAGACAGCACCTCGGCCGATCAAGGCTCCTCGAGCATGCCAGCAATGGCCCCTCTGGATGAGGGAGCGGAGTTGGATCGAGCGTTTGGTGGCTTGGGCGTGAAATGAGCCAGTGGACGCCTACCCCGCGAAGCTCCCTGACTTCTCTCCAATATTAACCTTGTCTGGAACGCATATCAAGCTAAGCGCCTCCTTGATTGATCACCAGCCTGGGACAACAGCTACCGTTGCGGCGCTCGAGCATGGCAAATTGCAGGTCCAAAGTTCCAACGGACTGAACAGATCCACCTACAAGCAGCGGCTAATCTCCCGCCGTGGCCGCTGCAGCTCCGATCTGAAGGGGCCACAACACATGAGGCTCTCGGGAATGTGGCATGAAATGGAGGAGCCTTTTCAGATGATTCAATCCAGTGTTTCTCCTACATTCCAGTGATGAATGATTGTCCCACCCACTAGGTCTCTAGAAGATCAACAGAGATGATAGCTTTGGAGTAATTTATTCTCTTTCCAGTTAAATGCAAAATTCCATCTCTCCAGGCGACTTGTCTTGCATGACAGGCAATTTCCAATGGATATAGTAATCTCCCGACGTCCAGTCCGTAGAAGCAGTCTACCAGTGGTCTCTGGGGAGGAGCCCTGGAGGTTCAAAATATATCGAATAGACTCTCTAACAAGCACGCAAATGGCTTCTGATTTCAGCGTTTACATCTGCGTGTAAATGTAGTTGTAATTTGCAGTTTCATAAGCGGCCCTTGACCCTGCTTCTAAAAATTGGGTCTATCGACTTGACTGGTTGTCGGAGCTCTACCGCGGGAGGCCAGAGCTCCGGTGGATGTTCGAGCTGCGCCCCTCCGCCCGCGAGCTCCAGCTTTTTTCGTGACAACTGCCAACGACCTTGCCAATCTCCCCGCTTTGACCACGACGAAACCACCCGGCAGTCCACCCGATATAATCGCCGAATATTTACAATGGAGGCGCTACAGACCGCTCCGGAAGCATCGACTTTCGTCCCGATCGCCGAGCACCAGTCGCGAACACCGAGCTCTTTCCATGACGGACCTCCGGTGCTTCACTACCAGAGCCAGCGCTGCAAAGTCGTGATTCTCGAGCGCGACCTCGTCATCACGCCTGCTCTTAATGCGCTGCGGGGAGCGAACGCCTCTGCGAACGGGTCCGCGCAAGAATCAGAGCAAGACGAGGAAAAAGAGATCGCCATTGAAGACGTCGACACATGGGTGACATCCGAGTGAGTGCTCCAAAATCCAGGAAGACGAACGAAGCTAACGACCCGACTATCTAGTAAATTCCTTCTCTTTTCTTCCTCCGCCTCGAAAGGTGTTTCGATTCCCTATCCCTCCATCTCCCTGCATGCCATTCAGCGCCTGCGCATACCGGGAACCGAGGCCGAGGTCCAAGGTCTGTACATGCAGATCGCGACACCGTCCGCGCCCGCCGAAGATGACGAGGAGCAGTGCATCACGCTGACCGTGGTGCCACCGGCGGCCGCAGAGCGCTCAACGGAAGACGTAGGCTCGGAGCCGGAGGAGACACCGACGCAAATGCTGTACGGTGCTGTTTCGGCGTGCTCGAACCTGCATCCGGATCCCGTGGAGCCCGGTGATGAGGACGAGGACGAGTCTAAGTTCCTGTCAACCGAGGAACACGGACAGGCGTTGTTCCAGCTCGGGAGAGAGGCGCTGGATTCGAGTAATGGGGATCTGCCACCGCCTGTTGAGGGGAGTTCTGGGTGGATTACGGCGGACAATATGCATGAGTTCTTTGACGAGGATGGGAATTGGATTGCGGAGGGTGAGCCACCGGCTTTCCCGCTGGGCCCCGGAGCTGGGACCGTGAGGGAGAGGGAGAATGGTGATGAGAATGGCGGAGATGATGAGAGCGAGGAGACGAAGTGGCGGAGGACTGACTAAATATGGTGTACGGTTTGCTGCTTATAACTGTCTTCTAATGTTCAAGAGACGATGGTACAAATGTAAGCATAGTCATGAATGTGCAATGATACCACAAAATACAAAATCGAAATAGATGTTGATTTCAAAAATTTCTAATTACGACTACCTATACGGTGGATATAGAATAAAGACAGGGCACACGTCAAAAAGGGAGAAGAGGGGAGCAGAGAAGATAAAAACAGAAATAACAAGGCTCCAGGCAAGAAGGTATAATACTTTTGAAAGCAGAGGAGTGAACAGAAAAAAAAAACCCCGCCAGCGAATCATTACTCTCTCAGAAATCCGTCACCATCATACAAACTGATCGGGGTAGCAGCCCCAATCCCCAAGCCGAGAGCCTTCCCAGTTGGTGTTGTCATGCCTCGTCGTGCAGAGCCGGGGGTGGGAGCAATCTGTAGGCCGTTCAACCGGGTAGGAGTGCTATTATTGCAAAGAGATCGAGGGGTGCTATTTTTGGCGTGGGTTGGCGTGACATTATCAGGGAATGTGTATGCCCCAGGGAGATGCGCAGCCGGTGGCTTGGGTGGTGAGCCTCCGCGGTTGGCATCTTCCCAGATTGTGACGCGATCTCGCACCGTTGAGCTTCCTTTGTTGGTCTTAACGCCGTACATTGGCGATGCAGGCAGTGGGCCTAAGCCACCAGCCAAGGAGCCCTGCGAGTCACGGTTCCGCCGATGCATGCCATCAGATGCGTCGGTAGCAGCACGGTGAAGGGAGTCGGTCGATTTCCGCCAGTCGCTCCCTTGAGTCCCAGTGACTAGAGGTAGCCCACTGGTCAAGCTGGGTCCGATGAACGGGTCCATGGAGCCCTTGGATGGAGACCGTGTCGAGTTGCTGCGTGCAGTCCTAGGTGTCTGAGGTGGTTGGCTGCGCGGGCCCTTGACGGCGGAACGACGTGGGCTCCCAGTACCAGGGGAGTTCTCGTATGATGGCAACGGGGCTTCAGGAAGTTCCCAAAGAGGCTGGATTCTTGACGGGGAAGGCGTATGGGTGAGCGCGCCATCGGTGTCCGAAGGGAGAGCAGTGACAAGCCCAGGTAGATCTCGGTGCTTGTTCAAAGAAGGCGTATCCAAGGCATCACTTGGAGATTGCTTCCTTTTCTTCGTCGGAGTCTTGTTGATTTGAGACTGCGGCTCCTCTGCGAGAGGACCCAGGGTGCTTGGCTGAGCCTTGTTTCGCCTGCTGCCCCGCTTGGAGAGAGGCAGCGGCGACGTTGTGTTGGCTGGCAGGGCCGGCAACGACTTTCCGTTGATAGTACTTTCGCGCAGGTCCACCTCTTCCATCTGATCAACATCCTCGGGATCTTCTTCCACCGTGGGAGAGAATGTAGGCCCGGTAAATGTCATAGGAGGGTGAATCGAGATACGCACGCAGTTCTGGCGTCTGTGGCCTTTGCGCTGTGATTTTGCACTCTTCAAAGCAGAAGTCAGAGGACCTCGCTGGGACAGACTGGAGCGTTGCATAGGGCTGGGAGGCATCGACGAAGAAATTGTTTGTCCAGGAGACCCAACAGAGAACAGGGTTCCAGTCGACTGGGGAGAGCCGCCGTAGAAAGGATCATTCTGCTGCTCGTTCTCGTATACTGTTGGTTGCTGGAACTGGCCGAAGTGGGGAACAGAGCCGTTTTGTGAGCCAGACGATCTCCAGTTGATAGAATTCAGCATCTGGAAACCCTTTATTGACACAGGAGTACCGCTCCGGAGTGATGCATTCCTGGAAGGTGGATTCGATGACAAGGAATCGCTCCGGCACGGCGGGCCACTCAGACGGTGACTTGAGTTGCTAGGGTTTCGGGAGGTTGTAGTCATGCTCCGTCTAGGTGAAATCCAATCCATCGATGACTTCCTTCGAGCCTCGGCGGTCGAGGAAGAACGGGCAGGGAAGTTGTGCAGAGGCGGCATAGCAGTGTTGGTATTGGCAGCAATGAAGCTTCGCCGCCCGTCCTTCTTTCCAACATCGTTGGCGCTGAATGGCACGAAGGTGCCACCAGATGGGAAGATGGGCGAGGTCAACTCGGTGTCTGCAGATCTCGGGCCGTTCCTGCCATCGTCCAGAATCGAGCTGTTTGTGGTATCAAGGCTCATGGAAGACAGACGCATTACCGAATCGTTCCTGGCGTAACTCATTCTGTCCGCTGGAAATGCGGCCGGTGGCGGAGGAGGAATTGGATCATCCGGTACAACGCCTGCTGATTGACTGCAGATACTGTTACCCCGAAGTCGCTGTGGTGATTCCTCGAAGACTCTCGGCGGTGGATCAAACATCTCCTGTGAATTGCGGTCTTCCAGAACCGGGAACAACCCGGATCGTTCCTTTTGGCTGGGGAAGGGCCAGCCCGGGGATACTGGCCGCATACCCAAGTGAAAGCCGGCATCGTCCTGGTTCATTTCCGGTGTGTGTCGAGGCGTTCGCTCCGCCGGCAATTCAAGAACCCCTTCAACGGCGGACAGTGGGATATCTTCTTTCGAAATGCGTGGGGGGCTGACTGGTTGGTGGATGACGCTTTCGTCTACCGTAGCCATCGAGCTCAGTCGACTATGTTTGGAGAATCGTGATAGTCGTCTTGAACGGGACCGAGAGATCGAATGGCGCAACGACCGGGCTTTCTCTATTAAGGGAAAAGATGAATCCGAATTGTTCTTCCTCACTAGACTTTCTCGTGAGGTTAGTTGACCCCATTCTCCCGGTTTGCCATATGGCAACTGTCCGTGGGTTCCTAGGACATGTCCTTCTTCGTGAGAAAGTTCGGTCAGAGTATTTCCCGTGAAAGTATTGATGCTCCGAGCATATTGCCCCTGTTTGAGACCGAGGAGTCTCAGCGCATGACGCTCCTTGCGAACTCTGACCCAGACCACGATTCCCACGACCGAAAAGACCACGAAGATGGCCGCGCCCGAGGCGGCGATGGCGACGACTCCACTCAGTTCCAGCATAGCCACCAGCCGACTGCTTTGATCAGAGCGCGACTCGCGAGATCAATGATTCACTCGCTCATCCGCATGCAAAATTCGAAGTGATTCGCTCGGTTATCGTTGCAACTTTCGTATATTGTCAACGCAGTCGTTGAATCCGGAGAAAGCAACAGGACCAACAGATCAAACCAGAAACAGAAGCACAACAGAGCCCCGAGGAAGCGAAAGGGCGCCGTGCGGGCAGCATTCTGGTGACATTGTTATGGGAACACTGGTCGGTGCCGAGGAATGCGGCCGCATCACCAACGGCATCGTCAGGAATGCTGGTGGCCACACAGTCCTCCGCTACAAGGGGACGACGCTATTGATTGGGTTGTCCGTGAGTACAGACAGAGCCCGGGTTGGAATGGAAGTTCCTGGCCTAATCGACATAGTATTATACTATACTAGGAAGTATGATCAGCATGATAAGGTGGTCAAGAATGGCGGTCCTCCCTCATGAGATAAAGCCATCTGATCAGGCGAGAAGGTGAATAATTTTCATCCGTTCGCACACAAGTTCTCGACGGTTGGCAATATCCCGTAAATCCCGTGTTGTATTCGATCCGTGCAGATGCGAGGAAAGCCCGCCCGCGGGTTTCAGCGTCACCCCACCGGACCGATGCAGTCGCGCCCGTATGAGTGTCCATGAGGATCATCCATGAGGATCCAATTCAAAGCTCCCAAGTCTCCTAAAAATCAATTCGAGGTCGAAACCGACGCTGGAGATGGAGCTTGGGACGTTGATATCTCGGGCGAATGTTGCCAGGCCACACCGTCTCTCCACCGTAACAAAATCAGAGACACGCCATGGCAGATAGTTTGACCTTCTCCCCTCTTTCTGGCCTATAGTTTCATTGTGGTCGCTTTAGAGGATCCACATCTTCTCACGATGACTCTGGAATTACAGGATGAGAGATCTCCGGATCCAAGTCTCTCGGCCCACTCGAGCTGTCACCTGATCCGACCCACCGGATACGTCAGATCAGGATAACAAAGATAACAAAAGATAACAGATGCCATATCTGGGGAAGACAGCAGCACCAGGCATCCACCATGATACGGCCTCAACGTTATCCGTGAGTCCTAAAATCGACCTTGTCTCGACAGCGTCCCGTCCGACAAATTCCGGGGGCGCATAGCGTCATTACCCACGGGGACCGCCATCGACGCAGTGGACAGATGCCAGAGCTCGCCCCCACCAGAGGGTCTAGTCCTCCTACCTCCTGCTTCCCCGCCAACGCATTACACCGTCTGACCGCATTGAATGGGTATTCGTTCCAGAATTGCCCCTCCGCAGCTATATTTAATTGATCCCCCGGATCTCCCAAGTTTTCCTGTTTCTCTTCTTCCTACTCCGTCTATACTTCAGTCTATATCCCCTTGAACACAATGGCTGCCAGCCCAATTAAGAATGGACTTTTCGTCCACAACAATACTGTTGCTCCCGAGCACCCCAGTTTGATGAGCATGTTCTCTCTCAAGGGCAAGACCGCCATTGTCACTGGTGCCGGTGCCGGTATTGGTCTCGCGGTTGCCCAGGGCCTGGCCGAGGCCGGTGCGAACGTGGCGCTGTGGTATAACTCCAACACCAAGTCTGCTGAGCGTGCCGCCGAGATTTCCCAGAAGTACGGTGTTCAGAGTATGCCTGCCCACTGCATTGCCAGCCAACCGACATAGCTAATTGACTTTCTTTGCAGCCAAGGCCTACCAGGTTCAAATCACCGACCCAAAGGCCGTCCAGGCCGCCACCGACGCCGTTGTCAAGGACTTCAACGGCCGTCTCGATGTCTTCATTGCCAACGCTGGTATTCCCTGGACTAAGGGGCCCATGGTCGACGGCCCTCTCGAGCACTACCGTAATGTCGTCTCCATTGATCTTGATGGCGTCTTCTACTGTGCCAAGGCCGCCGCCGGCCACTGGCGCCGCCAGAAAGAAGAGGGCACCGATATCAACGGCAAAAAGCTTACCAATTTCACGTACGGTAGCTTCGTTGCTACTGCTTCCATGAGTGGCCACATTGTCAATTTCCCTCAGATGCAGGCCGCCTACAACGCCGCAAAGACCGGTGTTATTCACCTCTGTACGTGAACTTCAATCCTCCCGTTGCGAACCGGCTAACAATATCTACAGGCAAGTCTCTCTCCGTCGAGTGGGTACGCTTCGCCCGTGCTAATACCGTCTCCCCCGGCTACATCGCCACCGAGATCTCCAGCTTTGTTCCCGAGGACACCAAGAACATCTGGCGTGACAAGATCCCCATGGGTCGTGAGGGTCAGGCCCACGAGCTGAAGGGTGCCTACCTCTACCTGGCCTCGGATGCGTCCACTTATACTACCGGTGCCGACATTATCGTTGACGGCGGCTACTGCGCTCCCTAAATTAATTTACAAAAACATTTTAGAAGGAACTTCATATTTACGAGATACGATATACTACGAAATAGAAGTGTGAGATGACAAAATAACTTTTGGTTATCTATGAACGATGCCTATGCCGGCACAAAATTCTCCCCGGGTAAGATGGAACAGATTTCCCACCACCATTCAAAATTCACTGTGCGACGAAGCCGGACTAAGAGCGCCAACCGCCAGCTATCCCTGGCTGTACCCTTGCATGGCGCATGTAGCCCTGCATGCTTCCTTGATAAGCGGAGCCAATCGACCGCGGCGGCCCAAGCTGGAATCTCGTGACTAGCGTACGTCAAGTTGCGTGGACCCCTCACTCGATATGTTCGGAGCTTGCTTGTCGCTGTTGCCGTTATGGGCGTTGATTTAGGGGGCGCGATCGAACTCGCTGATCTCGTTACGGGCTTCGAAGTTGGCCTGCACACGCTCCACCGTCCAGTCGACCACCCGGTGCAGCCATGTGCTGGGTCCACCCCGCTGCATATGACGCGCATGGTCGACCTCCCACTCCGTAGGCATGATTTGAGGTGAGATGCTGATGAGACCATAGCTTAAAATTCGCGTGGATGCTGACCGGGATGAGTACCGAGGTGAGCTCCCGCCGTCCAGAGAGTCGTTACTGGCGCTGTCGGGCACTATAATATGGCCGTGCGAGCTCGAGTTGATGCTTTCGGTGCTGTCGGAGCTGTAAGTAACATCGCTGCAGGATTTGGACTCGGATGGATACTCGAGCTCCGCATCGCCCAACATCAACACTGCGACAGTGTTGCCGGACGTGTCAACCAGCTCGTATCCCGTGTTCTTTCCGAGTTGGCGGCGTCTGACGATACATCGGCGGATGTGGCGCGCGATCTTGCGGACCGTACGTCGAGCCTTCTTCTCGGAAGTCAAGATGCAGCGGTATAGGAAGTTGCCGCAGGCTTTCAAGGCGTGGTTGATGGCCTGGCGATTCAGGTATGCCGTGAATATGAAAGAGAGGGAAAGAAGGACCAGAGGGAAGGTCAGAGATGCTTTATCGACCATGGCGAGAAGCTTCTCATTGGCAGGAGCTAGGTTGCGAGTTTCTTGACATACGCATTAAGGGGCAGCTAATTTACTATGCAGAGGGACACCGACGACTCAGCGCTCTATGCACGACTGAACGATCTATACAGATATGCGTAGCTGTGATTGTGCTCATGGATTGCTAGTTACATGTGCTTGTAGCATCGTTCGCGGTACTATGGGTATCGTAGTAGTATAGTCTTATCTAGCTAGGGAGACGACGTGAGCGCCTCACCGTAGTTTCCCGATGATACGTGCAAAATAACGCACCGTATTATCACTTTAACGCTTCTACTTTTGATGTTCCTTGTTTTCCCGGGTAGAGGTGCGGCCTGACCTCGGTCATCGCAACACCGAATGGAATCCAGTGACCACATCACGCCCCGCCCTCCGCGTTTCCGAATGACTGCCACGCTCAGATGCCCGGAATGTCATTTGATCATGGGCGGACCATGCGGAGTTTGGGGCAGTCAGTATTTGGGTTATAATATGAAGCGTCCGCAAGAGCCGTGTGGTTCTGTTCTTTTCGTGTTCAGTTTTCGAACGGTCGAGGCAACGGCTCTTTGTTCCTTTATGTGAATGCTTTGAGTGAAGGCAGCCACCGTCCTTTGTTTCAGTTTTAATGGTGCTCCTTGTCCTACTTTAGGTCACCATCCAAGATCGAGAACGTCTAGAACTCGGCTCGAATTATAAAGATGTGGGAAAGAGCGATCCCAACATCTGCATCTCTGCCCTCGTATACATACATTGCTTGGGTGTACAGGATACACTGATCTCGTCAACTGCCTCTCACATTGACCCTGCATTTATTCAGACCTGAGCAGGTCCTCGGTCTCAGGATGAAGAGTACCATCCCCGATACTCGAATCCCGGAAAAGGCCTCGAAGGACGCAAGGGAAAAGGAACTGGTACGTCGTCTAATGAATTGGGTTTGTGTTGCACACTAATAGGTTCCCAAATGTAGCTCGACGCCCTGGATGAGGCTCTATGTTGTGAAAAGTGCCAGATCGCAGTCACCAAAGACATCATGACCATCGATATCGACAATGGCAATTACAACGTGAAGCATTACCCGCCCTTTTTTCAAAGCAACGTCATAAACGACGAAAGCACTTCTCCTTTTGACACCACCACGCAAAGTGAAAATCCAACATACTGGAACCACACCTTGCTATCCCAGCGCCAGCGCTACTATAAGCTGGTGGAGCAGAACCTGAACAAGGTACTCGGCGAGACGAAGGAGATCGACTCAGAAGTGGCTGTCCTATTTGCCCACTACCAAGTCGATTATCATGTGCGTCAACATTATCTCGCCCGGCGAGGAGTTATGACACTCTGCCGCGACAACTCCGACCTCCAGCAACTTCGCAGGTGGCAATGGAAGATGTCGGATATTGATTCGATCGGTTCATCAAAGCCAGCAGAGATTGAACCGGCCGGAGCGAGGCAATGGAGCTGGCCAAGTGACAAAAACTTGGAAATGACATACCAGCATATTATGTGGAAACGGTCGTCGCAGGCGCGACTGAAGCGCGTACGAGAGGTCAGAGCTCGATGGGCTATTATTATGGAGGAGAGGCGCAAGCAGAGAGAACTGCTCTTGCTCAAGCAAGGAGCTACCCTAACCGTGCGGGTGTACTGCCGCGGAGAGTTGTGGGATATTCGAACGTTGAAGAATACTGTGCAACCTGTGTCAACCGTGCCGATTTTACGAGTGGGAAGGGTCACCCGGAGCATGGGACTGTGAGAAGAATACGTGGACGTAGGATATGACTGCTGGCAGTCATGCCACTTTCTATCGTTGTACAAGCATATTGATACCCTGTGAATTCACATGCCTTTATGGTTCAACCTTAGTTTCGAGTATAAACTTTGCGCGGTAGGATCCGAGGTTCAATCTGACATCCATGATTTATGCAGCTCGGAATGAAAGATCCAGGGTATCGCGAGGTTTCTTTTGCGCCGTCCTGCGTCTTTGTTGCTTAGCATGCGGCGTTTTGTTGCGCGCGATACACCCCGGAATTTCACGGCTGGTAGAAACTGGTGGGCGTCCAGAGCTACTTCTACCGGCCGCTTAGATACACTCCAGGTGCTTAAGGCGTGTGAATACAAGGTTTCTTGCGGAATCTTGCAGCTTACTACATAAAAGTACAGTCCGAGGCGCGCCACTGTAGGTTCGGGGGATATCAACCGCTCCATTGGGTATGAGCAGAAAAAGGTTGTTCGGGCGGATATCCCAGAGCTTCTATGATTCATTTAAGCCTTTTTGCATCTAAAATTTGTCTTTATTAGCATTAGACATATAATTGACCTGCGGAGCTATAGCTGTACTTTCGATAAGTGTATACATGGAAGTGGAAGACATGTTTCACGGATTTTAAATTATGATGCCTCCAAGTCCCCAAGATGAGCCACAGAGGATCTATCTCATTGTACACACGCTTCCCGTCTCTGTCATAATTCATCAATAGCTTCATGTCTATGCGATCGACAGGAAATTGATCTACGGGGTAAACCCTAAATGCTTGAATATATCTGAATCTTCCGTGGAACAACACTCCACATCGAGTGCCGTGAGGCTCGATTCAGTCTCATACTACATTGTAAGATGTGGTTGTATTGAGCTAACGCTCGGAAGGGAATACACCTATAAAAGCTTCGGTGATTCCCATAGATCGATCTCTCTAGAAGGCTTTTGCAGTCAAGACGGCAAATTAGACACACCAGTTGTTCCCGAAACCCACTCTTTGTCAATCAGGGAATCGAAAGCAGTATGCATCTTTCTACAATGTTCGTTTTGCTCTTCGCCACGGTGGCTATTACGGCCCCGTCCCAGGATGTCGAAGATGGACAGCTGGATCTGTCCCGTTGCATACAACGCCGCTATCATGAATGCGTCTATGTAAAACCCCAGTGCCATCATTAGGAGTGGGGCTCGGGTGTTGAATTAATACTAACACGATAAATGCAGAGTTGCCGTCGCGAGCGGAACTATCGGGAGTGTGAACATGTGCGTGTTCCCTTCACACCAAGCTTCAGTGTATCATGGCTAATTTCCCGTTGCAGCGGTGCCATCGCCGGTGGTGCTCGTGATGATTTGGTTACCCGTGCGGATGAGTGTACAGCTTTCAACAACCTGTAGCCCCGTCGAGGGTCTTCAGAAGATGCGTGAAGTTGTCGTTGGTTTGATGGTAGTTACTGGGAGTCCATACAATCAGAACTTCTATCGGACAAAAAATGTACTCATTATCACTTCAGCGAATTCTACAGCTATCTATATCAGCACAGGAATGCTTCAGGAGAATCGGCCTGTACAGGTAACCCCACCATAGCATACCACTTTCCAATAGTTCACTGTTCATTACCATGACTGTCGCTGCGCCGGCCGACGGGACCTTCAGTAGTCGTAACGAGGCATTAGAGAAATTGCGGCAGAGATCGACACAAGGTTTGTTTGAATGTAAGCAGTCCTTGTCCGGATTAATACCGTATTTGCAGTATTGTACTTTTGCGCCCATCATTGGTTTGCAAACGGGTAAGTTTGATTTCACGGCCGGATCGAATCCATATCTAATGCCCACCGTTTTGCCGGCAAATATTTTGCTACTGATTGGGGATATTGAGAAGCGCGGAATGCCCAAGACCTGCAACTTACGGGGAACCTCGGAAGGGGGAGAGAATAATTGGTAAAAACACACCGGAGGGAGGATGTGACGATCCAGTGGATCATCCGCATTGGCTGGAAGAATGGAAGTGAGATATGCGCAGTACCACCGTGTATTCATTGGTCTACATTCACGGCTGAATCAGCCGGATAGTCCATCATTGCAGATGCCCCGCGTTCTTGTGCATTCGGTAGTTTGATAGCGTAAGATAATTCACTCATTCCGAGGCCGGAGGGTAGTTGCGACTCTGCCTGAGCATGGCGACAGTTGCTTGTTGCCCTCAATTACCGGAGACCAGGGCGGCAGCCACCAAGCATCGACGTGCTCGGTTTGATCCAAGTGTGATTTTACCGCGGGGACCGCATGCTCCATATGGCTGCAGCTCACCGATCATCAGGATGCGGGGAAGACGAGAATCTGTGGCCTTCACATTCACAAGACTGGCTGCCTGCCCTAGGACAAGAACATGGGATCCCGAGATCATCGCACCGGCCTACTGAATCGAGACGGATTCTCAGGTTTCGTCAAGTTACCGTACCCCACTCCACCCCTCAATGCTGGGGAAAATGTGACCGAGGAAATCCGGGATAGAAAGTCGGGGTGCATGTGCCGTACGGAGAAATATAATTTCCGTTTGAAAGGTGCAGACAACGGCCTCCTTTGAAGGGAATTGAAGGGATTTTCGCGCCAGGCACCGATCTCCCGCGCCGAGGGCGGATGTGGCTGCACAGGCCCCCTTGACTTCGTGCCGGTTAATAATGGCACTCCGATTTGTCCAAACCGGGGGCCATTGCCTGCCCAGGATCTCAGACGTCCGGATGCCGCTGATTGGTGACGGAACAAGTTTGGACGGTGTGCCCTCCGCTTTTTGAGGCTGGCAGTGCCCAATCAGGTGCGCGGCAGTCCGTAACTAACCACGACCCTTCCGAGGGTCGGTCTCATTTCGTCACTTCTTCCACCGCCACTGGATGATGAAGGGGACTTGGCTCTTTGTCCAAGGCTTTCGCAGATCGGAAGATCGCTGACGTGGGGTGCCAGTACAAATGCCACCGACGATTCTGCACAGCGCGGGCATGCCCTTCTGAGCCTAGTCTTGTCACGGACAACGCCGTTATCATCGTCACGCGGTGCCGCAGCAATCGGCATCAGCAATCGGCATCAGCAATTAGCATCAGCAATTAGCATCAGCGGATCGAGTGTTGCCCGGTACCGAATACTCCATCACCTGGCCTGCAAACATCAAGGCCATGATGAACGGGAAGCCGGGCATGACGTAAGGGCGATTCCCGAGCCAAGGCCTTCACTTTCTCCGTTGACCGGCCCGTACCACTTGTCTCCAAACTGCCCCTGCCTCTCAAGGCCCGGCACCAATGTACAGAAAACCGTCGTATCTCAGGTATAGACTAGCATACGTTTAAAGACATCGCACGATGATCGCGAAATATCATGACGTCCACACAAAACGAGGGGAACTGAACATCCACTCGACCCACCGTCCACTCCGAATGGGAGACAAAGTGGGTAGCAAGCATCCTTGGGTGGGAACATTGGGAATTTATAACGTCGCGCCCGATCCCTGTTCCTTCTTTCCCACTTTTCCCCTTCCACTTCCACGACCGACACCACCCTACTTTTTCAACCCCCCACTTCCCTCTCCCGATAAAATCTAAACTCCCTGCACGCTGATAACGCCCATCATGTCGAAGACCAGCGTTCTCCTGGTCGGAGCTGCGGGTGAAACCGGAGGTTCTATTGCGAATGGACTGCTCGATGATGGCCGATTCGTACGTTGCCCGCATGACGACCGTCGTGACCGTGCTAACCAGGGGTTCGTTTTTCGTAGGAGGTGTTCGCCCTTGTTCGCCCGATCTCGGTACACAAACCCGCCATCAAGAAACTGGAGGAGCGCGGGGTTAAGATCCGCAAATGCGACCTGAAGGCGCCCGAGGAGCATCTGATTGAAGCTCTCGCCGATATTGACGTCGTTATCAGCTGTGTCGGCCCCGCCGAGCAGCAGGACCAGATCCCTCTGGCCAAGGCGGCCAAGAAAGTCGGAGTCAAGCGCTTCATCCCGTGTGGTTTCATCACTGTCGCACCTCCCGGAGGTGTTATGTGGCTGCGCGATGAGGTATGAGATACCCCGAGGATGTGGTAGTATCGGAGGCTGACCGGGAACAGAAAGAGATTGTCTACAACCAGATTCGCCAGATGTGGCTCCCCTATACCATCGTCGACGTCGGCTGGTGGTACCAGCTGTCCTACCCGCGCCTTTTGTCCGGCCGAGTTGACTACGCCATGACCTCCGGCAACGATGAGATCATCGGCGATGGAAACATGCCCACCGCGCTCACTGACCTGCGCGACATCGGTCGCTACATGGCTATGATCATCAGCGACGAGCGCACGCTGAACAAGAAGATCCTCGCATACAACTTGGTGTCGACACAAAACGAGATCTACAACCTCATGGAGGAAATCAGCGAGGAGAAGATCGATCGCAACTACGTATGTATACGACGGCATCCCTATACGGTGTTTTTTTACTAATGCATTGCAGGTCCCCGAGGAGACCATCAACAGCCGAGTCCTCGCAGCCCGCCAGGCCAGTGAAACCTACCCCTTCGACCCGATCAAGTTCATCCCCCGATACCTCGCCGAATACCAATACTCCTGGGGTATCCGCGGCGACAACAACCCGGAGTACGCCAAGTATCTGGGCTACCATCTCACCACCGAACTCTACCCCGATTTCAAGCCGACCGACTTCAGAGAGTACCTCGAGTCCGTGATCCGGGGCACCGCCAAGGGTGTGTATCAAGACCGGGTGATCTCGCGCAAGCACCAACGGCACTTCCCCCGCACCGAGTCTAGCGACTCGTTGTACACGCGCATCTTCCCGCGCACAGAGTCGAGCGACTCCCTCATGTCGCGATGAAAAGATTCGGACGGTTTCACGCATTTCCTATCTCGGTTGACCCGACTCCTTTCAAATTTGGCTATTGAAGATTTTACGACATCCCCCTCTCCCCCATAGATATGGGGGCCCGCTGATTCATTTTGGGCGTCTTACTAGCTTACTTTGGGCGTTGCGATCACGGCTTCGACGGGGAAACCATAGACGCTTACCCGCTGGCCTTCCTGGATTGAGGGCCCTTTGGGGCGATGATCAGGATTTCGTCTTCTTTTATTTTTGCTTGTTTCATACTACGTTTATTAAGGGTTTCTACGGAGGTCACGTTTTTGCATATAGAAATATCCATGAATATCCCAACTGCCTTGGGTTCCTTTCTGCACCGCGCCTTCCCCGTGTATCGGCGGCCACCCAAAATGATCCTTCTAATTTTCTCTCCACCACCGACTTGCTCGATCCAGAGACATGCCACATCCTCGCCGACGAGTGCGATTTTCCGATGACCCACAGCAGCAGACAGATGCCGGCCCACCACCCCTCGCAGAAACTCCCTCGGCTCCTTCAACATCCCCAAGCGACGTCGCAACGGGATTCGATGATATTTACGATGCATTGACACCGCGGCAGGTCGCCGTTATCAGTTCGTGTGGCTTTTGTGGCTTGTTACTAGCGCTAACGAAGCCGACAGCGGTGGGATCCGCCATCGGAACCGGCTTGATGATCGGGACGGGGAGGGCGTTGTCCATGTAAGCCGAGTTTCCGTATTCAAATGATCTCCAGTCCACTGATGCGGCATAGGAGCGGCGTAAGTACCATTCGTACGACGCCTGCCGCGTGTGACTGACTCTGCAGCCCGCCGCCATCACGATCTCCTACATTGTTGTCGGATTCTCCGTTTACCTGGTTCTCTCGGCCCTGGGCGAGGTCGCCGCTTGGCTACCCAGGCCATATACAGTCGCAGATCAGGCAGTCCGGTTCTGCGATCCGGCACTGGGGTTCAGCTTGGGTTGGATGTAAGCGACGGGCCATGCTACTGACCTTCCACTGAACGTTTTCAGATATTGGCTGAAATATGCCATTGTCACACCGAATCAATTGACCGCCGCTGCCTTGTTGATATCATACTGGCTCGACCCCGAGCGAGTCAATCCAGGCGTCTGGATTACGGTCTTCCTTTTGACCATTACTGCGCTGAATTACCTCCATCATGGACTCGCCAGCCAAGTGGAGTTTTATGTATCGTCATTCAAGCTGTTGGCCATGTTCGCACTTATGATTCTGTCGCTTGTCATTGCTCTTGGTGGAGGTCCAGACCGTGACGTGCGGGGCTTTCGATACTGGAAGGGCTTTGGCGCGTTTGGGAGTCAACATGACCACAGCCTAGTTGAAAATCTTGTCCTAACTTGTGGGACGATGTCTTCGGCCGCCTTTGTGTATATCGGGAGCGAGCGGGCTGGCATCATGGCCCAGTCCCCGAACGTGCGGAAAGCGATCTCTCGTTCCATCAAGTACACCTTCTACCGGAGTCTGGTTTTTCACCTGCTTGCAATTATCCTGCTCGGAATGCTCGTGCCTCACGACTCGATCGCTCTCGTTTTCTATCACAAGGCTCAAAAAGGTGCGGCGGCCTCGCCATTCGTGGCGGCGCTATACCTGGCTGGAATTCCCATCATCCCTGATATATTGAACGCTTTTATACTGCTGTTCGTTCTGTCCATCGCCAACTACGATCTCTGGCTCGCCACCAAGGCAATGTGTGACTTGGCCATCAACCGCCGAGCACCCGCCTACTTGTCGCGCGTCAATCGAAGAGGCGTTCCCGTCTATGCATTGGCAGTATGTGCCTCGGTGGCAACCCTCGCCTACCTCAATGTGCCACAAGATACCACCCTCATGTTTGGATACTTCATGGACACCGTCACGATGCTGGGTCTCCTAACCTGGATATCGATACTCCTCACCCATGTATCCTTTGTGCGAGCACGAAGGGCCCAAGGAATTGACGATAAAGCCCTCTCCTTCAAAGCCCGGTTCGGCCTTCCGGGGACCTGGCTGGCCTTGGCCTTGTGTCTTTTCATTTGCGCAACCATGATCTTCGGGGCCTTTTCTTTCGAGTCCGGTGAGATCAAATTCGACTATCGGTCCTTCGTGGCATCGTACGTCGGTTTCCCCATTTATCTTTCCTTGTATATCGGCCACAAGGTCGCCAGGAAGAGCAAGCGTGTGATTCCAAGTGAAGTGGATCTGTGGACGGACAAACAAGAACCTTCGAATGAGTTGGAAGAGATCCGCCCGGAATAGTCGGTCTGTTTCTCAGTGGTCCTTTACTCAGATATCATGAAGAAATTGGGTTTCAACCTTTTAGGTGTCAACGGTAAATCGCCTTACGGGGTACTTTTTTGATGCAGTTTGATCGTGATGGGTGGGTTTGGCGGACGAAAAGTACCATTCTTTTCGGCGCGGCAACCACACACCGATGAGCGTGGGGGATCTGCTCGAATGGCACATGCCCGCACAGCTTCGTCGCGGCGTATCCTCAGTCTTTTCATTGGATACAACGGTCTGTCTCGTGCATTATCATAAGCCAACACCGTGACATTCATATGAACATCACATTTGCAACGCTCGGCTTCACTCCGAGCGTATCGAAGAGAGGGAACTACTAGGTCGAAAAGTCCCAAAGCTAGGAGTCGGACGAATCGGCACGAGAGATCCGCCACAGAGTCGAGGTCGCATGTAGATCAGCAATCACTTTAGGCAAAAGCGTGAGACAGAAAGCTACTAGGCTGGAAATGGATAGTGCTCGGCCCTCCGCACTCGTGGCGCCCGGCAGTTGTTGACGGAGACCGGATCAACTGTGGCGCGTAGTCGAGAACAGCCCCGGAGTACAGACACGTCTTATGAACGTAGTCGCAAAGTACAGTGCGGTGCACGGGTGGACGGGTGTTTCCTCGCATGTGACGCAGTGTGTTCCGAGAAGCCCGTTCCTGTATGATTTTCTCTCCACGGGGAAGTGCTAAGTACCCATGTGGAGGCGTTCGTATTTCCAGTAGTCAGGCACGCAGAGAGAAATGTGCATAAGCAGTGCTAGTGCGCGGACATCCGGCATACCCAAGCGAGTAAAGCTGAGCCGATCGAGAGAGTTCGGCGGTAAAGTGTTGGGATGACATGTGAAGCATGGTGAAACGGACCAATCCGGTGTCCGAGTGCCTTTCCACCTTCACGTGAAACCCGCACATCTTCGCCTTCCCTTTCGTCAAGACCCCGATGGACCACCCCAAAGTCCCTAAGGTTTCTAGCCTTGCCACCGACTCTTATATTGCTGATCCAGTTCGCCATGCCCCCGTGATGGATTTCGACCCTCAAGACGACCGCTCTCGTCGTGCTGCCAGCGTATTATCTATGGACGACCTCGAGGCGGCACAAGCCCTCGAAGGCCTTCGTTCCGGTGAGTCTACCCGAGGCTGAACCTTCACCCAACTTTGGTTGGGGATGAAGCTTGGACACTGGCTAATTCTTCGATCGTTGATCGCCCAGATTTCGGACACTCCCCCCGAGCATCACAGACCTTCTCAGCAGCTTCACCGGATCCTCCACAACCGGAGCCGCTTCTCTCCCTCTTAACCTCCTCTCATCCGCTTATCTCCTCGACCATTTCCAAGTCCGTTTCCGCATACACCAGCTCCAAGTCATACTCGGCGCGTTTCAAGTCCGGCGCCGAATTCATCGAGCGCAACATTGGCTCGCCCGTCGCAAACACCGTCGGGACCGTTGGGCGGAAGACCGGTGTCGAGAGCGGATTGCGCTGGGCGCTTCAGCGACGGGAATCGACTACCGACTCGGATCACTCGAGTAAGCGCCGCAAGGTAGAGGGGGATCAGATGGACCTCGAGCAGGGTGCCGATATCACCGATCAGCCGCGGACTCGAAGATCTTCGGATCTCTCCATGGCGGAGACGCTCCCACCTTACGATGAGATGAAGTCTCCTCTCTATGAGGAAAAGCCCTGGCGACAGGCCCCGCCCACCTGGCAAAGTCGGCTGGTAATTTCGACTTCTGGACTCGGCGTGGCAATGAGCGAGGAGTCGCTGCGCAGTCTGACGTACTGTCTGACCTGGCTTCGTTGGGCTAACGGACGGCTGGGTAAAGCAATCGTGGCCCTCCAGAATGCCGTCACGGAGTGGGAGAACCAAAAGTCCCGCTTACGACAGCAGGGCGACGCCGAGAACGGGGAGCAGGCGAACAGTCCCGAGAACGCGTCTCTGTTGACGCAGCGCATCCAAGCCGTCAGAGAGGATGTCCTTTCAACGTTGAAGCAGGTTGTCGACGTCGTGTCCAAGTACGCCGGAGGTGCTTTGCCGGAGAACGCTCGTCACTTGGTTCGACGACACTTGACCTCCCTCCCCCACCGATTCCAGATGGCCAGCACGTCGCAGCCCCCTCCGGACTCTCCGGCAGCTTCATCCGATGCAACCGTCGGAGCCCACCGGATTCTCGTCTTGGCCAATGAAGGCCTGGACATCTTGGGCCAGGTCAGCGGCGTGGTGAACGACACCCTGGTTAGTGCAGAGCACTGGTGTGAACGCCTGGGAAGAAAGCGCCCCGAGAACACCTCCGCACAGGATGCGGAGAAGGAACAGCCCTCTGCGCCGGACGCTCAACCGTACGGCGTGGACATCAAGCAACCCATTGTCACCGAGGCTGCTTCCGAGGATGTGCAGATGACGGGTACCGAGAAGACGTAAGGATTTGATATCCTTCAGTTTTTGGTCTTTCGATCTGATGGTTATGTCACGTTTCTTTATGATTGATATCCATATTTGTTATATCCTTCACTCTTTAGCCGTGTGTTGGGAAATTCAGCGACCTTTTTGTGTTTTTATTCCAATTTTCAGTTTATTTCAGTTCTGTTCAGGTTTACATGAATTAGATCTTGGGAGCTGTCGAGCTCAGCTCTGATTGACCAAGTCCGAACCACAATTCACAGTGGGTCCTGCCTTGGCAGGCCACGCGCGTTAAATGCGCCTAGGAACTATGCATGGGATTACGGAGCCTCGCATAACTGCCCCAGTATGGGCTCCACGGGTAAGGGTTAGCTTGTCCAGCCGTCATCACCCTTGTAATCGCAACAGTCCGTCTTCACACTTGACACCTCCCCATCATCGAGTCCCGAACGATCGCTCATGCCTTGGTTACGAGTACAATCAAGGATTTTGCCTGCATTTCATGAATGGTGTGGCTTGGCTTGTTCAAGTTCAATGTGTTGTGCATTTGTTAATATGCGAGGGGTGAAGTGTGCATCTCAAATCCATTTCGCTCCAGTAACTATTCTCTCCCCGGTGATCGTTTTCAAGGTCCACCTTGCCTGCTTGTAAATCGAATTGGTTGTCCTACGCGCCAGCTTCATGACTATCCGTATTATGGCACTCGTCGGTTTCCAAGTCCTCTTTAAGCAATGGCAGGAGGCTGCACGATAGGGCGTACGTGTGGTGCAGGCCGCATCCACTTTGGAACATGCTCGAGCTCGACGGCTTGGCCATCCATGACCGCGTCGAAAGTTAGAAATCTCTTCGACCACAAAGAACCATCCTCTTTGCATTTCTCAGTTGAAAGCTGCAGGTATCTCAGAAGATTGTAAAACCTGTTGAACCTTTCAAGGAGAACCTCATCAGATCGAAGCCCGAAGACGCCTGGCCTTATTGTGCACATCCGTGGAGTGGGTGTGTATCGTGTACGTACACCCAGATAAGTTTGTAAAAGCAGCGTGTGATACTCATCATCTGTCCAGTTGCTGATAAAATCATTTTCTTCGTATGTCCAAAAGTCCTCCTCCATGTGGAGAAGAATATGGGCGATGCGCCCATAGCGGTGCAGTTTCCGTGTCGCTTCGCGCCGAAACTCCTCTGGCGACAGGTCTTTGGTACTGTTTGTCCGGTGTTGAGGTGCTAGGTCTTCTGTGTAGAGGGGCCACTCCTGGCTGGGCTTTGCGTTGTAAATACGGCATAGAAACCCACGTTTTTCCATGTCACGAAAGATTTTGAATGTGCCTTCTTTGGCCTCGTCGGCGTGAAGGGCAGGAGTATTAAATTCTCGGAATGCCTTCACGACGGGCCAGGTGAGAGCCAGCTTCCGTAGACAGGAGGTATGGTCAAAGCCAATGTATGCCGCCAGCTTTTGTTCGTCGTTTTCGACGCTGAGGAAGGTTGCTGGCCTGTTGGGGTTCCCGGGAAAATCATGCACGCCCGGTAGCAGAGGTTTCTATGGGGTGTCAGTAGCGGTGGATTTGACCGTTTGTGAAAGGTTGATTTGGTGCTTGTATACCTTGGGTTCTTCGGTGTTCTGCTCACTTTGGGCTGCTTGTCTAAGGGCTCTTGACTTCATCTTGGAAGTTTGGTGCAGCATGATCGATGGTGGATCTTTGCCAGAGGATATGGAGAATAGAAGATGTTAGGCCTGTTCGGTGAAAGACGCGCCAGATGGATGACGGGGAAGATAATGTTCGTGGATGTTTGAAGGCGTTAGGTTGATGATTGAACTTGGCTGCGAAGTCAATGTTCAGTTAAATGGAAAGAACGGGGTAGTTTGAAGATCGCAGGAAGATACCACGGACCTCTCCTAGGCAAACCTCCCCTGTGAGACAAAGTTCAATTTACAAATGGCGAGTGGCGTTGTCTCGTAAAATATTGTCAGTCTTGCTCATCGGACAAGTAACAGGCTTCTGTCCAACTAAGTGAATGCTTTGTAAACATTCCAGCCTTAAAATATTTCTCAATTTGTTCTCATATACTCATTACCACTTTCTGGAAGGTCACTGATGACTTTCTCGACTTCTCTCTATATCGAGCTACCGACTCTTTATGGCCACTGCATTTCTAACCTCCCCCAATATCTAGAATTGTGGGCTCGAATCCGAACTTCTCGGCTCCCGAGAATAAGGATGCGGATCTCCCATGGGAACATAACATGCCGCGCACGCTTTTTGGCTCTATCATTGGTCGACTCACCCCGCAGTGTAGTAGCCCCTAGTAAGGTGTATTGACGGCTGTTTTGATGAGTTTGGAGAAACTAGGGCCTCACCATATGGTCCATAGTCCAGGTTAGCTTGGGAGGACATGAAATAGCCAGACATATACGGAAGGTGTATGCATGTCGATACGTAATGGCGCAAGAATCCGGGAATTCTCCATCAAGCGTGAATGGGCACGGTCTTGGATTTGGATGCCGTCCAAATAGGGGTGGGTTACCCACGCGCATCGTGTTTTCCACGTGTGAGCTCACCGTGTAGCCAAGCATTTCAAGACCCGACCACGGCATGCATTCCACCTACTATAAAGACCAGACTCTTCTTCGGAGCTTACATGAAGCAACCCTAAGAACCTGCAGGCCGGGGCGCCGATCAAACTCGCGTAAATATCTATAACGGGCCACGTCGCACCGAAAAAGGCACTCGGAGACGATATACTTTGTCAATCAAATAGCCTCCGCGCATCAAACTCACTAACACGTAGTACAACCATGGATAACCTCTAGAGGAGAGTTTCGGCCCATCCAAGGGAGCCCCGAGCGCACATAAGGTCGTCTAGAAAACTCTTTAGGGCGTTTCGCTCAAGTTCCGAGATCGCGTAGAGATTTAGAGTTGAATATCACCCTGGACCTGCCAATCCGAAGGCACAACGGGGACAGCTCTGACGTCTGTCGGGACTTGATCGGTAGTAATACGAGGCCGGGACACAAATAGCAACCCTGAAGGCTTCACAATAGGTGGAGCATCTGGGGCGGCTCTCTCCGTTGCCGATATGCGGCAAGGAACCGTCCGGCTCCCTCTCCGAGAACCGGGACCAGACATACAGTCCGTCTTTTTGGATTATGATATCACAACTAACATGCCATACTCGGCCGTCCATTAAGACGGGACTAGAAGCGCCGGGCGGGAGGATTGAGTAGGCATACGTAGGCAGATGAGACGGTGGCTGCAAGTACAAGCCACCGGAAGGACCGTCCGAACCGAGCAGCAGCAGCCAAGTGAAGCTAAATGCAGCCACAGCAAGGGTTATTTTGCTTCGAGCAATTTTCTGCGAGAGCCCGAAGCGAGCCAGCCAAGCATGTACCCCGTACCCAATGTTTATGTGCACGGCGGGTTCCGTCCTTGTGCCCTAGTAGGGTCCCAGACGGGAAAACAATGAAAAGTTAGTTCTCCGCTTTTAGGCTTTTTGCAGACGTAGCGGATTCCTCGCGTAGAGGAGCCGCGCGGTAATTGGAAATGGAAATGGAAACGAAGTGAAACTATTCCGCCCGAGCCCCGCTCTCTACTCTAGGGAGTGCACCGTTGCATCCATAGCCCCCCTCTGACCCCCGGAAAGCAGGGCATTGTTCTCTAGGCATGCATCGGAGAAGGGAATTTGAAATTGGCAGAGTTTAAACATGAAACGACCCAGTAGAGCGGGCCTGTGCTACCCGGGAGGGGGTCGACGGGCCAACGGGCGGAGATGAGACCCTCCCGGGTCACCACTCTATCATTGATCGCCAGGGGAACGCGGTCCTTTCGGCGATTTTGTCTCGCACTGTCCACTATCCTAACGAGCCATTGGAGCGTGCTGCACGATCTAGACCGACAATCCGAGGGGCGTATACAGCACCTCGCTTCGTCAGTTCGTGCGCACCCGGAGACCGCAGGGTCTATCACGTCGAATCTCCGTGGATTGACACCCCCGGCATTGCCCCCGCTAGTGCTGACTCGGGGAAAAGGTCCGCCGCGATGGGATCAAGGTCGGACGATGCGCCTCTCCGGTCGAGGAAACGCATGTGAAATGCAATCCCACGAGCCAAAACCGTTCCGGGAGAGGCCATCGAGCACCGTCGCGCAGCCGGGATCCGTGGCTCCAAGGAGGTTCTAGATTTTTAGGGGATGACAAAGGACCCGAAATAAATAACGGGACTCGGAGCGACCCAAGATTTGGAGCGACAATCCCTATGCGCGAGCTTTGCAACCACTCAAAACACTTAACCGCGTCCCGCACGGGTCCGTGCCATGTTACTTGACCTGATGCATTACCGCACAAGAAAGTCCAGGCAATTACCCGCGCTAGCGATCTATACACGTACCATGCGCTGGTGAACCATTCGTAGAAAGATCTTCGCGCCCTAAAGGTCCAACTTAGCTTCCACATCACGTACAGCCAACTTTCCCCTTACTCCTCCTATTCCTCTCGGAATCTCTCGCTCTTCCAACCTATATCGTCATCGTCGCAATCGCACATCTCCACTGCAAGCTTCGGGGCTCAACGACCTACATCCGTCCCTAAACCGTGGAGATTGTTGAAGAGCCCGGCCACCGACCGCCCCGCCCTATTTTTATTACTCCGGAGCTTGGGTAAAAAATCATCATACCCCGGGCACCTTTTTTCCCCTTCTGTCTCTTCGTTTCTTCTGGAGAAAAGGTATTGGATACCGGATGGGAGTCGCTTCGACCTCTCCCCTATCACCCTTTCTCCACTTTGCCTGTGATTGCGACAACCATGGGTCTCTTCAAGCGCAACTCGAAGAATGCCGCCAGTGAAAAGGACGAGCACGAATCTTTCGTCTCTGTCAACAGCGCCCGCACTTCCAACACCTCCTTAAGGTCTCCCGGTTACAAGGGCAGTGGCCTGCCGGCATCCATCCCGGAGCTCCCTATTTCGAAACCGCCGGACCCAGCATTAGACCCCGCCGCATATCTCCGGAGCATTCACGCCGTGCGCGAACGCGCATCTCTAGTCCTGGGCAGAGCCAAGTGCAACCGGCTCAATCATTTCGACGTCGACCTCACCAAGTTCAAGGCCACCGCCTCCTATGTGGTGTCGATCATCAAGGTAAACATTTGCCCCCTCCGCCTAAACTTAAAACCCGTTTCTAACCCCTATATCCGAAAAAAAGCGCGACTATGCGCCTGACTACGAGAACATTCCGCCTCATGGCCGCTGGCAGCATTTCGACGTCGGCGGGAGACCCCGCATTAACCAGCTCCTCCAGTCATGGCCCAGCAGTATTGACGCCCAGGAGCGCACCCGTCGCTTAATCGATCTGTTCGTGGTGTCGGTGCTGCTCGACGCCGGGGCCGGCAACAAATGGTCCTACAGGTCCAAAGAGTCCGGCAAGATCTACTCACGAAGTGAAGGTCTGGCTGTCGCCAGCTTGGAGATGTTCAAGTCGGGTCTTTTCAGCAGCGACCCGACAGAGCCCTGCCAGGTGGATGGCGCGGGGTTGAAAAAGGTGACCGTCGAGAAGTTGGCCAAGGGGATGCAACATTCCGAACAGAATCCTCTGGCCGGTATTGAAGGCCGCACTGGGCTGTTGGTGCGACTCGCAGATGCTTTGAATCACCAAGACTTCTTCGGCGTAGACGCCCGGCCCGGCAACATGCTCGGTAAGATTGAATTGTGCATCCTATTCCGATCGCCTGCTGATCTTCTTTCCAGATTATCTTCTTTGTCATCCTTCGACGCTTGCTTCATCCGTTCCCATTGTCCCTATCACCACGGTATGGACCGTCCTCATGGACGGCCTCTCACCGATCTGGCCCGAGTCACGAACGCAAATCGACGGTGTGTCTATCGGCGATGCATGGGAGTGCTCGAATCTCCCGCCATCCCCGCCCGCACAACCGTGGGAGAGTATTATGCCCTTCCATAAACTGACGCAGTGGCTTTGTTACTCGATTATGGTGCCGATGTCGAAATTGATGCATATTCACTTTGCCGGCAGCGATTTGTTGACCGGCCTTCCCGAATACCGCAACGGCGGCCTTTTGATTGATATGGGACTCTTGAGTCTGAAAGAGCACGACCAGGAGCGCGGCATTCGAGCCTACAAGGAGAATGCACAGATCAAGGGTCAACCCAATGTGGAGGTCGTCCCTCTCTTCTCTACGGACGACGACGTAATTGTGGAATGGCGCGCTGCTACCGTGGGCTTCCTGGATGAGCTACTCGATGAGGTAAACACCCAGCTGGGACTTACTGGCTCGGAGGAGCAATTGACGTTAGCCCAGATGCTGGAGGCTGGCACATGGAAGGTTCGTCACCCCCTATTCCTGCAAATAATCTGTTCTAACTTGAATTAGGGAGGTCGCGAAATCGCCGAAGTCTCCAGGCCCAACACTAAGGAGCCGCCCATCATGATCCGTTCCGACGGCACGGTCTTCTAATGCCCTATACGCACGAGTTTAATGGATGATTGGATACCTGACCTACCGCTTTGTGTGGTCCTTATGAAATGTCCTTGACGACCCTTTGATTTGATGATGGCCTCTTCGTCTTTGATGTTTTAAGGTTTTTGTTTTCTTCCCGATCGAGGCCTTTTGCATGGTGCGCCAGCCATTGAATGGTGCAGCGCTGCGTTTCTTTCTCGGATACCACTTTTACCTTTTACCCATTTCTTCTTAAGCAGCTTCATTCTTATTTGACACATTCACATGGCTGCATTTATGGATTCCGTTACTACCAATAGTGTAGATTGCATAACCGGGAGGTCGTCCATGACGTTATCTCCCCACTGCTCTCGGCTATGCCGCTGGTAGTTTGTCCTGGCTTTGTTCAGTCCATTTCACATCATATCCAGTCTATCAATACTTCTCTTATGTAACCTTTGAACCTCTAGTCTGTCGCCAGCTCCATTTAGGAATGGCCCACCGCCGCACTTGGTCGTCGTATTCCGTACCTGCCACGTGATCATTGACCGGGTCAAAATTGATCCGTCACTCCGCATCTGAGGCTGGAGCTCTTCATCTCCTCTTCTCACGTCTCCAATTCCGCAGATCGGTTGTGGCAAATGCTATCCTCCTATTAAGCACTGCATATAAACCCCGACGAGCTCCACACCGGCTCTGTGAAGTCACCGAGTCGCCTCCCCAGCACCACCCGAGTGGCCCCCGCTCTTGCGGGGCATCCGAGCTCAGCAACCACCAGCAGACCAGCAACATGGACGCCCGCAAGAAGAAGAGGAAGGTGCTTTTGATGGGCAAGAGTGGCTCGGGGAAGTCCTCTATGCGCTCCATTATCTTTAGCAACTACGTCGCTAAGGATGTCCGCCGCCTCGGTGCTACTATCGATGTGGAGCACAGTCATGTCAAGTTCATGGGCAACCTGACTCTCAACTTGTGGGACTGCGGAGGGTAAGTCACCTCGTCTACAAATTGTATCCAAGCTCCAACTAATCCTGGGATTGCGTTCAGACAAGATGCCTTTATGGAAACGTACCTCGCCTCGCAGCGCGGCAACATCTTCTCCGACGTTGCCGTGCTTATCTACGTCTTCGACATTGAATCGCGAGAAGTCGACCGCGACCTGGACACATACAATGCGATTATCGAAGCACTGGGCGAATTTAGTCCCAATGCCTACGTCTTCTGTCTCGTGCACAAGATGGACCTTATCCAAGCCGAGCACCGCCAACGCATCTACGAGGAGCGCTCTGCACTAATCCGCAGCCGGTCTGAGGACTTCCGCGTCGACACCTTTGGCAGCAGCATCTGGGACCAATCACTGTACAAAGCATGGGCAGGGATCGTGCACAAGCTCATCCCGAATCTAACAGTGATAGAACGGTTCCTGAGCGCGTTCGCAAAGAAGATCGACGCCGAGGAAGTCATTCTCTTCGAGCGATCAACCTTCCTCACCGTCACGTCCGTAACCTCGGAAGTAGGCGAGCTCAATCCCATCTACGACCGTCACGAACGCCTCTCCAACATCATGAAGGCATTCAAGCACTGCGCCGCCCGCAATACCATGACGACCCCCGCCTCGGCCGGCTTCGTCGTCATGCACACCAAAACCCCGCAATTCAATATCTTCCTAGGCCGCTTCACAGACAACACGTATATCTTCCTCGTCGTGCCTCCGGGCGAGGCGGCGTACAACTGCGCCGTGCTGAACACCATGTTAGCCCGAGAAGGCTTCTCCAAAGCGGCAGCTTCGGGTCGGACGGACGGGTTCCCGCTTCCGCCACCGGAAACGTCAGAAGATGTGACGAATGGATTGTCATGATTTGCAGCGTTTTCTCATGTATAGCAGGCATTTTTGGGATTGAAAATTTTTGACGGGCGCTGATATGTCCCAGCGTTGCGGTATGAAAGATGTTGCATTTCTCGTTGCGCTTGTGCTGAGAGTCGAGATACCCTGGCCATGGCATTTTGTACATCCGGTTCTTATTTCAAATGAAGATTTCTCTATAAACTGTCGTACGATAGATTCGGACTCTTTCGAGTCTTGTCGATGGGGTATCTACCCGGGAAATCATCTCCGCACTGTATAGGCCTGACCCTTGGGAGCAGGAAACATCACACTTCATCCACCTAGACCCAGCCTTGCGGGCGCCGGGAACCTTGAAAGTGGCAATGAACATAGGCGGTATAACTCGAGAAGCATAATGTAGCATCCATTTATCTATATTTTATTTCATCCATGCAGATACCGGGCAAGAAAGAACCTTGAATATCGGGATTGAATTATCTATCGGACCGGCCGGCCTCAACGGGAGCGCGAAAAGGGAAAATGGAAGAAGGACCAAGGCTGTACAAATCACTCATGTAAATCCAGCAACAAATAAACGCCTTATTGGACATCCGGCATGCGGACGGCGATGTCGCCTGATTGTGTGATGTAGCGCACCCAGGGGAGGGAAGGATATTGCAGCTGCGAGGAGTCAGTCGTGCCCTGCCCCTAACGAGTTGGGAATTGGAACATACCTTGGGCTCGGTGATTTTCAGGTACCGCACCTGGATACCACTGGTGGTGAAGTACGGGATCTCGAACTTGACGTTGATGGGCCGCTTTGCCTTGCCAATGGCGCCAGCGCCGCCCATGCTGCCTCCGAATCCACCTGTCATACCACCACCGGTCTCGTCATCTCCCTTCACGGACGGCAGACCCAGCTCCGCCCGCATGAGGAACTCCTTGCCACCGCCGAACTGCTTGATCTTCCAGATGATTGCGGACTTCTCGGGGGCGTAGTGCACGGTGCCGATGTTGGTGCGGAACCGGGGAGAGTCTGCGTCTTCGGGGACGGGGACGATGATTTCGACGTTATTGGCGGTACTGCGGCGTTTGAACTGTGCTTTGGCCTATAGCAGAGGGGGCTGATTAGCAAGAGAGAGAGATCTCGGTGACAGCAGATCTTACCTTCAGCATGTACTCAATCCGTGATCCCGAATGTGATTCCACCAGGCATTCGACCCAGATCAACGGCTTCACTTGTGTGTTCAACCGGTAACTCATAAGCTCGAACTCGCCATCCGGAGGAATGAAACTGATTGTTCGGTCGTTCTCAAACCGCGACAGTCGCACGCACTGGTGGAACTTGACGTCTTCCATCTCGACAGCTTTGCCTCGTGTAGCACGACCAGTGGTCTCGAACATGGCCTTGTCATTCAGACCCAACCTCAGCTCGGGCATACCACTCAGATAACACTTCATCTTGACGGCACCCAGAATCTCAGACCGGAGCACGTTTCCGTTCGCCGAAACGAGCAGGTTGAGAGACTCGACCACGTCCAGGAACACCTCGTTCTTGCGGTAGCGGATGCCCTCGCTTCGCCAGGAGACGGCATTCGTAACGGCAATGGGTGGTCGTGCTTGCACCTCGAGCTTGTGTGATTCTTGGGTAATATACCTAGAAGCCGTCAGCAAACCGCCCGAATCATGATCGTGGTTCTGCTTACTCTTGCAGGATCTTGCTTTCTGTTGTCTGCGGATATCCAAAATCCATCATCTCGTCCAGCAATTCGTAGATAACAACGAAATTATCCCGGATACTCTCCTCCTCCAACACTTTGAAGTATTCGGTGAAGACTTCCACGAGCTTGTGGAGAAACAGAAGGATCTCGGTTGCATTTGTGTTTCGCTTCGTCAACGCGAGGATGTAGAGGTTGCTGTGGCGGATATAAAGGTACTGTACACAAATCGAGTCAGTGGGTTGGGCCCACACAAAAAGGAGACCCGAGATCACGCGGCCGGGGAAGCAATCGATATGCTGGGGAACGTACGTTGATGCCCTCGTGAGAGAAGCAGGGAGGAACGGCGGAGCTTTCTTCTTCGGCGTCGCTAAGGAGGATAGGGAACTTCTCGACTGCGGACATGGGGATGTCTCCGCGGTAGTTGCGAGCCAGAAGGGTCTGTCACTACGTTAGCATTTATCCCTCCCCGCACCATTGGACTAGCATTCAATTGGAAGAATGCATCATAGCCCCGGTTTCCTGGAAACACTCACCTTGCCCTTCAGGTCGAGGAAGAAGAGTGCCGACGCCATGACGTGTCAACAGAGGTGCTTCGGGAATCGATTATCGGGGGTGAGTGTCAGTCAAACAACAAAGCCGCATTCTGCGCCTTCATGCAGGTTCACGCGGCACAGAAGATTAAAGCGACGGTCGAGAGTGGAATGAGCTGAGAAGGGGAGTCGGAGGTCGCGAGCGTCGAGATGCCCGCAGTGGAGTTGCCCCGCCAAAAGGGGTTAGCGCGGGCTCCTTAAATAAAATTCTCTTCCCGCAAGTTTTCTTCTCTTCTTCAACGCGCTCATTAGACAGTGCAAGGCAGTACAAAGTCCCTGGGGCTTTCTGCAACTACCTAGCATTTTGCTAGGTAGCTGTCAGTTTCAATTACTATACTTGCGATACAGAGTATGCGGAGACTACGATTTTGTTGAGGGATCCATAAGAGCTGGCCGTGTATTTTGCATCTGTTACGCGGGCGGTGTCAGAGGAGCCGTACATTCCCATACCTTTCCTTATAATTGAACGATATATCTTTCAAATGGTATTTGCAATTGAGCACGTAATAAAAGTGTAAAAGTACATGTACATCACTGTAGATCCAGGTACAGCCCTCCCATCACCCTGACGGAAAATCAAGAATATTTGAACGCCGGAAAATGCTGCGGAGTGTCCCCAACCGCTGCAGGTCTGTATGGTCAAGTTCACGCGACCGTCTTGATTCCCAAGGGCTCGAGTATCCGCTCCTGAGCCACCTTGTTGGCAATGTGTCCTCCCTTCTCCAACGAAACCGCACCCACGACCGCGTACATGGTGTGTGCCAGAACCAACTCGAGGCCGGAGGCGTGAAGGTTGTCGGGCTATAAAAAGTGACATTAGCGCAAGATCAAAGTCCGGGGGCGAGCCAATCGAACCTTTCTGGGCGACCAGCGAAGCACCTTCTGCATATCGTATTTTTGCGCAAGCTCAGCCAGCTTTGCCCGGTCGGTCAGGAAGCTCTTGGTGCTGGAAGAGAGGTTCTTCAGTCCATCAAGCGCCGGGTGAGCAAATGGCACGCGACCATGCTCGTCCTTTTCCATGGGGGGGGTCGCGGTCGCGGGGTTTTGCACGAGAGCGAGCGAAGCCTGCAACTGCACGATCCGTTTTCCTGGTCACCGTGTAAGCACAATTCTCGAATTGTATGAAGTCAAATTCTCTCATACCGAGGAAGGCCAGTCGATCGTTAAATCCTCGGCGGCCTTGGTCGAAGCTCTTATGCGTAACGGCCAGCCACTTCGTCTCCTCCGAGAGCATCTTCTCACCCTCATTGCCCAGCATGCGGGCATAAAACTGGTCCAGCACGGCCGGGTCCGCATTGACGTGGAAATCGGGACGCTTCGAGTGCATCCGCAGGCTGAATGGCGCCTTCGTTCGCGGCGGAGTGTAGGACCATCGAGGCGGAGCGGCCTCGCCGGTCGAGGATTCTGGGCCCGAGGCGAAGGTGCGGCGGTGCCCGAGGGTCGCAATGGGACGGGGACCGGCTCTTGATGCGATGCAGGCGGACCTGACCGCTCGAGTGGACAGATTCGAAGCCATGGGGGGCGGGATGTCTTCGGATGTGAATTGGCGGAGCGAAGAAAGAATTCGGCGTCGTGATTCTGCCACCTTCACCGCTTCCACCGATTGTTTACTGTACATGTTTACTATGCCCCGACCCTGTTCATTGCCCTGCTACTCCGATGAAAATTTCCGGGATTGCAAAGGTAATATGTCTCTTTTTGATTGCCCTGTGATCTTGCATTGTCATGCAAACTGAGCTTCACCGCTGCGCGGAAGCTCGACAGATTAATCCGGGGCCGCAGCCACTGGCTGTGACAACCGGTCCGTTATTGGGCGGGGAATAATTCGAGACAGTCATGTTTCGATGCATGTACAAAAGCGCACATCATGACTCGCATCTACAAAATCTCCCTTGGCGGTCAAGGGTGAACATGGGGGCCTTGCTAACTGCCCATACCGCTGTTTGAAGACCTAGATCTAGAGCTACTTGCTGGCTGTTGGTTGTACCCGTAGGAGCTTTCCCAACAGCACCTGCAGTGATCCTATGCGATATACTCGGCCTTTGGGAATTCTGTATGTTTCCATCTGAAGGAGCTCCGTCTACAGCCTCATCCAGCAACTTCCCTCTATGGATATAGTCCGCGATAATTCGTGTTTCCCTGCTTTTGACAAAAGGGTCCGAGAACATGTTAGGTAACATCGTCCAGCTTATCGGGTGGATACTAATGATACAAGCAAGTGCGATACCTTTTTAAACGTGGCACAGAAGCCGAGGTCTCTGGCCGCTGACGAGAAAACAACACCCATCTTGAAGAAGTAGGGTTCTAGATGACCTGGGAAGACCAGAAGAATATTCGACGGCATTTTATGGGCAAATCAGACCCCGGTTCAGCTGAAGCTGCTACCAGAGGTTGAACGAGATCGACCCATGCGCCGCACGGCCGATTCTTAGGCTGCTTGATGTCGCCATCGGATATTGGCATATCCCAAGCCCCGGTGGTTGGCTCAAAGGACCCTTGCTCCCGCAGTAGATTGACTGCGGAAAACGGCTGCTGTGTAAAGCTCTTTTGTCTCTGAATAGGGCAGGAGACTTTAAGCCTGGAAGCGCAGAATGATCCACGTGTGCGTATTCCCGGCCGTGTTTGCCTCTCGTATATCATGAAGATGTACTTCCCGGTCTATTTTCTCCGCCTACGTACGACTAGAGCAGAAGTTGCAATCCAAGTTTCAAAAAAACTTGGAACCCGGGTGGTTCAAAACGCCAAAGGATATAAAGCTGCCAAAGTTCAGCCCTTAAAAGGGATGAAGTATACCTATCATCTCCCGAGGTCCCGCGGCCGTTCAATCCATGACAGCTTTAGAACCTGTCAGAACTCGGACTCAACCTGTGGCTACTCCCGGTTAATCGCCGTCACAGACGATACTCAGGAAATTTGTCAGGTGGAGCCAAGCAGAGGCGATCTTTCAGACCAAGATGATCGCTGCAAGAAGCCGGAAAATGACGGCTCAGACCGCCGATGCCATTCCACAGGAATCTGCAGGCTTCGGGAGGGCCTGGGGAAAATATCTTCGGTCCACTTCGACTGCAGGAAGGCATCGCTGGCTTATTGGCTGGGTGCCTTGGGGAAGCATACGAAAGACACAGAGGAGCTTGAGACAAAGCGGGTGTTACGCTACCGTCCAACCGTTTATACATCAAGTCTTCCGTCGGGCCCTTGCAGACTGGAGGTTTCTAGATCTCAGCAAACCCCACGTCAAGACGGTTGTCGTCTTCCAGACGGCTTGATTGACTGGGATGTCTGACGGGATGGCGGTGTACGACCTGCTGAGGAATGGCGTCTCCGAAGGCCCCGATTGCTCTGGATTCTCACTATTAAATGGAGGAGATCGGCCTGTATCTGTTTTCCATCTTCATCATTATCTAGCTTTTGCATTGTCGACTTTACCGTCCGTCAAGGCATATCGTTTATACGCTTTTTCTACTCTGCCCGGGCAAAAGTATATTTGCACTCGCTTGGACCTTCTCGAACGACGATAATGGCCTGCCACAACAAACCCCATGGAACACTGTCATCATTGACCCAGAGTTATACATCTGTTGGCGGAATGCCACCAAGTGACCACTCGGTGCAGGATCCCCCCTCGCCGAGGCCATTCCCTCCCAACCCGCCACCGAGCCCTGCCTAAATTAACGTAATTGGGTTTCTTCTTTGGCGTTGAGGAAAACAGGCTAAATAGGTGAGTTGTATACAGTATAGGCGAAGTATTACGCTAAGTCATAGTGCAATACAGATCACAAAGCATTCGATTAAGGACCTTGCATGAAGGGGATCTGAGATGGGAAAGTACATGATAATGATACCACCGTGGAGACTCTGAAAGTTGGGGAAGAATTGACGAAGTGGTCGATGTTATCGAGCTTCTCTCTCTATCGAGACACTTGGATTGAAGGCCACGGCGATGCGTGGAGTAATTTGTACTAAGATATTTGAAATTGTGCATTTGGTTCATGGCAAACATCAACGGCCTAAAGCAATCGCCTAGGATGTAAGTTTAAGAACCATTGGGACCGAGGTCATGCCTCGATCTCCGAAGTCAAAAAGAAATTGAGAAATTGGGTAACAACGAAATCTGCGCCTTTTGAGCTCGCGCCACGGACCGGGATTTCGTGTATAATTGATCGACAAAATCACTTTAATAACACAAGGAAAATTCAAGAGGTATGAGGTGAAATCACAGGAAAGCAAGAGCGATCGCGCTGGTGACGCTCAATCCGACGACGGTCCAGCCCGACTTGATAATGGCGGGGTTGGAGAGAGCACGGCCGGTATCCCAGATCAGGTGGCGCACACCGTTCATGCAGTGGTAGGTGAAGGGGAGGGCAAGGGTGGCCTTGAGGCCGACCTTGGCGGCGAGGGGAAGAGCGCCCATGGCAGCAACCATGGAGGCGGACTCCAGATGCCAGCCGATGGCGGGCGAGGCGAGGTATGCGGTAGCCCACAGGTAGAGAGTGCCGGAGAGGGCGACACCGGTGATACGGTGCAGGGAACTGCCGATCCAGCCGATCTGGGGACGGTAGATAGACAGGTGGGGAGCGATGGGACGGTTCAGGCGCTGCTTGGGCAGGATCTGGTTCGGGTCCTCGGTGTTGGGAGACGAAGTGACGGGTCTAGATATGGAGGGAGTCAGTCCTGGTCGATTGCGGATGACGTCGGTCTTCGTGGGGGTTGCCAATGTCAAAATTCGCAGGAATCGAGTGTACGGAAACTGACCTCGACTGGATTCCCTTTCCGAGAGTGACGGCGGCCGGGGAGGCACGCATCATAGACCACTGCATGGCGAGCGGCTGCTGGACGGCAACTGTGATTCGGAACGGGGTTGTCAGCGTGAAAGCCACTTCGGGCAGCATCAAGGGTACTGAAACATACGCCGTCGCAGCGATTGTTGGGCAATCTTCTGAGAGAACATGATGAGGCGGCGTGGACGTGTTCTCACCAAGCGTTGAAGAGTAAGGATTCAATCGCGAACAATCGGAAGGGACTACCTCGGGTTTGGATCCGTCACGGGATGCTCGGGAACCAATGGCGGCCACCACAATTCGGCATTGATTACACGCCGGATCTTCATTCTTCCACATCACGTGCTTCTCGCTTGTGTCCACAAGTCTTTCTGAAGTTCCCGGCCTCTCTCCTTTCCTTCTTCACGAGTCTCTGCTCACGTCAACGTACTAGCCCCCGGGCCGGGATGAAGTTGACGTGCTTAGCACCCTTTGGTTTCGGCATTCTGTCGCGACTGTCAAGGGACCTTCGAAACTCGCAGAAGGAGATCCCGTCGTTAATCGCCCATTTGCCTCTTCCCGTGAGCCGAATGGGTTTCATATCAGGGCTACATATTGTCGACTAGTAGAAGGACTTGACAGGAACTTGCTGGCAGCGTTTGGATTATTTCTGTCCCTGTCTATAAAACCACCGTAGTTGTCACATGTGCAAGGACTGGGAGCAGATCCAGCCCACTCGGAACTCTGGAAAGCAGTATCCTATAGCCGCAGTTTGAGATCAAGGTTGCACCGGGCTATGTCCTATCGATCATGGTCATCGACAGAATCCGTTGATCTACGGAAGCTATCTTCCAAAAGGTACAAGGAAATGCCCGAGTGAACCGGGATGCCGAACTGGTGCCATCACGAGGATCTTTCACATGCCGTGGCCATGTCGCCAGGTTAGACAAGTGCCCAGGTGAAACGGCCTCGTCAGAGCAACCGTGGATATGTTGTATAAAATATGCAATTCTAATGAAGAGTGTTCGAGCTTGACACGTTTGAGTTTCTTCAGATTGCATTAGTCCTCGGCCTAACCATCTAATCATTGATTAGGCGCTCCCCGTCAACCTCGGCAACTCATTCCCCACATCAGTAGTCCGCGGCTGAGTCGGGTCACTCGCTTCTTTTAAGTGCCCTTGCCCGTATCTCCGGGCTTTTAGGGATTGTTAATGCGATCTTTACCTCCGACCCTCTTTCCCTTGTTAATATCGAGTCCTTGAAATACCACTGTCGCTGATTTGAAGTTATTCACGCTCATCGAACCCTATCGCTACCCGGTTACACCTTCACGATGCCGTTTAACACAGCCTTGACCCGCAAGTTGGGCATTCGAGGTACGCTCACGGTTTCCTATCTTTCTCTCTGAATAATAACTCACGTCACCAGTGCCTATCGTGCAGGGTGGCATGCAATGGGTGGGATACGCCGAGTTGGCCTCGGCCGTAAGCAACGCAGGTGGATTGGGAATAGTATGTCTGCCCCTCAACTGTACAGAAGCAAACTAACGCGAGACCCAAGCTCACTGCCCTCACTCAACCTACACCCGAAGATCTGCGCAAGGAGATTCGAAGATGCCGCGAAATGACCAAATATCCCTTCGGTGTCAACTTGACCCTCCTCCCCGCACTCGTGCCCCCGGACTACGGCGCCTACGCACAGGTGATTATCGATGAGGGAATCAAGATCGTCGAGACCGCTGGAAACAACCCGGGCCCCGTCATCAAGCAGCTGAAGGCGGCCGGCATCATCATTCTGCACAAGTGCACGACCGTCCGCCACGCCAAGTCTGCCGTGAAGCTGGGCGTGGACTTCTTGTCCATTGATGGCTTCGAGTGTGCCGGCCACGTCGGCGAGCACGACATCACCAACTTTATTCTGCTGAGCCGTGCGCGCCAGGAACTCAAGGTTCCCTTCATTGCCTCGGGCGGTTTTGCCGATGGCCAAGGTCTTGCCGCTGCCCTGGCTCTCGGCGCCGAGGGTATTAACATGGGTACTCGTTTCATGTCCACCGCCGAGGCTCCCATTCACCAGAAGATCAAGGAGGCCATTGTCAATGCACAGGAGACCGACACCGCCCTCGTTCTGCGCCGGTGGAAGAACACCAGCCGCCTGTTTGCCAACAAGGTCACCCAGGATGCATTGAAGATTGAGCGCGAGAGCAAGACCGGGGACTTCAGTGAAATCGGCCCGTATGTTAGTGGCAAGCGCGGTCGCCAGGTCTTCTTGAACGGCGATCCTGACTATGGCGTAAGTTTTTCCGCTACACTCGCTCCTTCATATTATTTAACGCGATCTATAGGTTTGGACTGCCGGTCAGGTCATTGGATTGATCCACGATATCCCCACCTGCGATGCTCTGCTGAAACGGATCGAGACGGAGGCTGTGGAGGCCATGAACCGGACCAGGGCCCTGTACAGTGACGCGCCTACCAGCAAGCTGTGATGTGGCGTGATTTCGGGCTTTTCCCGGGGTTGTTTTCTTATTTTCCAATGCAATAGAGCGTGTAGAAGAGGGACTGGCTGCCTCACGCGACCTCTGTTCGATTTACGAGCTGTTATCTGTACGTCATTTGTCTTTAAGCAATATAGCCTCCCCTTTGAAGCCTCCGATATTCATCCGTAGCGAAACATGTTTTTCGGTAGCGACACCGCTTCTCTCCAAGGGGCTCGGAGTGGTCGAGTCAATACGCGGCATTTTCCTACGCGGCTACATTCTTAGGGTTTGGGTTTGCTGCGCCGCGGACTTACGGCGGCTCACCCAAGACATTCCGCAATCCACTGCGAATTGAGAATATTCTGGGACCCGTGCATGCCTCTATGGTTGAAAGCCGGAGGCTGGTGAGATCGATTACGTCGTCCCGAGTCGCTCGCGAGGTTCAAGGGGTGTGGAGACGTCCTTGCATACGCCCTTGGAGATCGCCTGGGGAATGCAGCCGCTACCTCAACACCGCTCTTGTGATTGGGTTTGTTTTGATCTACCTCGCAGGCGCGCAGTAGAAACCGCATGTAAGACCACGAGCTAAGAGCTCGGGTGCTTCTTGCTTTTGTGATTGCAGAGCACGACGTCAGGCGCATGGCAGCCGTCTTGTCACCGTTTCGTACCACGATTATGGGTGTTACTCGCTCACTTAGAAACTCCGTCGAAAGGTTTGCAATAATACTGTTGATAATCAAGATTTTGAAGGTCTTAAGACTTGAAGATAGGCGGTTTCATCACAATTAAACAAATGACCTCGAAACCTTGGATTTCCAAACTAGATCCATCGGATGTTTCACAAAAGTCACTAGCCCAGCATTAAGCCCTCATGATCTATATAGTAGCGGTATGATTCGTACCGCGGAGTCTAGACCTGCATGGTGCAGTAATTCCAACGCTGGACCCCCTTGCCCCGATCTGCCCCAGACTGGTTTATCAAGTATACAATCCCCCTCCAGCCCACCTATACATTTCTACCAATAATCCACCAATTATCTTTACTCGAGTCCCTTCACCACCGTTAACAATAATGGGCTTCATCTCGTCCGTGGCTCGCTGCATATGGGACAACACGTTCTCCCGCAAGCATCGCACTACCAAGCCACAGCGTCTAGACGATGAGACAAACGACCTGATCCAGACCAACTCCCACAATGACTCGTCTCTTGCACGAGCAGAAAGCACCGCGTCCGGCTCAACGGGCATGTACCATTCAGCCCATGAGCCAATCCCCCCAGTCAAGTCACCAAGGCGCAAGCAACTCAGTGCGGCCGACTTGAACCTACAAACGCTCTTCGACAACGGCAAGGCACTAGATGCGGCGACGGACTCTACAGCGAGGGCGGCCGATATTCCCGAGTACCCCGTCTATAAGCTGGACATGACCCAGTCCCCAAATGATACCCCGACGAAGAAGCTGCAGGATCCAATTGATCCGGAAAAGAAGGCCACGGGACGGAAGTCTGTCGAGTGGATGGATGAGAAAATAAGGAAAGAAGTTTCCGTGCCAAAGACAATGGTGGAGCGGGATGAGGTTCCGGAGCGAAAGGAGCCGACGAAGCTCAAACGGTCCAAGACACAGTTGTTGAGGAAGCGTCTGTCCATGAAGCTTCCGCGAGCCCCTCGTTCATCGAGGAACTTGCGAGGCTACACTTCGCCTAGTTGGATTGATGCCTCTGATCTTGCCGATGAAGAGTCTCTGATTAATACGGAGGAGGAAAAATGGCTCGAGGCTCACGGGCTGGGTGGAGGCAAAAACATTGGGATGTGGACCGGTGGAGGCTTGGGACGGCCCTGGTAGTGCACGAACGGCCATTCCGTGACGATTGGGACGATTTTGGAGTGTATATAGACCGGAGCAATCCGGGTTTAGAAACGAGTTACGTCTAGAATGAAATCAATCGAGCAATGAATTGAACACTCAAATAATATGGAAATGGAGGTCCTGGTGGTACCGTAAAAGGCCCGATATACGGCGGGGATTCTGAACTACAGAAAACAGACACAGGGTCTGGGCATCAAAGCTTTCGCAGGTGAAGGATTGAAAGTGCTTCGGAGTTCGTAGGAAGATCTAACACAAAACCTCGAGACAATATAGATAAGGTTTACGAGGGAGATCATATGAGATGGTCGGACTACCAAGAAAGGATTACCAGTGGATTCAGTGTTCTCGACCAAACTTACTCGCACACGATGGAATCAAAAGGTAACTCTAATGGATTAAAGAATATATATGCGAAGAACACCTGGATAGACAGCAGCTAAACCACGGTTCCAAAGCACACAACGGCAAACAAAAGAGCACCATGCCAAAGATCGCGTAAACCAAAACAGTCTTCTTTCTCCGAGGGGTGCCACACGACACAGCTAATGATACATGGGCTCAAGAACAACACCGCCTAACTATTCCAAACAAATGCCAAACGCCTGTTATCCACCCCGAGAATCGAGAACGGTCCGATACCGCGTGCTAGCCAAACCCCAAGGGGCCGGCATGGCGAACGTTGCTTCCCGCAGAATGCCAGAAAACAAAAGTAGAAGACTTAGATGATGGAGCCGAGGGCAACGCAGGGGAGGCCGACACCGATCAGGTCCGAGTTGGCGGACGAGGGGGAGTTCTGGCAGCAAGCAATGTTCTGCTTGCACTTCTGGTTGACGAGGTCCTGAATGGGGACGGCAATCAGGATGGGGACTGAAGATGGTTAGCTTTGTATCTCGATATTCAAGGGCGAAGAGCTTACTCTGGAGATCCAGCTTGGAGCACTGGTCGAACAGACCAAGACCGTCAGCACCGGAGCCGGCACCGATCAGGTTGGACAGAGCACCGCCGAGCATGCCGGAGTTGACATCGGTGGTGTCACCGGCGTAGGTGGCCTTGTTGCAGCAGGAGAGCTGAGCCTGGTCACCGCACTTGGCCTGAGCCTGCTTGACGGTCATGTTGTCGGGAACGGGGAACTTGACGTTGGTGTTGCCCTTGTTTCCAACACCGTTGCCGTTTCCAACACCACCGGCGGAGGGGCCGACGGGAGGAAGGGCAGCGACGGTGGCAGCGAGGCCGAGAACAGTGGCGAGAGAGAACTGCATTGTGTGGGGTTGGATTTGAACGAGAGAGACTCGGAGTTTATGGGTTTTCTGGAAGAGAAGACTGTACTTCAGAAGAGAAGATTAAAGAGAGTGATGCGGATGGAAAGAAGAACATTGGGGGCGATGAATGAAGACGCTTATATACACCACGGTGGCGGTCTGTGAGCACCCTAGATCACCTCCGCCAAGTATGATCTCTGTTTATTCCCTTGCCCGTAGCAATCTTGCCCTTCACCCCGGAATGTGGCCTGTAAGGCAATGGAAGGGGTGATCTCTCCACTTTCCAGGGCTCGGCGTCCAAAGAACGCTCCTTTTGGGGCCTCCTGGTATGGATCTACCAAGCCAATGACACCTTCTTCACGCGACTGGGTAATCTGCCCTGGCATTCCTGCACCCTGGCCTCGTTTTCGTGGTATATCCGCTTCCTTTTTCCGGGATCCACACCGATTGTTTACGTGCGGATGTATGAGAGTATGGTTGTTTTCAGGCGAAGAGCCATAAAGGCGGCATGCAAACTGCATCGTCTAGATTGACGACAATTCTTCAACGGTGCAATGACGGGTCCGGAAAGCTTGAATGCGCTCCGCCGCCGCTAAAACCTAAGCTTAACGGACATGTAGTTCCAGAGTGGGTCGCGCGGGCTCTTCCCCAGCCACCACCGCAGGGAGCCGATCATCGTGCTCTTGACCCTGCATCGATCCGGGAACTAAGGCATGTAACCGGCCCTGCCAAAACACTTCCGTCCATGATTCGGCTTGTTTGGGCGGTGCCGGTGACGCATGGTAATCCGCGCAAGGGATCGCGCGCTAAATCCCAGGTCGGTGAATCAGAGGCCTCCCGCGCTCTCCCTTCATTGTTTCCGCCCTTAGTCCACGAGAAAGAATTATGCATCGTAACAGTCGTCGATGATGCTCCAAATCTCTCCGATCGGATTATGTGAGCCCGGCCCTACCAACAATGCCAATCTTGCTTACGGCCGAGATTTTCACTGCTCCAGAACATACCCTAACTTGGCCCGGTTGCAACGTTTGATTCCCTCCCTTCGGCTCATAGCCAAGCCCCATCTCCGGACACTTTCTCCGTCCCTCATCAGCCAAGCAATCCGCCACCCCTGTCATCTTATTATCCCTACTTGGTACGTTCGTGATGCTGTACCCTGTTTCATGTTACGCTGGAGGATATGCGCAATATTGAATCCAAGTCCTGATCGCCTAATTGGAATGATCGAGACACTTCACAATGCCTTTGATGCTCATCGCAATTTCTTTCCGGGTCATGCGTCATTGGTCATATGGAAAGTCTCTTCTTTGTTTGTTGGTAAGTAAATGGAGTAGTTGCAGCGGACATAGTTCAAGTTGTAAAGAAATTTGGGTCTTTACTGTTCTGGGATGAGCCACTGCGTTACTAGTAAGGAGTTTCTTCGGACGTGCAGCAGTTGGTTGCAAAGCCACGCATATGACCGGCTCACCACACGCGATGCCACTTGTATGGAAAGGCTGTCGATTGTCCCAATGACAATCTTGTAACGCTTTATTTTTGGCGTTGTAATTACTTTGATGTATACTTGTGGTCATAGGGGACCGTCCTTCGATCACCGTTATCGAGTGCCCGGGTAGTAAACAACAGACGATACACACCATTGGGACTTTCCCGATCGCCTTCAGTAGTCAATAAAATTCCATACTAAGCCTTTATTGTTGGATATCCAGTATTAAGTTTTGGTGATTTTTCACACTCAAGGGTAGAGAGTGGTGGTGGTACTCTCCGTAAAAAGATATATATCCTCGACTGGCTGCCGTTTCTCTAATCCACGGGTTTCAATCGGCTACCCCAGCTTCCCGCCACCAATGACACATGTACCTTTACGTGCGATACATTAATTCCAGATCGTTATTCAGAGCATTTACCTAATATCAATCGTCAATATATTAATGTCAGCAATGTTGACATTTCAATCCATTGTTGCGGTGGGATGCGGGCCATCCGGTGGCCCTTGCATACATTCCCGTAATCACAAACCCGTGACCTCGAACGAATCAGCAGGGCAGCTAGTTTGCCCCAGGCAGTCCCGCGGTAATCAAGCTTCATAATGACGATATCGGCCCCTATCGTGGAAAAAGCATGGTGATCAAGAGACGCACAAGGTTGGTAGCCCTGGAGATGATGAAATGCATGGTTCGAGTCATGCGATAGTTCTGGTAAATAAGCTGCTAAAATCGAGTTTGAACTTACTTTCTGAGTAATTATCAGACTCTCTTTTGTGTTGCCCAGGTTGGTTTATATATATATTTTACTCCTGGGCATGCACATGCAGTCCCGCTCCATTGTCACCGTCATTCACACTGGATATGCAGGCACAACATCGGGAGAGAAACCAGGAGTTGAACTTGTATGAAACAGCCAGTGTGTTGAATTTTATCACTGAATTTTTAGTGCTGCCCATCTTTACCTCGTCAGTCAGGATGGCTTTGGTCCATTGCATGGCAGATATTCGCATGCCGAGAACTTTCAACCTGTAAAGTATGAATTAGCCACAGGAATTTCTCGGATTTGTATCCGCAACAGGCTGAGAGTTCTCAGCTCAAAGACAATGTAGTCCACTTGACATCTGATTTGAGACTCAAATTTATACTGTATTACGCTAGTCTCAAATAGGCATAGGCGGTGAAGCGCTACGGGCAGCCGTAGTGGATCAGTCGCGCTTTGCTTCGATCCCCCAGACTGAGATGCGCTGACGATCTGACGCTCTCTCCGTCGAGATCTGATTTGCCTGTTGCAGCAGGACCAGTCGCCAGAATGTCCGATTCATCGCACCCTTCTGCGCCTGCTGCAGAGGAGCGCGTAGACTCCCCGTCTGCACCTGAGTCGCCGCACGCCCCGTCCGAAGTTCACGCCGAGTCCCCGACGGAGAAGGAACAGCTCGAAACCAAGGGACAAGAACCCACAGGGAAGCAAGTGGATGAAGCCAGAGAAGGAGATACATCCGCGCCGCCTTTGCCAGACGAGGTCCCCCCACCACTGCCCGATGAAGCACCGCCCGGCCCGGTGGATGACGATGGATGGGAGCCTGTGTGGGACGCCAGTGTCAACGCATTCTATTTCTACAACCGCTTTACCGGAGTTTCTCAGTGGGACAACCCTCGTGTGCCCACCGCCGCCGCACCAGGCACCGAAGAGAGCACCGCCGAAGAACCCCCGAAGAAGAAAGCTCCCGTGCTTGGTGGCTACAACCCCGCCATCCACGGCGACTACGACCCGACCGCACCATATGCACAGCTGTATGAAGAGCAAGCAGAAGATGCGAGTGGCCCCGCGCTGGATCCGACAGCCGCGTACGCCGCCACCGGTACCTTCAACCGGTTTACGGGGCGCTGGCAGGCAGCGTCGATCAACCCGGAGAACCACAACGACGAGAACAAATCACGGCGACAGATGAACGCTTTCTTTGACGTCGACGCCGCGGCCAATGCTCACGATGGGCGGAGTCTCCGAGCCGAGCGCAGCGCCAAGAAGCTCAGCAAGAAGGAGCTGAAGATGTTCAAAGAGAAGCGCCGGGAGAAGAAAGAGGAGAAGCGGAGGGCATGGTTGCGGGATTGATTGGTCCTGGGAGGACTATAGAGACCCAACCATGTACCGGGAATTTCTTCCCTGGCTGTCGCATACTGATGAACATTTGCATGCTGAATATTTGTGATACCACCCACACCGGGTGTGGGATTCGGGGCGTTTGTGGCTATTTTTCTGCGAATTCTTCTAGCATGTTGTATAGAGGGGCTTTCATCTGCCAAACTCTATCTCCCTCATAGCACCTGTACTATTAGCTACGAGCATCTAAACAACCGAAGTTGTACATTGAGTTCTGAACGATGCGTGAAGTATAAAAAATGTAGATTCTGGCGACCCCACCATAGTGTCACATGACCCGCGAATATCAAAGTTTCTTCGGCGAGAACAACTTCGACGCTGCAAGAATCTACGGCTGTCAAAGAGACGCAGAGGTAAGCCTTTTTCAGTTTTCGAGTTGCCTTATTTAGTCATTTTATTTTCGATTGTACATGACATTCACGCCTGGTTCATTATTGAGGGGCTGAAATTTCATCATTATCCATGGGCTTATCAACGCCTCATGCAAATTTTCGAGTTGTCGACCTTCAATCGTTGTCGGGAGTGGATAAATCACCTCATTTGATTGAAAATGACTGGAACATTTTATTCGTTGTTTTGGCTGCTTCAAAATTCTTGAGAATACATCGACTGACACCCCACCAGCACATATAAAATTCTCCACCGGGTGTGAAAATAATCACCGCTGGAGAACCTCGGCCTTGCCACGAGCACACATTAATCATAATCCGAGCAGTATGTCTGCCTCAACGCCAAAGCCGAAGCCGACGGTGCCCGTCGCGCTCTCTTTCGAGGCAATTGATGACCTCATCTACGATGCCCGGGCCGGTGATCTCGAGGCTCTGAAGGCCGACATCACCACTCTGGCCTCGCAGCACAGCTGCCCCGAGTCCCACATCGTCGCATCTGCCATAGATATGGAAGATGAGAGCGAAGGCGGCACGGGCTCCTGTGTGTTGCACTTCCCGGCCGCAAATGGCAACGTCGGTACGTCAAACTTGATTTCTCCACCTTTCGCTATACAGCGGCTTCTTGAATGTATCAACTAACAAATTCAAGAAATCCTCAACGCTCTTCTCCAAAAACTCTCCGACCTGGACGCTGCCGAACGTGCCGTGGTTGTCAATCACCGCAACCACTCCGGCAACACGCCGCTCCACTGGGCTGCACTGAACACGCACCTGGAATGTGTCAAGGCCCTTGTCGAGTCTGGTGCTGATGTTACCGTCAAGAACGATGCTGGTCACGATGCCGTGTTCCTCGCTGAGCGGGCTGCCTGGTCCGCCTCTGCCGAGGAGATCAACGAGGATGAAGACCAGACACAGGAGATCGAAATGACCGTTGGTGAGGGCGAGGACGAAGGTGAGGGCCAGGGTGAGAACCAGCAACGGACTGGAGAAATGTCTGCGGGCAGACAGGTTGTTGAGTGGTTACTGTCATCGGAGAAAGCGGCGGGTCTGGAGAGTGGTGCTAATGAGGGCGAGGGTTCGGCATAGGGGGTTTTGAAAATAAAGTGATGGAAATATGATAGAATTTTGAGATAGACAAAGCATTTGGCCATATTTTATGAATCTAAGACATTATATTCATCCGAAAAATCCATTTCGTGGGGGTAATAATATACACAACGTTGGCCAGGGTTTGCCACCAACTCATCAATCACGTCGCACTTTATCTAACTTCCCGTTAGTATTCTGCGGTGTCACAGGAAACCAGTCTACCACAGAGCCAGTGGAGTACGAGCCTTCGGTATTCTCGGGGTCAATCTCCCGAACCTTGGCATCAAAGCCGACCTTGAACCGTCGGTCTCGCCATACAACCGTAACGCCGCCGTAGACAGCCGAGAGCCAAATGGGGAAGGCCAAAAGCTCGCGACCCAACCATGCTGTGAACCACTGTTGGAAGGGGCGTCGCGTGGTCTGAGACGCTGAACGACGAGTTGGCCGAGCGAAGATGGGGGTGTCTTCGTCAAGCTCAATAGCCTTTGCCGAATGCAACTTGATATACAATGTCCAGTCGACAAAGATCCAGAACGCCATGCTGAGCACAAACAATGCAAGGAAGGAAGTCCAAGTAGCGAGAGTGGAGGCGAAAGACACGCCCTTTTGTTCGAGGTATGGCGCCAATGCAGTGGTGACGCCCCACGCACCATAAATGGAGCATACAAAGGACTCGGTGCCGGGCTCAACGAGGGTTGCCAGCAGGACGGTAAACTTGCGAACACGGAGCCACCGTACACGGCGCGCAATGTACCCTCGCACGCTCATGTTGGCCACGGGCTGGATGGCCAGATCCCCGAAGACCATAGCATGTTTGCCCCACCGCTCGCCAGATACCTTTTCTTCGGGCACTTTCTTTCTCCATAAAAGATCGCCAATCAAGTGGTCCTCGCAGATGTTGTCCGAGAAGAAGTCGATCCCGGGAAGGCGTGGATTGGGTTCGCCTGGAAGTGGAGCCGTGAGAGAGTCCAAGTGGGAGCGGCGGAACATGTTGGACTTTCCCACGATACAGGGGGCGATGAGAACCGTGTTGATGGCAGTGTACATCTTTGCGTGGGATGAGGAAAGGAACAGCTCCTCAAGACGTCCTCCCCCATGAGCAAGCATGTTTGCCAGACTGTCTTCCGGACGGTTGGATGTCAACGAGAAGTCTGCTTCCCTGGGAATCGGAGTTTCAAGATTGTCGTCCAAGAGTGCCTGGCGCTCTGCTTGCAGGTTGCTCTCGCCCGTCACATCGACAGCTACAGGCAGGTGATGCACGAACTTGTACTTCTTGCCGGGCGTCATCCCTGATCCACAGAGCCTGTCCACCATGCGAGCACACACTCCCTTTCCAACCCAGACATTGCAATCAATGATCCAAATGATATCCCCTTTGGCTTCGCGGTATGCCCGGCTCATGTTTCGGATCTTGGGGTTCGGTCCAAGCGCGTATGCATCGGGACCACCACCCTGCAATAACGGATCGTCATCTTCCACGTACAATCGCGCATCAACGTTGGGGAAATCGGCGATCAGCTTGCGGAGGGTCGGGTAGGCCGGGTCATCACGCGTGGACACACAGAGGCAGATCGTCAGCTTATCGCGCGGGTAGTCTTGACGAAATGTAGAGGCGAGGCAGTCGTAGAGATGAGGCTCGAGGCCCTTCACAGGTCGAATGGCAGTGACATGGGGAGCGTCAGAGGCGGAGGCCAACCGGGAGCGGCGCGGCTGTCGCGAAAAATATCTCCATCTGAGGTTCAAGAAACTCGGTTAGTCACAACTCGTGCTTGAGGATACTGTACCGAGCACAGTCGCGAAAACGAGCACAGTTGCGAAAATATCCTCCATACGTACATCTGAAAGTAGCCCAGAGCACACACTACCAACACGGTGAGATACCAGATCAGTCCGATCCAGCCCGCCACCGCGGATGCAGACATGGCGCCATGCCCGACGGGCACTCGTTCAAGAAGATGCGAGGTCGGCTCTAGCATGGGTCGCAAGTGAGTAACACGAACAAGAACATTCTAGGAATTCAGCCGGGACTTGGTGGGTTGTGGCCCCAGAGCGCAGCTCGGATATTGCGGAGTGGATTTCGGTTTTGCCGGCGCACCGCCTCTTGGTTGCGTGTCCTCGTTTGAGGTCTCGTAGGATCTGCACACGAAGACTGATGCACGGATGTTGATCGAGCTGCGTATTGCCTCCCCGCTCACTTTCTTCTCAGATCCCTTGTGTCGCGGCGCTGGTGCGTGGTTATTGTGTTGGTCTCTGGTTCCTGGTTCGAGAGGCGGGTGTACCCCTCTGGGCCCATAATTGGAAGGTAGCGTGGCCATCTTTCAACCAAGAAAAAAAAAAGCCCCTTTTCCCCGGGGGCTTCGGTAGTATCTCACCTTAATAGGGCAAAGTTTAGTGAAGTAAATTGAGTGTTGACATGCATATGGCACTAGCGCTGTCTTGAGCACTCGGGCCTCTGAATTCTTGATATGCCATTGTCTCATCGATATTCGAATATTCTATGACAACCGAGAGTAGAACGCCCTAGTCTGTGGAGGGAGAAGGAAGGTGTGTGTTGAGGATCTAAGACGCGTCGACTATCTACAAGGTCGGTTGGTGAAGACAATGAAATCCATATATCGTTGCTGTATTTTAAGTCCAAGGTTTCTGTCCACTCCTGTCCCAATGCTAGAAATATCCCCTTAAGACTCCAATCCCAATACCGTGCCAATTCCAATGCATTATGTCTTTTTCTTCTTCCGAATGAGACCGGCATTGAGCATGTTGACCGGCGCTGGCTGCGATGGGGCAGGTTGCGTGTCGTCCGGTTCGCTCGGCTGTGCTGAGCCTCCCTCGGTGGTTGCCTTGCCACCCTCACCCTCAGACTTCTTTCGCTTACGGATCAAGCCGCTATCGAGAAGATTGTTGACTGGCGCAGACTCGGAAGAGGTACTCTGTGGGATGTGGGTACCGACTACCCGCTTGCCCCAAGTAAGTTCATCGGCGAGGCATGCGACCTGGTCAACGTACGCTTTGGTGCTGGCGGCAATGTCGTTTTCATCGTAGAAATGATCCAATATCCCATCCATCATTTTCTTGTAATCGGCCTCGCCAAGTATGACGTTCCCTCGCACGGCTTCGGGCCAGTAAAAGGGGTTGGTCTTTGTAAAAGCAGGAAAAGACACAGGCTCCGTTGGCGGGTCATCGAAAGAAGGCGCTGGTTCCGCTTGAGGTTCTACGGACTTTTCCTTATCTGTAGGTTCCTCGCGGGCTTCTGATGATGGCTCCGCCTTGGGCTGCTCGGGCCCATTCTCCGATTGAGCTTGGCTGGAGACGACCGGAGCGGCAGCCTCTTTTGTGGCAGTAGAGCCACGAGTACGACTAGCCATGGTTGTCGAATTCATCAAACCCGGCGGGTTAATGACCAGCCAGAGGAATCCCACCAGCCGACCGGCAGCGCACTCCTGCCGGAACGACATCATTTCCCAAAACTGGTCCAGCGACTTGACGCTTTTCCATTGGCCGGTGCCAGGGGTTGAATTGTCCCCTTCCGCAGGCTCGGGAAGTTCGTCATCCAAGTCAATTAGAAACCGGGTCTTGGGGTCATCTGGGAGGCGGGGAACCAAGCAGCGCGGCGGAGCTGAGGGGTCATGGCATATCTGTTGAAGAGGATAGCCACTGAGCCATCGCGGTTGACCCTGCGTATCGGATTTGGCCGTGGCAGGGAAGAAGTTGCGTGTCTCGAAGCGATCACAACCCGGAACGATCAAGTACGCGGTCGCGGAAGCTTGGGTCGCCTCGACCGTCTGGTTCAGAAGCTTCGGGTCTTTTGAGACCGATTCAGGCTCATACTCGCGGATGATTGGATCCACGGCACGGCACCACCATTTGATCAGACCCCGGTCATCGAGGACGTGCTTTTCGGCATTTTCGATACTGCCCGGGAACAGGTACTGGTTCTGGGCACGCGCAAACAAGGACACGACCAGGCGTACACCGGGGCGTTGATGTTTGCGTGCCAAATATGATAAAAATGTGTTCGAGATCAGCCTCAGAACCGATACTTTCTGAGGCAGCTTGAGTAGGTGTAGAAATCCGGTCGAGTCGGCCTTGGAGACAAAGATGGTGGTCAAGTGGGCCGTGGTATACACCAGAACCTCCATCCCGAAAACAATGATCTCTGCCCCGTCATGTTTGGGGGAGTCAATTGAGGCCGACAAAAAGTGACTTTCAAGGAATGTCTGCTCAGGTTCCCGACCGGGCGGAGCTGCAAAGAGAGCTGGCGAGAGGGCGGGAGTGGATGAGACATGGCGGACAGTGAGCTCGGCTCCGAAGGGGAGCACCTTGGCCAAGAGATCTCCCAGATCCCCGTCCGATGCCATTGTTCACACGCAACCAATGAGAGGAGGCTTTGGGGGACGTTGAACTGAATAGTTGTGGAGCCGCATTTCGTTACGTTGGCCATGTCGTTGAGGATCACGTGCCAGGTACTAGATGGTGACTGCGGTAACTGGAGCAAGGGATTGTGTCTGCACATCAAAGGTAAAATAATCGAAAGGGGTATATGGGCAGTAAACTGAACTAAAATACTCTCGTATTGGGGGTTGATGACTGATGGTTGACACAGAGAGCCCTTCTATACCCCTAGTAGATACGGTGCCTAGGTACATAACTACCTTAGCCCTAAAGATACATAGTCACGGTAATCTCGAACGGGAAGAAAATGAACCTCTTTATTATGGTTGTAATCCCGAGACCCGGGCCACTTGTCATGGTTTAACATTTCACGTATCTTAATAATATACAAAATCAGGACTCGGCTCAACGACGTCTTTTGATGTGAAGGTGCAGCGGCGGCATTTTGTCACGATCTCCGGTACGCCGGGCCCTAGGAATGTAGAAAGCTCCGGAACTTCAATGTCAGCCTGTCCCCACATAACAGGCTTCTCGGCAGCACCGATGTCGTCCGGCGATGGGTGGCAAGCCGCGCTAATGGCTGCACTACAGTTCATCGCTATCGGCATGGCGGCCGATTTGAACTTCCGGAACATCAGAATAAGAATAGCCACAACCATGAGAAGCCATGGCACAACCATGACCTTCAAGCCAATAGATGAAGCGCCTATCCCTTGTGCCCTTCGACTGTACTGCAAATCACCTTGAATATCCCGAGGGGTAATTTGAACGTACGACAATGCCTCCGAGGCGAGCCAATGGGCGAGAGTGGATACCAGGAGAAAGGGCACGCTGTATCGGTATGGTATAGAGAGGTAGTAGGTTGAACGTTGTTCTCCAGTAGGGAATGAGACTCGAAGAGGCTTTCGTTCAACTGCAAAGTCGTTGTATTCGGCGGCCAACAGCATTCGCGTGAGTGTGTTATTGTAGACGGCATAGATGATTGAAATAGCAGCTTGCGGGACGTTCACAGCTAAAACCGTGGCGATGAACCCCAGATAGCCCAGAGGGAAAAATTGGGTGTTGTACCATGAGGTGATAGTCTGTTGAAAAGATGACATGCCAGCTGTATTCATACTTGTCCCTGAGCTACGGCCAAGCATAGAGGTATTCATACCGATGGCGATGCCTGCTGCAGAAACGAGGGCAGCTTTGAAAAGGATAAGGAAGGCAAATAGCCGATTCGGGAGGGCAGCATGCCATTGCTGCTTATCCATGCATATCTTTTTAGGCTGTGGAAGCGGAAGATGGCCTAGACGAAAAGGCACGGCTCGGGAAAATATTGAGACCCAAGGATAGTCATTAAATGCATACGCTGATTTCGGTTGTCCTTTATTTTTTCGAGCCATGAGGCAGTTGTTGACAGTGTATGGATCAGCGCGGCGGAGGAACGATGCAACAGCATCGCCAACGGTTAAGAAAATCTCAGTCCGGCGCTCAACAGCAGTGATGAGCATACATATCAGTTTCAATGCAATACAGCCCAAAACAACCAAACCAAGGGGCAAACTGCATTCAAGCTGACAAGTTGGTGGAGCCGTCCGACTGAAGCAGGTATGAATGTGGAGGTAGTTAACCGCATTGTTCACACCATTCCCCGAAATCTCACAAGAAGCATCTTGGTCAGCAGTAACCGTATAGACACCATCTACATCCGCTTCAAATTGACATGACCACGCGCTCAGTTTCGAGGAAAGGTCTGGGGTAAGAAACACCAGTGTGCTTCGGGCAGTTTGGTAAGGGGCTCTGTACGCATCCCTGCATGTAGTGTTGCTTATTTCTTCGAACTGGCCGGATATTATATCAGCATGTAGCCTGGTTGCGGTTATACCGACTAAATTCTCAAAGCCCGAAGGCACATCGAAGGCCGAAATATCAGTATGGTTATCCCCGAAAGCCATCGGTGCAGCAACGATTCCGTAGTCATTTGCATTGAATGAAACATAAACGAAGGAGTTGTATCTGGAAACGTTGGGTTAGAAATTGAAGAATAAATCGGTTGAACCCATTGTCGCGGGATTAAACGCACATCATCTGGACTGGCAAAGAAGTCCCGAGAACCAACAGCCACAGTGTCTTCCGCCATATAGGCGCGTACCAAATATTCGTGAAACTAGAAGATCCAATCGATACCCATACCCGTTGGGAATGAGCGTTATCGATTCTCCCACGAGATGGCGCTGCCAGGACTTGGCAGCAATAGCTGCTGGTGGAGGTCAAAGTCAGAACGATGATGTTGAAAAGAGCGTGTAGGCCAGTTGCGATTTGGTTTGCGCTATGGCAGGTGCCGTCATAGACAATGCCCGACGACGATCCCCACCCGTAACCCCGAGCGGCGGTTTTTGCGGCCAATTTGACCGTGAGGATAACATGTGCCACCAATGCCAATGCCACTCCCGATGCACAAAGAAGCAATCCAGTTATCCACTTTCTCTGAACCTGCGGGTGTGATGGAGCAGGGTCTGGGTTTTCATTTGCTGTCGTTTCGCTATCCGAGACGTCACATGCGTCGACGCGGTGATATGTCTTGCGCTCTTCAATGAGAGGCTGTCTGTAATGAACAATGGATTATCAGCAACGATTGCAATGCAGAAACTTGTGAGAAGTACTGTACTGGACTGACTTGGGGTCTCGTAATGTGTCAAGTGGGATAGGTTCGGCCCGTTCGTCCCCACTATATGAATGTCCCGCTCGCGAGACACTGAGGAGGGATGCCGATGCATCACTTTCTTGCGAGCTCGTCATTTGATATGCCCGCAAAAGCTGAAAGTAATCCAGCGAGGGGGTATCCCATTTATATTTCACTCGGTGCAACCCGAGATGAGTTCTAAGCTTAGAAATGAGCCGCGTTTGGGGCCAAAAGTGACTCGATACAGAAATAGCGCGGACGATCCTCAAGTCCGGTGTATAGCGTGCACACAGGTCACACAGGTCGCAAATAATGGGGTTTGTAAAAGGGTCAACTGTAAACCCTGACTGATCTCCGACTATCCTGAATTCTCCAATCCGATACCACCGCCGACGAAGGGTTCGCCGTTCATACCTCGTAGGTATCGGATCCTGGATTTTCAGCCGCATGGCACTCGCGGGGGTTTCCGACCTTTTCCCGTTTGATCCACGATCATCCGCCACCTGTCTGAGCCTCATACACTACCACGTTTTCCCGTCATCCTTCACGTTAACACTACCATTCTAAAAGATGTATTTGTGTAGATCAGTTTGTTTCTCAACGAATGCCTATATAATTTTCACTTGCTCGTTCTTTGTCTGGGAAGATAAGTGGGATGATAGCGAACCCCCGGTGAAATAAAAAGAAAGATCCATCTCGTTGAAAAAGGAATCTCCCGTCGGTGATTGGGATGTCGACAGCTTTCGCTTTTCGCGCGTCAACAGCATTGGCAAGTGTCCTCGTATAGCGTGTACTCAGTTATAAGAATAAGACGTAACCAGTTATGTCTCTCGTTCATCTCTTTTCTGGTAGCTCTGCACTTGTTTAAAGAAGAAAAGCGATAATATCACATCAAGAAGCCGGTTTGGGTAGATGCTTTTTCGTAACATCTCCCACCTTCGGTATCTATCCTCATCCTGGCCGAATCCTTCTTTCGGTTGATAAAGATCAATAAGAAATATCTAGTATATGACAAGTAGTTCTCATAAAACCAAGGGGTAAAAGAGAAAAGAAGTCATCGCTCTAGGTACATACTGCCTCGAATGAAATAGTAATCAAAGTTTCTTCAAATTGAACTCATTGAAGCTCAGCCCACGAAAGGGCTCGTTAGTGCTCATCCGGTAACTACACTCCCAGCTTTGACGGTCACTTCTTGACTTGCGATTCCCAAACCCAAACCTCATCTTTCATCCTGAACAACTACTCTACTTTTAATCAAATCAAAGTGAAGCTCGAACAGGCAAGGGTCCCTCACACCGTAGAATTCCCCACCTGGCCGATGAGCAACATGTTGAAGTTGGTGCCTCGATACTGACATAAGAGGCCAGAGAAGCATCTTCCCAGGAAACCTGCCTCCGATTCCGCCAATGATCATCGCATCCCGCCAAAGTAGGTATCACGCTATAGAACCCATACGGAGACTGATATCGAAGACGTCGATAGCCATCGACGAAAGCTCGTCTCGGCGCTGCACTGTTCTCCAGATCAGATACACATGCGGACACCAAACGGGCGGCGAGTTCATCAAGTGCCAGCAACATATCAATAAAGAGGATGAGCGCTGCTCGGCTCGACGTATCGCCTACGTCGAGGGGAAACTGTCAACTCACAAGTGCCGCCAGTGTCTCCGAAGCGAATGAAGATACAATCTTGAGTTGCCTGTATACCAGTCTGGGCTTGCATTTGGGACTGGAGTTTCTGAGGACTGGCGTTTCAACTACAATCGGTCAGAGGATACCATAAGCGTTGCCTGAAAAATATACCGTGCTTTATTTTATCCAGTCAATCGAATCTATTTCAAAATCAACCATCGAAGATCGTACAAGTAGATGAGGAATACCCAAATAACACTACATATCACATCATTAGAACTCTGCCGTCACTGCATCCAGATCGTCCGCATTAAGGAGGGTAACTCCCTCGCGCAGAAGCGTCCTCCAGACGAGGTTACGCTGCCGGATGGGCCAGACGGGCGTGTTCCAATATCTCGCACCAATTCCGCGCTTCTCAGCCGTGGCGATCTGATCACGGAGAGCCTTGAGCTGGTCCTCCGAGAGGATAGGGTCACTGTCCACGGTGATTTTTCCCACGGCGGCCGCGAAGTCGGTAGACGCGATAGGAGAGACCAGTCCTGTAATGTCTTTATATTTGCGATCGTTGAGATCGGCAAGAGGTGCATCAAAGAAATAGTCACGATCCTTGACGGGCGCAACCATGTCGAGTGGAGTTTCGCCCGTGCCGATGACGGTGACAGCGCCATTCGTGATGGTTCTACCGCCCTTGAGAGTGGTCAGATAGCCCTTCTCACGGAGAGGCCTCAGGGCTTCAATGACGGCCTTGAAGGTCTCGGGACCAGAAGTCTTCACGTCGATGAAAAAATAGAGTGTTTGATCGGGGGTCGTATCCCAGACACCGCTGTTTCCCCATTTATCAGCATTGATGCGGTAATCGATGTCAAAGTACTTACTTCTTGGTGGGCTCGGTCACAAAGGGACTGTCGGGGTTTTGGCGATCCAAAACGTCCAGAATCGGGTTGATATAAAGGGCCTCGAGAGTCCGCTCCTCCGTCAGAGCCGACTGATCATGTCCAACCTGAATCAATTAGTTTAATTGGCACATTATTACAAGAATGAAATATGAGGAGAAACGAACATAGAGGGTGTCATTATACAGCCAAACGTCGGCTTCAGTGGACGTGCAGCCCTTCGACAGACCTAGGGGCTTTATTAGCAGGGCCCCGGTCTCTATGTAGCTCGAGACGTACCGGTATAGAAAGGCTCGTCTCTCCAATAGTCACTATTCAGAAGTTAGAAATTTCCTAGGGAATCCAATCCGTAGAACGGTGCAGGGAGTCCTTACTTATGAGAGTGCACGGGAATCTAAATATGACGTTAGCCACAGCTCCCGACGCCCGCCACCGCCGACCACGGGAGATGAAAAGATCAGAAGCTCACTCACCGGGTAGATGTCCCTCGTGATATCGGTGGGATATTCGTACTCTTTGCTGCCGTGGGTATTTTTCAAGATACTCTGTAAGCTGGAGGTGAGCGCGCCTATAACGGGGTCCGGGCCGGCCGACAGGCCCACGACCACGGCCGTGAGCAGCAAAAGCGCGGAAACCATAGCTCCGACGAAACCGAATGAATTGACGCCGGTAAAGATGCAATCTCCAGTCTGAGTGAGTTCAACCGTGAAGGGGGTGAAGGCTGACAAAGCAGGCCTAGGCGGAACGCGGCGCGCTCGCACGTGTTCGAGTGCGCTCATACAAATCGTCGATCCGAGTTATATCCATTGGAGGTCTACAATTACAGTTGACACATATAATACCACGCTACAATGTCCATGCCTTTCAGGTATCGACATAGTGTAAAAATAGTCATTCGGAGAACAATTCATGTCGTTCTATGTACATTGATTATCAAATCATCCTAAACCTCTCTCACACTCGGGGATTGTCCACCCTCCTGGGAAACCGAGTTGCGGCCTCGAAGGCTGAGGTTCCCAATGCGCTGTACCAGGTTGCTACCGACCGCATCTACAGCGCCCTTCGGGGCCAGCAACGTGGGACCCTGAGCGGCTGCCTCCTGTACCCTAAAGAGCCGGATGTTGGTTCCATTCCAAACACCAACGGTGCCTGGTGTCGCACTCGCAGCGGAGCCAACGACCATTTCACTGGAGAAGATGAATCCCCAAAGAAGTGACTCGTACCAACCCATCGACAGCGCCGACCATTCAAAGGACTGGGCACGGATCGGGGTAGGCTCCGAGGTGATGCTCTTGATCTGGGGCTCTTCAGAGAAGGATGGAAGGTTGTTGATCAAGGTGCGAGCCTCGGGGCTAGACGTGGTTTGCAGTGCCGCCGCGGGGATGTGGGGTGCGATGGCGGAGATGATGGTGAGGATCGTATGCAGAGGAAGCTCCGGAAGCCAAGATTCAAGCTGGGAAGATCGGGTGAGTACGGATGGCTTCTTAACAATGATCAAAAACTTACCCAAGCAACAGTTGGCATGAAGCCGGTAGAGGATGTCGTGAACAAAGCAGACATGCTGGTCTGACTGGTCATGCTATTCTGGCGCGAGAAAGACGGCCTTCCAGCAGGCATCTTGCCACGCGCCTTTTCGGACATTCCCCGGACCTGAGAGATGCTCTCATCGGCCGTAGAGGCAACGGAGGGCCGGCGCGAGTTTTGAGCCGACGGAGACGATTGGGACGGAGTGTTCTGTCCTTCGTGTTCTCCCTCATCATCGGAATCGTCCTCGCCAATCGCAAAGGCGCTATTCTCTTCTGGAATCCGAGTCAGAGGCGATCGAGCGCCCGAGGGAGCGTGAAGATCTTCTTCCGAGTGCGAAAGTGTTGGGCTCGTGGTAATATCCCCCGGTGTATCTCCTGCCTTCTGCTTCTCTTTCTGGCGCTCAATCTCCTGTTGGCCACTTTCGAGAGTAAATGCCCGGACGGCCTCGAACCGTTCTTTGTACTTCAAGATTGCGTAAACCAGGTACGGGTTTTCCGTGAAGTTATGCTCGAGGATCGCATTGAAAAAGTCAAGCAACGAAGCAAGAAGGGTGTGATTCGTCTCATTGGCCAGTAGAAAGCTGGGTGCAGACATCGAGGAGAAGAGTTGCATGACCTTGGAACAGGCGCTCGGGGAGATATGTTTGACGTAAGGGGCGATATTGTTGAGGATAATAAGAAGAGCGGGATAGACGGTATCGAGATTACCTTTGCTGGCAGCCATGAGGGTGTGAACGGACTGGTTGTGTTAGCGACAGCCATTTAGTTTCAATAGAAAAGGTTAACGAACCATGATGAGATAGTCAGCATACGAGCCCCGGAACTTTAGTAGTCTAATAGACTGGGGCAGGGTTTCCTGTGCTTCGAAACTCATGTTCAGGCTTTTGCCAAAAGTAGGCTCTGCACTCATAGTTTGAAGAATGAAAATGCACATCCGTACCACGCCCTGCTTGGATGGATCCATTCTGTACTCCATCGCGTAGAATATGCAAAGGATCACGAAATCGTGGGAGCGGTTGGAATCAATGATAAACGATCGGAATCGCTTGTTGCATTGCAAGGTCTCCCAAAAGAGGATGAGGATCTCGGGTGCCCATTTCACCGATCGTTGACTTCCCGGGAGATAGGAGTTTGTGGCTTGCATCTGTTACGTATTAGCAACGGCGTATATCAGAAATAAGCGCATCACATACAGGCTGGTTCAAGATTCTTGTCATCCCATCCACGAGGAACTGGAAGTCCTGGGGCCGATGCAGCCTCCCAAAGTAGTGGCGGTAGTAATTTTTTGGTGGAGCTCCGCGACCATCCTCTGGAATGGGGTACAAGAGCAGAACGAGGAGGAACTGCAAGCAGTATATCACCAGGATCTGCTTGGGATCTTTCCACACAACGTGGTCGTATGGAACCCTCCAAGTAGCGGGGTTATATTTCATAGCCTATTCCCACGTCAGTTACATCCAAACTTTGGGTCTTCAACGAGCGTACCGTATTGAGAAGGGAGCATAGAAGCGTTAGGACAGCCTGCTTGTCCTGGCAAGTGGTGATATAGGTAATTGCCTTGACACCTTGCACGGGAAGGGTGTCTTATGACGGTCAGCCACTACCACTACACCTAATTCATAGCAGATACACTCACTAGATGGCAAGTACATGGCCTTGCCTGTCATAGTCAACAGCAGGCGCACAATCTCGCATCGGTTACTCTCCAATGTCTTGTTTGATCCCATTGCTGTGTTGCAGCCCACACCACTCTGCCAAATAGAGTACGAAATCTTGCTCTTCGCGGTAGGAAGTACTGGAATAGTGAAGTCGGCGAAGAAGAGCAGATCGAGCAGGGTGTCAATCAGCTCTTCGCCGAGAGGTTTCACATCCTCGTACTCTTCCCCTCGAGGCGAGGAGCCTTGCAGGCCTTCCGCTTGTGCGTCATCAAAGAGAACCTCGCCAGCAATCTGTGCCTGTCTGGTCTTCTTCTTGCGACGAGTCCAGAAGAATTTCTCTTCCCAGTCTTCAAGGTGTTCGGCTTCGTAGACAAAGGGCAGGAGGCGGGTGAGGATGCGAATGCAGTTGAGCACATCACGATCGGGAGCCAGATCAGGGTCTGGAAATGAAGGGTGGTTCTTGAGTACTATCAGTCGCGATGAGACCGACAGTAACAGCGTTTCAAAGTTGGAAAAGGCATGGTCGCGCGTCCGTCGAATGTCGGCCGGTGTGAACAAGCTGAAGATGTCCTCGGAAGATTCAGGAAGTTCCCAGAACTATAAAGCAGGTCAGTTTCGGTGATACTCGTGCGTCATATCGAGCCCATCCTGTGTTCATTGACATACTCGCGTCCAGTACGGGTCGTCAGCGGGGATCTCCTTCTCTTCGGAGAGGCGGAAGATGCCCTGCTTGAATACAAGCTTTGACTCCGAAGCCCCCATCGCTGAAGAGAGCAGTCGCTCACAGCACGGGCGTCATGCGGGATGTCGGCGGAATAGCCCAAGATGGCTCAGGAAGCGTGTTGTTAGAGCCAAGTGTGGTGTTGCGGTTCGTTCCTGTTGCGGAGTCTTGGCCGGAACACGACCTTCGAGAGGATCTGCCGAGCCGCCACCAGGTACACACTACTTTTGACACTCTTTTGACTTTCTTTCAGCCCAATATTTTCAAGTTCTTATTTTGAAATTAGGATGATTTGGATATTCTTCCAGTTCATTATCAAGGAATCGCTCAGAAACCGTATGCTACAAACTCCATGCCGCCCAGCCCAATAATATCGGATACAAAAAAAAAAAAAAAAAAGAAAAGAAAATCAATGAGCCCCATTGCTAGCAGAGAGTCGTCGACTTCTCTCATACAGCCACCGGTTGCTCACTCCCAGACTCGCTCGCTTGCCACCTAGTGGAGAAGGGGTGCTAGGTCCAATGCTGGACTCCCCAAATGAATTGCTCCGACCAAGAGGCGACGATGACCCAAAGCTCTGTCTCCGGCCGGTGTCTCTACCTCCATTTGCGACTGCTTTGTGGAACAGCGGGCTAGACGCGGGCGAGAAAGAGGGCCCCGAGGAAACCCGTCGTTCGGAAAGGGTCGGGGTCGCAGACAAAGGAGAAGTCTGTCGGCTTGCAGGGCTGGCCTTGCGCGAAGTGGACATTCGGTATCTCGGAGGGGTGACATATGTGGTTCCGGGGGTGGCGGGTGGTGTAGCAGTAGGGTCCAGGCCCAACAGAGCACGCTGGGTGGGGGTAAGGGGGATGTCCGAAAGGTCGTCCTTGGGTCTGTAGAGGGGGTAGAGAGCCAGGAAAATGTTCAAGGCGAAGAAAAGCTGGAGTAGTAGGAGTGAAAGCTCGTGGTAGAAGGGTTTATTCTCGAAAATGAGACGTGCGCTACAGGGAAACTCGTCAGTACGCTAGACATGGTCGGCAGCGGATCGCGACTTACTAGGTTTTGAACGTGTTCCCAAAGAGCCAAGTCATCACCAAAGCAACCCCATTCCATAGCAATCTCTTAACATCCTTGTCGCCGAATGTCGCGGCATTCTGACGCCTCACGATCTCATTGAGTTGTGGATGGCGCCATTTGCCCGGTGTACCAGACCCTTCCGAGGTAGGAGCCGCAATTGCTGCAGCTTTGGGAGTTGAGGGAGCAGATTGCGTAGCCATTTATCATACACAGTAGACAAGGGACGAGTGAGGGGAATAGAAACGAGGGCGAAAAGTAAAACTGAGAGTTGGGATCAATAATTGATCATCATAGGGTAGGAGCGTAGACTTACCTGAATGAACGGAAACAAAAGTCACTTACCTTAGGTCGAGTTGAGGACGAGTCGATCACAGCAGCACTGAAACTGCCAGGAGGGGACTGGTCAAGTGGTCATTGCTCAGGGAGATGTTATGAGGCTGGGACCAAGAGACAGACGCCGCTGGCGCGTCGAATTTAGACGCCGGCTTTACTGTTGACCCGAACACCGGTTCCGCGGGACCCCTCAAACGTCATAGTTGGGGCTCATTGTTGACACTTTTTCAACGGATTGCTGTCAGATCTATCACGATGGCAGATCAAGCTTCCATTCTCCAGCAGCTGGATGCTGCTTTGGATGGTCTGGTTGCCGACTGGAACATCTACACCACCATCTTCGCCGGCATCATAGCTGCCTTCGTCGTTTACTCCGTCATCACGTCCCAAGACCCGGATGTGCACCCATTTCTGCTTGCTCGCCAGTCCACAGGATCTCCTATTCGACAAATGGGTGAATCTGCAACCTACCGCAGCCTGGAGACCCCTCACGGCTTCCCTCTACGCCTCGGATTGAATGTCAAAGACCCCGGAGCGCCCAAGTGGACGGCCGGAAGACGCGGTGACCTGCGTGATATCTGGAAGGCTGCTCTGCGCGGGTCACTTAATCCCGATGGGACAGTCGCGGGAGAGCAAGGAAAAATCTACACTGTTTTGGGCAAGCAGGCCGTCGAGCACTCGCTGAGCCAGGTCACCCAGGAACTCAATGTCATCGGCCGGCATCTTCGGAAATCCGAAGTAAAGACCGTCGCCATCTGCCTGACTGACTCCGTTGAATTGTTGGCTGCTATCTTTGGTATGAAAATCGTTTTCTGTGGTCAGAATTGAGTACTAATCTCCGTTAGCTGGCGCCTTCTATGGGTTCAAGACGATCATTGTGCCTCACAACCTCCCAGCTGAGACTCTATCAGCCCACCTGCAGCATGCCCGGGCTGATGCTCTCATTGCCGAGGCTGGATCACTCGATCTGTCCTTGGTAACCAAAGAGAACAAGCAACTGTCCCTCATTCTCTGGGTCGCAAAGTATGGCAACCGGCACATGGACTGGCATGAGGTCCCCGAGGGCGCCAAAAGCGACTTGAACGTTTCCGTCTGGCACGAGCTCGTTGAAGAGCAAAAGGACTTGACGAGCCTGTCAGTCCCTGAATACGACCCCAGCATCCCGCCGCCTGCTCTGAATACAGTTTGGCCGTCATCCTCGCAGGCTGGGGAGTTCATTGATTTCCAGTCTGATGTAAGGAAAAAGTCCGTTTCCATATGTTCAAATATTAACAAACTTTTTAGAACCTTGTGTCTGCAATTGCCGCTTTGAACTCTACACTGCCTCGCACTCAACGTTTCACCTCATCTGATCTTGTCCTTTCGATCGATTCTCTGGCGCGGTCCTACCCTCTGTTGCAAATCATGAACGCCTTGTTTTGCAATGCCTCCATTGCATTGAATTCTGTTGCTGGTGAGAAGGTGGATTTTGCATTGGCTACGGTGGGTGTGTCTCCGACAGTCATCATTGCGTCCTCGCGCACTATGTCGGATTACCATGACCGAATTATGCAGCCGCATACCGGGCCCATTTCTTCTCTTGGTCGGTGGGTGCAAAGCCGGACCCTGGAAGCCGGAAACATGCCGTCCAAGAACATCTTCAGTCAGATAGCACGAATTGGCCCGACTACCGAGCTTTCGCTGGATAAACTCCGCTTGCTCTGCATTTCGCATCGTGTTGATGGTGATGCCTCAGCTCGCCTCAGCTCGGAGCAGTTGACCGACCTTCGGATCTTCACTGGGGCTCGCGTGGTCTATGCACTCACTGGACCTGGCATTGCCGGTGCTATCGCTCAAACTAATGTCTTTGATTACCGATGCCTCACCGGTCCAAGCCATTTTGGATCTCCTCTCAGCAGCACCGAGGTCACTTTGACTGGCATGTCTGAGGCGAATGTGTCCGACAGCTTACCAGAGGGCCAGGTAAGATAACATCTCTTCAATCATTGGGCTGAGTGTGAGAAAATCACTGACCTTTCTTCAGATCACCGTCTCCGGTCCTGCAGTCGTCAACGGCAAGACTACGCTTTCGTCACGGGGCCGTATCAGCAATGACAACACCCTAGAGCTGTCCTCTTGAACGCCTCTCGGAGATGCCTTCAAGTGAACAGTCCATTTCGGTTTGAAAAGACAGCACACTTTATATTGTGAATGTTGCAAGCGGCCCAGGAATTTCGGTTTCCAGGAAACCAAAGTTCATTTTATGAAATACAGTCTGCTCCAGATATGACGGGGTCAAAGTAATATACACATGCTAGTAGGCCTAGAATTAACATGACTCAAAGAAGTACTCCAAACTTCGTACACCTAACCTTGAAGCAGATCCCGAGCGAGGTTCCAGTACGACGTGTCTTTGTCCTGGTGCGCGGTATCCTCAAGCAGCTTCTTCAGCGACTTCTTCACTTCATCGAGGCGAGAAGACACTTCGCGGTGAAGTGCCTTGTCAGCAGCGAGGCCATGAATCGTAAGGCTCAGTCGCAATCCATTGTGGACTGTGATGGCCTCGTGCAGCCAGTGGTTGACCTCCATGCGAGGAGTCTTTTCTGTGGGGGCGTTTTGGTACTTGCCCTTGGGCGTAACTGCGAGCAGCTTTTGCACGTAGCTCATGACTTCTTTGGCCTGGTCCTTGCCAGCGAAGTCATTGATAGCGCGAGCGGCACTCAGCTCCAAGAGTGTAGCGATGACAATCGGCTGGCTCTTCGGGTTCTTGGAAGAATCGCTGTATGAGTGGTCCGGGAGGTCGGCGTCCATAATATCGACTGCCTGCTTGGCCATATTCAGGGCCTTGACAACTTCCGGGCCCTTGAAGTCTGCCTTTTGAGCAGCCAGGTGGAGTTCGAAGAAAAGACTCCGCACAACGTCCAAATTCCGCAGACGCAGGCCAGTGCTCTCCGATTGCCTGGCGCACTCGATGATAAGATGAAGCTTGCCAGCTTCGCGAGCCTTGCGCATGATTTGTTGCCAGCGATCGCCTTTCAAAACGTACTGGGACCCCCACAGCGCACTGACAAAGGGAATGAAATTCTTATAGTCCTCGGCGGCTTGCATCATTTTAATGACCTGGATGGCTTCCTTCTTCGTTGGGGTCTCGGTGTACTTCTTCGGCTTCAAAGTATATTCCTCCGTTTCGCTGATGTTGATGGTGATAGGCTCATCCCTCAATCGCTGCGCGTGTTTCTCCCTGAACATGCTCATTCGCTGTCTTTTCGGGATACCGAACGGAATGAAGAGGTCTTGTCGGAATCGGTCGAGGGCCTCGTTCAATTCGGAGGAGGAGGAGGGGGAGAAGGTTGGAATTGCTGGAAGTCGTCCATTAGCAAATATAGACACAACTAGGCTATGTTCTTAACCAGTTCTTACCTGACTTTGAAGCGTAACCGCGAGTCTGCAAGGTAACTGATTGGCGCATGGCGCCCTGCCAGCGGAAGAGCCTGCCAGCCATGATTGATAATCGTGAATGCTGAAAATCCAGGCTTCCCGAATAAGTGTAGCAATCAGAATCACTAGGATGGCTTTTTTGACAGAGGATTGAATTGGAAGACGAAGAGAGTCGCGGAAGAATCTCGACACCGAACAAATTGGAGGGAGGCTTGGCAATTCTGCCGGTGGAGCCAAAACTTCAAGGTTCGACCTCCGAGTTTGTCAACCATCTCTTACACCACAACCATGGCGGCTTTACCAACAATGCGGCAGCTGGGCTGCCTGAGATCTTTGCTCAAGACTCAAGAGGCTATTCAGCCTCAGGTCAGCCGCCGCTTCATCTCGACCACCTACTCGCAGCGTCCCAAGCGCGTCCCTTTCCCTTCGAACATGCCCGAACAGTTCCTGTCACAAGTACCAGTTCGCCATCAACCTCAAAATGGTATGTGCTTTTCAATGAATCTCCATACATTCGTGCCACTATTGCTAACCCGAGCGACTCGTTACAGCCCCCAAGCCGATCAAGGTCTACCCTCCTCCGCCCTCCACCCGCGCCGTTTGCAAGGACCCAGTCGCAAGTGTTACCGAGTCGCAACTGGCGGAGATTGATCCCAAGGGTGAGCGCAAGGCTCTCTTCGACTACCGACGGAATCCTCGCAGTATCAAGCAGGGCGACATTGTCCGGGTCACATTCAAGAACGGTGACCCGTTCAACGGTGTTGTCTTGAGCATTAAGATGCGCGGCATCGACACCTCTTTTCTGATGCGGAACGAGCTTACTCGTGTCGCCGTGGAGATGTCGGTCAAGGTGTTCAACCCGAATGTCTCGAGTGTGGAGATTGTCCAACGTGCGGAGCGCAAGCCGCGTCGCGCTCGTCTGTATTACATGCGGTTCGTCAATCCCCCGTGGTTCACCGATTTGATCCCTTTACTAATCTGTTCCCTATTATTAGGTCCCGCAAGCACGACCGCCGCAGCGTCGAGAATGTCGTGGCCGCCTACGTCCGCCAGAAGAAGGCTTTCATGGGTGGTGGCAGACGGCGTTAAAGCAAGGATCCGGCGCAGTCGATTCGCATATTAAAGAATGTATTATAGCCTGTCAATATTCAAACTTATTTCTACTTTACCCCATGTCAAGGGCAAAGCTGGAAAACTTCCACCGGCCTTTACTCTCGCGTTCTCTCTCTACCTCTTGAAATGTCTGCTCTTGGCTTCTATTTGTATAATTTGCAGCAGCTTGGATGATGAACAAGGGTCGGAAGTCGTAGAAATATGCCGGCTCGTAGGCAATTCCAGACGGGTCTGGTCAGCTCTTGGTATTCGTGGCGTACACTGCCCCCACAGCAGCTGGAAGAACTACCGACTCGGCAAAGATGAGTCTCGTATATAACATTTTGTACTTGGGTAGTAAATGAGGGATCCATAATTGGAGCGAGCAGCTTGTAGCTCTCGAACTCTTCTGTGTCCATGCACCGAGTATTTTCTCCATAACGATGGTGAATTCGTTCGAACATAAAATCCACCAAATACCACTGAAAAAGGGATTATTATATACTCACTTTGGTGTCCTGGAGTTTGATGAGTTTCTGGTCGTATCCCGTCCATAGTTGGGTCCCTGTTCCTTCCATGAGCGTTAGAGAACTAACTGTTTGCGGACTCGAATATTGTCAATCAATACATATGAAAACTACTCTCCCGTGCCTATATCGCAACGATCAGTCGCAACGATCATTATATCCATCTGACAGAAATGTAGCTTTTTCCAGAAGTTCTCCATGTCGAAGTACCACTGCAAATGTAGAAAAGCACTTCGTCGAGGGAGGGGGTTTGGCTTTTTCAGCTTCTAGCTGCCTTGGGCATCTATCACCCGTTCCATAAGTGATGACATCTTGTGCGGTAATAGATGTGCTTAGTGCTTAGTGCTCAATTGCAGGATCTGGAACAACCTCTAATTTGACCGCAAGGCATGTTGATTCCGTATGTCAAGATGGACCAAAATAACGAATTTGTCACTGAATGATAGACTTCATCGTGTTGTACGGAGTTAGCACTTATGCCCCCCGCCTTCGGGGCTGAGTGCTCGGCCTTGAAGCTTCTTCCGCTGACACATACACTCGGGAAAATACCGAGAACCAGTGTGGAGAAGGAGATCGTCCGACAGGACAGAGATGCAGGGCTGAGAGCTCCTGGTCCGCAGCCGGTGGAAGCGTTGGCCAATCTGACTCGTGGACAGATCCAGATGTCGTCTGCTGAGACCTCAGCTCGGGACCGAGCCAAGTTGCCCCAGCCTGTCAGTCTCTATTGGTCGTAGGCCGCGCGAGCCATCTGTGGAGGTGGCAGTTTGATCCATCACGCGGTGGATAAGATGCACCGATGCAACATTCCCGCCGGGGTAAACATGGAGATAGCAGCACCATTCGGATAGTCGGGCCTCCGTGAGGCCGATTACGAGGCGAAAATCTCCTAGAAGGCCGTCGAAACTGCAGATCGCCAACTCGACATCCAGTCGGGGGCTGCGAGACCCACCTCTCTCGCGGTCGATCTGCACGCCATGGTCCGAATGGGTTCCTCGTCTGGGTGTAGTCTGGGAGTTTGGCGATACGACTGCACGGTCTGAAATCCGGGCTTGGTGAATTCTGCATGGGGGTCCCGCCGCTCTATGTACAGCAGGTCTATTTAAGCCCGGGAATCACGCCATCTGGCCACCATGTTGCTCATTTTCACGCACGCCCATTGCCCCGTGCCAACTTAAGCTTAATCGTTCGATCCGCCATGACTGTCGCTGATAATGTCCCGACTCCTCGCAGATTGCTGCTGGTCAGCGTGCCTCGCACTGCCTCGAACCTACTCGGTGAGCAAGTTCCTACGGTATTTGGCCCCATTTACCTAACAAGAGAGCAGTGAAAATTCTCAATGTTCACAACCAGCCCAACTTGCTCACCAACCAGAAGAGCGGGTATTTCTTCTACCCCGCATTTATGAAAGTTATGCTTGAGGGTCATTTTGCCAAGGCCCCGGAAGACTGGTCTGATGCCGATATTGAAGCCGTTCGGGGAGCCTTCCAGTCATCCACTGATGATCTCGAAGAGTACAGCGCGAGAGCGCGCGAGGAGAACAAGGTGCTCTTCGCGAAGGAACATGCGTTCTGGCTCGTGAATCCGGCAACTCATCGGAGCGCTATCGACGGCCGTGATACCTCCGAATGGTCCAAGAAGTTCCGTGTCTCGACCGACGCATACGGCCCCGACCAGAGCATCTCCCCGTCCAACAAGACCATTCTGTCAGACGAATATCTGCGCAGCTGGCAGATGGCTTTTATTATCCGTCACCCGGCGCTTGCGTGGCCGTCAATGTACCGTGCGATGAAGAAGGTTGCCAATGAGGGATTCCTCGACGAGGACGGCCTCCAGGGGGCGTCTAGATCAAACATGGATCTGCGCTATAGCAGGTTGCTCTATGACTGGTGCTTGGAGCAGCCAGATGTGCCGGCCCCGCCACCGGTTATCGATGCCCATGACCTAATTACAACACCCCAGGTAGTCCTGAAGTTCTGCGAGCAGACAGGGCTCGACAAGAGCGTGGTGCAGTTCGAGTGGGATCAGAATGATTCTACAAAGTCCAAGAATTGGGCCCCCGCCGATCCTAATGCCCATGCCGAAGACCGTGATCGACACAGACGAGCTGCTTCCATCATGCTTTTCTCTCTCGAGGGATCCAAGGGTGTTATTAAGGAGAAGGCGCCCGCGAACATTGATATTGCCGCCGAGGCAGCGAAGTGGAAGATTGAGTTCGGAGAGGAGGTCGCACAGATGCTTGAAAAGGCAGTCCGGGAGTCAATGCCCGATTACGAATACCTCAAGTCAAAGCGAATCACTGCTTAAATTGTGATGTTATGACTACCAATTGCGTCAACCCGAGGTAGATGGTGCAAGGTATGTACGGACTTTCAATATACACAGTATGATAATTTTCTCGCATCAATTTACCGTGAATATACATTTTTATTATCGCTAGGTTCTGTCACTCCGTGCATTTTAAGAGATTAATCAAGGTTTGGAGGCTCTTGACCTCAGATATTCCTGATTGTTCAAAGCCCAGCCATGAACGCTACTCTTTGACTGGCTAGGAAATCGCCAACTGATAAACCATTCTGTCATCTTTTCAGACGTCTCTGCGGTACTCTTCCATGCTAGACGTATTTACTACCCATGTATTTCAACAGGTGTTCAGCGCACTTTTGAGCAAAGAGCCCTCTTTTTGAGCGATGATGGCCCAGAAAGCAATGTAAATAGCAATGTCCGGTGTTAGCTATATTTTAATAAACGCTTCAGACGAATTGCCCGACTGTGACCGTGGGAATCTTGGGCAAGAAAATCACGGCAATGGATCAGCTAGTTTCTCCAGGGTCCTGGGGGTGAATTTGGAGAGGTTCGCGACCAATTCCCGACTTCGACCAGGTCATAAAGCTCGCATTACACTTATCGTAGGTAATGATGGATCCCCGTTGTGTTTCACGGGACCACAGTTCTATTGGGGAGGAGTTGACGATGGAGAAACACGCATGGGATGAAAAGGAAGCTGTGGGGACTTGTCATTGGGCATAGATATGAGCAAAGATGAATTGGCCCCCAATGTGTCAGGTCATCACCGATTGACGATCCCACGGGGGCTAAAACTAGATACTTCGATATCGGCTATCTGAACGTGCCTCTCTCCGCAAGCGGATATTCAAACTCCTCCAATCGCCGCCCGCAGCCTCACCTCGTGCGGCCTTCTCAGCGAACTAGCATACATCCGACTGACGTACACTAGACTGAACGAATTAAGCTGGGTTTCAGGCTCCATTGTTCTAATGGCCCATAGTCTCAGCCCATTGGACTCTTTGTGTTCCTTGTTGCCCACATGTCGATCCATGGAAAGGACCCGCGAAAGATCGTTTACGTCAACAGCTCGACCTCGGCCGGCTTCTTTGCCTTGAATTCAAATCCTTCCTTTGACATACTTCAAATCATCTCAATCTATCCAGTCATTTCCACTGAAGGACAATGAAAGGACCGACGGGAAAATGAACTGGCCGTGTCGCTCTTCACGCCCCGGTCACTCGGCCGGTCGCGGGCGCATCTTTGTCTTTCTGGCGCTGGCTGCGATCTTCTGCATACTCTCGTACCAACTCGTCCTGAGCCATGGATCTATCTCCCGCTGGATGGAAGAGCAGGGTTTCGTGGTGATCGATAACGTGGTCGTTGACGGTGATCCGGATCCGGCGCCGACGATTTTACCAGGCGAAAACGAACCCCGCGAGAAAGAGCTCGTTTTCGCGGCGATGCGCGACAGCAACATGACCTGGGCCGAGGAGCTTTCCTGGCCAATGAACATATATCGAGCCGATGTTCCTCCTGGCGAGGCCGATTTGACGGTGCCGGTCAATAAGGGCAACGAGGCGATGGTTTATCTCACATACCTGATCGATCGCTATACTTCGCTCCCTGACATTACCGTCTTCCTTCACGGCAAGAGGTATCAATGGCATAACGACAACGAGCTTTACGATTCGTCCATTTCAATCAAGAATCTCAACCTCGATTCCGTGCGCAAAGCGGGCTACGTCAACCTGCGATGTACATGGGCGATCGGCTGTCCTGCCGAGCTTGAACCCGCCAGATATCTGAGAGATCGACCGGATGATGAGGGGCACCCCACGGCCGTCGCGTACCCGGACCAATTCAGGTTGCTCTTCCCCGATACACCGGTGCCGGAGGTTGTAGGAGCGCCGTGTTGTAGTCAATTTAGTGTCAGCCGTGCACAAATACTCCGCCGCCCCAAGAGCGATTACGAACGGTTCAGACGATGGCTTGTGGAGACGGAATTGCCGAATGACGTGTCGGGAAGAATTCTGGAGTACAGCTGGCACAGTAAGTGTTTCCCTCGTGCTATGATGGGTGGGGTACTGATGCTTCGCAGTGATATTTGGAAAAGATCCGGTACATTGCCCGATGCCCCAAGAATCCTATTGCAAGACTTATGGCCTTTGCAACTTGTCCGATTACGAGCTACGGAACCAGTGGATTTGGCGTGGCTTGGTGCTGCCGGATGGTTGGCCTGATGAGACCGGAGGCTAACGTTGTGTACAACCGACAAATTTATCTAAACATGCTATTGCATGTGAATTCATTATTTCGTGAGGCATGGTACAACTCAGCTTCTTCAAGACCACGTAAAGTACGTTGTAGATTACCGCCACAGATCCTGTCGACTTGCCCGCTTGTATCCGCCACTGCTTTTGGGTCGCTCGTCCTCGTCTGCCGGTACAGCCAGAAACCCGCCAAATCCGTTTCCCACAAGCACGCTCTTACGGGCATCTCCACCCCAGGATCGACTCAGCTGTGCATCGTGAAAACTGACGGGCCGGGTATTCCCAGTGCGATGGCCGAGTCCGGGGCCTGGGTCGTACGGGGTAAAGTTCCACTCGAGCTCGTCCAGACCCTTGCTGTACACGTTCAGTGGTTGGGACAGGCCACCGCCCGTCATTTGCGGACCATTTTCACCGCCACCGAAAAGTCGGGGAGGCGGTGCCAGAAGAAGCGTATCAGGGAATTGTGCATCCCGAACGTAGAGGTCGCGCAGCGCGGGCAATGAGTGGGACACCAGGGATGAAATAAGGTAGGTGTAGTAAGAGCCCGCGACGGGAGCCAGTCCGTGACTTTCTGTTTCAGAAGTGATCTCGTAGTGTAGAAGACGCAATGACTTGGACGCCAGGGGAGGGATCTGCTCCGTGGGGAACGATTTCGATACCTCCTGGATGATGGAGAGACTGTGCAGCCGGGAAGCGGCCGCCAAAAGATGGTGCAACGCCGACGGCAGCACACCGGTTGCGCCGAGAGTCAAAGACTGCAGCGCCGCGGGATTGTTTGGAGAAGAAAGTAGTGAGACAAGCCCACTTGCCGTGACATTAGGGGTATCGCGAAGGGTGAGTTGCTCTACCGCGGGGAAGGGTGGCAGGTGCCCATTCATGGAGAATGCAGAGTCGTCGAGCCAAGAAAGATTATCTAACGTGAGATCGCGCAAGCGTGGAAACGACGCCAGGCCATTACGGAGGATGCTGGGTTCAATCTGCAGGCCCGACAATTCCAGCTTCTCCAAATTCACCCAGAGCTGAGATCCGGGGAGCCGCGCGAAACTTCCCTCCGAGCCATGGCGGTAGGCCATGTGGCGAAGATCGGGGCATCGAATCATCAGTTCTTGTTTCAGAGCGGCACACGAAGGCTCATCACTAAAGAGGCCGCTCGGCAGATCGACAAAACGGAGGTGGGGAAGCACGGAAATGGTGCGGGCAAGGTTGGCTTTGTTGGCCTCTCGAGTCATGTAGGGCGTTCGAAGGGATAGAACCATATTTGCGAGGCCCTGGGACTCTCGAACAGACCGCATGAAGAGCTCGAGACGGACTTGCGGGGCATCGATGGGGTCACCGTTGCGATCAAAGAATGAGCGCCGCTTTCGTTTGGCGGCCAGTTGGACTTCGAGTTCACAGTAGTGGACGGGGTCGATACGGACGTGCAGGTACCTAACGAATGTACACATCAGCCCGGTGATCCCAAACTCGGAGTGAAATGACTTACAGCAGGGCGCGTGCCTCTATAAACCAGCGCTTACAGACCTGAGCGCAGTGCGCCAGGTCACGCATGTCACACAGCATGCAGCCATCGGTCATGGACTCCTCAGAGGTCTCATAGGATTCATCGACGGTGTGTGGACAGACTAGGGCGAAGATATAGGCCAACACAGGACGTGGCAGCTTCCTGGTGTAGTCGCGGCCGGGGATTGTTTTGGAGCGGGGCGGCGTTTGGAACTCGGTCGCGGCCCCCGCACTGCGCCGGGGACGGGCCCGGAGCTTATCCAAAAGGCCCATCCTGGTGAGGGGTGGGATGAGAAACTGAAGGAGAGCACAGAGGATGAATTTAGAGGTTGCAGCGAGAAATGCAGACCCCGCTAGCCACCAGGGATGAAACACCCGGCTTCCCCGCAGTCGCGCTCATTGGCGGTTTCATCGTGAGCTGTCACGGTCACCCAGCTGTGATTTCCTTTGACTGGAGTCTGGATCAGGGACCAACCCGGCAAATATGATAGGCGGAAACCCAATTAAGAGCAAAGACCGGTTCAACAAAGTCGAACAGGGTGGAGATCTGGGCCTCGCCCCCATGACATCACCGGTCTGGATTTCATTTCTACAGTAAAGATGTAAGTCGATGAGAATTGATTGAGAACAAGGCTCAGTCAAAAATACTCTGATAGGCTGAAATAATTAAAGGGAAGAGATCTAGATAATCGGATCGATGACAGGATGATGCTGACCGACCGGTGGTATAAAGATGCACGCGACCTTGATTTTCAAGGCCAACTGACATCATTGGATATCCAATCGATCATTTAAGTCGAAGTTTCTGCACCAGATCTTTCCTGCTTACAATTACCCATCTACCCAAGACAATATGGCGGAAATGGGATCTGACGGAACTTCGGGCGGCCCTTTGCCCACGCCGGCCGTTACCAACAACCCCCTGGAGCATACTCTGGCAACCGAAGAATGGAAACACCGCCCGCCCTATCTCGTACAATCCACCCAGGAATTCGGCGAAGTCAAGTGGCGCGGCTACTGCGAATGCCGAAAGATATCCTATTCGTTAAGAGGCCGCCCAATTAAGGCAACTTTTTCCCATGGACGAAGCACCCAGATCATGCACGGAGCGCCCGTGGAATGGGCCGCACTTTTCCATAAAAGTGATATTTCTTTCGACAATGGGTGGATCGGGCTATCCTTCTCTCCGTCATCGTCCGAGATGCCTCTCAATACGAACGTCTTGTGCGAATCTTGCCACGCACATATTATGTATGAAGGGGAGGGGACCACCTGCTCGATCTTTCCGCCATTGATCAAATTTGAGGGCTCATTGGACGAGCAGCGATCGCAATGTGATCTATTCAAGCCAACGTATGTATCTCTGATGATTAGACACTTCTTGCTAACCCGATCGCAGCCGCCATATCTTTTACGCGCAACGCCTGATGGACTTCGCCGACGGAATTACCAAGTGGTCCGGCATGGATGAGAGCAGCCAGCGGCTGGATGATTCTGGGAATCCAATTGAGCAATAACGAGACGTAAGTAGATGATATATTGCAAAAAAGGTGCGGTGTTGAGGAAGATATTGCCACACGGATGATGACATTTCAAAAAATCAAGTCCACAAGACGAATGATAGAACATCAACCAATCGTGTTTTCCAAGATTACTTCGCATTCACTATGTTGTAGATACTCTAGAGTAGACCACCAATGTTCCATTTCTCGCGTACTTCAGGTCTGGCTCCAACATTGATGAAAACGGTGCTCGTATCCACCTGGATCAGTCCCCTGGCCCTGGTATAAGATCGGTCTTGACCAAACCGTTATGAGCTTGAGCCCAATCGTCGTCTACGCTATGAGCATGCTGAATCTGTGGACTTTCGTATTCGGATGGATTCTTGGCCCTTCGGGAACTTCAGTTTTAACGCAGGCCCGATGTGACCCTAACGCAGCTCATTTCCCAATTGGGGAAAACATCGGACAACAATCTGGGATAGCGTGCCATTTGATATGTTTTTTTTACCATTGTGAAAAACACGTGGGGCCCTTAGGATCTGACAGTCCCTACTCCGTATCCAATTCTAGGAATTGGTGCTTACCCCTATGACTGAACAAGATATAAGATCGCTCTCCCAGGTTTCTGAATCAGCTTCCTATTTCACGTCTTGAAGCGCCTCCTCCATGTTTTTAAAATCATTTGTCCATCTGGCCTTGTTGGCCGGTGCTGTCGCTGCCGTCACGCAGATTACCGACGATGAGATGAACTCTCTTCTCGACGCCGGCGCCTTGGACTTGGCGGACCGCTATGCACCCATGTGGTTCTTCGGTCAGGCGATGAACCAGCCCCCTTGCTATCCCACCTGGGCTTTCGGGGGCTCGCCTTCATCCCCAGACATCTATGATGACGCTCATAAGACGCCTGCTGCCGCTCAATGCGAGTATCCCGATGTCGGGTGCAACTGCCGAAACCCAGGCGTGCCCATCGGGAACCCCGGTCCAGCCTTTCCCGTCTACTATACTTTCCAACGATGCAATGATACCGAGGTCCGCGTAGTGTATAACCTTTTCTATGAGAAGGACGGGGCCACATTTGGAGCTATCCAGACCGGCCACGACTACGACTGGGAACGCGTCATTATCATTCACTCGCGTGATGATAGCAACATGTGGGCTCCCTCTCGGGCCCTATTGTCCGCTCACAGTGGCTATAATGACCAGGCATGGTCCGATATTCAAAATACGCTCACTACCGATGAGGTCAACGCCGGGGACAGTGTGAATCCGAACGGCATCAAAAACAATGATCATCCTAAGGTATACGTAGCCTGGAGGTAGGTATCTGACCATCTATTCCTTGAGCCCTCTCTGACCGAAAATGTGCAGCAAACACGCTAACTTTCCGACTCGGAACACCGGGTGGAACGACGTCGCCAGTCAGAGTCTCGACGGTAAGCTTCGTCCTCCTGATTACTTATTCTTTTCTCGATATCTAAGTGTTCTCCTTTCATCCAGATGCATTTAGAAGTCAAGATTGGTGGAGCTACGTTCAAACCCAAAACTATGTATGCAATGCCTTCGTATCTGGGATTGGATGGACACTAACGAGTGGCAGATTCGGTCTGATAATAGCACCGACGCTGGTCGTGCTCTTGGTGCTGCGGATTGGGGGAGTGCCACGAGCAACCCTCCTCTTGTTCAGGCGAGCGTATGTGAAGCATCGTAAGCAGTTTCACGTGTGTAGCATAATGACTCTACATACGCACATGTACGTGCCGGGTTTCCCCTGGCAGGTTAGGCTTTCCTATCAAAGATACCACCGCTTTATGAGGGTGTTTAGGCTTAGACTCACCAAGTAGATGTTAGCACCAGCTCAGACCCAGGAATCACGCTTAGGTTAATCATGTGTAGAGTGACCGATCCTTAGTGAGGGCTTGGTGAGATGCGCTGATCATACTGCCTCTATATCTCCTAATTGTTTGTGCAAGGTCAGCAAAATAATGATTCGTCTATATATAAGAAAGCCAGCTCGACCAGCTGATTCAAACTGGAACCTGGCACAGGTCCTCAGGACTAAGAGCCGGGTTCGTCACTTGTTCCAAACGCGGTGTGCGGCGCTAGTCGCACCGGTAAACGCTGGATCAATTGGCTCTCAAACAATTTCCCGAGAGAGGAAAACGAAGGACAGTAGCTTTGCATTTTATGCCTAGATTTATTTCTTATCCTTATTTCTTTTTCCAAATTGAAAGTAACCAGGACGATACGTAGTCGGAGTATAAAACCCCGATGACATCACGCCCCACCCAATCAAAACCATCTTATTCCTGCGAATCCCCCACTTCAAACATTCACACCTACACACAATCATGTCCTGGTCCCAGAAGAACTTCACTCTGCCCGCGCGCGGCCGTGGCTCCTACCTGATCACCGATCATGTCTTGAAGGAGGTGCCCGAGATCCGAGACTACAAGGTCGGCATGCTCAACCTGTTCATCCAGCACACCAGCTGCGCGCTTTCGCTCAATGAGAACTGGGATGATGATGTCCGCGCCGATATGAGCGATGCCCTTGACCGGATCGCACCTGTCTCAAACCTCTACCGTCACTCCGCCGAGGGCGACGATGATATGCCGGTGCGTTCGCTTTCGAAGCCCCCGTTCGAGTATAGGATGAAGTGTGTACGCGCTGGCCGAATGCAATGCTAATTTACTGCTTGTAACAGGCCCATATCAAGTCCGCTCTCATCGGCGCTTCAGTGACTATCCCCATCTCCAACGGCCGCCTGGCGACCGGTACTGTACGTATCGAAATTCTGTTTCTCGCAATCTTTATACTGATGTTTTCCTGCGCAAAAAAAGTGGCAAGGTATCTGGCACCTCGAGTTCCGCACAAGCCGCCACTCGCGCAAGGTCGTTGCGACCATCCAAGGTCAGAAGGCGTGACTCAATGCTGAAATCAAAGAGCATTTATGATGAATAGTCCGCGGGTGTATATTTCTTTAGAGCTACAGCGTTTAAATATCGTCTGTAGATAATTGGATTCTCCAGTCGAACTAAAAACAACTGCACGACAGTCTAGTTCCTAAATCATCGCACGGGCGAACGGCAGATCAAATGATCCTATCTGTACAACGGCCTCTGGCCCTTTAAAAAAAACAAATAATACGCGGGAATGATCAACGCCGACAAAAGGAATCTGATGCTAGTCGTTTACCGCTGCTCCAAGCCGCCCTCCGTGACGCGCTGCTGCTCGTTCACCTCGGCGGGGTCGCTGGTGGACTCAAGGGGGTAGCTGGTCTCGGGCAGAGACTGGAGGTAGGCGCGGTGCTGTTCATTGGCCTGTAGGCAATATTAGCGGTGATTCTTGATTGTCATAGGACGTAAACGTACGAAGGGAACTCCGCAGTACTCGCAGCTCGCAATTTCGGGCTTGTCAGTATTGATGAAAATCTTGGGGTGGCCGAGGGGACCGCCGCCGCCATCACAGCTGACGACCTTGGACTTTGTCCACCGCACGGGTTGTTTGTGAATGAGCTCAATGGCAGCCATGGGGCGCGGCTAAGAAATCGGAGTTAGCCTGCTGCTTCTTCCCCACTTCGAGACCGGAGTCCAATTGGCACCGATCCAGGGATTATCGACATACCTGAGTCTCCATGATTGTCTGCTCGAAGCGCGGTCCAACCATTGCCTCGTGGCGTGGCTGCTGGCTGGCGGCCCAGGTGGAGGCCCGGTTCGGGGCCTGCATGCTGCGGATCTTCTCTGCCACGGCCGGATCCTCCTGCAAAGAGCCATCCCAGCGACCAAAAGAGTCGGTGGGCTCAACATTGGTCTCCGAGACATTCTGCTTGACGACGGGCGGGTTGGGATCGTTGGCCTGCATGCGGTTCTCGGACAGGCGAGGGACGGCGGAGGAGAAGTTGCGGACGGCAAAGCGCGGGCGAACCGACGCCAGGCTCGTAAGACGGCGGCTGCAGGACATCATGCTGGGCAAATTGAGTCCCGAGGGGGAAATCGTGGTGGGAAAGATGAGATGGACTTGGAGAGAAGATCGGGAGGAGGTGCAGGGCTGTGAATAATGCGCGGTGCAATTGGCTGGCCCGCCTTGGCCTACCGCCTACCTTACCATCACTTTTTCTGCCACCCATTTTCTTCGTCCAAACTTGAATCCAACGATATTTCGTACACCATAGCCCAACATGTCGTCCTCTCCAGGTGCGGCTGCAAAGCCTGAAAAGACCATGTCATCCCGTCTACTCACAATGAAGGTAAATTTGACAAACAATGTGGTAATTAGCAAAACTGACGCTCTACAGTTCATGCAACGCGCCGCGGCAACGGCAGCTGCCAAAGAATCTCAGTCGGGATCTGACGATAACCCGCCCACTCCGAAACGTGCCAGGCTATCAACTGAGGCCCAGAGCCCTGGGACACCGGGAACACCACAGGCAGAACTCGACGCGATCAATGCAGCACTGAAAGCAGAGGAGGAAAAGCGCCGGGAAGCAATTGCACGACAGGCAGCCGAAGCGGGTGAGACTGAATGGGTGCTGGACATCCCCGCTGCCTCTTACCCTTCACAGCCTATGGTGGTAGCAGCGGACTCGTTGGATACTGAAGATGATACTCTGCGCGGAGGTCGTCAGTCCTTCGGCAACTTCAAGCGCAAGCCGAAATACGTGAGTTTCTACTCGACCGTCTATCGACAACCATGCTGACATGTCCAAGGTACAAACCCAAACAGAAGACGGGGAAGATGACGAGGATGACGAGGAGGATGAAATGATGGACCCGGCAGACCCAGCCTCGGTGGAAGCCATGATCCAGAAGCAGAGGGCCAAGGCTGCGGCCAAGGCATTGAGAAAGAACAAGACAGACAATTTTAAGCTGTCTGATCTGACGAGTATCTCTGGTGGAGGTGGCCGCAACCAAGTACCGCAAAGATCTTCGTCTCAGAAGAAGCAAAAGAATAAGAAGAAGCGCAAGAGCCATTGAGCGCAACCTGGTGACGTTATTTCATGAGTCTGCAGATACCCCGGGAGTCTCACATTGGCGTTTATTTTAGAAACATCACTTTTTCTGTCAAGCTCACTTGTATTTTCAAATCTGTAATATCTAACATAGCCGCACTAGTAGATGTTGACTAGTAAATTGCGTTCCACAATATGAGGAAGTAGCTGGGCAGCAATTTAGAGCGATAAGGTTCGAATTCCTACTCTCAGAAACGTTCCCAAGTAGATCCAGTATGAGGCCAAAGCAAAACCTTCGAAAAGCCTCCCGTTTCTAGTAACGGTAAGCGCAGGAACAATGTATATTCAAATCAAAGGGTATTAGAGCTGAAGTTGAAATCATAACCGCGCCTTCTCCTGCTTCTTCTTCTCCCACCCTTTCTGCGTCGCAAAGTTGACTACCAAATTCCACGCCGCAATCCCGATGCCTACTGGCGGCGCCGCCAACAGCGCCCATGCCCACCATCGTGGACTCGACGCTTCAATGCTGGCCATCGCCCCCTTCACCGCACGCTCCAGCTCTGCCTTGTCTGCATCATTCCACACCACGACTCCGCGCGCGGTAGTCGTGCCTCGGAACTCCGCTTGCGCTGCCTTCATCCGCACATCGCCTTGGCTGCGAACTCTATTCTCTGCATCCTCGGCTGTGAGATGTGCGTCGCGGGCCCGTAGTCGTGCCATCTGCACCGCCGGATCGCGCACGCCGACCACGATGACCGTCCCGCAGATCAGATCCATCCCGCTTTCGAACAGCAGCGGCACGTCCAGAACAATGGCCCATTGGCCTCGCATGTAGTGGTAGATCAGTGCTTTGTATACCTCCCACCGCACGGCCGGGTGGATGATCCCGTTCAGCACCTGGCGGTCGCGCTTGCGTTCCTCGGTATCGCCAAAGACGCGCCGGCCCAGCGCCGGCCGGTTCAGTGGCTTGCCCCGTGAGTTTGAAGAGTCATCGAGGAGGAGATCAGGTGTGCTTGGGCCGAAGTAGTTGACGATTGCTTTGTAACCGGCCGTGCCTGGTTCGACGACCTTGCGGGCAAGGATGTCGGCATCGATGATGGGGAGGGAGTAAGGCTCGGAGGAGAGAATGGAGGAGACTGTGGACTTCCCGGTGGCTATAGAGCCGGTAAGCCCGATGATGAGCATTTTGGCTTGTTTAGGGTGTGAAGAGGGAAGGAGTTGGAGTGGTGTCGGAAGTACGAATCAATTAATGCGGAGACCTCGGTTCCCGAGGTCCGCGTGGGGAAACCACTTTCCAAGGTTCCATTGGTTATCATCTTAGAAGATTCAACGAGCCACCTAGGTACCTCAATGTAGGGGATTTTCGGTACCGGGTGGGGCTTTCCCATTTGAGCTGCCGCCGCTTTGTAACAGCCAGACGAAGGGGATATTGGAAGTGGACCTAAGTAGGCGGTCATAACTATCTATGCGGGACTTTTCGAAAAGCCGTTGAGAAAGGTAACTTGGAAAATAGAACCGAATGATGTTTAGAAATACGTTAAATAAATAGTTAGGGGGAGGTTTAGAAGGCATTAGAGAATGAAGTATTGAGGCGCATTTGCAATATCTCCTTGGGGCGGCTATATGAGGGCGCTCAGAGTCGCTCACTGAGGACAACTTAGTCCGAGTTTAGTGCGGGCTTATAGTCACTGATCACTCAGTGGGAATTCAGAGATGCATCTGGTGCTTATATTGAGCACCTAGTCCACGTTCAGCCTATAGCTAAAGAAGCACTCGAGTCCCATGGGGCTGTTTATTGATGACCTGTTTCTTGATCACCCTAATAATGCCCTTATTTATTGAGTTATTTCACGCTGCTAATCATTTTATCTTCCCCTTTCCCCATCCTCAAAAAGACATGCATTAACAAGATAATATCAAGCAAAAGGAGGGGATTTTAGCTTTTTAGGTATGGGATGGATCAGGAGAGCCCTTTTGGATGCTTTTTCCCAGAGATGCTTCGGCGTAACGTCTTGGATATAAATGGAAGCTGAATAGACCCCTCTAGACAACCTAATCAGCTTGCCACTGCCGGTCTATTGCTTCGGTGCCGGTAATTTATCTTAAAGTTTTCTCAGAATTCACTCCATTATAGGTAAGAAACAATTCTTTACAACGCTCGCTAATAAAATATGAAGCGCCGCAAGCTATTAGAAAAAAGTGGGAGACGCATTTTGAAATAAAGCCAAGAGGGTCCCTAAGCTAAGAGGACGTACTTGCAATACGCGGGACTATAGGAGTAAAGTCTCTCTTAATTGCGAAGTTAACAATCGTAAATCGCAGATAAATCAACTCCATGTCTAGGTCTGTCCAGAAGAATGGGATAAGATGCTATTGAACGGTCGTAGGTTCTAGTGCTCTAGACCATCACCTCATCAAAAAGTTTGTCCGTTAGCATATAATGTGCTGGAAGAATCTGGAGATCGGATTTGTTGATCATTTAAGAGATTATCTCTTCTTATATAGCCAGATCTCCATACCAATTGCCAAATTGAGAGGCATAGCAATATAGAGTTCTTTTTCACTTCTGATTAGCCGATGTCTTACGTACTCCGGCATATACCGAGTTGCACGTAGCTTTGGGGTTAACGTGTAGTGCTTGGGGACTGGTTGGCTCTGCGGTCGTTGCTCAAAAAGTCCCTCAATTAGTTGGCTGTTCCAACGGTCGTAACATGACTCCTTTAGGTTCCGGTCCGCGAGCTGATCCAAAAAGGCAACGGTCTCATTTGTCATGGTACAGTACAAGGTGCGAAGTCAATGACGCTGAACCTCACGAAGGGGCGGAATGAGTGGATCTTTCGATATCCGCTACCTTTATCTAAGCTTTCGAAGCTTCATTGCCCACTTTGGACTCTACTTTTCATCTTCGGCTAAGATCTCACTGATAGGCTGCAAGCCAAACTTTCTCTGTTTCTGACAGTTGCTGGACAAGAATTAAACACAATTGGCAACACCAACCTAGTGCTTTGTGCTTTTTGCCAGTTTTATTGACGACAGACTTCGGAATCGGCGATATTGAAACGACAGCTGTGGGGTTAGCTTCCATCGATATTATCTCATCTGTAGGATACAGGTTGCAGCCCACTGAATTCAATGGCGTAATCGAACCAGACCTCCGCTCCATGTGACGTCTATAAATATGTCTTCGAGCTGCTTCCGTATTCATGATTCGTCTCGTGAAGAACGGGAAGTGGCGACGCGCCCTTCCTCCCCCACCCGGGGATAACCTAAAACAGGTCGATCCGAGGTCGTATCATTTCTGGAATGCCAATCTTACTCCACAAAGAACCATAGCCAAGATGATATTGACACACGATAATTCGAAGACCGTTTAACATATTACAATCAAGGAAGTCGGAACTGAACGCCCGCAACGGAAGGGGCGTCTTAATAACCCCGTCGTGGTGCAGTACTATGAAGGCGACGGCAATATTAGAGTTTATGCCATCAGTTATTTACATCTATAATTGCCACGATTGCATCATTTTCACCATCCAATTAAAGCGTCAGTTGGTAGCAAAAGATCGTAAGTATCTTAATTACAGCAACCCAATTACAATGTCTCCATAGAGATCAGCCTCCAAATCCAACTTGACCTTGGCATGCAGATCCAGGTGGATCTTGATATTCAGACTGCCATTTTCGTCCTCCTTCTTCTTCAGTTGATTATTGTTGTTTTTCTTGTCAAGTTCACGTGCGGCCGCGGGACCGATCAGCTGGCCTTCTCCATTAGCCAGCGTCTCGGGATCCACGAGACTCTCAATGGGGTCGCTGCTCGAAGACGAGGTATCCGAGTTCTGACGGCCCCTCCGGTTTCCAAGGGCGGGGGCGGCGCTACTGCACCGGTCGACTTTTGCGTTAGCCTTTGTGACTTGGAGAGAGGGATCTTGTTGCATATAGAGCAATAAAAGGAGAGTGTAGAATATGATCTGAGTTTTAATGTACCTCAATGCTGGGACGGGGTCACCCATCTTCGTGTTTGCAATCTGCTTGTCCTGGGTAAATGCTGGATGAACAAAATTAATTACTTCTTGTTGATCATACGATGAAGACCGAAGATTAAAACTCACTGGCTAGGCTGTGGTAAAATAGCTTGGAGAATTGCCGAGCAGAAAGGACATGCACTATATATCCTGTGAAGTGGAGTATAGCCGTATTTCCCTTTAAAAGGATGAATGCAGCCACTCGAACTATATGTGCCGCACATATGAGTGTATGGTTCCGCGGTTTCGAGACAAGAGCGATAAGATAGTTTGTTTCCGAAATGTGACCACAGATGGTACCTTCAGCTCCCGGTACTTTTGAAAAACAGAGAATAAGCCGTGTGCGGAAAATATTGATTTTACCCACTATCAACTTGTAAATATAAGGTTTGGCGATGTCATTTCTTACGTCAAGTGTATTGGGGCTTTTAGGACCTCTCGTGACAAAAATGTGGACGTTCCGCTTTCATCGCAAACCTGAGACTGAGCCGGGCAGATCGAATAGCTGGAAACTTATTTCAATGACCAAGCAAAGCCTTATGGATACATTTACATTTACGTGTTTGGTGGAATAGCATACGGCCCTGCACTAAGATGGTGTTAGGCATTTTCCTGATGACGGCCATGGTGCCAACAATGATTGGGGTCAACGAGGCCTCCAAGGGCACGCGGGATCATGAAGACCGCCGGCGGGAAAGTGCGCGGCAACAGCGTTCTTACCTTTCGGTCCAATGCACGTCCTACGATGGACCACGGCAGCAGAGACTGGCAACCCATAACGCGCAAGTATACTTGGGCCCAGATAGAAGGGTAGGCCTCCTTGCCATTGATTGGCGCCTATCTTATTTTGCGCGTCGGCCATCCGAAATCGCGTCTGGCCGTTACTGACAACGATCCAGATATACATCACCAAATCTCCCAGTCCACAGCTGGTCCCGCTAAGCGGTGGCTTTTATCAACACCCTGAGTTCTCCCCAGGTAATACGGCAGGGTTTGTCACCATTTCAAGCGAAACGCCTCCAACTCTCCGCTGGGTTTATCTGGATTCGCAGACCCATGAGATGCGATGGGGAGGGAGACAAGATAGTGAGGGGCATGTCTGTGGTCCTTTCGACTGGACCAAAGATGAAGAACGGGTCACACTGGAGGGCTGGGAAGGCTGGCTAGCCGTGCGACTTCCGGACGACGAGAAGAGAGCCAAAGAACTTGGCATGGAAGAAGGCAAGGGTCTTTGGAGACTGTACTTTGACGAGCATGACAATGGGGCAGACTTACCTCCAGGCGCTGAAGCACTGGAAGTCACACTGAAACGGACCATGGCGGAATCCTGAGGGTTGGGTGGTTGGCTTGAACTATGGTTCGGAATTCCGTAAAATGCAGGATAGCGTATTTGTATGGACAACCGATCTTCCGTCATTTTCACGTTAGGAACAACAGTGTTGCTTATCGAAATAAACCAAATTCGCTTTGTCTGTTGCCTCTTTCGACGTCGTGACGTAAACTATCACCACGTCCACAACGTTTGGTGTGGCGTATATCCAGCCATGACAGCTTAGAGGTATGATCCGTGATCATTCCTCGTAGACAGAAAGCTAATATGATTGCTACTCGGAGATAAGAACAAAATCGGCTGTCTTTTGGTCGAAAACATGTCATGGCCCATGTCAATCATCCATGGATCGGAGTATAAGGTTATGGCAGAAGGGCCGGGGCGCTCTCGGTGGAACAAAGCGCAATGTCGAGTCATGAATCCCAATCATGGGGTTGCCAAACTGGAACCGTGATCGGCGTCCCCGTTCGATCAGCACAATTCCCTCTCGGCTCGCACCTCGGCCAAAATTCCTACATTCGAGGGTCAATTTCATGTCTCAAATGAGGAGGTTCCCACGGAACCGTGATCATTTTGCTCGCATTGGACTCACGAGCGGGAGATCTTTTGCGGGACCATCAATATTCATACCCTAAAGCGTACTAGAACAATAGTTGCAACCAACGGATTATTCGAGGCTACGAGCATTTATTTGACATGGTGCGTTTCAAACAATAGACTTACAGATAATGTTTGATACAACCAATGACGGAGAGGACTAGTTACCAGCTCGTAACATGGCCGGTTGCTTCTGTAAGTATTGAGTATGTCATTTACATACCCTAGTTTCCTTGTGCTCAGGATTAATTCCAAATACACGTACCATGGGTGTATTTGAGATACGTGCCCATGGGCATCTCTTGTCATGGACGGTTTCATAAGCCCCGCGGTGGTTCCGATGTGAATCTTAAGAAATTGAGTGCGAGCGCCTCGGACCGATCCAGCCACCCGTAGGCGTCATTGTTTCTAATTCCGGCTTCCGAAGCCGCCGACCAATAATGGCCGGGCTCAGTGGGGAAGAGCGGCCCCGCTTTGATCGGCCCAGAGAGACCCTTGGCTCGGGAGCCCTGACTCGGTCATCCCAGAGAAAGGTGAGAATCTTCGGCCCCAGACCCATATTCGGCCATCAACGCTCAATGTGCGTTTACTTTATGTCGCACACATGACTCAATCGCCTGAAAGGCTCCGCGTGACCCATGCGAGTCCAATTCAGACCAAAAGATCCCGGTGCCAGTGGCGAAGGAGACCGTTCCCCCGTGGCAGCCATGATGTAGCTCCTTGCCGACCGAGGATCTGTGTTCAGTTGCAGCTGCCTCATGCTGACGTCGTGGACTTTGCAGCAGGAATACGGCGAGGCTATCGTGAAGAAGAGGGGGAGAAGAAGGGGTATAAGAAAGAGGAGTTCCTTCTCCAGCCTAGGGTCTGGATATGCTCCTTAGCATGGCCCAATTGATCACGGACTTTCTTATTGACTCGATCATTCGTGTGACTTGATACTACGACTACTTGATACTACGACTACTTGATACTACGACTACTTGATACTACGACTACTTGATATTACGAGTACTTGATATTACGAGTACTTGATATTACGAGTACTTGATATTACGAGTACTTGATACTACGTCTACTTGATATTTACGTCTACTTGATATTTACATCTACTCGATATTTACATCTACTCGATATTTACATCTACTCGATATTTACATCTACTCGATATTTACATCTACTCGATATTACGTCCAATAATCAAAACAAAACATGGCCTCTTCCGTCCCACCCGGTATGGCTCCTCTCGGCTCCACTTCCCTTCTCGGTCTGCGACAGTCGTCGGACCTGTTAGAGCAGCATGCGACTGTGGCGAAGAGCTTCAGTCACTCCTACCAGCAAACCACGAGGACGTCCAATGGGGGAAACACCACGCTCGCCGACGTGGTCCACTCGCTTGCAGGCCGGGGAGGCGACGACCTGACGACCTCCCGGGTGGCCGACGCCGACTATGCAAGCCTGCTGGAGTGGATTCGGTGCGAGAGGATGAAGAAGCTGCCACCCGAGGGGAGCAGCTACGACAAGGCCCTTGTGTGGGCGGCCTTGTTCGTCGAGCGTGTGCACTCGTTTGATTCTGGAATCGAGCAGTTTGCGGGCGACAGCCATCTCGCTGGCCAGCTATCTTACTGCTACTGCGCGAGCCTACTCGAGGTGCGTCAAGCATGGCGGGCCAATTGAGTCGTTTTACTAACCGCGAGCGTGTAGTTGGGCGAGCAAAATGCCCCGGCCCTCATGGACTTGTTTGGCTTTTTCTACCGCTGCTCCGCCGGACTCGGCAACCTATTGGATCGTGCAGAGCTCTTTGTGGTCTCTGCGGATATCAAAGATCAACTCATTCTCGCGTTAGCCGACTTGGTCACCCTCGTCGCTTGCGTGGCCACGCATTTCCACCGGTCTCTGCTCGCCTCGGAATCGGTGTCCATTGATATCTATAGCACCTTCCCTGGTCCGATTGACAGTTTTCGCGGCCGCTGTGAGCAGGTGTCGGAGCTCATGTGGCGTCACCAGTTGACGCGAGAGGGTCTCCAGGGCGATACAGGTAATGTTATTTTATAAGACATCCCGGTCCCAAACTGGTCCGGTCTAATAATAGCGGTCCAGCCGTCGGAATCAATACCCTCAAAGACTGGTTGAAGCCGGAAGACCCGGTGCTCGCCCACCTCACCGAAGCCACGGCCCCTTCGGCCCAGGAACGCGAGGAGGCCACCTGCTTGTGGGTAAAGCCATACCTGACGCGATTCTTAAAAGGCGAGCAGCAGGTGCTCTCCATCACAGGCAATCCGGGTTCCGGCAAGTCGGTCCTGTCGGCCGTGATCAACGATCATCTGCAGCATCCCGTCGGAGGGATGAGGTACACGTCCATCCTGGCGCCCATCAGTCAGTTCTGCTGTCCATGCATTTTATAGCGTCTCTAACCAGCCGTGCCAGATGGTCGGATCCCCGCTACTACGACTCCGCGTGCCGTCGCCAAGACGATGTTATCACAGATGTTTAGCAAGCGCATTGGCAACGTGGAGATGTACCAGATCTTAGCCGATGCCTACGATCAGAGCCAGCGGAGTGTCGATGAAGCGCCGTATGACGATATGTTATGGAACGCCCTGGCGCGTGCCCTCCAGGCCAGTCGGACGGGTTCCAGGGAGCTGGTTCTGGTCGTCGACGGCGTCGACGAGGCCAGCTGTGGGGAGATATCCCTATCGCGCCGACTCTATGAGGCAGTGTCCAACGCTCCCACCGTGAAGCTGATAGTGCTCGCATCGCAGACGCTGGACTCAGTCGTATCCCAGACGACAGTGAGGATTACGCCGGAGCTCATCTTTGATGACATTGCGGCAGTCACCCGCAAGATCCTCCATCAGAGTCCCCCATTCAGCAGCATGTCCGACGAAGACCAGGAGCTGATGGTGACCCATATCACAAAATCATCCGACGGCTCCTTCCTCTGGGCAAAATTAGCCGCCAAGCGGGTGCGCGATGAGCACCTGCCGCACAAGGCCGCGCTCTCCAAGTCCGTAGAGAACATCGTCCGGGCAGGATACTCGATCACCGATCTCGTCGCGCACACTCTGCAGTCCAAGCTTGATGAGGATACGAAGAAGGTCTTGGTTTGGCTGACCACCGCGGGCCGCCCTCTCACCCAGCGGGAACTGGCCGCTCTTCTCTCCATCCAGCCCGACAAGGCCACCGTCGCCGAGGACCGCGACGTCAACTTCCCTCACCTTTTGAAGTCGGTCTCCTCGCTTGTCTTTTTCCAAAATAACTTGGTCTTTCTGAGGCACGGGCAAGTGCGCGCCGCCATTCTGGATGTCATCTCGAAAGGCAAGTTCCTGCCCGCGATTAAAAACAGGCACGTGGACTTTGCGCAAAGGCTCCTGCTGTACGCAAAGCACAGTGTGACTGACAGCCATGATCCCTCCTTGGCTCCGCTGGATAGGCGGATGACAGAACACCTGCTGGAGAAGCATCCCCTGCTGGAGTTCGCGCTTCGCTACTGGGCGAGTTATGTCAAGATTGCGTTCGGGTGTACCAACGACCAAGAAATCACCACGGCGGGCAAGGACCTGCGATCCGTATTCCCTACTAGTCCCGCCGTACCGCTGCTGGAGATGAACATTTGGGCGAACAAGGCAACTCCATTGCTCCGGTCGATTCATGGGATTCAGACACGCCTATATCGCCAAATCTTGAACAGCAACCACCCGGCCACTCTGCAGACGATTCTCTCCCAGGCGCTCTTCTACCGACAGATACATAACAGCGTGCCTGTCGAGAGCAACCGGATCCTCTACGAGGCAGCGGTAACCAGTCAGACAATGTTATCCGTCCGGCATCTCGTCACCATGCAGATGGTCCAGTTCTTCCTGGAGGCAACGGCAGATCAGATCACTGAGTCCAAGACGGAGATCATGACATGGCGCGTTGAGATGCTCCAGCTGCTGGTAGAGTGCTATAAGGTGCATCACGGCGCGACTAACGTCATGGTCACCTCAACGTTAACGCAGCTGTCCGAACATTATCGTCTCATCAAAGAAGAGCGCAAGGCGCAAGAGATCACCGACTCTTTGCAGGGGTCTGTTGCCGACAATAAGACCCAGCGGAGCGGATCTCGCCAGATTGACGACTCATTGCTGGTCCACCTCCGCGGCCGTAAGGATACGACGACAGAGACAGGTACCACCCTCGCTTTGGACGGGATGGAAGCGGACGATCTGATCACCCGGACTTTTGACCTGGAGACTCTTCTGACCAAAGCCGAGCGGCAGGCGGCAGAGGAGGCCGAGCATACGTATGTGGATCTGTGGCAGTATGCCAGCCAGGAGTACCGGATGAACCACTCCACTGAGAACAAGCTCAAGACGGTGCGAGCCGTTCTCGCCTATGCCCGATTCCTCAAAGGTCAGCAGAGAGACAATGAAGCGGCCTCGGTCCTTGCTGGGTTCTGGGAGGAGTACGAGCAAACCGTCTCCAGCGCGGAAGTCTTGGTGTCTCAATTCTTGCAGCTTGCCAAAGTCATGAAGTCCGTGGGATTGTACGTACTGGCTCTCGACGTCTTCAAACACTGCGCACAAAGTACTTGCAGCCAGAGTGCAACCCACAGGGAAGCGGAAGAGAATATCCAATCCACTTCCCGGGAAGTGATGCGGATGGCCGCCACCTCATGGTCTACATCATCATCAACAAAAACATCTGTGGTGACGGAGTCAACCCTCAAAGAGATGGTATATAGCACATCCACCGTCGACGAGGTGTCCACCACAGCGACCACCACTCTGGTCGAGATGTATCTATCCCAGCATCGGTGGCACGACGCTACGAGCGTGCTGAAACAAGTGCTGCGAAGTGTGTGGCCTGCGCTGTTTGCGCCTTCGCTCGAAGAGGTCGTCCTTCCGTCGGGACATGTCGAGTATTGCGTTGAGCTCGCGGAGCGCCTGGCCAGCTGCTACCGCTCCCGCCGTCGCCCGGTCAAGGAAGAGGACATCCGGACCCGCCTTTATCGGGCCGTTCGGCACGATCGGCCGGCGAGTGGAGATCGACTCTTGGAGCGAGTCACGACGAGCCTTCTTCGTCTGTACGAGCGTACCTCCCAGAATGACAAGGTCATTACCATTCACCAGAATATACTTCATGACTACACCAAGCGCTTCGGCGAGGAACATCCAACTGTGATCCAGAAACTGTGGACCCTGGCGGAGCTGACACGCCCGCGCCCCATCGCAGTAGATTACTATCGTCAGATCGTTCACGTTCTGAACAAGGGCTCGGAGACTTGCCATCCGGATGCGTTCGAGCCGCTCTTGATCGTGGCGACGGAGCTCCTGAAACAAGACCGGTACTCAGACGCGCTGAAGTCCTGCCGGGTGTTGTTCAACACCCTGCAGAGCCCGAAGATCAGCCAGAAATTGCGGGATCCGGCGTTCGTTCAGACCATCTATGAACGCTATGTCCACTGTCTGCGCGTGGTTCAAAGCGACGCCACCGTCATACACGATGTGACGGTACAATATCGCAAAGCGTGCATCAGCCTCTTTGGCGCAAGTGCCTCGATTACCATCCTGGCGACCAAAACACTGGCGAACGTCTGTCAAGAGTCGAAGCAATATGAAGCGGAAGCGATCCAGCTCTACGAAGAGCTCTTGCAGACTAAGTCCAGCGAAGTCGACCTCGATTATCAGGACATCCGCGCCACTTTGGATATCATCTACGAGCAGCAGAGTGCCTCGTCGACCGCATCGAGATTGGAAACCATGACGGCAAAGGAGCTGCAGAAGGAAGTGTCTATTCGCACCCAACGCCTGGCGTCTATCCGTTCCAGCTACGGGTGGGCCCACGAGGATGCCTTGTCTCAAATGGAAGAGATCGTCTACCTGCATACCAAGCGCGGGGAGTCGCAGGTTGCTCTGTCGATGTTACAGGAGACAACGGTGCAGGTGCTGTCGACAGAGACGTCTGCCATCGAGCTGACTGCGGCGGCCAAAAGCATTGCATCCGGCTACATCGCAGCGGGGCAGATGCAGCGGGCCAGGGAGCTCTCGCACGAGATATACCGCCAGATCATCACCAAGGATACAGACAATGCCAGTGCCTTTGGCTTTGACCTGAGTTCAAGACGACGGGTAAACCTTATTTTCCTAGCTCAGCTCGAATACAGCCTCCGGGGATCCGACGACGCCTCGGTAACGTTGAACGAGACCTACGCCGCCCTGACCACGGAATATCTATACTTTGAGCAGTTCCGGACAGTCCTCGGTTCAGATACTGGCAAACTTCAGAATACGACGGCTACGGTGGCCCGCCTACACACGTTCTTACTCGGCCGCGGCCGCCAGTCGGCCGCCACGCTGGTGGTGGACCAATACACCAGCTTCTTCCTGGCAACCGAGGGCCCCAGCATGAAGATCGACCCCCAGCAGGCCAAGGTCTTTATCGAGACTGTTTTAGTTTATTTCAGCACACATAGCTCGCGCGACTTTGTGCGTTCAGTGGCCATCGCTAGCTACGACCGGGCAGCTCAGCTACTCGACTCCGAGGACTACCAGTCCGCCTGCCATCTCGCGTTGGCGGCATTGAGGTATATCGGTGCACACCAGGGTTACTCGGCTTTGCCGACACTCAAGCTGGTGTTCAAGCTGGGTCTGCTCATCGCTGGTCGAGAGACTGACGCGCGTCCGGCGGCGTCGGTCAAGAAGTACATGCTGAGCGTGTCGGCGATGATCTTGCACGATACACTGAGGTATTTCAAGGAGCACAACGTTGAGCTCACACAGCTTGATCTGGTGAACGTCAATAGCCTGATTAATGTTCTGGATGAGCAACACGACTACCAGACCTTGGCCTGGGTTCTCACCTCCCTCTGGAACAGCCGGGACACTCATGCCCTCTCACAGCCGCAGCATGCGTATACGCTTGCTCTCGGCCGCATGCTGGTCATTACTCGCTATATGATCAACGATTACACTGCAGCCGTCCGGCTCGCGGAGGATCTTGTATATAACTGCGCTCGCGTCCATGGGCCCCGACACCCAAGTACCGTCGAGATGACCGTGCTGCTGTCGCAGATGTATACCAGCGTGGCCCAAGGCTATCAAAGCCAGAAGGGCCGGCGCGAGCTGGCCTATCGATATTATCGGAAAGCGGCCGCGCTGCACGAGAACGCGCTGCGCATGTTCATCGACCCGTCCTCGGCATCTGCCACTGAGATGGACACGGAGGTCATCTCGGGCATGTCTTCCCCTTCGTCCGCCTCCAGTCCAAGCGAAACCGTTGAAGAAGGAAAGCATGTCCGACAACACCTGCACATGCTCAAGCTTGCTGTCGAGCGCCTCGGGGATTGGCCCAAAGACTATTCCGAGTATGAAAGACTCAACGACGATGTGTTCCGCGCGTTTGCGAATGACCTAGAGGGAGTGGATGGCGTGGACAAATGGAACCTGCAGTCGTTCGGGTCCGGCCAGGCGGAGGCCAGCGACGACCTCCTCTCCTTTGCCCACGAGCATCTGGCGATTGCTGTTTAAGCATGACGCGGATGTCCCTTCAAAAGTTGTGTCTTGGGTTTATTCTATTCTATTCTATTTTATTTTTTCTTTTGTGATCGTCTTTGTCCTTCAGACTTTGGCAAAACTCTAGCACATATCGAGGGAAATCTGATTTTGAATGTCACCGTAACAACGCACGACCTTTGTTTCATGATTCTAATCCTGCTTCGTCGCGGTCGTCTCCGTAGGTGACTTGATGTTTTTTGTCCGGTGTAAACTTCATTTGCGACACCGAGATTATGATTCAATCAATTTCTTTTCTATCTTGCGCATAGTACTTGTATAACTGCGGAGCATTCGCTCTCTTTTGCAAGATCAAGGGCGCTTTGTCCAGATACAGTCCTCGCGTTGATATCGACACCGGCATCAATGAGTAACCTTGCTTTCTCATCAGATTCATCTATTGAAGAATCTCCAGCAATTAGGTGCAATGCGGTCTCGCCAATTTTGGTGGTTGCATTCACATTCGCACCGGCATCGAGTAGAAGTCGGATCGGTTGCTTTTCGCCATACGCAGCTGCGGAATGCAATGGGGTTTGTCCTTCATCGTTGGTTGCCTCGACGTTGGCACCGGCTCCAAGCGCGACACGCACCAGCTCCGCGGAGCTTTGAGCTGCCCGATGCAAGAAAGTGTCCCCTCCCTCACCTTTCATAGACGCATCTGCACCATGACTGAGAAGCAGTTCGACGCAGGTTGGATCATCTCTGCCCGCACGATGTAGCACGGGGTCTCCGTTGTGGTTAACGGCATTCACGTCGGCTCCAGCCTCAAGAACAGATTGAGCTATCTCGACATGCTCATGACCGGCAGCAATGTGCAGCGCTGTATTCCCGTAGCAGTCTGTTGCCGAGATATCGGATCCAGCGTCAATCAGGAGCTTTGCAATTTGTCGGTTCCCAAATGAAGCCACCACATGCAATGGTGTTTCGTGATCGATATTCCGTGCATTGATTGCAGCCCCGGACTTGAGCAGTAATTCTGCCACCGCGACCGAATCTCCAGCAGCTGCATTGTGCAACGGTGTCACGCCGTCATAACTGGGCGCAGAAACGTTTGCTCCGGCGTGAATCAGAAGTCGTGCGGCTGCCTCATTCCCCCCCTGAACGGCGAGGTGAAGCGCCGTGAAATCACGGGAGGAAATTGTAGAGGAAATGTCGGCTCCATCCCGAATCAGCACTTCGAGGAGCTCGATATTCCCTTCAATGGCAGCTTGATGCAGAGATGTAACTTGGCTCTCGGATGCTTGATGATCATTCTCGTTTCTGCCGCAACATGTACGAAGAGGTTCAATATCAGCCATGTTGTCCGCTGAAACAGATTGCAGCAGATTCAGGAGAGATTCCGCAATTTTAGACATAGTTCTCCATAGGTCGATCTTTCCAAAGCCCTTCGAACTGAAACCCTAAATATATCTAAACTCGTTCAGGTAAATGATCTGCAACACTCTCTATCCCAAGGCCCACTTCGGAAGTGGGTTGGCCAATGGTTTTTACCTAGAACCCCGGTTTTCTTCGATCGCAGAGTGCGCGAGACCGAAAATATTGGTGCCTGGTAGGCAGGTACTCCGCTAGGCAGCAGGGAGATGAGGGGAAAAGACAAGATCTACCACGAGGATCCGCCAAGCTGTATCCACCACTTCATAGAATGGCAGATCGTGGCGCTAGATAGATAGCCACCCGAGCCCATATAGGTATCTTCGTAATGAAATCTACCGTTCCCGGTAGAAGCCTGTCGACCAGGTAAGAAACACGAGTGAAACCGTAGTTGGGGGAGCAATGCAGATCCGATTGATACGGGCACCGAGTGCCTCTCTTCACTAGGTATATTTGCTATGCACGCCCTTCCGAGGCTATTGATAGGGTCATGTCCTAGACTCCAACTAATACCCAGTTTCTTCCATGGCCTTGACATGCCGGCGCTTGCAACCTTTGAAGGACATGGGCTCTGAGAACCAGCGACTTATACTCGTCCGGCGCGAGGGCCGATTCCTGGCTCTATGATTTTATACCCACCGACTTCGAATATATTCGAGGCAGTGCAGACCTTGGTGTATTCTTCGTCCTCACGATTCCGGCAGACCGTAACTCGGATTCTGTGCCTGGCCCTTCCATCCAATGTATGGCCACCCCTTGGGCAGCGACGAGAATGGCGGCAAAACATACCGGCCTTCGCAAGTACCTTCGTCACAGATTAAATTGTCGTCGCAAATCCCGAAGACATTGCAGTAGCACGCTTTAGCGTCCGGGCAATATACCGGGTCTTGTCCAAATATAACTGCGAAGCGTCAGTATCAGCCCCTTCATAGCACGGCGGAAACACTTACTGTGCCAGGTGTATTCTAAGATTCTTCCCGACAAGTCATCCGTCAAGTCCGTCTCCACAAGCCATCTCCTGAAGTGTTCATAGTCGCTCTTTGGGCGAGATAGAACTTGCTCCTTCGTCACGCCAAACTGAGCGCAGCAGCTCGCGCCTATTTCCTCCGGGACCGGGGATTGGGGGAACAGTTCCTTGAATGCATTCATGAAATATTCGCCCGCGTGCACGTCGTCGCGGTGCCCGTCACTCAGCGGGTGAATCTCGACCGGACAGCCGAGCGTCCACACGCAGCGCAGGTTCACGTAGCCATTTTTCTGCAGGTATGGCACCTGGAAATTGCGCAACATGGCTACACCGTCGTAGTATGGGTCGTCGTTGTGCCATTGGAAGCGCTGGGAGTGTATAAAGAGCATGACCTCGGGGAGGGTGTCGTAATGGTCAATGATGTAGCTGCATTCACGTTCGCGTTAGCACCGCGTTGTAGCGTATCCTGCTTCCGGGACGTACGTCAAGTAAACCATTGACTCGCGCCCCTTGTTATAGGGCACCGTCAAGGGGGCCTTTTTGTCGTCCACCACGTAGATGCTCCTGGACCAGTCCGGGAAATACTCGGTCAGCCATGAGGTATCGTCGCTCTTCATGCTGGCCACGACCATTTCCTTCTGTCGCCGAATCGCCGGACGAGCCCGCTCGTCCGCTTTCGGCGACGGCGTTGATTTGTGTAGCTGCGCATAGTCGGTTTTGGCGGTGGGTTTATGGGACGACTCGGCGTGCGCGAAGAAGAAAAAGTATATGGCGAGGACGATGAATATAGTTACGAGTATGGATTTAATGCGACTGCGACGTCGAGGACTCTGCGGTCCACTCGGGGCGAATAGCATAGTGAAGGACGAGGGGGTCGAACATGTCAGAACATCGCGAGTCCGCAAGGGTGAAGCTGCAGGGCCAAACGGGGCGGTGGAGATTCCGGGGATGCGGTCGCACCGAAGGTGACCCTAGCTTTGAGAGCCTGGTAAACCTGGTCCTGTGTCTGGGACAGAGGGCGGAACAAATACGAGTCGATCGAAACGCGACGTTGTCCCGTCTCCGCCACAAAAAGCTCCAGCCACAGCCGATCGGTGGGTCCGCATCTATATACTCGGTGCGCTACGCGGTGACGATGAGTAGACGGAATACCGCATTTCTACAATATTCCTAGGGAGGAATGTTGGGCGCAAAGTTACAGAGGACCACGTTATATCCGAGGTCCTCGAGGACACATTTCATATTCATCATAGCTGGTAACCATGAAGTCTACTGGCACCCATCGATATCGAGAATGTACCAGTTATGTGCCTCGACACTGGGGTCGGTCTGTCCTGCATTGCCGGCCGTCGAGTCCACGCCTTCAATCACCTCGATGTCCGACGTGGTCACCGTCACGTCGTTCCCACTGGTTATCCAGAGTTCAGGACTAGAATGTGAAAAGCCAAATGACATCGGCGGAAGCCTGGGTACGATATCGTTGGTATGAGTGACTCTGTTGACCCCCTGGCCGGTCATATACGTTGCCAGGGCCTCATTGCCAACGCGCGGCTCGCCATAAGTGTACTACGAAGGTGTCAGCGTGAATCGAGAAGGAAGAAAACAACTTACCAAGTCCAGTTCGTATCCGGCATTGCGCAGCGCAGTTCCGCCCAGAGCTGCGAGGGCAGCTCCCAAGCTATGGCCCGTCAAGATCAGCTTGTGGCCCGAGTAGGTCTGCATGGCCGAGTGGATCTGGGATGTGATATCGTCAGACACGGTCTTCCACGCCGCCAGGAAGCCGGAATGCGCTTCACAGCCATCACACAGATCACTGGCATCGGTCAAGTCAAAGTCCAGATTGGCGATCCAGTTGCTGATAGTGCGGCTGCCCCGGAAGGAGATCACGATCAGTTCATTCGTCTCGTCGACGGCCACGAAGCCGGCAACGTCGCCAAATTCCGTGGAGCTGAGGCGTTAGTCTTTTGTTCTAGAAGTACGCGATGAGATGTACATACTCGTCGAACTCGTATAGTGTGGTGGTCGTAGCCGACTGCACTTCTGGACAATAATCTCCAGAGCAAGTTACGGCGTCTCCTGTAGAATTGATATTGTTGGTGCAGTACGATGCGGCCGCCCACTGAGCGAAGACCGTGAGCTGATTCAGCACATCGGACGAGACATCTGGGTCTCACGTTAGCTTGGCCTGTCCACACGGCAGAGCTCGACTCACCACGAGGCACCGGACGAGCAGGTGCAGCCACGGCAAACGCAGCAGCAGCCACAAGATGCCAGAATCGACCGAGATGCATATTCCGAGCGATTTGGAGGACTTGCACGAGATAAAAGTAGAGCCCGCGGTGGTCTCGTTTGTTTTGAAGCTCTCGCCTGGCCAGTATCACCGTTATATACCTACTCGACGCGACATCACAAAAGACAAGACCGCGAAGCCCGGGGCGGGGTATAAACCGAGGGATAACGGCAGGGCGTCAAGACTCATGCTGGTGAATGTTCCAAACAGGCTCGTTGTCCGTTCCTGAGGGCGGATTCTTCTCGTGACTGGTGGAGAGTCGGCCTGGGAAAGAGATCGACATTCCTGCAGAGGGTTCCTCACGGATGGATGTAACCAGTCAGACTCGATGCTCACTCGGAAGCGGGGGTTTGGGGGCTTGAGTTGTCCACGAGGATAGTTCCTTTTGGGTACTTTCCCTTTTCTCCGAAGATCTTTTTCAGCGTCGAGAACCGAGTGGACTATCATTCGATGGGAGTGGATGTGACGGCCTGTTCCCGGCGGCCCATTCACTGTTCAGAAACGCAGATGCGATCGTTGTCTATTTTTCCCCCGCGACCATTACCTATCCCGTATATACTCTTAAAGAGTACATATTATATTCTTCTCTCCTGTACCGAATACCAGGAGACTGGAATTCAAAGGAACTAGAAGCATCAGTGTGTTTTTATACTCTTGAAGACTACGGTAAAGTGGGTCGGGCGGTCCGAGCCTGTTTTCGATGGAAGCAGACATCCGAGGTTCGAGATATAGGCTGGTTTGAAAGGTCTGAGCGAGGCTTCCTGACAATCACCAAAACCATGGCCCCGAATCCCAGAGAACTGTAGAATCGCAAGAGTTTGCGGGTACTTTGTCTTCGGCAAATCCAGAACCATCTCCTACTCTACAATCCATCGAGTCGGGGTGTATACCACGAGCATCTTTGTCCGGTAAACTCTCTATACTTTCACTGCCCAAGCACTACAGAAGAGCAAGAACAGGCGCGTGCTTTCATTAACGGATGACATTAAATTTCTTTCTATTCTTGCCCCGGACTAACCCTCCACTTTCTCCCCCTCTGCTCCAATATCCGTCATCCCGGTATCTTGCCCGTCATCGCCAGCCAGGACCTTGGTGCGCGGGATCTGATTCTCCGCCAGCGGTGTGCCCGGAGTCACGGCAACCACGTTGTCGTTCTCATCCACGAATTCAAAGTTGTATCGCGAGAGCAGGTGAGGGATGGCGGACAGCTGCGGGCCGTAGCGGGCGGTGTTGTCGTATAGTTCAAACAGCGGCACGGCGAGAAGCTTCATGTTCTTGGGGACCGAGAGGACCTCTGAAAACCAAGGGGATCAGCAAAAGAGAATTAGGACATGCGCAGGTCACTCACTCTTCTTGGGTAGTTGGATGAAGTACAGCTTCTTGCACTCCTTCGGCCGCGTGACGTGCCCTGGCAAGAACGGGTACATGAAGGTCTCAAAGTTCGGCCGCCACCATTGGGCCAGGGTATCGCCGATCTCCCAGTCTTCATTGACGCCTTCACCGGAGAATTGTGAGCCCACCGGGGCCAGACGCTCATTCAGTCGCTTCTTGAAACCGTCGATCTCCTCGTCCTCGTGGTGCAGGTAGTCGCCCGGTCTGTATATGGTTAGCACATGGCGTACACGCAAACCCTCTCAACGGATCTAAGCGTACAGCTTGAAAAACGCATTGGCGATCTGCAGCATCAAGACGTGCGGGTGGTTGTGTTCGTGACAGACCAGGACACCCTCACAGGTGCGCCGCATGCCATGAAGGTCATAATGTTCCTCCAAACGCTTGAGTCGCGCGAGGACAGACGGGTCCTCTTCGGGCTGCGTTTCTTTCGTACCGAATGTGTAGTTGGACAGGGGGTATAGACGGACAGTCTCCGGCTGCTGGCCGGAGAAATCCTTGGGGAGGATCGGACTGGAATTGGATTGTGTCAGCGGCATTCCTATTCCACTTTCGCATCATTCAGACTGGTATCACTCACGGGCGACTGCTCTGGATCGCCGTAGCGGTTGTGGTCGCCATTGTTGCTCGGGGTTAACGGTCCAAGGGCGCGCTGCGCCGAGACAGCTCGGTATCGCTATCAATAAAGACGGTCACGTGTAAGATCGGATGAGGCTACTTTTAGCAGGCGGTGATATTACAATTGGAATTGGCTCAGTCGTAGGTATTGTTTCATTTGTTACATTGGTGGACGCAATTACATAGTTACCATGTTCATCACCTTGCGGAATCCCAATCCATGGCCCTCTACGACCCGCCCCCCAGCCTAGTGCTCCATTGCACCAACACCTCATAAAAGCAAACCCCTCTCACAGCTTCGCATCGAAGTCCTCAAATTCAGTGAGATCCGATACGGCCACGGGGCCAGTGCTGACGGGCAGACGGGCCTTGAAGACAGACACGTCCGTGATGGTGATGGGCTCTTGGGCCAGCAGGGTACCATTGGTCGGCTCGCCCTTCTCGACCACCAGGCCAAGCTGCTTCAGCTGCAGCCCCAGGTCGCTGTCCAGTTTCTCGACAACGGGGTCGATTTGGGTTGGCGACAGGCTCAAATCCCCGGCCATGTATGTCTTGACAATGTATAAGACCTGTGAGCGGTCAATCACTGTCAGGTCTAAATCCTTGAACGCCGTCTGCAGACTGGCGTCGTCCGAGGCGAAACCAGCAGCCTCAAGCTGCTTGTTGACAATATCCACCAGACGGGCACGCTTCTCGTCCGAGCTGTCACTCTCGGCAGCGGGGGTGCCGGACTGCGCATTTAAATGAATAGCCAGCTTGGCCCGCGTCTTTGAGGCGGGGTCGATATACTGGCGGTAGAAGGCGATCAGATCTGTCTTGTTCAGGGTGCGCACATTGGCCGCGTCTGTTTCGTGCTGCAGGAAGTCAAAGTACTCCGAGCCGACATGAGACCAGTACCGGCCGGTCTCCGAACCCAGGTTCTTCAGCTTCTCCAGTCGCTTGTTGATGACGCTGCGCTTGTGGCCCTCGAATTCCTCCTCGGGCATGCTCTCAAGGGCACTTCCGAACGTTCGCAGGAACGACTCAATGCGAGACTCGAGGTACTTGGCGTTGCGCTCGCTCTGGATGATCACCCGGTAACCCATGGTGGTCGCGTTGTAACGAGAGCCACTCCATACCACATATCCGAGCTGTTCCTTGCTGCGCAGCTGATCAAATGCAGGCTCGTCGGTCATCTGAGAGAACAACTGCAGTTTTGAACGCAAGATGGAATCCGAGAAGAGACCGATGAAGAGATAGTACTCGATACAGTGGTTGACATTAGCAGGATCCTGGAGAGTTCGGGGATAGACAAAGTTGCTTCCCGGGGGAATCATCATGTTCCGTCTCAAGTACCACTGCGATGGAGGCAGGGGCCGACCTTGGAGGATCTTCTCGATAGAGTCGGTCATGCGCAGCGCATCCTCTTTGTACAAGTTGCCGTGAGCGAGGACCTCAATGTGGGTCTGCTCCAGCAGCTGAGGGAAGAAATTGGTCACATCATCTGCCTGAATGTGTTCCAACTCCTCGATATATTGCTCGTTGACCCAGCTACGCTCGGCCAGCAGGTAGCGAGTGTAGTCGCCGACCTGGTAGAAAGGCTGCGAGTACTCTGCATTGCGGAACGCCCGGGTCAGACGCTCCTTGATGATGTTGAACCGGTCCTGGTTGACGGACAGGTTGCGCATGGTGGTAAGCACCTTCTCCAGCAGAACGGACATCTTGTCGTTGTATCCATCTACAGAGACATCCAGACCCAGGATGTTTGCTGCAAGGTGATAGTCCAGGCCCGCAAGCTCGGCATCGTAAGAGTATTCATCCAGGGAATCCCGGACCAACTCGCAGTACAGCTTCGTCTTGATAAGGTTGGCCGGAGTCGCCCACACCAAGGGGTTGCGCAGAGTCACATTAACAGTCGCCTTGGGAACCCAGAAGCGATCGTCTTTCTTGAACCACAGGCGCACGCGGTCATCGTGACGGATCAACTTGGGAGTCTTCGCGGGCTCCTCGGCTTCTTTCTTCTCCACCGACAATCTCGTGGGAACGAACTCGTTCCGGTGCGGCATGTGCACGTTGGAGGTACGATTGGCCTCGGTCGACTCCAAGGCTTTCTGAATGCTATTCAAAAAGTCCTGAGGGATCTTCTCCGATTTATACTCAGTACCGTACCACTTCTCCTTCTGGTCCCAGGTCCCCGGGTAGTTCTGCGACACGATGATGAGCCGGAAGTTATCAGTTCGAAGATAAGACATGGCCTTCTTGATCAACTCGGGGTCAAACCGACGCAACAGCGATCCGCTGAGAAGCCGCTCGCGAGGCAATGACTTCTGCATGACACTGCTGAGACGGCTGGTGAATCGGCTGGCAGGTGTCTTCTGCTTGAAGCGGAAGTCCACCTCGGCCAAGTTCTTCATCTCGTCGAAGATCCACTGCTCCGGCTCGCGCTCCTTGATCATGGCGATATACTCGAAGATCACCTTGGCAACTTCCTGGTACTGGTTGAGACCTTCAGGTGTCAGGCGCACCGAGATGGTGAAGAAGGCCGAGCCAGGACAGATCGGCATAGCACCAGCGGAAAGACCATTGGCCCAGCCCTTGGCCTTCAGGTAGGAGAGGATACTACCAGGTCCTTCGTGGCCAATCAAATGACTGATATATCGGCTGGGCTGAACGTCGTTCAGATTCTCTTCATCCAGGAAGGGGAAATACATGTCCATAGAGCGAGAATCCATGACGGGCTTCGCAAACACCTGGGTGCACATGTCCGTCTCCGAAAAAGGCTGCACGTCGTCCCACCGGTTCTGGGCCAGGTTCTTGTTCTCAACGTCCGCGAACAGCTCCCAAACCCATTGTTCCAGTGTGTCCAAAGACTCTCGTCCCAAGACTACCAACTTGGCCCGGTTGGCAGAGTAGTGCTTCTCGTAGAAACGAATAAACTCACTACGCACTTCCAGTCCCCGTTTCTGGGGATCTTCCTTCAGTGTCTGCAAGTTACCAGTCGAGAAGTGATGATAAGGGTGCTTGGGGTTTGACAGGGACTTGTTCAGCTGCATCAGCCGCCACAAGTCACTCTGAAGGTTCTTCTTATTCTCCGAATCCACCGCCCTCAACTCACGGTCTAATGTCGACTCCAAGAAGAGCGGTGAAACGAAGAACTGGGCAAAGCGGTCCAGGGCACCATACAACGGCGACTTGCCATCTAATTCTCCAGCAATGACGGATGAAGTCTCACTGGCTCCATTCGTCCCATTCGTCCCATTCGTCCCACTTGTGGATTCGGTTGGGGTGTTCTGTCCGGTGGATTTCGGCGCGCTCGAGTCACCAGTGGCTGATACCTCGAAGAAATAGTTCGTTTCCGTGGCAGCAGTGTATGCGTTAGAAGAACCGGAATGGGAAGCTAGGTATTGGTTGTAGGCATTCTCCTTGGGGTACTACGCAGTGCCGAGATGCACGTCAGCATTGCTCTCCACTCTCCAGCTCGGACAAAAGAACGTACCTTTTTCGTACCCATAAACAGCAAGTGCTCTACCGCGTGTGCCATTCCCGGCATATCATCCTCGTCGGAGAAATTGCCCACATTGACGTTGACGGCGGCACTAGCCTTATCGGTATCGGGATCGTGCACCAGAAGAGCCTCGAGCTGGTTGGGCAAACGAATTACACGATAGGACCGATCATCGAGCTCCGGTCTCTCCAGGCGTTCTGTGATGCGCTCAATTTGAGTCATGGCGGAGGAACTTTTGGCGGCGAAAGGGTGGGTGGAAGCAAAGGAACGGGCCCGGACGTGCTCGGGCAAAGAACTCGGGAACGGGGGCCAAACACAGCGAGTGAGCGAGTTATGTGACAGAAAATATGGTCGAGCGGTTGAATTGCAACTCAGGCCTCTGTACCACAATCGTGCAGCAGAGGACCTTGGGAGCATCAAGGTAAGGGTCCGGAGAAGATAGCGGTGTGTCCGGTATGGCCAATGAACCAGAGTCACGCAAGGTATGTATATCTAAGAGACAATGCAATACAGAATGGAACGATGATGACGAGAGAAGTGTGTCCGATTGTGAAGTCAACCGAGGCGGAGGCGATCTGCCCCTCGAGCGATGAGTAAGCCGCTGTTTATCGTCCAAGCTTTGCGCAGACATGGCGAGTGTCTCGTTGCAAAGACCGAATTTCGTTCGAGACTGTTCCAACCACTCATCTTCCACCGGTTAGGGACACTTTCCGATACTACGCAGACCCAGAGAAAATATGCAAGAATGTTCTTGTGTATTGTCGCATGTCGAATTCATTACTCATTAACTATATCCAACAGCCAACACTCGTGACCCACGGGGAGTGAGGCTCTTTTAGACCCCGCGAAGCCAAGTCATGCTGCGCCACCACAATCCAACTATCCACATCCTAACATCCAGCACAAAGCATCTAGCACTTGGCGGCGGCGCACAGGTTCAGAGAAATGTCCGAATTGGCCTGGCAGTCCCTGGTCTGGCTTCCACTGGGAGGGACACCGTTACCCCAGCAGATGTGGGGACAGGTAGTGTCGGAGGGAAGCACGTTCAGGGTGTGGCCGGAGAAGGCATCACCGAAGACATCGGACAAGTCGTACCAGACGGTGTTGCCGTCCAGGGTGTAGGCGAAGTTGGTCTGGCCACTACCGTCATACAGACCGTTCTCGCCGGTGGTAATCTTCAAGGCGATGCCACCGGAGGCGGGATCGTGGTGCAGCGTCTCTGTGTACATGCCCTTGGGCTTGATGGTGACCTCCGGGCCAACAGAGCCGCCAACGGACCACAGGTAGACGGGGAAGTCGCAGTGATTCACCACGCGGGCTTGGCCGACGGCGCTGACCACGGGAGCCAGGGCGGCAACCGAGGCGATAATGGCAGTGGTGAAATGCATTGTGGTAGGATTCAATGTAGACTTGAGATTCGAGACTGAAGTGCTGATGGAGATCTAAAAGGTGAGGGATTCCTTGGTTTATATAGTCTTCTTTTCCCGAGTAGGATGCGCTGTCGGCGACCAGAGACACTCTTTTTTTCTTCCATGGGGGAATAGCTTCTGTGCCAAAAATAGGCCATTCGCCTGCGCCTGTCTTTTTTCCGAGACAATATTGGCAGAGTGTAAGAAAGGACCGCACTTTTAGGTCATGACCGAAAATCTTGTACATAATTCGACAATTGCCCCGCATCAGCGTCGGGGAGCCGAGTGGCCATAGGTCGGAAATGTCTAAGAAACGAAGTCACGATGAACTCGTATGTCTCAGGTCTCTCCGGGCCGATTTCGACTTGAAGGTCGTGATGCACTGACATCAGCGCATGCCAAGGGTGGAGATGCAGGCGGATGCTCGTCTCGGACCCTGATTGCCATGCCACACTTCAATTCCGGGGTAAAAGTCTGAGACATAGTTACATCCTAGGCACATCGTGCATAGCTTAGCTCATGTATCGTGTGAATAGATCTCTCCGAGAGTTAGCTAACCGGAATTTTTGTCCAGTCACCGCCGGAGATGTAGAGGTGTGGTTGGTGGTGTCTCACTTCCATCAAATCAGGTGCCTCACCGATCCTCGTATCGACTCGGCCATCGCTTCGCCAGAAGCTTCGTGGCGCTGTGTCCTAGAAAATGCTAGGTGCAGAAAAATAGCCCTACGCTAAATCGTCTCGACTTGCCGTGGCTACCATGCGTAACAGCGCGCCGTACTTTTACTTGAATTTCAATCTCGGGTTAAAGTGGTTAACTCGGTGACGTCGTAAGCTATCAAATTGATGAATGGATTCATGCGACTCCGCGGGAAAATATCGCGGCGGGTTTACCGCTATCCCTTCTCGAGAACACGATAGGGGCTCGAAGGGAAATAACTCTAAAACAACATTGGGGAATTCGTCGAACTTCGGGCTGCGGCTGACGCAACCCTCGTTAGTCCTTCATCTCTGCATCCTGGTCAGTGTCCTCGGCCTCGTCAGAGTCTTCATCGGCACGTTCGGAAATCCATTCGAAGACTTGCTCCTTGTGTCGGGCAAGCATCTCGTTTAGTTGGCTTTCGGGGGACTTGATCAAAGTTCCATAGCGCTTGGATGGTTTGCGATCCGGGTTGCCCCAGACTCCGTGCGTCTCCGAGACAAAGACAAGAGAGTTCTAGAAAAAAAGAGTAAGCGGGGGAAGCATTAGCTCGGGGTTGAGATGTTCCTACCTCGCGGTACCATTTCGACAGCCACGTTTGCGTGGGTGATGCAATCGCACGGACGGGGTTCTCGGCCACGAATGAGACAATGCCGTTGACGCGTTTGTACAGGTTTTCTGCTTCGAGTCAGCGGTTTCCTTGGCTCCAGCTGGCATTAGGCACACACCTCTGTTGATCAGCAGGTTAGCTATCCCGTAAAATGCGTTGCCGATCCCCATGAAAAAGATTTCGGTGGCATCTGTCGGTCTGTTGGTTGGCTTTAGCTTCGTGGGCCAATTGACTGATCGAAAACTCCGACTGCTTACTCGATGTAATTGTCCCATAAGTAGCTGGCCAGCTCTTCGGTTGCAGTGGGCCGATTTTCATCCTCTTCCTCGTATTTGCCGGTGGCCTGATGGTTTCATTAACCAGTGATCTACTTGAAGTGCTGGCTCTCGAGTCTTACCGGCTCCCGAGTGATGTGCTTGGGGATATTGACGTCGATCAAGGCATAGCCCTTTTTCGCAATCCATGCAATGTAATCCTTCAATGCATCAGCCTTTGTCAAGTTAGTACATGTTTATCCACTAAAACTTCTCCGTTGACTTACCACCCAGGTGTTGTGGGCATCCAATCGGTTGGTCACGGGATCAGGATGTCCCATAAGCTCAGGGCTAGAGACAGTCAGAACGGACAACTGTCAATTTCCAAAAGATACTTACGGGTCATGGAAAACAACAATAAGAGGAGTTGCTTCGTTACAGTTGGAGCTAAAAGGACTGGTAAGCCCGAACGTCATTCTTCTGAGTCCATCCAATGCTTACCTTGCAAGAACTTGGTTCTTGAACGATTTGGAAATTGCCGTACGATAGATCCACAGAGGGGTAAGTTTATATTCCTCGTAGAGTTGCTTGGACTGATAGTCACGAATGATGTCTGCAGCGGCCATCAGTGACTGTTCATGAGCTAGCGGGACAGCAAGCATACCATGAAGTCGATCTGCCCAGACCGGATTGCTCGGGGGCTTCGGAAACATGCAACGCCAGTGTTGAGCCTGAATGTTCATGACGCGACCAACGGTGGCCTTGGCAGCCTCCGTGGGAATAGTGTTCATCAGGCGGTCTGGCGGCTCACCCATAAGGGTCTTGGTCACCGCCAGGGCAGATTTGGAGATAGAACGGAAGTTGTATCCTCCTTCCAAGCAGACAGCAATCTTACCGTCAGCAAGAGTCATGAGCATATGGGTCATCTGAGCATAGCAGGGAGGAGACACGAAGCAGCCGCCCAGGACATCGCCAGCAGCGGCGTCAAATCCAGCGGAAACTGCAGCAGGGTTAGAAAGGTCCATATTCAAGGAAGTGCCACATACTGATCACCAGATCTGGGTTAAACTCCGTCGCAATGGGCATCACGATTTTCTGGAAAGCCCACATGTAGTCACCATCACCCATTCCCTGATCAGGCCAAGGGATGTTTATGTTCCTTCAGTCTGATATCAGTACACTCTCTCCTGAGACCAATCATCATGGACTGTGAGGTTGAGCAATTACCTTCCGAGTCCCGGACCCTCACCACAGTGGTCCCAGTCTCCTGCTGGGCCACCGGGGTAAAATCTGCCGTTCTGATGAACGTGAATAGAGACGTAGAGAACATTTGGGTCTTCGTAGAACGCTTTCTGGATTCCATTCCCTGTGCCAGTGTGAGTTCATAAATCCACTTGATCAAACGTAGACGAGTCTCGCATACCATGATGGACATCCCTTAAGAGTTGGGTCAGTATTGCGAGTTCAGAGAGAATGACATGCAAGATACTCACCAATCAAGAATCATGATCTTACGACATTTCTCACCGAGTTCCTTTTGGCACACACGTGCTGCGACTGAGACATTATTGAAAAGACAGAAGCCCATGGCCTCGTTGTGTTCGGCGTGATGGCCGGGCGGTCGGATGACGGCGATGGCATTCTTGACCTTGCGCTCCGCAACCGCCAGGCAGGTTTCAATGGCGCCTCCAGCAGACAGGATGGAAGAGGCAAATGTCAGATCGTTGAAGTAAATCGAATCTTTCTGTTTCTCCAGGAGAACCAAATCGTCATCCAGCATGTCTAGCATTTGGTCAGTGTTCGGATATTCAAACCAGAATCATGCTTGAATCATACCTGCAGTGCTTTTGACAAAGGCATAGTGAGCATCTGTGTGGATCATGGTAATTTCCTCCTCGGTAGCCTTGCGCGCGTTGATCCTCTGAAGAGTCTGAGGAGCCAGCGGTCGAGTCGATATCGGGTCATCGACCAGGCCGGCACGGCACAGTTCTTTGTAAATATACCAGATGCGCCGCGGGTCCTCCGGATGCACGTCTGAGGTGGGACGGACCTCGCAGTGGAAGCGCATGCGCTCGTCATAGCAAAGACCCGTCGCTAACGACCCAACTGGAAGGCCAGACCGGGGCATGACTTCTTCGTCTGACCAGTCGGAGTTAGGTTCAACAAGACTATCACGTTTTGCGAGTTGCGAGGCGGAGTAGCTCTCGGAGTCACTTGGCTTGATTTGTCCTTCTAGAGAAGCATCTCCCACGTGGCCGGTAGAGTGGTGCGATAGAAAAGGCTCTGAGCCAGGAGATAAAGATTTTGTCGCTGATGGGGGAATAAATGAAGGAGCAAGAGTAGGGTCCCCCCCGTTGTGTAGATGGGTGGAGGGAGGGGGATGCGTGAGAGAGGCATGAGAGGACGTGGTAGGGAGCTTGCGGGTCTGCCCCATCATGGTGTCCTCGTCTTCTTCCATTTTGGGCGGCGTTTCAACGTTAAGGATCAGTCCCCTTTCCATGAGGCTAGACTCTTCGTGCTTAAAGTTTCATGACAAGATATCGTGAATCAACGCCTGGTTCAAAACATGCACGGGTTCCGCAGAAGATGTTTGATGAGGCGAAGGAGCAGCAAAAGTCGGAGACAATCTAAGTTTATGCTGTTCCAATGGATCGCCAGCATACAATGACAGATATGCGACAGTGCCGGGGTGGACCTGTTGCCGTATAGAGCTCCGTCCTTTGTATTCCCGCGCAAGCGACACGCAGAGACACCAGTGCAGCTCTCGTGCCGAGAGCTCCAGAGGCAAGAGACAATATTTGGAAGCCAAGCGGCCAAACCCAATGCGATGCTGCTTGTGTAAAGATGTGACCGCTTAGACGCAGCAGTAGCACAGGGTGGTTGGTGGATTTCCCAAGATTGATTGATGTGCATGGCGGATCTCCCTTGGTCTTACTGCCAGACATAAGTTCGGCGGTATAAATGGCGGTGAGGCACTTGCGCCCGTTTATTCGGGCCACCATCCAATTATTCATCGGGCTAGTTGGTTATACGAGATGTTGGCATACATACAGTGATAGTGGTTGACAGTATCTGCATTTGGCTATCATGTAAATAATCATGGATTGATTCAATGTTATCTTATTTTGGCACCCACGTACACCAATCGTCCAGTTCCAAAGTCGTGAGGTAATGGATGGCGGAATATGCAGGAACTTGGGAAACATGACTTGTAAGGATTAGATAGAGTACATACTCGGAGTTGTGCCTAGGGACTTACGTCCCCTGGATTTAGTTCCCTAGCCATAGCCCATTCTTATCGGAACAGGCATTCTCATTCTACCCTTCGGGCCAACGGGACAATAACCATATCCCGAGATCTACCGTGGGTATCGCTAGGATCGCCACGGACAGACCGATAGTCAGGGCGTTAGGGAAGTATTATACAAGTACTGTTCAGAGATCTACAGGTGCAGGGTAAACGCAAACGAAATGTATTTGTTTCTCATTAAATTGACGTTAACAGCTAGTTTTTTCTGCGAGGCAGGTTCCCATCCAGCCCCGCATCATCGGGTACCTTCACGGCAAACCAATCACCTCAGAGAAGACTCCTGGCCCCAGGACGCTGTCCTGATTCCTACTGGCCATCAACCTTGGCGATGTAGGCAATCAGGTCAACAACACGGTGGGAGTAGCCCCACTCGTTGTCGTACCAAGACACGAGCTTGATGAAGTTGGGGTTCAGGGCGATACCAGCCTTGGCATCGAAGATAGAAGAGTGGTCGTCACCGTTCAGGTCAGTGGAGACGATTTCGTCCTCAGTGTAGCCAAGGATACCCTTGAGCTCGTTCTCGGAGGCCTTCTTGATGACGGCCTTGATCTCCTCGTAGGTAGCGGCCTTCTCGATACGGCAGGTCAGGTCGACAACGGAGACGTTGGCGGTGGGCACACGCATAGCCATACCGGTCAGCTTGCCGTTGAGGGAGGGGATGACCTTTCCGACGGCCTTGGCGGCACCGGTGGAGGAGGGGATGATGTTCTGGGCCGCAGTGCGGCCACCACGCCAGTCCTTGGCGGAGGGACCGTCAACGGTCTTCTGGGTGGCAGTGTAGGAGTGGATGGTGGTCATAAGACCCTCAACGAGACCGAAGTTGTCGTTGACGACCTTGGCGAGGGGAGCCAGGCAGTTGGTGGTGCACGAGGCGTTGGACAAGACGTTGATGTCGGACTTGTAGGAGGAGTTGTTGACACCCATGACGAACATGGGGGCATCGGCGGAGGGAGCGGAGATGACGACCTTCTTGGCGCCGCCCTTCAGGTGAAGCGAGGCCTTCTCCTGGGTGGTGAAGACACCGGTAGACTCGACGATGTAGTCGGCACCGGCCTTGCCCCAGGGGATGGCAGCGGGGTCACGCTCGGCGTAGAAGGTGATCTTCTTGCCGTTGACGATCAGGCCGTCACCAGCAACCTCGATGGTGCCCTTGAACTGGCCGTGGGTGCTGTCGTAGCGGAGCATGTAGGCCTAGCAGGTGGGGTGTGCGGTTAGTACATGACGCGGGGCAATTGCAGGGGCGCCCGGAGGGGTCACCCCGCCACCAGGAAGAAACGTACGGCGTAGTGGACCTCGATGAAGGGGTCGTTGACGGCAACGACATCAACGCCACCGTGGTTAATGCTGTGCAACGGTTAGAGTCAAATTCGTCCCACCGGACGCGAGGGCGAAGAATAAGAAACTTACGCATTGCGGAAGACCTGTAGGAGGAATTAGCCGGTGATCGAAAGTATCACGACGGAACGAGGAGACTTACAATACGGCCAATGCGACCGAAGCCGTTGATTCCAACCTAGAGAATGATGAGAATTTGCGACACACCGTGATTGCGTCACGGAGAGCGTACCTTGGGGACCATGTTTGCGGATAGATGAATTCTGGAGGAAGCTGTAAGTATGTGTGGATGGCAGAAGGAAAGAATCGATCCAAAAGGAAAGGATCCAGGAGGGACTTACTTTTGAAGAGTAGTGAAGAACGATGGGGAAGAAAAGAAGAAGAGAAAAAAAAGCTGGCGGGGGAGGGGAAGAAGTAGTGGCTGACGCAACGAACAGATCACCCAACTCTACACCGAGCGCACCATGTTAGGGAGTCCCCAGAGTCTCGGCGTGTCGGAGCAGTAAGCTGCACTTTCCGGCACTTGCCGCTTGCACAGCTCCCCAGCGCCCTTTTCCGGTTTCATACACCGGGGAATTCAGGAAGCTTCACGATATTTGCTCTGCTCTGTGCCAATGAGCGTGCCGCGATCCTCGCCCGTCGGGTTACTATGACTATTTGCCTCGGCGATGAGCTCGAGAATCTTTTACCCGTCTACTTCGGCACGATAATGTAGTCTACGAGCCCGTGGAGGCAGTTCCCGATGCCCGAGGGGGAGAAGCTTGGAGGGGTGGAGGGGTGGATGATGCCATGACTGAGGGGCAACCAGTCTCCTCAGCTACCACTCAACACTACCATGTGCTAACCCACTTCCAGTAGGGTGGCCAGGTACAAGATCCATCGGATTTGACGGTTGACTGCATCGATTCCATTTCATTTATTCTATTTTCTATTTTTCCCTTTCAGCCGGGCCCGTCTATACCGCATGCGAGAGGGGCATGCCTCAAAACGGCTTGCGGTGGACCGATCGGGTATGGGGCAACTGTATAAGTAGTGGCTCGCGCCCTGAAAAGGTCACCGGTAGGAGCCCTTTAGGCCACGGGAACAGACCGATTTTTTATTATGTTTTTCTTTTTGTTGGTTTATGACCGTTGACTCACAGATCCAGGCTGGTAAATCCCGCCTCGAGCTTATAAATCTCCGGCACCCGCTATCCGAGGGAGGCAAGAGGCGCCACATTATCAGACCCTGACGATGACTATTTCACCGTGGCAATGACGATAATGATGACAGTGATGGCAATGATGGCAAGGATATGACATATGATATAGCATGCCACGGCTGAACTAATGCGATCCTTATCGCCGTGGAAGGGCATGGAAGTTCGCAGATACCCGCAACGAGTCTTATCGCGTCGCAGCCCTCTCGAACACGGCCGTAATTGTAGGCCCGTGGCCATGGCCAAAAAAAAAGAGGAAGATACAATGCAATTATCACGTCGAGCGTCACCGCTCAGCCCGACATGCCATGGAATTGGAAGGATGGGATATAATACAAGTCAAGAAGCGCAGGCCGTGGTCTTGCTTCCCTCCATGCAAGTTCAAGTCGATGCATGACCATCGATAATACCAATTGATTCGCCGCCGTTTACTCCTCCTTGACACCGCCGCGGTAGTTCTTCTCGGCGTTCTCGATCGAGGCCTTGTCGCTCTTAGGTTGGCCCTGGGACATGAAGCCACCGCCGGCCTTGAAAGGACGGGCGAGGTCACCGGTGGCGGGCTTGCCGAAAACATGGATCTTGACCAGGTTGGCCTCGATGGCACCCTTTAGGGGGATGATTGACTGGATCAGGAGCGGGTTGGTGTATTTCATGTACAGATGCATCACGCCCATCATGCCCACACCCATCAGCTGGCTGCGGATCAACTGGCGCAGCTGTCCCTTGTCATAGTCCATGTTGGTGGTCGTCACGGGCTTGGGCTCCTCGCCGGTGCCCATAGGGGCGGGCTCGACGTACTTGAGCGTTGTCATGTCTGGGATGTCGGTTAGTCAAAACGTCGCGACGCAAGTGCCTCGGTAGCACGTACCCTTCTTCTTGTTGATCTTGGCCTGCGTGTACAGGTATAGACCCAGGATGAGGACGTTCGACAGGATGTAGAGAGCACGGACACCCATCAGGACATCGGGGTTGTCGAAGGGAACCTTCTTGGCCAGCTGCATCATCACCAAGATGATGGCCAGGTTGGTACTGGATGAAAGGTTAGACAGATGCATGTATTCAGAATAGAATCAAGACATACACTTGAGGAGACACCATTTTGACGAGTAGGACCCTTGTTGCTGGATGAAGTACGGGGGGGATAAAAAGAACACCGGAGAACCAAAACTCGATTGCATTTGCCCCGGGCCACCTGGCACTTCGGAACAACTGTCTTGCCGCAGTCACCTGATCAGCTCCGCTCGACTCGACGGTCCGTGTTCTGATCTCTAAAACTACACCACCGGGGCTTGACTGCATACTTGGTCCGTTCGCCTCTATGAACGGCAGGACTATATACCGATGAATTCTCGACGGCCAGACTTCCGGGTCTGGCACCACCCGAGATGGCCTGATGGCCCGGTGGATGCACGCAAACGGGCCTCCCACTGTCACGCTACTCACCACTCAGTCCAACTAACCCAACCCTTCCCCCAGTCATGAGCAGACGAAATAGATATCTATATGTCCGGGTATAATTCGACCCGACTGAACCAACTGACCCACGCAGATAGCGAGTCAACCGTGCAACTACGCTACGCCGGGCGTCCTTGAGACGATTACCGGATTGGGACTAGTGTCGGGCCGTCTTTAGCGACCGTGCCGGCGTGGACATTTCTGACTTCTCCATCCATCAACAACGCGCGTGCCTCCCGCATTTTGAATCGCTTTCCCATCCAACTTCCTGCCGGATCGCCTGCGATTCCATTTCCACGCGCTATCCTCTTCTCTGCGAATACTCTCCCAAAATGCCTGGCGGAAAGGGCAAGTCTATCGGTGGAAAGGGTGGTTCCAAGGACTCTGCGGGGAAGGCCCAGAAGTCTCACAGCGCAAAGGCTGGCCTGCAGGTGTGTGGTCGCCCGTTGTTGCCGTGGCTCGTGGCGTGTGCCGTCGATGGAGGATGTGTGATCAGGGGGTATGCGGACGATGCGAGTCGTCACCACGACGCGTCGAGTTGACTTCCCCTCACTGGCCTTGAGTGCCAGGGTCTTCCGAGAGAGCTAATCCGTCGTCCGGCCCTGTCGCATGTCCTTTCTATCGCGCATGACCCTCGAGTCGCGTCGACCCCACTGTCTCCGCCCTAGAATACTAACCTTGTTCCTCTAGTTCCCCTGCGGTCGTGTGAAGCGCTTTTTGAAGAACAACACCCAGAACAAGATGCGCGTCGGTGCCAAGGGTATGTCCCTGTTTCCCTCTTGATGACTCGTTTTGAGAAGCTGACAAATCCGCAGCCGCCGTCTACGTGACCGCCGTCCTTGAGTATCTGACTGCCGAAGTACTGGAATTGGCCGGCAACGCCGCCAAGGATCTGAAGGTCAAGCGTATCACTCCTCGTCACCTGCAGCTCGCCATCCGTGGCGACGAAGAGTTGGACAGCCTCATTCGCGCGACCATCGCCTTCGGTGGTGTCTTGCCCCGCATCAACCGTGCTTTGCTCCTAAAGGTCGAGCAGAAGAAGAAGGGCAAGCCCGAGCTGTAAACGAGACGGTGGAAATGGCTGCGCGATCGGTTTCCCGAATCCGCTGCTCTCCGTATCTTTCTGTCTTATCATTCTTCACGGCGCGACTCTGATGTATTTGTCTATTCCCCGGTTTTATCGTGCTATTGGTTTTTCGTTCCATGTCTATTTCTAGTTCACAGGGCGCTGTAATGGGAAAATTGGGGGATATCCTGGTAGTGTGGGAATTACTACTTTTTTGATCTACTCTCGCGACTCGATCTGTAGCCATTCACCAATCTTGTTTGGAAGCCTTCCAGCCATTTAGTACCCCGAGCCGTGGGCAATACAATCTAACGAAATCACCCAGTCATCGTCGTAGCATTCCGCGCAGTGATATGTACATTGCGCCAGGTCGCCTCCGGCATGAGCGACGGACGGTGTTGCAGGCTTCCGCACAGGTGTCTGCACACTAACGTGATATTGCGAGCAGTCGAAATAATGTGGACGGAATTTTTTTTCTTCTGTCACGATTAGTCGCTTGCGTGGAACGTTCAACGAATCTCGACTCTCGTGCATAGATAGATACGGGGGATCGACAGGGACGGGAATGCCGAGACCATAATAAACAAAGCAGGAACTCGCGGATCGCCCTCGGTAAATGTCGGGTTGCGACTACCGGAAGACTATCTGGGCAAGTATGCCGGCGTCTGCAATCACACCGCCAAAATGCTTACATACATGGACGTTATTCAAACTAGAGGTCATTTTTGTCAAGGTACAAGACAAGTGAACTACATTGCTTCAAATCGGAGTGGAGAGTGGGAAAACGTAAAAGGTACATGGACTGTCGAAATCTGAGTACAACGGTCAAAAAAAAAAAGCCCCTAGACTGCAAAAGATACCAAACATGAAGAGAAAATTCCCTCGATCAGATGAAAAGTGTGAGAAAATTGCATCCATAAAATCGAGTTGAAGATCTGGAGTCATTTGGTTGACATATACTGCAGCCATTCAGTGCTGTCTTCCAAGGAAATAGACAGATGAACGGCAGATAGTCCACGGAGACGCGGTGGTGTTTCCTCGATTCTTCAAGGCGCACATCCAGATAAGAGTGAAATCACGCAGAAAGGCAAATGAACGGGGCATTTCCGCCATCATGGACGTATATAGTAAAAGGAGCCCACGGTCCCCGAGACTCAGTGTGGGCTGTCGTCACAATTAGGGGACACGAAGGCAGAAGAGAACACAAAAATCGGGCCAGAAACATTAAACGGATGCGAGTCGCCCCCATGTACAAACTTAACAGGAATATGCAAATGCTTTGTCGTGTCTCCTGCCGGGGGCAGGGTTCTTCTGAAGTCATTCTTCGTAGGCGTCCCACCGAGCGGTGGCGGTCGTAAATCCGCTTTCCAGCAGTCGGGGGGAAACACTTGGATTTGCATGCAAGAAAAAGAACGGCGCCCGCAGAATCAAATCAGAAACAGAAACGGGACCAGTGTTTGAATCTCGGCTGGAAGGCGAGAGGAAACAATGGCGAAGAAACGGTTCCAACGTGGGCTGCCCCAAAAAAGTAATAAACGTCTAAACTTGGCTTTCAATCAGCGAAAAACAATGGATTTTTCTTTCATTTTTTTTTTCTCTTTCTTTTTGGTTGTCATCTCGTCATCCCTCATCGAAATCGTAAGCCGGTGAATTTGGCAGAACAAGGCCTCGTGATACAGGTTCGTATTCGTCTCGCGGCAAATCAGTCGGATGCTGGCAAAAACAGTATAGGTGGGGGATCGCCATCGTCAAATCGCTATATTTTGGTGGGCTCGTTTACTCCACGATGATCTCGACGCCCGAGGTGGCACGAAGTTCGTCACTGCCGCGGGCCTGGTGGCCGTTCTGACGACGGAAACCGGTGCCTTTCTCGGGGGTGGGGCCACGGGGCTGTCGGATCGGCATGCGCTCTTGCTGGGCATTGTCAAATCCAACTCCCATTCCACGGTTGCTGCCAATCGCGCCTGCAGACGAGGGCTGGCTGTCCTGATCCCAGGAGAACATACCACGCAATCGGCGGGGGCTGGAGTTGGGACCTCCGATGCCCGTGCCCAGAGACAGACCACCCAGGCTGTTGACCAACAGGTTATCGTCGCGCTGCATGCCGAGAGACGAGCCGGACGGGGCGGAGGTGAGAGTCGGGGTGTTCGAATTGCCCGTTTGAGCATTCTCGTACTGGAGACGGGCGCCGTTGGATTGAAGGGCGGCCGGGAAGCTGGCGGAGGAAGGTACAGGGGACGGGGTATAGGAGCGCAGGTCGGCGAACGACTTGGCGGCGCGCAGGTTCTGCGTGTTGGCATAGTTGCCAGGAGAGTCCATTACGCCGAGGAAGTTCGAGTTCTGTCCGCGCATGGTGTTGAAGGAGCCCGGGCCACCTTCGTTCCGAGCCTCGCTGAAGTCGATGGTGGCGGCGCGGTTGAGACCGCGACGAGCGCTGTCATTCTGGCCAGCGGGCGGGATCGAAGACAGGGGCGGGCTGACGTTGGTGCCGGCGGCGACCTTGAAGACCTGAACCTGGCGCTGATCGCCGTTGCCGCGGGAGGCGTGCGCCAACCCCATGTTGTGGGACAGAGTGTGAACCGTGCGCCGCTGGGACGGGGTAAGGTTGGGAGGGAAGATCACGGAATCGCGAGTGGTGTCTTCCTTAAACAGCAGGAGTTGGGAGTAGTAGGAAAGAGTCTGGCTGTCGTTCAAGTCCACTTCCACTTGTCCTTCTTCGGGGGTGAGTTTCACGGAGTGTATAAGGGGAGTAAAACTCAACTTACCGATTTTCTGGCCGCGCTGCGACACAGGAGAGGGCGACGTGGCGGGGATATGCGAGGCGAGTGAGGACATGGAACTCTGGGTCTGCAAAGTCGACGGCATGGGCCGGTGCTGCTCCTCCAGCTGACCGCGACGCTCTCGTTTCTCCCGTTCGATCCGTTCACGTTCCTGCAGAGGCAGCATCTTCTTGTATTCGACCCGCAACTTCCGGCCCTGTAACTCGAAGTGGTTCAGCACCTCGATCACCGTCGCGGTCTCCTCCGCCGAGGTGAAATTGGCAAAAGCCAGACCACGGAAAACGCCGTTGTCAAAGTGGTAGTTGAAAGCATAGGGCAGAGGCAGGTTCAGCTCGGTCATGAGCTGCACCAACTGCTCCTTCTTGACAGCGAACGGGATGTTCTTGATGACAATGGCGGTCGGGATCAGTTCGTCATCGCCCTCCGAGGAAGCCGATGCTTCCGGTCGCATCGCACTGCTCTGAATGGGGCCAGGGCCCATGTTGGAGAAGGCATTAGGCATGCCAGGTTGCTGATCGAGCCAGGTCTAGAGTAGGACGAAGTTGCGTTAGTTTTGGGTGGTTGGTGATACTGGGAGAATTTTGTCCAGGGGGGTGGAGATACAACAACACGTACCGTGGGCAGGCCGGTCCGTCCGCGGGCGGAAGGCTTCAGACTGGCGGAGGCAGAGCGAATGCCACCGAGGGACTGAGCATTGGAAAACCCGTTGGGATTCCAGGTCTGGGAGCCGGACAGATCATAGGCGTAGGAATTGTTCTGCAGCGACGGGTTCAACCGCTCCAGCCGGGCGGACTCGTAGCGGGCCATCTGGTCCTCGTACAGGTTGACGGGCATGGGGCCGTATGCGTCGAACTGGCGAGAAGGCTGGCGGTGCAGAGGTTGTTGATGCCGCTGGGAGCCAGGGGAACGCGCGGAGGGATCGTGATACATGTCCGATTGTTGATAACTCATGGCCGAGGGAGGATTCCGAGGAATGTGGGCACGTAAAAAATCCACCAACAACACGCACAAAAGGAGTCGCACAAAGCTATGCGAACATGAGGTGAAAAAGAGGATGAATGGTTGGGGCACGAAAGGTGCGAGGGACCGTGAAAAACGCAGGCAAAATCGCTCACGGATGCAAAGTCGTGCTCGTGCGGATCATGAAAGGGGGGGGTAGAGAGGGTTTTTTTCTTCTTTTTTTTTCCCTGCTTTTTCCGTTGGATCCGATCTCAAGCGTGAGACTTCTCTCCGGTATGAGGGAGGATTCACACCGTGAAGAGATTTAGAGAAAAAGAGGCCAACAAGCGGAGCGGGGGGGGGAGGGGAGAAAAGGGAAAAGGTTTGAAATTGGGACACGCAAGGCCGGAAGTGGGTGAGCGGTCCACAAATCCGCCAAGAACGGGGAGTAAGGAGCTCGCGGGTGCTTTTTCACTATCAAAAGTCGGGCAGTGCGAGAGTCAAATAACGAGGATCTGGGGGCGAGCTTTTATAGCAGAACCATTACCGAGTGGTTTAGGTCCCTTTTCCTTTCATCGCCCCTCCCCCCTAACTCTCCGTCTATTCTGGGTCTATCGTCTTATTACTATTTCATGTTTTGCCAATCACCCTCCATCCTCTGGATCCTCCGGATCCTCTCTACTCTGTCCCTCTACGGTTAATTTTTAACCGGCTCTCTTGATTTTATTTTCGATGCCCCCGTCGGAAACAAATCGGTGATCGGGTTCTTCCCGGCTGACCTGGGTACCGAATCAGCATGCAAATCAGATTTCGGCTCCCCTGTCATCCTTCCGGTTCCTGTCGAGCGCCCCGTGCTTCGACTTTAGACTCTGTTCTCGGTGGATGCTTTCTCCGCCGCGGTGGACACCGGAAACATGCAAATATCCCTGAATCGTCCAAGGAGTTGGTAAAAATAACACACCCGACGTACACGGCTGCCTAGATATACTCCGGGTTTATACTACGATACGCCGAAAAGATTCATCGTCGAGTCAACGTAACACCTCAATCGGGCCGTGATGATCTCGCACGAGGGGTCACAAGTGACATCTGACCAGTCTAGCGAGTTCCCAGTTCACGCCCTGCCTCGTGCTCCAGTGCCACTTTATCCGATACGGCTGACGGGCACCGGGCCCCTGCGTGGTTTAATTTTCGATTTCGGCCCTTGGATTTGACCGTGAATATTCGACTACCTCTACCTACAGTATGTAGACCACTCCGTACGGAGGATACGGTGTATATCATGGCCGTCCATTCCCCCTTTTCTCCTCTTAGCGTCCCCGACGGATCGTCTCCTATCTCGATCTGGAAGCGCCTCTCGTTTGCCATGGACTTGGTATTTGTCGGCCACAGCCTATTTCTGGCCGAGGGCCCTGCTCACCAATAGTTTGGTCTCGCGGGACGGGCCCGCGATTCCCCATCGGCACTTGGTCCCCGCCGTCAGGGACGGCGCGTGCTGCTATACCACGCCAGGCCCACTCCATGAAATTGAAACCTTCCGGCGCGTCTCCACGATCCGCGCATGCTCCGTACTAGTGGCGCCGCGGAACCGCCGACGAAGCTCCTAGACACCGGCTAGAATCCGCTAGAGACCGGTTAGAACCCTCGAACGGGAATCGTCAGATCCCGAGGGTCTGCCGGTGGAGTGCAGGGCTTCCTGTCCGCTCCGACTCGTCCTCTGACAATGTAGGGTGAGGACGGGGGAAGCTGTCCGGAGCTGCTGGTCATTTCCGGCCACCCCCCCCCCCCCCCCCTGATCTACCTGATCTACTCTGCATGGCGATAGCGGAGAGCGGCGGTGGTCATATTAATTTACAGGTCTCTGCTCGACTCTTGCCACTGACTCACGGTATCGGCTCGACAACCCCTTTTTCAGACCCGACGATCCTTGGCTTGCTCAATGCTGCGAACTTCGGCCGAGCACCCCGATAATTGCTGATGTGGGCTCCTCGAAGCCGGAACTTGTCTTCGCGGTGGACCACCGCGTATGGGAGTAGAGCTCCCTGCCGCTAAACAATGGCTTCCCAGCCCGGTGGGTAAGCAAGTCGTTGGCGTGTCTCATTCGGGTTACGGAAAGACGTTGTTCGGCCAGGGGCACAGGAGCCATCAGGATCAATAGAAAGTGGAACGGGTGCTGCGAATGCTCTAGTCAAGACGGGCGGGACCCTGTTTCTCCGCCATTGGGAATAGAGTCATCTCGATGTTCCAAAAGGGGGCCAGAAACCACCCCTGAGCGATGCAACCAGCCTTAGGGATGATCGGTTTCGAGGGTCACCGACCCGATGCTCGAGAGGTGGAATCCTCGCCTGTACTTAAGCAGGCCTCCGAAGCAAGGCAATGTAGAGTTATGTCGCGAACCGGATCTGAACTGCGAGTCAACGAAAATAAGCAAAAACCAAAGACTTCCAGGTCTCCCATTGACGGCTAAACGTGTCGCTGCCGAGAGATCATCGCGAGAAGAAATGATGGGGACACGTCAAAGCCACACGGATGAAGAAAGAGAAGACTACGAAATAAGCCACCCGGTCACTCAAAACGGTCACTTCAACATGCAATAAAGCATTGCAAGATCGCTGGTCGGGCAAGACCCGTTGTCGTGCCCGGGTCTACCAGTGTCTGGGGGTGGATTGGTTTGGAGAGGGCGACCGTCATGAAATGCAGCATTCTGAAAAAAAGTGTCATTATTTTAGAGTCGAGCTAAGGTTCAATGGCCAGAGTCTGGTGCGGAGAACCGTGACGTCCGAGAAGACGATTGACCAGATGCCAGGGAACAAAGTTTGCGGGGGGTTGCATATTGCAAACCGGACGGGTTATCTGATAGCGAATTGTAACCATGAAGCCACATGGAACCCAATGATAGAGCGCACACGTAGGACACGACGTGCCGTAAGAGGATAGACGTGGATCTGAAACAAACCACACTCCAGGGGTACACGAATCGCTGACGAGTGCGCCCCACCAGGAATACCCGTCGCGGAACTTCAATTTCTTCACGCATAGCGAATAGCGGAGGGATTCATGTTGGCGGGGAATTTCGAGTCCACCGGGGCCATTGAATTCACTGCCGGGATCAAATAGATTCAAAGCCAGGCCGTCCGGAAGGTCACGGGCTGATAAGCCGATGTGAGGTGACGAGTCGACCGTTTCTCGATCCGTCGAGCGTAACTCGATCCGTCGAATGTGGGCCCGGCGCCGACTTTCTCGGCGTCTTTAAAGTTGCTTGTCGCCCGCGTGGCTCGAGCCCGTCATTGAATATGACTTCTGAACAGCTGGACCTGTTGCTGTCCTAGGATGATGCGCACGTTTCGCATATCGCTCATCTGCGGCCTGGTCCTGACCTTTTTGCTCGTTAAGAACCATCTGGACTCAATTAAATCCGAGCGTCAGGACCGCAGATTTGACCTCGTGGCCAACGACGGAGGTGCACATATCGAGCTGGTCTCGAAAGATCAAGTGCCCACTCCGGTTCATTCTTCGTTGCGGTTGTCTAGTTCAACTACCACGACCCCGATATCCACCTCCAAAGCGTGGCCGGAGCCCACCAACCCGGCTATAAAGCGAACGAAGTTTAAGCCACAGATTATTCCGGTGGAAGTACCGGGAGGATGGGATGATGACATGTTTGATTTTTCCCCTTTCTTATGGGACGATACCGCGGCCGACAAGGAGGGGGAGCGCGATCCCACCCCGTCGTCGCCCCCGAAGCCCAAAGTGACCCCCAAGTCCGATCGCATCGTCGTCATGGGCAGAACGTCTTGGGAAAACACGGATTGGCTGGAAGATGAGCTGCCCGAGTAAGTCAATTGTCGATCCCATCTCCCCCATTATATGGCCAAATTGAGATGTTTAATTCTAACCCAATCGACCCGAACTATAGCTGGCAGCATGCAGTCTACGTGGTCGACGACCCGGACGCTGAATACTCCGTCCAGGATAACAAAGGCAAGGAGAGCAATGTCTACCTTCAATACATCATGGATCATTACGATGACGAGTCGCTCCCCGACTATGTCGTCTTTCTCCATGCGCACCGCAGCAGCTCGCACGTCGAGTTCATGGAGCAGAACAACGCTCTCACCGTACAGCGACTCCAACTCGACTACCTTAAAACGTCGGGCTATGTTAACCTGCGATGTGACTGGAGTCCCGGGTGTCCCGATGAGGTCCAGCCATTCCGACAACTGGACGGGCGCACGACCGAAATTGCATTTGCTGGCGCTTGGATCCGTATTTTCAACGATACCGATATCCCCGAAATTATCGCCGCGCCATGCTGTGCGCAGTTTGCAGTTGTAAGTTTGTTGATTCAAGAGTGGACGACGCGTATGTGCTAACTTGCGTAGACGAAGGAGCAGATACGTGCTCGTCCGTTGAGTGACTACCAGTCTTATCACCACTGGCTCATGACAACCGAGCTGGATGACGAAACCAGCGGCCGGATCTTCGAGTACCTGTGGCATATTATCTTCGGGAAGGAGGCCGTATTGTAGGTTTGATTATTCCAAGAGTGGACGGGGACATGTGTGCTAACTTGCCTGTGCAGTTGTCCGTCGAAGGCACAGTGTTATAGCGATGTGTACAACATCGAATATCTCCCGGAATGGGACTGGACTTTGCCCGAGGACGGGTTGCTCGGTGAAGCGGGGTGGAATGACGATCTACAAGATCTAGACGAAGATCCGTCATCTGTGGTCGAAGATGATGCACATGTCGTCACCGGGAATTCGTCAGAAACTGACGAGACTCAGTCTGTTGTGAGTGATGATTTATCGAATTCATGAGTCACGCTTTCGTGTATAATTGTATACTTTTTGAACCTCATGTACATTCAGAGACATATATATGAATAGATACCCCGTGTTCTCTGCTCATTTGAGTTCAATCGACCTCGGAAGTTTCTGTTGGACCTTTCCATCTAATTGTCGTTTTGGGTCTGCACCCATTGGCAATCTCAGTTTGATCACTTGAAGAAAGGTAACCCGGACTAGGATATAACAGGAGCTACTGAACAAGACTCCGAGGTGAAGTAATCTTTCCATTTCAAGACTATCGACAAGCACCAAACTGTATACTATCACGGACATTAGCCCTAGGAAATTTAAGGAAAGTCATTTATAGAACCATCCTCGTCCTGCAGTCTGGTTATATCATACTTGACCAGCAGAAGTGAAGCCAAGCATATAATTAGAGCCAAGCCAGGGGTATCAGACCCGCGATAGCGAGAGCAGCAGCTCCAGGCACAGATACACCCGCAGCTGCGTCGGGGGTCGGGGTAGATGAAGCGGAGCTTCCCGATCCAGTTGAACCGGAGCTAATCGAGTCACTGGAAGTAGTGGAGCCACTACCGGAGCCACCAGTTGCGGTGGCAGCGTGGGAAGTCGAGTCGGTTGCGTTAGCTGCGGCACTCAGGCTTGTGGCAGCAGCCGCGTTGTAAGTAGTCGTGCTGAAGTTGCAAGAATGCACGATATCAAGAGCCTCTGGAATGGTGTTAGGAGTTTTTTGTAGCCTGGTCATAATATATAGACTACATACTGTTATCGTCACCATCATTGTCATCATGGTCGTTGTCGTTGTCATTGTCATTGTCATTGTCATTGTCATTGTCATTGTCGTCGTGGTCGTGGTCGTGGTCGTCGTTGTTGTTTCCATACTGGGTGATGCACGCCGCGCAGAGGGGAATTTGGGTCCTCGCCGAGCTCCAGTCGCAGATGCACTTCAACTCAGCCGAGTCATTGTCGTACTGGTGATCGCACCGCTCCGAGGTTCCTACGACGGGGCCGCAGGCAGCCCAGCAACGGTTAGGAACGTCGTCGTGTTCCAGTTTGGCTGCGATGGCCACATTGCCGGCGAGCACGAGACCGCCGAGAGCGAGAAGCTGCTGAGCACGCATGTTGTTTGATCGTTTGAGACGGATTTGAATAGAGGATCTGAAAATGATGATTGACTGAGTGTGAATGTTGTTGGATCTTCATTTCCATGGACGATACCGGCATACTTATACGTTGGCATCAACATTCATGGAGTCGTTTCTATAATTGAGGTGAAATACCAGACACTGCCGATCATAGGAGCTTGCCGAGCATTTCTTTTTCCTATCCGCACCCCAACGCGGTGTTCAGGTAGGGATCCGCTGTGCTGAGCCCCCGAGGGCATGTAGACCCTCACTATGAAGTATACAAGCCAAGTCGATTACTTGGGCAGGACATGCCACCCCACTGATCAACAGGGATACCGCCAATGTCTGCATGGAGAAAGCCGTTGCCTCGTCCACAATCGAATCAGCCAAGATCCAGCCACGACGTGAGTGGACATCTTTCATTGACCCCAGGCCGCAGAAGGACTCGCCAAGACTAGTCTGCAGTGTGGCTGTGTACCATCTCGTTACTGTCTAAATTTATGCCCTTTTCAGAATATGTGCACCCCTGGTTGTCAACAGCTAGAAAGAGCCCAGTGTTCGCCAAGCCTGCAGCCCGGTTATGTTCATCTAAGCCACGCTGGTGGGGCCGCTATTGCTTTGACTCGGCCCTTTCTGCAAGCTCGTTTAGTCAACCGCATTCTGTGATGGGTCCGAGATATCGCAGAGGATTTTTCGGGGATCCTCAGGTCGCTAGGAGCTCTTCCGAATCAAACTGTCCCATTAAGGCGGACGCATAACCGCGATCTTTCCCGACCCGCTCTCCCGCCGCGGCTCGATATATAAATAGTAAAGATCGCATACTTCTCCAGGCTTCAACATTCTTTATCTTCGGGCATCTTTTATTTTGGTCCAAGGTGACTAGAGTTGCATATAGACAACCAGCTTCATAGTACAAGGATCAAACACAAACATCAATAAGAGCCCAATCCCAAGGGAGCATTGTAATAGCTAGATAGCTACCTAGGCATCTTGTATATAAAATTTGATCATTTTAAACATTTTGAACATCGACGACCCAAATGTCATGTAAGACCACTTTTGGGATACCCAGGTAATATTTGCATTTGCAATGTTGCAGTCCCAGGCCAAGTCCAATGTTAGTAAGAGCGCGACCCCGCAACCAGCGAGTTAATTATAAACTTGACATCAACTGATCCCAAACGCGATACCCCATCCAACATGGCTCGAGCTGTCGGTAAAATGTGGGAAAGGTACTGCCTACGTCCCGCTCTCGATTCCAGTCCCACCTTCATTCCCGTCTTCCTCTACGGCACAGCCTGGAAGAAAGAGCAGTCGGCCGATCTCGTCTACGCCGCGGTCAACGCCGGCTTCCGGGCCATAGACACGGCGGCCCAGCCGAGACACTATCAGGAAAATCTAGTTGGCGAGGGAATCCGCAGGGCTATTGTCGATGGTATTGTTCTCCGGGAAGATTTATATGTGAGTGTCCATTCAATCCAACCATCAAGGAGTGTACCACTGACCCATGACAAGGTGCAAACCAAGTTCAGCCCCATCGGGGCGCAAGACCCGAACAACATGCCGTATGATCCGAAAGCCTCTGTGACGGAGCAGGTTCATACATCCATCAAGTCCTCCCTGCTCAATCTGCGGCCGTCCTCGGACCCGGCCAGCGTGGACGATGCTTACATTGATACGCTGGTGATCCATTCACCGCTACGCACCTTGGAAATGACCCTTGAGGCTTGGTCTGCATTGGAGACTTACGTGCCTCACCGGATCCGCAACTTGGGCATCTCCAATTGTTCGTTGCCCATGCTTCGCGAGCTTAACGACTCTCCTCTGGTCAAGGTGAAGCCTGCAGTGGTGCAGAACCGGTTCTACGAGGACACCTTATTTGACGTCCCTCTGCGGGCCTTCTGTCGCGAGCATCACATCATCTACCAGAGCTTCTGGACTTTGACCGCCAACCCGGACCTGGTACGTTCCACGCCCGTTCAGCAATTGGCGGCGCGTACCAACACAAGTCCTGCGGCTGCGCTATACACTCTAGTGATGGGACTGGGTGATGTCACAGTGCTAAATGGGACCAAGAATGAAGGACGCATGAGCGAGGACCTGGAAGCACCGAAGAGAGTGGAGAAGTTTACGCAGGCGCAGCCAGAGCAGTGGCAACAACTCCTTATGGGATTCCGAGCATTGATCGGAGAATATTAGAATAGTCGATACTTTAATAAAACAAGTTAGCCCTTACGTCTGTGCCAAAACGATGAATCTCACATGAAATGATAGCGAGGGCCCAACGCCGGCTGAGTCAGCCACCAATCAGAGCGCGACTCCGCTCAAATTGACCTCATCGCCGCCGACTTCTCAAGGGAAAAGTCGTGAAGTTTCTTGTCCGCGCGTTCACTTCGACCCTGCCGCCTTTCATATCGGCTCCCCGCGTGATCTCTTCCACACGCATCGGGTCAACCCTGCTGGATCCTCCCGAGCCCTCTCGAATGTCGGTTCATTGCACCGCCCGCTGATTGTGGTGTTTCTCGCCAAAGTCTCGCAGATCGTTGCTGGCTCTTCCTCGTTGATCCGTGGTCGTCAACCCTACTCCGGTCCATCAAACTCATTTGCATTGCAAAAAGTTTGGCCCGATCATCATCATCGGCCTGTCTCTTGCAGGTCTAGACATTTTTTATGCGACTCACGTCAAGTCGATATTCACGAACAATTCATCGGGCTCAGAGCGCGAAATACACCATCCTCATTTATACCGATAACACGCGCGCTCCGACTGAGGCCAGCGCTTGTTTTTGCCGACACCCTTTTTTTTTTTCAACTATCACGGCCCTACACGCCGTAAGAACGTCTTAGATTCGTCGATTCCCAATGAGCTCCCAAGGCATGACTCGCAAGCGACCTGCTCCAGGAACGGCCCCGGCTGGTCATACCCAGATGGGCGCTGTCCCAAATTACTCCTCCTCGGACCCCGGATCGCAACTATCCAACGACCAGTTCCTGCAATGGGGCCAGAACCCTTCCGCCAATGTCGTCAACCCTTCCTCCTTCGCCGATCCCTCTACCTACAACCCGGCGGCATATGCGACATCTCAGGAGCTGTCTTCACCGGGTGCATCGGCCTCAAACCAACTTGCCCGTCGACAAGCAGCAAATCAGCTGGTCAGCCGCAACCGCGGCTATGAACAAGCCCCAACCGTATACCAGGAGAACAGTCCGGGCCAGGGTGGAGGAGAGTCTGGCGCGTGGGGGGAGTCATTGGAAGAATTGTACCAACGGGCTCTAGCAGCCAAGAGAGATTCGCAAGCGAAGCGAAAACAGATTCCTCCTTTTGTGCAGAAGTTGAGCAGGTATGGCCGAACAAAAAACCCTGCAAAGCGGAGTTGGAGCTAACTGATGAATTACAGTTTCCTGGATGAGTCGAAGAACACTGACCTAATCCGATGGTCTGACGACGGCAATTCTTTCATCGTGTTGGACGAGGACGAGTTTGCAAGGACTCTAATTCCCGAACTTTTCAAGCACAACAACTACGCATCGTTCGTTCGACAACTGAACATGTACGGCTTCCACAAGAAGGTGGGCCTGTCAGATAATTCTATGCGCGCCAGCGAGCGCAAGAACAAAAGTCCCAGCGAATACGCCAATCCCTATTTCAAACGAGGCCATCCCGATCTACTTTGGTTGATCCAGAAGCCGAAAAACGCGACCGGTCACACTAGCAAGGGTAGCAAGAGCGGCCCAAGGGTGAAGACGGAAGACGCGGATGAGAATGAGATGGATGAGTATGCCGAGGATAGTGGGACGGCGAGCCGTGATGAGCGTGCGCGACCACGACACCTGTCACTGCTCACTGACGCTCAAATGCCTAATGACCAACTTGCTGGAGTATACCGTGAGCTGCAGGCAATTCGTCAGCAACAGTCGATTATTTCGACAACGATCTCCAGATTGCGGAAAGAGCATGAGCAGCTCTATGCACAGGCAGCCAATTTCCAGGAGCAGCACACCCGCCACGAGAACTCGATAAACGCCATTCTTACATTCCTTGCGACGGTGTACAACCGCAGCCTGCAGGGACAGGATGGTAACACTCAAAATCTTGCCAATTCTTTCGCCGGAGCCATCTCAGGCGATCAAGGCAATATCGTCGACATGGGCGACAACTTTTCTTTCAACCCGCTGGCTGGGTTGACTAGCCCTACCGGACAACGGGCCATGAAGAAGCAGCCGCTGCTCTTAAAAGCGCCTCCTGCCACAGATGGCCATAGTCGAGCTAGTACGCAGTCTCCCGGGGCCAGCGGTTCTTACGAAACTCGGTCCCGGACTCATGCTCGCCAGCCGAGTGCCACACAGTCTGGACATGTCGAGGAAGTACTCGACAACAGTCCACGACAGGACAATACGAACCTCCCCGCCGGACTTCCACCAGCGGACGACAACTTCCCGCAGCGGGATATCATGTCCGTCATCCAGAATTCTAATGCGCGCAATGGTATCCCGACAAGTTTCTCCGAGTTCCCCAATGTTCTCTCATCCTTGGAAAATGCCGGCGGCAACGTCCCTCTCACGCCGAACCAGCGTGCCGATATGCTTCGACTGATGGCCAACGAAACCAACACGGGAGACACTGGCCTGAATGCAACTAACAATGCTTTGACGACGCCGAACCCCCCGCCCATGCCGCCAAACTACTCGGGCCGCCTTGCAGACACCCGACAAGAAATCGATAATTTGGTGAAGATGCAGGCCGAACAGGACCGGTCCGTCCAAAACCTCACCCACCTTCTTCAACCATTAAGCCCAACGGGCGCGATACCGGGTCTCGATAGTGATGGCAACGTGCCGCCTCCGCCTCTTGACCTTGACACCATCTTCAACCAGGACTACTTCACGGATTTCGCTGACACCGACAACGACAAGAAGCATTTCAACTTGGATGACAATGCTGGGCAGGGATCTGGAACCGGTGTGAATAAGCACGAGGGCACTGGTCAAGCGGATGACGGCGACACCAACGACCTGTTCAATTTCGACCATATCCCTGACAATGGCGACCTCTTTGAAGGATCGAACCATGACCAGAGTCATTCGGGATACAACTACGGCTTCGACGATGCCCACTACGGTGGCGACTCGGGTTCGGGGAACAATGCCGATTCAGGCCGTGTTATTGAGCAGTTGACCGATAGCGAGACAACTAGTCCCGCAGGACCGAATGATGATACCAATGGCCCCGAGGATGGAGGCAGTGCGAAGCGACGTCGGAAGGCGTGATGAAATCAAGTGAAAAGGATGTGAGAAGGATACCAAAAGGAAGCACGGGATCATGGACGTCCCCGGTGCCACGGCGTTGTTTATAGGGGGGAGTTCTATGCTTGTTTCTGGGCAGAGCTGGGTGGTTGTAAAAAACTTATCATGATCCTCGATGAAACCATTTGGAATGAGTTTAATTTCTTTGCTCATTTGTGCCTTGGTCAAGCTTGTCTTTGATTACTCGTAGTTTTTCATATTCGTAGCACCAAAGGTATCAAGTATCAACGCCTCTCTCGATCCCATTCCAACTCTCCCGCTCGCTCTCGTTTGCGCTCGCGTTCACGATCTCGCTGAAGACCTCGCTTGCGTCCGCCACCCAAATCCTTCTCCTTCTCGCGGGGATCGATCACCATCAGTGAATCTGCGTCTTGATGATCCTTCTTCCACTTGAGGTCTTTGCCCAGGGTATCCTTGCCGAAGCGGAGCTCATGGCTTAGCCAGCCCGCATCGTCTCGTCCCGTATCATCTGCTTCGGCGGCGTTGGGGTCATTCCAGGACCGGCACGACTGGCAATTGGCGATAAAGTGCAGGTCACAGAGTTGAGCTTCTTCGTCTTCTGCGTCCTGGTACTGGCTTTGAACGTTGTCCTTGTCGGTGGGCTTCTCGCCGTGCGATGTTGAAGGCTTGGATTCGCCACCTTCCAACTTGGCCTTGAAGGCGTTGAACATCCGCAACGCTTCGGATTCGGCTGCATTTCTAGGGCCGGCACCAGATCCCGCTCCGTTGGTCGAGCCTGGTGGTGGCCGCCTACGGCCGCGAATTGCCGTTTCAGGGATCATGGATTCGAGTGCTGACTTCTTTCGGCCGGTATCAGCGGGCCCCGTGTCGACGTTGCGACGCATAGACGCCTTGAGATTCTCGATTTCGGCGTTTGTTCGCGAAAGCTTGGACTGTTTCGTGGGTTGTTGGTCTGGACTCGGTGATCGGACTGGCGATTCAGGGTCTTTCAAGGGTAACTGGGCCTGTGGATCTGGCGTCTTGACGCGCTTGCGTTCCGGCTCCGGCGAGCGCTTCGGAGATGGAGACCGCGGTCGTTTGCGCGGCTGAGTTGGCTCTGCTGTCTGAGATTTGGGCGCTTTCTCGGTGCTGCTGGAGGCACCAGGTGCATCCGCGACAAGTTTGGTATTGAACTTGGGCTTCGCCGGCCGCATGGGCATTTCCTCGTCGCCCTCATCGCCTCCAAAGCTTAAAAGTACTTTCCCGGCTTTGCCAGACTTCTTCTTTTTCTTCGGCGCTTCCTTTCCGTCGTCCATTGACGCGGATGCGGTAGTTATCCTGTCCTTCAACTTGCCGGCCAGTGGTCCCAATTCTCCAACCTCACATGAGGTTACCTTGATCGGGTATACAGGCCGTTCGGTCCCTTCGACGAGTTCTGCGTCTGCAATCTTCAACACATTATAGATACTGTCACCCTCCAGTCGTCCGAAAATGGTGCATTGCCCATTCAACTCACGCTCGGTGTTCGCGAGCGTGATGAAGAATTGACTTCCGTATGTCCCATCCTCACTCTTGGCCATGCCCAACAGGCCGCGCCGGTTGAAGCGCAGGCGACTGTGTAGTTCATCTCGAAGAACCACCCGCTCGTTCGGGTCGCGGGCTTCAGGGTCGTACTCGAATTCGGGATACTCGTAGATGGAAGTGCCGCCCGACCCGGTGCCTGTGGGGTCGCCACCCTGGACCACGAAGTCTGGGACGACGCGATGGAATATTGTGCCGGCATAGTAGTTGTCCTTGCAATGTTGGAGGAAGTTTTTGCAGGTGAGAGGGGCCTGGTTCGCGAACAAAGCAATGTGAATGGGCCCGACGGTCGTATTCAGAGTGGCCGACGCGGTGGGATTCGGCTCACTGGCGTACTGGGAGGACATGGCGAGTAGAAAGTGGGCAAAGCCACACCCTGGACAGGAGAGAATCAATGGCGATTGAAATGTCGCTGAAGGGAAGTCTACATTTCGCAGCTCCGATAAAAGCGGACGTCATGGCACGTGACCCAACCCGGGTATCGAAATACACTTCAGATATACACATCGCTAGAGATCTAATGCAGGAGATACGGTACATTCCAGGTCTTCTCGGTCATTTGTCCCAATCTCGAATGCATGGGTGCATGGATGGATTGTCGCATACGGCAGAGACATGGTCGCAGGGTCCTTTGGTCCTCTTGATGTTGACTGTCCACGGCAGGTTGAAGTTGTCTTGTATCGTGTCGCAAGCGGGAGGTCGCAGACGGTGGTGTTGCTGGTATTGTTCAATATGATTCACAGGAAATGCCATGCCTGGTCAGAGAGCTTCGATCGTAATGATGGTATGAGAGGTCCGGCCTCATCAAATTCATCAAAACGGAGACCTTGGTCCGAAAAATTGTTGCCACTCCGACTGGCCATATAATCAATTACAAGCCCTCGAGGGCTGACCAAATAGAGAGGCAGTTGTGGCGCGTGGACCAAAAAACATTTTATCGGAACACGTTGTCGGGCCAGTAATTAGTCGCTTACTGGCGGTACAGGCGGAATATGTCCTTTGAATTGTCGCATAGGGAAGAAGGACTTTTACCGGAGTAAATTGGCGCATGGGGGTTGGTGATGTAGATAGACTGGCACAGCAAATCCAGCCACGAGGAGGTCCCATCAGCGGAGGGACAGCGCATGGGGTCGTAGGGTCTCCGTCAGTTTGAGTCAAGGACTGCTATCTTCCTTGGCCAACACTGATACCGGAACAGCCAGAGGCACCGCGATGGGAGTGGAACCCTGGTCGTGATCCAGAGAAGCCCGCGCATGGAGCCCGAGCTGGAACCGTAGCCGGCGCAGCGTGCGTTCAGAGATGTCATAGCCATCCTGCCGCAGCAGCTTGAGCATTGCCTTGTCGGTCAGTCTATCTTGCACGAAAAGCACCTTGATCCGTGCGTGCAGCACCTCGTCGGCCGTCGTTGTCCGGCTGCGTTTGCGAATGCCCCACTTGCGTAGTCTTGACTGGATGGTGCGCTCCTTAACTTGGATGTTATACCGGCTCTCGAGCGTGCGGCCGATCGAGTCACTACTGATGCCGTGTTGAAACAGCGTGATGATCTCATCTCGGTAGGGTTCGAGGTTAATTTGTTGGCGCGGCATGGTGTTTGGTGGAGAAATAAAGGAGGAAACAGGAGAAGTGAGGATGACAGCGGGGGTTAAGGCGGTGAATCTCCGGTGTTATACAACCCGAGCCCTCCGGTATACATCCACACGAACTACTTGCGAATAAATGGATGGAGAGATTGAATCTTTATCTTAATTCATAAATTATTACAGATGTAGCAAGTCTCCGACTTGGCGGAGATACCAGCTCGTTCGCCATTCCAGTCCTTTCCATTTCTATTTAGGACTACTTATCCTCGGCCATAGCAGACGAGCTCGTCTCGGGACCGCCCTTGCGGCGCTTGGAGAGGCGGAATCCACCGACCAGGAAGAACAGGGCCTCCAGACCCAAGATCACGGCGAGAGTCACCATAGCGCCAATAACACCGGCCACGGCACGCGACATACCACCAGAGCCGCTGCTAGAAGAGCCGGCGGAATCGGAGGTCGAGCTGGCGCTTGCAGAGCTGGCGCACTTGCCATCGGTGTTGCCGCACTGGTTGCACCACTGGTCGTCCGAGAGGATCGCGATCTTCTCGGTCTGGGTCTTGAAGTCGTCCCAGGAGATGAGGTCATTCGACTGTCCGAACAGCGGGTAAACCGTGGGCTCGTCAGAGCCAGTGATGGTGCCGTTGTGGAACATGAAGCGCACGCTAATATCGTCGGTCGAGGGGATACCGCTGCCGGTAGCGTTGGTCACCAGCTCCAACACGAAGGTGGACGCATAATCACAGACGCCGGTGAAATCGACAGACGCGACCGGCAGCTGCATCAGTCCGAAGAAAGACATGAAGGTACCATATGAACCGAACTGGACTCCCAGCTTGGACTTGCCGTCCGAGGTGATGGTCTCATTGAGCTGAGACAAGATCTCACCGGCAAGGACGGCACCGTCAATGGCGCGCACCGGATCGGACTCGTTAAAAGCCAGGTTATACTGCTGGTTGCTGGCCAATTGAAGCAGCTGACCGTACAACTCAGTGGTCAGGTTGTCCCGGAGAGGGAAGGTTTCGGTCGTGTTGTGGATGTAGCCCACGTTCAGGTAGTCGAAGATGCTGTAGGCGTTCTTGAAGCTCATCTGGTCCGCGCTGAAGGCGCCATTGAGCATGGGCGACAGTGAAGTATAGAAATCCTTGGTGGACGCCAGCATCGACAGATACGAGTCGGAGAGGTAGTAGTTGTTGCTACTGACAGTGGCCTTGTTGCAGTCACTGGAGCCCTGCAGCCAGGTGGAGCTCTCGCTGTCTTGGCTGGTGCCCGTGGTTTGAAGCTGGATGATCTGATATCCGTCCAGCGGCGACTGGATAAAGGTACCATTGCCCAGCGTTTGCGAGGCCGCCTTGAGGGCTGGCGGATACACTCCCTGCAAGAAACCCGTGGCCGAGTTCTGCAGCACGGCGTCATCGGGCGCGCTGGCAGAAATCTGCTTTGCATTGACGATGGGTTCACTGATTCCATCGATCTGCTTGTCAGAGCCGGCAGCGATGTACCGGTCATGATAGAAGGAACCGGACGAAAAGACCTCGTGGTAACCCAGATCAGTCAACTGGGTGTTGCCAAGCACCTTTGCGGTGCGATCACCGTGGCGCGAGTAGAGGTATACACCCAGAACGCGCTCGGCATCCACGGCGGGCGCGGCGAGGCAGGCGGCCAGAATCAGGCCGGACTGAAGCGAATAGCGCATGATGAAATTGGCGAAGAGCAACAGAGAGAAAAGAAGCCCCGAGACGCTGCCAACCCGGTGCGAGCCATGCTACTTAAATACAGATACCGAGAGCATTACACCGATCCGCGGAGATGGGCTCGTGCAGGGTCTCCGCAGGGTCTAGGTCCATTACGGACCCCTCGGGTGCGATCGCGGGTGGACGAGTTGAAACCCCTCTTCCGCCTCATATACTGAGGCGTCACTGACGACGGAGACTGCCGCATGGATCTAAACCCAAACAAGAATGGCAGAGGCTACTGAGGACCAAGCGGGACCCGGTCCGAGGAGTTGCGAGCAACAAATTAGCTAATTGAAATGCCGACTCCCGGTCGATAAGGAAGTGAAAATGGAAGGTGGAGTCGAGGAGTTGAAGTGCATGAAGTGGACGAAGTGCGGGAACGCTGGACCGTCTGCCCCGCGCGTGAACAGCGGAACTTAGGGCTTCCCCCGGTCGTTGGCCCGTCGCATTTGGATAGCTGGACCATTCTCCATTCTCCGCCTGATGCTGATCTTTCCATATCCCGAAGCCAAAACACAACTCCGATTGAAATGCTACAGTAGGATTCGTTCTCATTACATTCTCTTCATGCTAACGGGACACCCTTGTCCCCCATCAGCTCACATCCATTCCGCACCACCCCAACCATGCCTCCGGTCTGGACAGCTTCTGACCCTCCGCCGGACAGGCGCCACTCGATCTCAGCTAGTCCTTCCAGCCAGGTGATGCGCGTCTGGGCCGGCACTTCGAGGCGTTGTAGTTGATCGGCCAGAGCCGAGAGAATGTCGGCCAGCGCCAGACCCTTGTTTGCCTTGAGCGTGTTGACCGTGCCGAGGCAGGATGTGACATCGCTGGTTGACAGGATGGTGCTCATGATTTCTTGGATATCAGACGGGTGCGGGGCTGCAATACAGTCATAGATTGTGGCATTGGTGATCGTTTCGGGTTCGGGCAGAGGAGCATTCGGTGCATCGCGCATCGGTAATGGGATGCCTGGGGACAGTCAGTGGACCGATTGTAGAATTGTTGGGGGGGGATAAGCGGATCGTACTGCTTGCATGGCAGGCTTGAAGCACGTTCAGGGCCCGTCGCATGTCGCCCTTGCTCAGAGCTACTAGACTATCCACCGCCTCCGGTTGGATACGAACTTGTTCCTTCTCGATCACCTGGTCAACGAGACTGCGGATGTCAGCCTCCTTGAGTGGACTGAACCGAAATCGCGTGCATCGCGACAGAAGCGCCGGCGAGAGCTTGTGTGTGTAGTTAGCGATGATGCAGAACCGAGTATTGGCCGTGTAGCGCTCCATAATGCGGCGTAAAGCCATCTGAGCGGTGGCCGTCATGGCGTCTGCCTCATCAAGGACGATCAACTTAAAACCAGCAATCCCTGAGTTGCCGGACTGGGGGGCCATAGAAAAGATCTGCTTCGTGCCTGCGTTCCGCGGTCAGTACGCAAAACCCACTGGCCATCGACGAGGATGTACACACTGGCAAAAGTTTTGATCTGCTCTCGGACGACGTCGATGCCACGGTCGTCACTGGCGTTCAGCTCCAACACCATCTGCCGCATGTTTTTCTCGCCGTATATCCGCCGGGCGAGTGCGAGAACAGTCGAGGTCTTTCCGGTACCGGGGGGTCCATAAAGAAGGAGATGCGGCAAGCGCTGTAAAACAATTAGGGCCCGGAATAGATGGAGGATTTGCGAGATCATACATTTGCTTCGAGAAACCGGTTGATGGTCGCGAGGATATCTTGGTGACCGGAGACATCATCCAGGCTGCTCGGGCGGTATTTCTCGACCCTGTCCGGATCGTCAGCTTGGGCCTGCTTGAATTAAGATGTTCGGGGCATACCATGGCAAGTTGTCCTGGGCTGCGATGGGGAGGTCAGCCGCCGTTCGCTTCTTCCCACTGGCGTTGTCGGAAGTGAATTGCACCTTGGAGGGCGCATCCACGTCCATTTCATCCTCGTAGTCTGACATGATGAGGGTTTGGTAGAGTGAACGAGCGTAGTCGCGAAAAGTAAACTGAAGCTCGACGCGTTCCGCGCGTAAAGAGGCTCGGGGCGGAAAATCAAAAGGAGCTCGGAGGGCGCTCCACACGATGACATCTCCTCTGCCCGAACGTCTCGACCCTCATTTCAACTTCACCCACCTGACTTCACCCACAATGCCTGTATGTGCTTTCTGCTACTGTTATCAGAGTCACCTATTCTGACCACCCTAGGCATACCACTCCATTTTCCTGGAGGACCGCGATGTTCCCGTGATAGGTACGGTGCCCCGCCAACAACGCTCCTTTGACCCCCCTCATATGTGGTCTACCCCGGAGACCTCGAATTGACATGGATTGCAGGGAACTTCCCTATCCTGCCGCTGCGCACTCGCACTCGGGGTCCCGCATACACCCTACCTCCACTGCCCCCTAATACTCTCGACATCGACGTTGCCCCCGACAGCGAGTCCTATGATTGCGTCGACGAGATCCTCTCTCTCTTCCGTGCCAATGTACTCTTCCGAAACTTCGAGATCAACGGTCCCGCCGACCGCATGCTTATCTACGGAACCCTGTTCGTCAGCGAATGCCTCGGGAAGGTCAGGCCGACGATGAGTGCTCGCGTTGCGGAGAAGGTAGATGCCACCCTTACCGTACAATGGAGGAACCACTGACAAGATAACTAGGCTCTGCTTAACGCTGCGCTCGACAATTTCGCCATTCCCGGCGATGTGTCATTCCCTCTCAACCAGGCCTTTGAACCTCCACGGGACCGCCAGGATGCGGAGAGTCTTCGGGCGTACGTCAGCCGTTATGATGTTTCCCCACCTATCACCAGCAGCTAAAATTAATGTTCAGATACATTTCGCAAGTGCGGCAGGAGACCGCCGCGCGGCTACACGCTAGATTATACCCCGGTGGAGAGGGCCCGTCCAAGGTACGTCTGATAGGCCCCGCAACATCGAACGGGCAGCTAATCTGCCCTGCAGTTCTGGCTTAGCTTTACAAAGAGAAAGTTCATGGGAAAGAGCCTGTAAATGCCGGGTCAGTTGTATATTGTTTCATGAATTTCAGCGCTTGAATGGGACCTTGATACTCGGCGAGCACCGTAGCTGCCTGAACCGGATTCCGGGCAGCACTGCTCCCTCCATCCAAAATGATTATTCGACATTCCCTTGTCGCTCCCTGTTACGTTCATTATAGAAGGTGCTTGTCGGACCAGGTAAATCATTATATTCGTACATTTTGATTTTATCCAGTGATGACTCCAAGGCAACACCGAGGCCGCGCATGTAGGATCAGGTGGCCATCTCCACGTCTTGATCAGTAGTGGGCGTAGATGCAGCCATCTTTCTCCGTTTCCGAAAGGTGCCAGCGGCCTGGATGTGATCTGTGGTGGGGATGACGCGGACGCCGTGGAACAGATATCCCTCTGCACCCCCTCTTCCCGTCATGAGCGGATGGGTCCGACCGGGAAGCACTTGCCAGGCACGAACACGAGAGGTATGCAGTGTCGGGGGCAAGAGAAGGGTTGGATCGAGTTCGAATTCCTCGTACAGGGAGGACAAGTCGACTTCGTCGTCTTCCGAGGACTTTTGCGCCTCCAGTTCCCGCTTTTTGTTGATAAAGGCTGTTCTCCGTCCGGTAGAGTAGAGATCCATCAACTCGACGAGAGGCTCGGCGGACGGAGAGTACATGGCAACCGGCGCCGACCCGGCGAGACGTGGGACCAGATGTTTGAAGACCGAGGCGGGCTCGAGCAGAGTGGCAACGACGAGACCGTCGAAGCCGCCTTCACGAGTCTCATTCACCACGTTCTTGACTCTCTCCCATCGGTTACGCTTGAAAAAGTATGCCGTGCGCTTGCTGGACTTGAGCTCGGCCAGCTCCTGTGCGGGTAAGGTAGAAGGCTCGGCAGATAGGATCGGGTCACGCTCAGGGTTGACGAGCTGGAGCCACGAAACGGATTTGAGGTTGGTGTGAAGTGGATGTGATTCGTCGGGGTTGTTGGTATCGTATCCAAAGTATTTCAAGAGGGACAGGTTTGGTTGCGAGTAAGCGTGGATGACGGTGATGGTGTTTCCCGATGCGGACATTGGGCGAGGGCGAATACGCCGATAAGGTTTTGGGGCAGCGACACTGGCATCCGCTGTCTGCTCGTTGCCTTCACTGGGAGCAGGCTGTTCTTCGGAATCCAGTTCCTCGTCGTCGCGGGGATACAAGATTCCCATACGCTCAGCCATCGCGGCGACAATGAGACCTCCAGTCTCATCCACCACCATGTATCGACCGTTCGGCTTCACGTCGGGAATTGCATCCATGGCCACTTGTCCGCCGTGGTGCACATTGGCCAAGCATCCAAGCAGGCCGATGTGCTCATCACGCAGCTCCATGGTCCTTCCCGCATCGCGTTCTTGCAACGAGTAGTTGACGAGAAGGCTGACGTCCAAGGGGAGAATGGTAAATCTCCGGATATACTTTTTGCGCTTGCGCAGTGTGTATTTGGCGAGCGAGAAGGCGGTCTTCTGATCCAAGGCCGAGTGCGACTCCAACAGCTTTGCGACAATATCCTTGCCCGCCCCGCTGGCCTCCCTTTTCAGCTCCTCGATCTCGTCCAATGTTAAGCGCTGCGTCGAAGCATCGTCCACGATCTCGCGGTTCGTCCGCATTGGCGTCCCATCTCCCGCCTCTGCATCGTCACCTTCTCCGTCCGCCTCGGCCTCTTCAATCAGGGTTTCGGCATGCAACTCGGTGGCGGAGACGACGCGCAACCCGTATCCATCACTCTCCGGAGTATCAAGAATCTCAAAAGTCAAGTAGAAGGGCCGACCGATGACCTGGTTGGAGGAAAAGCTGCCATACTTTCCCAGATTGACTATGCTAGAGACCGGCGTTAGCTCGTTTCGAGGACCGGTGGATGTTTGCATACGTATTAGGAACTAGCTTGACGAGGCGAGTCTGTTCTGACGGCAGCTGGACCGCCACGAACTGATGCGGCCGAATTGACGAGTGCATGGCGTGAGGCACAAAATGAAGCTCGCTGAACAATTCAAAAAAAACCCATTGAACTGCCAATGAGAAGCCGCGGGGAGCTCTCGGACAATGGTCGGCCCGGCGATATCAAATGCTTATGTAACTCGTATTTTTGCGTACTCGGGGTTCGAGTAGGAACCTTTATAAAATCCCTTAGGACGACTTTGAAAGACCTTATTATGGGCGTTTGCTCTTCTACGGTTAGTGCTTCAGGAGCCCGGTTCCCATCATACAGCTGGACAGAATCTCGGCCGGACAGCAGAACGCCGAACCCGAGTGCAGTGTAAATGCAGTACACAGTACCTTCCCGGGCCCAGCCCCACATGGGGCAACCGGTCGGTAATACCCGTACTCCGTACTCGTACTCTCTCTCCAGAGATCGGCTGGTGCCTGCGGCCCCTTGATATCGATGTACTTGGAGGCGGAGCTCTTGATTTGACTGCTTTTGACTGGGCGCAAGGCTGCTTTTGGGTTTGTCCCATGGCTGAAACCCCAGTGATCTTCTTGGTCTTCGCCCCGTGAACATCCAGAGGGCTGGTTGATCGTCCCCCCGGACTATATCGTCCGTCCGTTTCTATTTCTGTGTGATATCCACCGACTGTCTTCATGGTGCTCCGCAAACCTCCCCCGCCGCGTCTTGAGAACCTCAACAAAAGGCATGCTCGATCGGATTCCCATTCCCCAACCTCTCCGTCCAGCAACTCCGCTTCGCGTCACGCTCGCCTGAATCGTATCCCATCGCAGGAGTCCGTCTACTCCCCAGACCTCAATACCTCTCCAGCCTTCGACTTGATGCCGCTCGAGGAGGCTCAGAGGTCTCCGGTGGGCTCACCAACTAGCCGCCCGCCAAACTCATGGTCAGAAGGCTTGGAGGAACGGGCAGCTGGGGATCGCCCACCCACCTCGGGCTCATACCCGACAAAGACAGATCCTAAAGGTGCTTGGATACCCCCGGTCCTCATGCCCGGCCAACAGGAAGCTGCCGAAGTTGGCTGGCAGCCAGCACCCGGGGATAAAGATGCGACGACTGGGGATCTACCCGTGCAGCTACAGTCGAATAACCCGTTTTTGAAGCCCAGAACCCCGGACCAGAGGCAGGACTACTCCGAACAGAATGACTGGGAAAATCGTCATTCACATGCTACTACGAGCAGTGACCCTTTGAGTCAATGTACGACTACTCACCTCTCTCGCGTGAATCAAGGATACTAACTTGTCATAGCAGAAGGATATATCCCGATGACGGCCCGGCTGTCTTTACTTGACTCGTCGGGGCACGAATCTCCGTGGAATGAATCGGGGCCCTCTCATGCTGCTGCTCAACATGTTCATGGCGACAGATCTTACGATGCATCTCCGTGGGGATCACAACATTCGATCAAGATCTCGGCGCCGCAGGAAATTTATTTGCAGGGCGGCCAAGCAAACCCTTACGCTCCAGCGTTAGTCGTGCAGCCTTCGGATTCTCCTGAAATTCCTCATGGGTCTCAGCCGACATATAACCATGGTCGATTGGGCTCAGACGCCGGCATGGGGACCCCGTCCGCGATTTCCAGTGGGACCTCGGCCACGTCGCATGAGCTGATAGACTTGGATGTTCCCGACACCCTTGGGGTAGAGACCGGGTCTCGTCGAGCCGCGTCTTCAATTTACTCATCGGAAGCTGAAGCAAAAGGAGAAAAGGTACACCTTGATGCGCAAGTTCCTCGAAATACTTCCTCCTTGCCGCTGCCTTTAGATGGTACGCAAGAGCAAAACTCATCAGCATCCAGCACCAATCTCTCTGCTGCGGATGTAGCCAAACAGAAGGAAAAAAGATCCGAAACATACTCGATCCGGCAGATCAATTGGACTGACCGAACGGGGCAATTACTTCAGTCGCCCATATTGGTTCAGAACCTGAATGGACCCTGCCCTCTCCTCGCTCTTATCAATGCTCTCGTGCTTCGTGCTGATCCCAAGACACAAACACCGATTGTCAGAGCATTGCGGACACGCGAGCAAATCTCGTTGGGTCTTCTCATTGAGGCTTTGTTTGAGGAGTTGACTAATTGCCTGGGCCCGGACGAGGAATTTCCGGATATCGAAGCACTCACCCAGTTTCTCACCATGTTGCATACTGGCATGAATGTCAATCCTCGATTGACCTTGGTAAGCATAGTCTTTTCCATGCGCCTGCTACTAATGTAAGCTAATTCTTTCTAACAGGAAACGACGGATTCACTCGGTACGTTTCTTCAAACCGCCGATCTGCGACTGTACAGTACATTTGGCGTCCCTTTGATACATGGATGGCTCGCATCGTGGTCGAGCCTGGAACATACAGCAATGACCCGGGTTGCCCAATACCATGAAGATATCCAACTTTTGCATTTCCGCAAACAGGAGCTGGAGGATCGAGTCATGCGTGGGCATTCTCTGTCGTCAGAAGAGGAGAAGACGATGGCAGATATTCAGGCCATCCAGAACTTTGTCGACATTGAAAATGCGACGCAACTGAGCCCATTTGGTTTGACGCAGCTGACCACTCGATTGGCGCCTGGGTCAATCTCAATTTTCTTCCGCAACGACCATTTTTCGACACTCTACAAACACCCGCAATCACACCAGCTCTACACCTTGGTCACCGATGCCGGCTACGCAAATCATGCCGAGGTTGTATGGGAATCATTGGTCGATGTGACCGGCTTCAACTCTGAATTTCTCGCGGGTGACTTCCGTGCTGTCAGCCACGCTCCATCTGGATCACCGGGTCCAACTGATCTAGCCGGTCCACGAACATCGAGTGCTGCCGCAGTCAGTTCTCCCGCTGCATCCGAATCATTAGGGGGTGAATTATCATCCCAAGAACAGAGCGATGCGGATTATGCCTATGCCCTCTCACTTCAGTTTCAGGAAGAAGAGCAACGGGAACAGCCGGAAAACCAGACGGGGAATCAAACGGGGAATCAAACAGAAAGCCAGCAACAACCCCAACCCCCGCGAGGCATTCGCCCCTCGGGCCCCGCTCGGACAAGCCAGGGATCCAATCCTCGTCTGTCGAACCCGCCAACTCGAACCTCCTCGAGGTTCACACAGCCACATGGTGCTCCCGGTCCGGAAGATCCGAATGCGCCTCCACCCCCTTATGAACAAGCGGCCACAGGGCCCCGGTATTCTCCACCGGACCCAAGGCCTCAGAACGGCGGTGATCAAGGCGACAGGCATGCAGCAAATCGCTATTCGGCTCAGCATCCCCCCAACCGGCCGATTAACATCAACCGATATAGCTCAAATGGAAGGAACAATAGAGACTGCATCATGATGTGAAATTACTATTTGAAACGCACAAGAAGGGCCCATCTTGATTTTGATTTGCAAAGGGCCGATACGACGGAACGCATATCACGAAGCGATGCACGTGTACCTAGATCCATACGATACGGAAATTCAAATCCAGTTTTCTGAGATTCATCGCACCGATCAATTCATCCCAGTTTGAACACTTCTTAGCTACGGCGCTGTAGGATCCGACGCGAACTTGCTCCCCGCAGTTCGGCTGTGGCATCCTCGGTTTCAGGCTCGGACCTTTCTATTCCCATCATCTGGGGTGGACTTGCAACTGGGGCTCTTCCAATGTGATACCCACCTCGTCAGCAATTAGCTCCTTTGTCTCGGCCGAAGTGAGGACGGTGTTTACTTTGAATTGTATCCTCGAGACAATTGCGCTGTGAATGCAGTCAACTTTACTTTGAATGTCGACTCGTTGCATTCTTGGCGTTCATGTCGGTACACTTTGGAGGAATAACGATTAACTTATCAAACATCGAATTGAATTATCGTGTCACCTGAAAATCTGCCATATCATAATTCATAACGCTTCCTATTTTCCTGGCGTCGAGATATTGAAAACGCCGACATGACCAAACATGGGTTATATTATACAAGAAAAGCTCGCCGTCCATCACATAGCTCTCGTGGTATCAAAAAAAAAGCAAGATCCATCAATACAGCGTCTTCCGTTCTCGCAGCGGAAGATGGGGATCGTATTTGTCCCACACAATTTTGTTCTTCTCGTTGAGGTGGGCTCCTTCATCCGTGATTTGAATGACAGGATCCGTCTCCATTACCTCATGCCGACTGAATCCCCACCTGTCACGGGGGATCCAAAGGGTGGGATTTGGAGACGCTACGCTTGGCTCAAAATAGGCTGTGCGCAACTCTTCTTCGGTGTAATTGACTGTGACAACGTTGCGTCGCACTTTTCGACGCATCGCTGCGAAATCTTTGTACATGTTCGGGTGGAACCATTTCCAGAACGCCAAGATGCGCGAGCGGCGTTGGTCATTGATTTCGTTGATTTCGGCCTGGGCATCCTCTTTGTCCTGAAAAAGCTCCTCCTCGGCGTCGAGAGACCGTGGCAGGAATGTGTTCAGCGGGGCGAGAGCTTCGTTAAGGGCGATGTGGGCCAAGACGTTGCCAATGAGGAAGAGCACCATAATGATAACCGGGCCGATCGCACCTTTGATGGCAAACAGACCGATCATGCAGATCTCGGCGAGGTAGAGACCAGTCAGCAGGTGCTGCAACGCGCGTGGATAGACCAGTCCCTTGGTGTCAATCTCGATATCGTAAACGAAGAAGAAGTTATATCGGTAGGCTTGGTAGACAAGGTACAGGCCGATGAAAGCAAAGCCCAGAATCAATGGCGCGATACAGGAGTAAGTCAATGCTGTTTTGAATTAGTTAGATGGACCCGACGAAAGTATGGAATACGCCTACCGATCACGCCCATATTGGTGAAAACAGGGAAAACGTTGCCCCAGCTCAGGGTAACGAGCTGAGCCCATTTCTGATAGAGACGACGCGGCGAATAGGCGAAGAACGTGGTCACGAATTTAAACACCAGGGCACTCGCAATCTGTACGAGTGCCATTGAGCTCAAACTCAATCCTTGGAGCAAAAAGTAAGAAATGTAGAAATTGGTGGCTTTGGGCAAATTCTGCGCCAGGAGATCCTTTGCCGAGAGAGGATTCTTGATAATCTGCGTTGTCGCAGCGGATGCGGCAGATGTCAAGGTTGTCACTAAGAACACCTGCACGACCTGGAAGACAAAGTGAGCACTCTGAGTGAAAAGTTCAACCCGCGCCATCGATGGCACGCCGGCGCGCTTCGCGCAAACTACCGCGACAAGTCAGTTATCTTTCGATCCTACAGAGGAGGAAAATCATACTTCGGCAGATGATCGGCACCAATGACATCAAGGCCACAAGAGCAGCGGAGGGCAGTAGACCTTCAATGGCTCCCTTGATCAGATCGGGCAGGTGAAGGATAAATCTGAGGAACGGTATCATGTTGGCAAGATACGTGATATTCGAGATGGTCCCCACAATGGCAGCTGGGAATGACCAAAAGATCACCAGAGCTCCAAGGGCTCCTTGAACGGCAAATCTCCGGACAATTCGTTGCCACCAGCTTAGATTTAACGCCTCCCAGACAACTTCCCGCGGAGATATTCCGATGAAGCGAGGTGCCATGTGAAAGGGCCGATGGTGTGAAAGCGTTTGCAGGGAAATCTGGGCGTCGGATTGGGAATTGAATTCGATAAACATCGCGGACAGCTGTTTGGCTTCGCCATTTTGGTGCATTCGTTGGAGGGCGTTCACCTCTTCAGTCACTCTCACCAGTTCCGATCGGTACCATTGAATCGAGTCCACCTTTTTGCCAAAAATGAATTTCAGTCGATGTGTCGGACGCTTGACCTTGTGGGAGCCGGCAGGGTTGCTTGACTCGCAGTCGAGGCAGGTGTCAGATGAACATTCCCCCGTCCGGAGAGCCTTCATTCGAGCTTCGTTCGCTCTTCGAATCAGCTTCGTTTCCGCAGTTTCAAGTTTGAAGGCCAGTTTGTCTCGCTCGTTTACAAGCTTGTCCAGTTCTTTGCAGTCCGACGTGATCCAAATTCGACTAATGCAGTCGCCGAATACCTGCCGCAGTTTCTTTTCATTTTTGTAGTCATCCGGCACGGACATGAACAGAACGGTTCTCGAGGAGATTCGAGAAGCGTAGGCCGGCGAGTTTAGGTAGGCCTGACGAAGATGTGCATAGTAGAGACTCTCTCGGACAACGATATAGAACACGAACGCTGCCATTCGGTCAGAAAGCTGCCGGTCTAGCGGGGGGTGAGCACGCACTAAAAAATACCAAGGCCGCAAACACGTTCGCGTAATATCTGGTAGGGTTCGTGACGTTGCTAAAACTGAGAATGTCGAGCTGGGTGTTGCCAGCGCCGCCGGTGGCATGGACGGGCAGCAGAATCGGCCATGTTATCAGACAGCCGAAAAAGCATATCGCACAGAGGACTCGCAGGAAGCGCAAAAAGAGGTACCCATCGAGAGAGGAATGATGCAGTACGTGGTTGTCTTCGATCTTCAAGAACGTGCCGAACCAGTTGACCCATCCCGAAGGTAACTCGGGACTCCGTTGGTGATCATGCAGATCGGGTAAATGAGATCGTGGAGCGTACCATCGACGTTGCGTTCGTCGAAAAAGGAGAAAGAGAGCAAACCAAAACAGCGCATAGATCAAGGCTGGAATCAAGGTCATCATCAGGGCCGAGGCCGACGAGCCACCGTCGCCGGTGAGGCCGCTGGCGATATCGCCAGAGGTCGAGGAGGCATCGCCCCGGGATGAACCGACGTTGGGGTCATTGTTGGGGTCCTGGATATCAGATCAGCATGGTCCCTCGACAGGGGTGGAATCTGGCGTACGACTGGACTCGACATGGTGGATGTGCCCGGTGCCTGAATCTCTCCGGTCCTGGCAGAGGGGCTATTAAAGCGAAAAGGACGATCAGAGAAATAAAAAAGGCCGTGACCCGTCATTCATCATAAAAGCACGGCGGCCCGCTCCTAGGCGTCATGGCCCGTCTTTTGGACATGTCTCCGGAAAAGAGACGCGCATAGATTTTTGTGGGAATTTGGGCTGCGCTGATAGGTGCGTCTCATGGCACCAAATCTTCGGGTCCGATAGTTTGTCGATCACATCGTGTGCCGCATTTCCTGCACATACGCAATACCCTGCCAGTCCCGGGGTCGCGGGTGCTAGCTCGGATGCCTATCCATTCCAGCCTCTCCCTGAATAGAGCAAAATAACGCATGCGAGGCATCTCGAGGATGTCACCGAGCCGATCAGAACGAAGCGACGTGTGGGTCAAGAAACAAATTATCGAGTGGAGAAATGTGGATCGGGGATCGAGTCGAAAGTTCACCCCTGAAAAGTCAAATACTCAAACGGTGGTTCGTGCTCTTGCCACGGGCTGCCAATCATGATCCATGGGGGATGTGCATTGACATGTTCATCGAGGTGACAAGTAAAATCATCTGCGCTTGCTCTGAGATGCCATCATAGAGGCATGTTTGTACGACATGAAACCGTCCAACCACCTCGTGGGGCTGACCGGGGAGAGAAGCTTCAATCGGATGTCTTTCCCCCTCCCCGCTCAAAAGCAGCCCTCGGTCTGACTGAAATGTGCAACTGAGCTGGACGCAAGGGACGTGGGAGTTGGCGGTGATGAGGGATGCACCTCGGGGTTGCAGCGCACCTGAAGATGCTTCCCCGTATACCGAGGGGTCGTGTCGAACTGCCTCGTGTCGAGAACTACGAATGTAATTGCCGATTGAACGGCCATTTCGCGTAACAACGGATCATCCTCGACGTCGCGGCGGATCTGCGAGCCAGTGGGATTCGACTGAATAGGAGGCGTCTTCACCGATTTGCCACCGTTGCGATTCGCGTCTGCGTATCTGACTCTGCATATTCTGAATACTCTGCATACGCCTGCAGCCTCGTTCCATTTACCAGCTTCCTGATTAGATCAAGTCATTCTCTTCCTGGGAATATGCCGATGGCAGAGAAGCAGGGAAGCAGATCAAACAAGTATTATTATCTACGATACACTCGGTGCCAATGTCCGTCCTTCTTCAAAAACGGCCGCTGCCTTGAGCAGCGTTGCATCTTCCCACCGCCTCCCGATGAGTTGCATACCAATCGGTAATTTTACCTCCGGCTGATTTGGTGCTCGACCGAAGCCGCATGGAACGTTCAGGGCTGGATGGCCCGTGACGTTGAATGGCGCCGTGTTGGTGGTGACCCCGACGGCCACAGATAGCTTTTCCATGACACTCGAGGGCTCCTCGGTATCGGCTTGCATTTTGGGGTGCGGCATGGCCACTGTCGGCGCACACGGCGTGACGAGGATGTCGACTTCCCCAAAAGCCTTATCGTAAGCCGCCCGGAGCTCAAATGCCTTGCGATGCGCCTTGGCCTCAATGCCGGGCCCGAAATGTTCTTGAAGAAACGGCCCACTAAGCATCACGTTCACAATTGCCGGGTTGGTTGCGGTCAGCAGCTCGTACATCCGTTGATCCGGAGGCCATCGTGCGTCAAGATGAGGCGGCAAAAAGGACAGGAAACCCGACGTCTTGCCTTGGCAAACCCATTCGGACATTGACAGTCTGGTGGCAGCAGTCCAAATGAGACTTCCGTCGCGGTGCATCGGGATCGATATGTCCACTACCTTGGCTCCGGCAGCCGTAAAAAAGCCGTTGGCCGATCGGAGGACGGTATCGCGGACTTCATCTGAGACCCCTGGAACGTCGAAGGACTCGGTGAGCAAGCCGATCGTCAACCCGGAACCCACCTTTTCCCCAATATTGAGTCGGCGAGTTCTAAACTCCGATAAAATTTGCGCGTATTCCTGCACTTGGTGCGGAAGAGGAGACTCTGGAGTCATCCGTGGATCGATCCCATCATAGCCCGCCATCACTTGGAGCAAAAGTGCAACGTCCTCCAGGTTGCCAGCGAGGGGACCCAAATGATCGAGCATTGGAGCCAGGGGCACCGCTCCTGTATAAGGAACCAGCCCGTAGGTGGGCTTCAATCCGTAAATCCCGCTATAAGATGCCGGTATCCTCACTGACCCAGCTTGATCGCCTCCTATTGCGATATCCACTACTTCTCCGAAGGATTCGCCATCCCTAAGCTGTATCATCGAGGCGGCAACAAGCGTCGCACTACCACTACTACTTCCCCCCGAGGTATATCCTTTCTTCCAGGCATTATGGACGGGCCCGGTGGCAGCACTATATGACAAAGGAGATGCGCAGTAGTTCTCGCAATTGGCGGATCCTTTGAGCGTCGCACCCGCTGCAAGGACTCTCGAGACTACGGTCGCATCAATGGGGGAAGCCCGAAGATGACCGTCCGGACACAGCAACTCGGTAAACGTTCCAAGAGTCGTTGGCAACCCGCCGATGCAAATGTTATCCTTGATCGCGATGGACTTGCCGCGGAGTGCGGTGCTTGTCGGACTTGCCGCCACCAGCTCACATCGATGTCTCCAAGCATTCAAGGAATTATCTTCAGCTCGGGGCTCCCAATAGGTGCGGAAAGCGACAGTCTCTACGGGTGAAAGAGATGGATGAATATAATCTTCGCTGCGTTGGATTTGTTTCATGACGGCCTCTACCGACTGAAGCAGATGCAAATAGTCTTGGGCATCTGGGCCATCTGGAATCTCTATGCCGAGTTTTGCAGCAGCCTTGTGCAGGTCTTTGATCGAGACATCGGATCTAGCTCTTGTTAGCCAATGATCCTCTTTGCCCAAGGTGTATGTACTGAGTCTTGTCGGCCAAGAAAGCCACCGACATGGCGAGGCTCGGACGGGATATTGTACGAGACTCGGAAATGATAGGGCAGTGGTAATTATATACAGTCCTACTGCTGCCCGAGTTGCAAAGTATTGAAGGTGCAAAGCTAGCAAATGTGGATTCGTAAGAAGCGGAGGTCCCGATTCACTACGGCCGAGCGGGGAAACCGATGTATACCCATTATCGGCATTTCTGGTCTCTAGACTCGGGAGAGCCACTCTAAATGCAGTATACGGGTCTAGTGGTAGATTAATATTGACATTCCGTATCTGCTGGAATTATTCGCGGCATTTTACGTTATCACTCCTGTCCGTTCGCCAACAGAATACGACCCCCATCTACGCAAAGTGAAATGCCATCGACATATGACTATTTCCAGTAAGCCAAAGACCCATTTTGAGCATCGACGAGCCCAACTTACCCCCGCTTTGCTCACAAGGTAAAGCACCGCCCCTGCGATATCCTCGGACGCTCCCGCTCTTTTCGCCGGCACTTTATCGAAAAGCGAACTGAAGATATTTCCTGCGGCACCGACAGGATTCATATTGCTTGGTACAACTGCACACATTAGCAACGATCTTCCGTGCGGCATTGAATTTTCACGTACATCCGGGGTTGATGCCCACAACTCGGACGTAGAACCGATTGTATTTGGCCGCCAACAGTTTTACCAGGTGGTCGGTTGCTGCCTTACTTGTCGCATAGCTCGTTAGATCCACATTAGTAGCATTGTGCATACTCGCGCAGGAGCTGGTCATGACGATAACTCCTCTTCCTTCATCTCGGCCCTTGCCGCCAGCGCTCGTTGGCTGATCGGCGGCTGCGGCAAGTAATGGAAGCAGTGCCACGCTGAGGAAGTAATGTGCCGTGGTGTTCACCCGAAACGTATCTTCCCAGTCCTTCTGATCAATTGACCACATCGAAGCTTGAAGCTCGCCTAGCGGCGCCGTGAGGACATTGCATGCTTGCGGTGGATCGCGACGGATGCCCGCATTCGAGATGAGCATGTCCAGAGCTGTTTCCTTCTTGGAGATTTTTGCAGCAAGCTCCTGTATTGACACTTTGGAAGAAAGGTCACAAGGAAATCTTCAAGCCACTCGTTAGCCGACATTTGCGTACATAGCTAGTGAAGATACCCTTCTGCGCTTCCGCCAGTATCACGCCCCAGGTGATTCAGTTCTTGAACGGTTTCAGCAATTGGATCGCTCGGCAGGGCCAACAGGTAAACCTTGGCTCCGTTGGCTACTAGTCCCTGGCCCGGAGTTAGCTGTCCTCCCTGGGGCTCTGGATCTGCCGCTTACTTTGGATATCATGAGTCCGATGCCGCTGCTTCCCCCGGTGACCAGCGCCACGCGGCCCTTGACACTGAATAGAGCGGATGTGCTTAGGGAACTCATTTTGCGTTTGGAGAAAGTCAACAACTGATATTGAGTGCTTCTTGAATCTTGGAACATGATATTTATTGCTACATAGCTATCAAGGTGGGGAAATCTACCCGTCTGATTCGCATTGCGTTGGTGTCGGGCCGGCCGAAAGGGCAAATCTGCGTCTTAGGTCCGTCTTCAAGACCAATGTAAACTCGCAAAATATTGACAAACATCCCAACCTTGCGAAATGAATTATGCTAACGTCGAATCGGCCATAGAAAAACTAGTAAAAATGAAGAAACATTTGAATAAGAAAGAATGTCAATGTCGCTATTACTATCAAATCCAGGTAATGAATACATTCAGACCAAAAATTCTAGCGACTTTCTGGGTTTTGGGTATTATAAGTTGCAACGAATCAGGAGATAAAAAAAATATTTAAAAAGATTTGAAAATTCCCAGAACTTGTAGATACCAGATAATATCCAACTCCCCCAACTTCACTCCTTGTAGTGCTCCTTGGTACGAAGTTCCGCCGCATTCAAGCAGTCGCTGGTTACAGCATCGTCCCTTGGAATTAATCTGACCTTAAAGTCTCTTGGAATAGCAACTAGCGCCGTCTTGAGCTGGTTGTAGTCAACATAGTCAGTATTAGGGGGATCTTCCTCGCTTGCCACAATCTTATAGGAAGTGAGCAGACGAATGAGGGCGGAGTAAAGCAGTCTGGCGGCGATGTATTGGCCGGAGCAGGCGCGCGATCCGGCACCGAAGCTCAAATGAGCAAGTCCGTTTCCTTCTCTTTCTACAGGGGGATCAAGCGACTTCAGCCACCTTTCGGGGTCGAACTTCCCTCCGTCGGGTCCAAAATGGTCCACATCTAATTCTTGGATTAATAGAAGCTCCATAGTAAAACGAAGGGCACCCACCATGGTTACCTGCCTGTGCATTGATCAAAATCATCGTTTCTGGTGGGATGATTGCTCCGTTCCAGTTGACCTCTGTGACCGTTTTTCGGGGTAAGCTCATGGCGCTAACTGTATAGTAACGTCCGGCTTCCTTGATAATCGCATTTACATACGGAACCTTCTCCTCATAGATAGAGCTAGTCCATGCGTCTCGGATATCAGGGTAATATCGCTTGATGTCTTCATAAGCGCGATCTTGCCAGATCTGTCCTTCGGGGGTAGATAGCGAGCCGATGGCGGAAGTCAGGGTGCCCGGGATTGTCTCGAATCCTCCAGAAACTAGCGACAGGCAAATCGAGGAGACTTCGACTCCGGTGAGCTTTGTCTCTTCGTCTTTGAGGATTGCTGCGGAGATGCAAGGCTTGTCGGTGCCTTTTTGGATCATTGCGCGGACTTTGTCCAGCAAAAGATTCAAATAAGCATCTCGACGATCTCGCAGCTCTTTTGAGCGTGCGGTCTTCTCATTATTTGGGACATAGCGTAGGGCTGGAATGTAATCCTGTAAATTTTCCGATGCACTTCGGAGAAGGGAGATTGCAGACCCGACATGGAGAATTTCACGCAAAAGATCGTCATAGACTGCATCCATACGAATACCATAGCAGAGGGTCAGGGTCGTGTTCAAAGCGAATCGTTGAATGTACGGTCTGACATTCAGCTCGATGGCACCATTTGAACTGTCTCGATAGACGTCGCGTACAATGCAGTAACTTTCTAGGTCGAACATGGGATGATAGTTACGCAAAGCCGGTCGTCCCAAGGCCGTGCCCGCCGCTTTGCGCTTCTTTTTGCACGAATCGTCCCAAGGCGAGGAGCCAATGGTGAACCCCTGCGTGCTGCTCACCACTCCGTGAAAGGTATAGAGTTTTGGTCGGTCAATAACCGCATTCTGATGGCCGAGAAGCATCTTTCGACAATCGTCAAAGGAGTTGACGACGACAGCCCGAGTGTTGCCGAGCTTGATCTGGAAGACAGAGTGGCCGTACTGCCTCCACCAACGTTCGCAAACAGTGGCGTGATCATCACCAAGCTTGAGGAGATGGCCAAAGATCGGAACTGCACCGGGAATCTCCGGGAGACCTTTGATGTGAGGGATGTCGGTCCCCAGTGTCCACTGTCAGGATATCAGAATGGGAGAAGTTTGACCCTTGAGATTGCGGGCTTACTTTGTAGAGCACGTAGATAAATAAGGGTATCAAAGCAAGGACATAACTTCTGGGAATTACACCCAGGGGAGCCAGATGGTCTTCCATTTTGATATCTATCATGTTTGTCTTTGCACGAGAGTCAAATTCGAAACGGTTAGAATTCTATGGCGACTCGAGTTCGCTTTTGCACTCAGATGCTAGGATTAAATAGCAAGCAGAAAGGCATCTTGTGAGAATTTACGGAGGTTGAATAAATAATTATTCGTGCTTCCGGTAATCAAGCTATTTTCCGACAGCGAGTGACCCCTCATCGGTCTCGTTGGGTCGTTGGCAGCACCGTCGGACTGTCCGACCACCCGGGTGTCATACTCGATAAGATACTCTATCAGCGCTTTATCGGGAGATCCGGCCAATGCAATAAGAGCGATTCCTCTACGCCGCTAATTTCTTGGCTCGCAGTGTTGTTCCTGGTGTTCTTCGCCCTTACTACTGTATGTTCTTCGAAAATCCCGTAGGGCAATCACCAGAGTATGTAGATATTGAAATTTCGGTAAATGATGACATTTTCGTCATGAAACACTATTCATATCGTGAATCTGAGCCTCAGGTGTTTTGATTGAGAAATTTGGCAATCCTGCCATCCATCCACTCGGTGTCTGTCTGGCTGGCACCGCCACCCGCCAGATGACCCCAGATTGAAGGTATCACCGCTAATTCTCCTTTCCGAAGGTGGGTGACTTCCTTTGCATTTGCCTCCCATTTGAAATATTGATCCGTTTGGCAAGGCATCAGGAGTACCCTGCCTGTCAAAGTGCGAAGGGCGTCTTCGAGGGGTAGAGACTGATCCGATCCCACTACAGCAGAAAGATCTGATCGCTGCCACATTCCAAGCATGACGAGCAGGTTATCTGGGTGCCAATCTTCATAGCTCTTCCCGCCAACCACAGCAGCCCACTCTCCCAGTGTCTTATAGCCCTGCTTTTCAAACAGGCGTTCCTCGAACCATTCCGCACTGGTCAGCCAGGCAGAGTATGCCTGTCCAAATGCGCGCAATCCTCGAATTGGCAATTTGCCCTGGGACTGGAAAGAGCTGTCGTTGTAATCGACCGAATGCAGAAGAGCATTTTTGGGACCTTCCAGGAACTGGTAGTTGTGCAGGCTGGTTTTGGCTGCCGAGCAGATAATCACTGCGTTTTGGACCATTTGAGGGTACAAGGCCAGCCAATGGTAAATAGTTTGCCCTCCCATTGAAAAGCCAATCATAACATCCAACGAAGTAATCTGCAGATGCTCCGTGATCAACTTATACTGGGCCCTAACGCAGTCCTGATAGTCGAGGCGCGATGGGAAATCGCGCGTGTTGGACGGACTGGCAGATTCGCCGTTGCCAAACAGTGCGACTACAATCACTCGGTGGTCGCGAAGTGTTCCGCTGGTAAAGTTCAACGTATTGTTTATTCTGCCATGGAAGCACGTTGGGATCAGAGCTGTTTTCTGACCAGTGGGGTTGAACTCTCGATATGCCAGGCGTACTGACGGGAGAGTGGTGCCATCCTGAAAGACGAAATCTCTCAATTCAAAGTATTGAATACCGGTGTCATCGTACGTAGATGCCATTGCGAGAGATGAAGAAGTCGAAATTGAGGGGGAGGGGTAAAGAGAGGAGAATGTGGAGAGCGGTTTATATGACATAAAAATATGAAGAACGATAAAGATTTAGCGCCAGTTTACCCCGAACTACAACCTTACAGTGCATACGCCGTGTGTCATCGGAACAACCAAAGAGATAGTTCCGTCAGCTTGGCTATGTACAGAATTCCTCCCAGTTCCTTTGCTTTCATGCCTCGAAGATAGCCGTCACTTTAATTTCAACGGCAAAACGCGGATCGGGAAGCTCCTTGACTCCGATCGTTGCTCGGCTCGGTGCGCTCGCACGGTCAGACCAGATCTTGTTCCATTCTTCATTCATATCGGCATATTGGGTCTTCATGTCCAAAATATAGACTGTCGAGTCAACGACGTTGTAAAGATTTGCTTTTCCGTTCGAAGCGCCTCGGATAATGCTGTCGATCCTGCGTAGCACGGCAGCCGTCTGCTGCTTCACGTCGGCTGTGAATGATCCATCCGCATTCTCTATGACACCCTCATAGGTTCCATCTGGACTAACCGCGGCAATTCCCGAGACGTAGACGGTATGGTGAGTTGAGGGCTGAACGACGCGCGCGTGAGAATATCTGGTTGGCCCGGCTCGCTTCTCGGGATCGAGAAGGAAAGACTGGCCGTTGGGGGACATGATCGGATCGAAGATAGATAAAAGTGGTGAAACGATATGAATGTTTACTTTCCCCTTCTCCTTTTATATTCTAGACTTACTATCAACTCCACTCGGGGGAGGCGGGTTACCCGACGGTAAGCACAGGCGGAGGACCCGAAGTAACAGTTTCCGCTGACCTTTGATGATGACATTTATAGGTTACAGATTCCCGTTGCAACTGATTGTATCTTCCGGAGCCTACGTAAAACATCTTTCGTGCGTGTTTTGTACCGGACCTATGCCTGGTCACATGTACATGAAGCAGCCCATATAGAATATAAGAATATATCCCGGGGTACGGTCAAATTCTGGCACCTTTGGCTCTGTTGATAGCTCAGTATCGGTGGTCAATCAGTGTGATGCACAGAGCTCATTCTCGTAAATCAGTAGGTTCAATGCTTGCTTCCCCACACGCGATACCGTCCCCGCTGTAATCAATTCCCGGCTTCCCATTGGCATCGACCGTCGTCCCCCGCGCGCTCGACTCATGTTTCAGTAAGGATTTTGATCTTTGTTCTTGAGATCCAAGATCCCAGAGAGACGTACTATCGAGTGGAAGGTAGAAAGGAGAAGCGAATTCGGCAACGTCGCGGCCAGAGCCGGCTAGATAAGTCGGAGTGGAGCGCGCCCGATGAGCCTTATCTTCCCCGCTGCTGTCCATTTCACTATTCTGCCTCATACTGATGATGCAAGAACCAGCTGCACGGGCAGAAAGCTCTTGCAAACGATGCCATCGGAGGAAAAAGCGTTGTGACAAGACTTTACCTCAGTGCCATGCGTGTCAGCATGCCAAAGTCGCATGTAGCTTTCTGGACGATGGGTCTCAAGTGGCATCGTATCCGATCGCGTATGTTTGGGTGAGATATCGACATGAAATGATAGCTGACAATTGACAGTTACGTGCGCGGTCTGGAGCAACGAGTCAAGGAGCTTGAACAACAACTAGCTGCGTCACTTACGCCTCAGAATTCCCAAAATGACCCTTCATCGTATCATTGGGACCGTGATGCTGAGATTCGTCCGAGTGACGATCTGCTGAATGCCGATAATGTCATGAACAACTCGCCTCTGCAATGTGCGGAGACTTATATGCCAAACTTCGACACAGTGCCGATTTCGCCCAGTAATCCAGCTGGGCCTGGACAGAGGACAGATCACTTGGCCGAGGAACTCAGGCTGCTATCATTAGAAGCAGCCGCAGAGCGTTATTTGGGCTCCTCATCAGGCCTCTCATTTGCCAAGCTCACTCAGACAGTCCTCGAACGGCTATCGCCAGATCAGGATGGATTTGTATTCGACGAAGACCACGGTGGGAATGAACAACAAAGTTCCAGCTCCGACGCCGATCCCTCGTCGAGCTTCAATCCCGTTCTTTTCGAAATGAATCCGACTTTGACAAGCCCACTGCCCTTGAACTCGTTGTTTGGAAACCCCGCTGCGGAGGATTATGAAGATCCAATGGGCCTTGCGCTGCTGGAACCCGCCCACATCAGCTATATCCTGGAATTCTATTTTGCACATTCTCATACTCTGTACCCATTCATTCGCAAGCACGAGTTTGAGACAGTGCTGTGGAGAGTATACGCCGACCCGTTGGATCCACTAGCCCAAGCACCGCTATGGCAGTTTCGAATCTGGATGGTTCTTGCGATCGGATCAACCACGTATTGCTCCGTTTCATTGATGGACGAAACGGAGCCTGTGCAGTTTTTCAATAAGGCCATGACTTACTTTGAGCCCGCAATGGGATGTGGCGATTTGGTAGGTCCTGCAAAAAGTCAAAGCGGTTCACGGCTAACGCGGTATTTAGGCCGGCTTAGAGGTTCTGATGTTGCAGGTTTCCTACTCGTTCTTTAATAAAATTGGTCCCAGTATGTGCCACCCTTCCGGAAGTCTTACCACTTTATCATTGACTCTTAAAGATACGTGGTTCCTGGTGGGAGTAGCAGCTCGTATGGCAACGGGCATGGGTCTTCACGCATCGGAGACTTATCAGGCTCTAACAGTGGACACGGCTGAACAACAAAAACGACTTTTCTTTTCTCTTTATATGATGGACCGGTATGCTACCTTTTTTCTGGCATCAATTCTTGTGAGTGTCTTGCGGCTGACCCCTTTGAAGTGTTGTGTCGTTGGCATTGGGTAGACCATTTGCTATTCAGGATGATGATGTTACTGTCGAGGTCTGTTCTCTATTCAAACACACCTTTTTTCTTGTATGCTCACAACTACCTTCCAGCCCTTTGTCGATGCCGATGATGAAAACATCAAACCAGAAGGAATCATCATATCATCCAGCACCTTGGAGCCGTCTACAACAGCAATACCACTTCACATTCTTGCGCTTCGAAAAATTGCAAGCGATATCGGCAGTAGGGTGCATGCGATGAAATTCGCCAAGACACAGAGTCCAGAAGCGCGCGATGATATAATTCAGGACCTCCACAAGCGACTCGTTGAATGGCGCCGAAGTATGCCATTTCCCCTGCCGGATCTTCAATCAAAGGTACCACATTTGTGTACCAGCTGGTTTGACTTCAATTATTACACCCATGTAATTATGTTGTATCGCCCCTCGCCGCTGAGCCCCGACTTGGATCTTTCTAAATTGAAGGTTCTCGGCGAAGCATCAGGAATGGCAATTCGACAAGCAATTAACATGCACCGACAAAGTCGATTCGCTTACAACTGGCTTAACCTCGTGGCTGTTTTCAACTCCGCATTGTCTCTTATGTACACCTCTACTGCCCACAGGGACAATCTCTCTCCGATACTAGATAATTCCAGGACCATCGATGATCTGGGTCTAGCCATCGAGCTATTGGAGGCTTTCGGCAAGAAGTTCCCCTCCGCTAAGAAAATCCAAGGCATGATCCAGGTCGTATCAGACAAGCTGAAAGTGTACAATATCTCTTCTGTCGACTTTTGAGAGCCTGTTCGAACAATGTGGAGCCAACTGTATCTGTCATTTGTATTTCCTTTGGCTCAATTTGGTTATTAAACTGGCTGGTCCAGTAATATTGTATCATGCCGGACGCCGCACCGCAGTGGTGGCGGATGGTCCGACAGGTTTCTCAGTCGGTGGTCTTGGCCAATAATTCTTGACGATAATCCATATTTGCGACCAAGAAAAGCCAATTAACTACCGGCTGCCAAATAACTTCGAATATCTTTTCGGGTTGGTGAAAATCGACCAAATCGGAGAATCTATGGTCGGACGTTGTTTTGTCAGTTCCAATCACTTTTTTCAAAACAACTATTTATAGATAGATTTCTACAATGTCTCCTGAAAGGTGCCCGGATGCCAAAATAATATGTTAAAACATTTGGAGAGTAGTCTACATCGTTCCACCTGGTTGCCGAATGTAAACAGCGAGCGGTGGATGCGAGTGGCAGAAAAGCGTCGCGAGAGTAAAAACATCTAAACACCTCGACAAGCATCTTCCTGCGCAAAACGACAATCGACCTGATGGAGGGCTCAGTCTCGAAGCAGACGGATTTCGAGGCGTCCTTCGAGTCCAAACAGCCGTTTCCCCCTCTGCTTGATGACCTCAACTCACCCGAGGAGGCACAGGAGAGCTTTGCGGAGGACGAGGTTACCTCCCCCGGCTACGATGAGATCGAGGTCGAGGATGATGCGGATTTCCAGTCACACTACTCGCTAGACCCCCAATCGCTCTCCGCTTCCGAGTCCGAGGACTCGGACGACGATATCCAGAGGCATCATCCCTTTCGGCAGTCATCCAGCTCTCTTCACGGCCCAAATGCGTTTGCGCCTCCCTTTTACAATCGCCCGCCCACACCATTGCCGCCGTCTCCTTCATTGACATCGCTACTTCGACCCCCGTTTTCGACAACTACCTCACGTCCGACCACTCCAGATAGCTCTGATGTGGAAACCCCCAATGACACCGAGGCTGCCGTGGCCAAGTCTGCCCGTCGCGCAACAACCGTCCCGCGCGCCAGCCCCAAGGTCCCGACCTACGAGTATTACGGCTTTGTGCTCTACCTAGCTTCATCGCTTGCATTTTGTAGGTGCTTGATCAGAGTGCCCCCCTCAAGGTCTTTGTCTCGCTTTAGTCTTCGTGTGCTGACCGTGAGAAAACCTAGTGATTTACCTCCTCTGGTCATACCTGCCATCCCCATTCCTACACCAGCTCGGAATCTACTACTACCCTAACCGCTGGTGGTCCCTGGCTATCCCAGCATGGCTCGTCATGTGCATCGTCTACATCTACGTCGCGCTCGCTTCCTACAACACTGGCTATCTGACTCTGCCCATGAACAGCATAGAGAATGTCGTGGATGAAGTTGCGAATGTAGCGGTCATCGATGGGAAGGCTCGGAGACGACCAGGCGGAGCCACCAAGATGAAGCCCGGCGCGACCTCATACCAAATCATGGGCCCGCAGAATCGCAAAGTTAACTGGTGGGAGATTTGGAGTGAGGGAACCGATGCCGTTATGGACATCCCGGTCGGCGGCGTGTGTGAGGTCCTGTACGGTCAAGAACGTGATGAGGATGAGGGTTTACACGCAAACTCCTTCGCTGCTGAGTCGTAGCTTTTTTGGGGAGAATCAGAAACATCGGGGTCGTGTTACGACGCGAATCAAAAATGGCCGGTCACGTGGTGATAAGCTTTCCCGCCATCGTTCGCTTTGCTCTGCTCTTTGTCCTTTTGCTCTTTTGCCTTCCATAGGAAAGACTTACACTGAGCGATCCGGCAAAATGTCAGCAGAGCGGCCTTCAACGCCTCCTCGGCAGAATCTTGCTGAGCCGGGTCAGCTCCCTCGCGGGCCGCTAACCCCTGAACAACAGCGGAAGATGGTAGGTGACCTGCTGAGCTACGCTTGAGCTTATCGCTTGCTCACATTGCTACCTCTAGGAAGTGAATCGAATGAAGGCGAAAGCCCTTCGAGAACAACGCGAAGCCGAACTGTCCAAAAGCCCAAGCTCTACTGCGACGTTTCGCGCGACTCCAGGAGTTAAGCGTTCTTTCAACTCGATGACGGGGGCTGAACATCCGGCTTCTGTGAGAGATGCCCGTGCGAATATAGCTTCCGATCGCCCGCTTGATACGATCAAACCGGCACGCAATTTCACCCGATACGTTGACTATGACTTCAGCAAGATGACCGACACCAAGGGTGGTTTCCTGACGCAGGAGGACGATCCGTTCAACAAGGCGCTGCATATTTCGGATGGCAGGGAGGAACAGAAGCCGGCAAATATGACACAGAAGGAATGGGAGCGCCACCAACTACTCCAATCTCTCCGGCGGAACCGCGAGGGTCCCTTCGAGCCGGGATTGAGTGTCCTAGACGATAAGAGCAATCAGAAGACATGTCGCGAGTGCGGAAGTTTAGAGATTGATTGGAAGTGGGAGGAGATGCTTCGATGTTGCATCTGCCATTCGTGCAAGGAGAAATATCCGGAGCGGTACAGCCTTCTCACTAAAACGGAAGCCAAGGAGGATTATCTTCTGACAGACCGTGAGTCTATTCATGATTGACATTTGACATGTGAGATTCTCATTGCTGATCTTACTCGATAGCTGAATTACGGGACGAAGAGCTTCTCCCCCATCTCGAACGGCCAAATCCACATAAATCGACGTGGAACAACATGATGCTGTACCTCCGCTTTCAGGTCGAAGAATATGCCTTTTCGCCGAAGAAATGGGGCTCTGCCGAGGCTCTGGATGCCGAGTTTGAGCGACGCGAGAACGACAAGAAGAAGCGACGAGAGGCCAAGTTCAAGACGAAGCTGCAGGACCTGAAGAAACGCACGCGCGTTGAGGCCTACCGACGAAATCGGAAAGGAGCTTCTGGTGGAGAGTTCGGGGACGACCTGAGCAATAATCGGAAGCATGTACACCAATGGGGTCGATCCGTGGAGAATCCGGAGACGGGCATCGGCGTCAAGACATGCGTGGACTGCGGCATGGAGGTGGAGGAGCTGGAATTCTAATTCCCATGTACCATAGTGTGCGACACGGCACCATTACTTTCTGACGAGACCACGAATAACACAAAATTTCAAAGTTATGATTTTGACTGGATTCCAAAGGTGCGCCTGGCGGGCGGTTTGTTCCGGAACCTTTCAGCCTTTAGATAGGCGTGAATGGCGGCCACTTGAAACAAACGCACCGTAGGAGCTTATCGAAGATCAACAGCAGTTTCAACTACTTTTAACTTCTCATCGAGAGAAGTCATAGCGGAGAACCGATTATGCTCCGGGGCTACCTATGCTCTATGTACTCTTGGGTGTTCAAGCCCCAGTCTGTTTATTTCTTCATGGCCGTGCCAATTCCCTTCATGGCCACAATTCGCGCCCGTAAAAAGGTTTGGAAGGCTTGATGTTGAATTAAAATAGCAGCTTCATAACTTGAATGCCGATCGGTTGTAGATGAAGAAAGTCGGCACTAATTTCAAGGTTATCGTCGTGCGTGGCTGTCAAATCAGATCCCTGTCTTCCCTGCATAGGGTTTTGAATATTGAAAGTATACCTCCAGCGGCGAGATGAGGATATACATCCGGAGACTCGGTCAACACAACACACCACCCGAGCGCATGGATGACTTTAGGACGCCCATAGGTATCTCCAGCAACAATTAGTTCCCCATCTTCTGCATCCAAAAATTCTTCGACTGTCAATAATCGACATCTGACTAGCGGTGTAAGAGCCATCGACCACCACCCGGATATGCAGGTCAACCCTCACTTTCCCAGCAGACGGAAACAACCCATTCAGAACATTTTAGACCACTCGGACTCGAGCAAAACTACCTCTCGCTTCCGTATTCTTCCCCCTCTCACGCCTTCTAGGATACTTTGTTTCTACGTTGTCCTCGCGCAAATGCCAGTTCACCGAAGGCGGTGAGCATTCTGCCCTTCGCTAGCCGTGAGGCCAACCCCGACCACTCTTGACAACAAACAAAATCGCCCGCCCTCGAACCTCCTGCAGTCGATAATTGGCCTCCTTTCCTCTTAGCTCGATCGGGGTTCTCCGTACATTTACCGGATACGGCGTGGAACGCGGTTCCCTTGCCGTTGTCGCCCCCCTGGGCGACTGAAACTCGCTTACGTCGGTGCGGATTCGAACGGGGGTCAGGAGACAAGCTTGAGCTCGTTGCTTTCCAACCGGGGGCTGATTAGCTTCCGACTGCTCGTGCAGCACAGGCCGACTGCGCCGAGTGCTCATAAAACGACGTGTACATGGCCTGGCAATCTCCATCGGCCATGTCTGGGGGCGGAGGAATGCACGGGGCAATGGGCGATGGCTCCAATGGAGGACATCCACAGGGTACAGAATACACGCTACAGGGTGAGTTTGCTCCCGATTTCCGTCCTCGCCACAGGTGGATTGACGATCGGCGAATAGGCGTGATGCGGTTTCTCCAGACCGAATGGCACCGACACGAACGCGACCGTAATGCATGGGAGATCGAACGCGCCGAGATGAAATCTCGCATCGGCCGGCTGGAGGGTGAATTACGGACGAGCAAGCGTCTTCATGAATCTCTAGGCAAACATGTTCGATTGATGGAGTCAGCGCTGAAGAAAGAACGGGACAAGGTGAAGAAACTCTCCAATAACGAGACAGTTGAGGACTCGACCGACCCGAAGGATATCGCGCGGGACAGCGTGAACTTTCTGAAAGGTGTGTACCCATTCTCCATGTTAAATCCCTGTGCGCATTCATTGATTTACCCTCCCAGCCCAACGCTCCCCGTCCAACCAAGATCCGGATGCCGGTCAAGACGACTCCATGAACTCCAACGACTTCCGCCAGGAAGACGAGCGGGATAAATCACGCGTGTACCTTTCCAAGTGTGCCCAGGAAATCGCCTATCATGTTATTCCTACCTCCCACCCGGCCCCGGACCTCAGTGATCCCGATCTAACTAGCCACTTCTATGCAAACCAACAACTATCGCAACAGAATCTGGAGGAGGCATATCTTCAACAGCAGCAGAAGGCAAACCACATGATCTCGCGCGAAGTGGTCCTTCCGAATCATCAGTCCATGGGGGGCCAATATGCGGAGAACGCCGGCATGGCTCGTGTTCAGAACCAATATAACCATGCTTCTGCTCCTCGCGATGCAGTTGACCGACGCCAGCTCGAACAGCAGCAGGCCTCAGTCAATTCTACTGAAAACCCAAAGCAGATCTATGAACAGGGGCTGGTTGACGAGCGGGCAGTGGGTGCGCAGTCGTCCTACGACGCGCCGGGACCTCGGGTTGCTGTCAAAGAGGACGTGCAGCCGGAAAAGGAGGAAAGCGCGGAGGACATGGATGGCTGGAATTTCGATGAGCCCGCGGTGCAGGAAACTGTGAGCGAGCCCATGCCGCCGCACCGTCCTGACACCGATGCATTTCCAAATGCCAACTTTGTGCGGTCCAAGTCGCCTTCCAGGGGCGGGTCCCTCTCTCACCGACGAAAGAGCTCAGGCTCTCGGCGGAAAAGTGACGGTGCGGTGGACTCGCGGGACTTCGGCGCTGGATTTGGTCAACAGGACTCCAATTTCAAGGTTCGATTTGCGCTCCGTGGACATCTCGATGTCATCCGCTCCGTGATCTTCACGGGTGGTGGTAGCCCATCCGAGCCGGAGATTTGTACGTGCAGCGACGATGGTACTATCAAGCGGTGGATCATCCCTGCCACATACGGTACATTTGGAGCGCAGGGCCCAAGCTCGAGCAATGATTTGGACATTACCAGCTACTTCACCCATCGCGGCCACGAAGGCGCCGTAACTTCGTTGGCGGCCTGTTCACCGTCGCAGAACATCTCGAACGGTGGCCGAGTCCTGGGCGATGGATGGATTTTCTCCGGCGGACAAGATGCTAGTGTGAGGGTATGGGAACGTGGTCGAATTGACCCCAAAGCCACTCTGGATGGACACACAGACGCTGTGTGGGGGCTTTGCGTGCTTCCCGGGACTGCTGGCTCTGTCTTCGGCGACTCGTGTAGTCACTACGGCGGCGCAGACCGCATCCTGTTGGCCTCTGGTGCAGCAGACGGCCGTATTTTGATCTGGGCCGTTAGTGCACCTCCTCTCATCTCCTCACCCCAAGCTGGGTCACGTCGCCAGGGCGGCAGCCGTCGTGCGAATTCAATATCGTCTGGGTCCAACTTCCCATCCTCGCCGCAGCCTAGCGTCGCTACGACCACACCCTTCCATTACACTCTCGTCCACCATATCCAGCGCAGCGATTCTCCATCCCCAACTTGTATCAGTCCATTGTCCCTTGCCGGTGTCAACTTCGTGGTTTCTTACACGGATGCTTCCATTCTCGTCTATGATACCCGAACTGGCGAGGAAATCGTTGGCATGGCCAGCCTCGAAACTTACGATGGCACGCCGTCAACCGGCGTGAATTCTGTGGTTGCTACCACCGTGGGCTTTGATGGCTCTGCCCACTTGGATCCCAATCGCACCATGGCCGAGGAAGAGGTGGTTCATGGGGCCACCGGATCAAGTAGCGTGGAGGGTGTCATAATTAGCGGCTATGAGGATCGATACATTCGCTTCTTCGATGCCAACAGTGGTATGTTAAATTTCCCAGTTCCCTTCTTCAGTCGTTCACCCATCTGACACGTTTCTCCAGGTCAATGCACATATACCATGCTCGCCCACCCGGCTGCAATTGCCTCATTGTCACTGTCTCCGGATGGACGTGAGCTTGTCTCGGCGGGCCATGACGCGAGCTTACGCTTCTGGAATCTTGAGAAGCGCAGCTGCACTCAGGAACTGACCAGCCACCGGTTGATGCGCGGCGAGGGTGTCTGCGCCGTTGTCTGGAGCGGTGACGGACGCTGGGTCGTCAGCGGTGGCGGAGACGGCGTGGTCAAGGTCTTCTCGAGATGACCGGACGATGAGATGACCGCTCTTGTATGATTTTCTCCTACTGTCGTGTGTATTTCTTCGGTCTTCTCGCCGTGATATGATTCCATGAAACCGGATGAGCGATTGGCCGGACCAGTTCTTCTCGAGCATTTGCAACGGTGTCCCATCCAGCTGCCTGGCATATGGTACTCTTCTATGTGGTTTTTTCTTCTTCTACAAGTGTACTTTTGACCCCAACGCTGATAATATGCCGTCTTCGCGATGATTGCCCGGCGTGCATTTCTGATTTGTTTCTTGTCTTTGCTTCGATGTATACACGACAGTGCCTTCATCTCATTACAGATCCCCCGGCTTACGTTTTGATCTCTGTTCAGCAGGGTTTTCTTCCGGACCCCCACCCTTGCGTTTCGTATCCTCTGATGTATCTGAAGCCCGGTTAACGGGGCTTTAGCTGGCATTCATTTCTCGATCCACAGGCTCGGCCTTCGCCATCCTCACGTGGATCCCATTGTGTGTGTATAACATTTGAAATCCATACCATTGGTGCTCTCTATACTTTCTGGAGGCGTAGATGATTCGATCGATCCCGGGCATTATTTCGTATGAACTTGAGATCAAACTACGCTATGACCGATTTGAACTCCAAGCATTCTTGAACAGCGCCTGTAACCGTTTTGCCTCGTCATCGTCCTTCAGCCGCTGCTCCAGATAGCCCTGAAGATCATTCCAGAAAGCGTCGGTCTGCAACACCTCCTCGCCACTTAGCCCAACGGCAGCCTTGGGCGGAGACACATCGTGCTCTGCAACTTCTGGTTGAGATGGTGCCTCAATTGTCTGAGCGCCTCCGATAATCATCACGCCGAACTCAACGGCTTTTCCTCCTGCCAACATCTCGGGTTCATCGGCCAGGATCTCCGCCACTGTCTTTCCTGTTCCCGTTACAGGCTTCCGGCGGTACAGAATCTTGATCTTGTCCAGTGGCACTTGGTTGCCTTGTGCATCGCTGACACGGGCACGCACGGCGTCTCTCAAGTCCTGCACAGTCGTCGTAGAAAGGGGAGCGCTGGAAATGGAGAATTCGAGGGCCGGATTCCGCGCGGACTTCACATTGACGTTGATCGATTTCGAAGAGCCCGGGGCCTGTGTATGCTTCACCTTCTTCGGCATCTCCGGGTGCGGGGCTTGAAGGCGGGGGAGTGTGTACTATTGATTAGGGCCATGGAAGTCAGTCAAAGCTGCCAAAGATTTCAATTCAGAATTAGATTGTGGCATTAAGAGAAAAGAACTCACCGGCACCCGCAGGCCAATCCGCTCCGGGTCGAAGACATGGTCAGCCCGCAGCTTAATAGGACGGGAGTCCAGCGTAGAGAGAAAGGTCTTGGTAAAGGAAAGCTCGGACATTGTGGGTGGAGATTATGTGAGAAATTATGAGGAAAATGAATCTCACGTCGGTAGCCGTCGATGTTTGACTTGCTTTCCCCGCGCCGCAAATTGCGGCCCCATCATTGAGGCAACGAGCAACGCTCACCGCCCACCGATTACTGCCGCAAGTCACCGCTGCCGAGAAAAAAAAAAAAGGCCCAAAAAAGTCGGAAACTTGCAAACCGTATACCCAGACACAACATTCACCATGGGTAAAGGACGTCGCATGCAGAAACAGGGCCCACCGGGCCCGCTGGACGAGTCGAAGATTTCCATGCTGAAGAAGCGCAAGGCAGGTGAGGCAGACTCAGCCTCCAAGGCTGCCGCAGCGAAGAAGCGCCGCAGAGCCGATGTCGAGGAAGAAGTCGTTGCCAAGAAGATCGCCCCCAAGAAGAGCAAGGCCAATGGCGTGGCTGCGAGCAAAGTCGACAAGAATGAAGCCCCTGGAAAGAAGAAGCCTGTGACAATGGACTCGGACGAAGAGGATTTAGACATGGAAGACGACGAGTTTGATGATCTGGACGGGGTCAGCGAAGGGTCCATGGACAGCGATGATCAGGTCGAGAGGCTATCAGACTGGGGCGATGACGACGATGAACCTGAGGATGATTCGGTCGTCGATTCTGATGAGGATGACCACCCCCGCGAAACCATGTTCTCGGACGACGAGGATCTTTCTGATGCCGAGGAGAAATTGACCGCTGCCAACATCGAGGGACTCTCGAGGAAGCTCGATGCGGCGAGGCAGGCCGAAGAGGAGGAGGCAGAGCAGGAATTGCAGGAGGCGGCTTTGCAGACCAACATTGCCGGTGACGGTCCCGACGTTTTTGCCGACCAGGCCCAGCAGGGACTGGCGCCGGATCTGCAGCTGCTGCGTCAGCGCATCACGGATACTATTCGTATTCTCGGAGACCTGAAGACCCTGGGACAGCCCGGCAAGTCGCGCGCTGAATACGTCGATCTCCTGCTCGGCGACATCTGCACCTACTACGGCTACACCCGATTCCTAGCCGAGAAGCTGTTCAATTTATTTACCCCGATGGAGGCGTTTGCGTTTTTCGAAGCCAACGAGACACCCCGTCCCGTTGTCATCCGTACCAACACCCTGCGAACGAACCGCCGCTCCCTCGCTCAAGCTCTGATCAACCGCGGCGTCGTGCTCGAGCCTGTCGGCAAGTGGTCCAAGGTTGGTCTGCAAGTTTTCGAGTCCCCAGTCCCTCTGGGTGCCACTCCCGAATACCTCGCCGGCCAATACATTCTCCAAGCTGCGTCTTCGTTCCTCCCCGTCATGGCGCTGGCCCCTCAGCCAAATGAGCGCTGTCTCGATATGGCCGCCGCTCCCGGTGGTAAGACTACCTACATGTCTGCCTTGATGCGCAACACTGGCACTGTGATCGCCAACGATGCCAGCAAGCCCCGTGCTAAGGGTCTGATTGGTAACATCCACCGTCTGGGCTGCAAGAACACTATCGTCACCAACCTGGACGCCCGTACGGCCTTCCCCAAGGCCATGGGTGGTTTTGATCGTGTGCTGTTGGACGCTCCTTGCACCGGTACCGGCGTTATTTCCAAGGATCCCGGCGTGAAGACATCCAAGGATGAACGTGACTTCTTGGCCATCCCCCACATGCAACGACAGCTGCTCCTGGCTGCCATCGACTCAGTTGACCATTCTTCTAAGACCGGTGGATATGTGGTCTACTCCACATGCAGTGTTACCGTGGAAGAAAACGAGTCAGTCGTGCAGTACGTCCTGCGGAAGCGGCCCAACGTCAAGATCGTTGACACCGGCCTGGGCGACTTCGGCAGTCCTGGATTTATCAGCTACATGGGCAAGAAGTTCGATGCCAAGATGGCTCTTACCCGTCGCTATTTCCCACACCGCGAGAACGTCGACGGTTTCTATGTTTGCAAACTGAAGAAAACCGGCCCTAGCCCTGTGGCCAAGCCAACCGATGACACCACCTCTGCCCGCGACCGTCGTCCCGCTCGCGCTAGCTCTCAGGCTGCCTCTACCGACGATGAGGTCGATAAGACCCCTATTGTCGATGAAGATGGAGTCACGGTGGATTTCGAGGGTGGTGCTTTCGGTCCTTTCGAGGAAACCGAGGATGCGGACAGAATCGCTCGGGCTGAGCGCAACCGTCTGCGTCGCAAGGGTCTCAATCCGAAGGCTGTCTTGAATAAGCCCAAAAAGGCCAAGGGAGAGGCATCATCGAAGCCCGTCGAGCCCATTCAGGACCAGGAGATCAAGGCCGATGCCACGAAGAAGTCCTCCAACCAGGGCAAGGGGGAGAAGAAGACGGTGGCCAAGAGCGACAGGAAGGAAAAGAAAGCCAAGAAGGCGGCCAAGTGATTTCCTGGTATTCGAGCGTCTCATGTGTATGTATAGCTCTGCAAGTCGAAAAGCATCTTCTTTTAGTTGGTTGGATGGCGCATATGGACATATACCTTGTTAGATTCTTTCAATGTCAAAAATACGTTTCATTCAGCGTCAATTTCGATGTTATGCGTGTATTTCTATGATCGATGTCTATATCCACTCAGGGTGCCATGCAGCTATATCCAAAAAAAAAAAGAAAAGAAAAAAGAAGAGAGTAGAAAACAGTCGACGCGTCACTCCCTGACTCCCAAAAATACCAATCGCTAATACGTATATTCATAAGAAACCCCATGCAAAAGCCACTTCCCCACGGCTTGTGTACATAGAACCCCAACAGAATCCGAATGCCCAAAAAAAACTCCAGACTGCTTCGGACATATCCTAAGTCCTGTAAATCTTGATAACGTTCTTGATAGTCTTGCGACAGATCGGGCACAAATCCACCTGCTTGGCGCAGGTCACGCACGAGCATACGTGGCCGCAGTCGCAGAAGACAGCGTTTTGCTCCTCGGAGTAGCAGATCTGGCAGAGATCCGTCTCCTCATCAGCCACCTCCCAGTAGCTGATGCCCTTGCCGTGCCGCTTGCCATCCTTGTAGCCGCCGACATACTTGTTGCCCGTCTGCTTCTCGATGTAGGTACCTTGTCCATGGCGCACATCCTCGACCCAATCGCCGTCATAGGTGTCACCCGTCGGATATTCCATCTTGCCTGAGCCGTGGCGCCGTCCAAAGACAAAATCGCCTTCATACAGGGTTCCTGTGCCCGATAAATGTTTACCATGGCCGTGGTAATAGCCTTTCAGGAAGTCTCCACTGTAGTAGTCACTGGTGAAAGTGGCCTCGACTGTCTTGGTACCGGTGAAACCTTGAATTGGGTGATGGCGCGATTCAGCCCACAGGTATTGGACCAGGCGATCGGGGCTCGAAAACAGGCCGGAGATGCCGAGTTGGGAGCGCTTGTCTTTGCTCAGCTTTTCCCCAACGATAATACACGAGCCATGGGGAACAATGACATCTAGGAATTTCTCGGCCGGGGACACGGTTGTCACGGTGGTGCCATCCACTCGCTTCCACATTAGGAAGTCTCGGCGGATGGGCCACTGAAGATGCTTCCGAATGGACGCCTTGACGTTCGCCTCGAGCTTGGAGAAAAATGAGCCCACTGTACGGAGGACTTGATTGTCCGCGTCGAACACCTGGATAAAATAATACACATGTCCGACTGGCAGGGTGACCTCGTGCTCGGTTGGGGTTTCAAATACAGGCTCTGGTAGTCGGGTCTCGACGGGCGTAGAGGTGGCAGCTGCACCAGAAGAGCTTGTTTCGAGAGTACCAAAAGTGGTGCTGTCTGTAACTTGAAGGTCATGGGCCGCGGCTATAGCAAGAACGGCATCATGCTCGGCTCTTTCTTCCGCGAGGGTATCGTTTTCGGGAGACAAGGTCGCCAGCATGGGTGAAGAAGGCACATTGCTTGTAACATTCGGCTCATCGGCTGTCCTCGCAGCGGTCTCGTGAATACCACTCGATGAGCTGGCAACAGCGTCTCCATCGACCACAGGTGATTGTGGTTCAGGAGTGCCTGAGCTAGCCCGCTCCACGATGGATTCTTCGGCCTTGTCTTCAGTCGCAGCCAACGAAGGTGGCTCCGGAATGGCGAAGAATTTGGCGTCCTCTGTGAATTGACACGTTAGTTGAAAGCTTTCAAGCAAAGTCGGGTCGGGTGTCACAAACCTTCTGAGATCGTCTCCATCCAGAATCTCAAAGGGCCGCCAGAAACATCCAATGGGACGTTCATGTCCGAGATGAGATCAAACGCAAGAGTTGGCCCGCATTGAGCACGAGTGTGTCCGATATGCCAGAGACGTACGCGTTCGGGTCCAACGACATCCTTGCCTGCCGACTTCCACATGGAAATCTTCTTGCGAAGCTCGGCAATGCGAGACGAACGAGGCAGGGTCATATACATGACACCGTTGGCTGCCTTGGAATGGGACATGAGATCGTAGGTATCAAACAGGCTGTTAAGTTGATCGTACTCAGTCGTGGAGTACACTTCAACCTGAAGGTCATCCTTTGCTGGCACCGCATGGGCTTCTGGGGCAGGCTGGTAGATGCCGGTCTCGTAGTACTGCTTCAAAGGTTCCGAGACTTCCCACGGTCCTTGGGGACCGGGCAGAAGCTCCGACACCTTGTCGTTACGGACATACATGGCCATCACTGGGACATCATGACCTTTCTTGTGGTCCACAGTCTGCGATGGATCGAGACCAAGGTGAGGACCCATTGCAGTCTTCTGGGTTAAGCATTCGACCCGGTTGTCACTGCCATCGTCGAATGCCAGCCACTTGGTTCCTGGACCTGCCGGACGAAGAATGCTGAAAAATTTGCCGGAGGTGCGACGGCCACGGTGAACGACATAGCCATAAAGAACATATTTGCCGTCCTGGCCGTTGACCACGAACGGCGCCAGATCCAATTCCTCGTCCAGATCCACCTTGTTAAACTGCAATTGCCAGCGCATCGCCTTGTCCAAGGTATGGCGCCCAAGTTCAACGTGGAGAATGGGCGGAAGTGACCAAGAGCCGGGCTTATTTCCCAAATATCCCTTCACAGCCTCGCCAGTAGACTTCACCTCATTGGCTCGAACACAGATGCGAGAATTGAAGTTTGTGGGAAGTGTATTGATGGATTTGGAGCCTGGAGACGGGCTGTCAAAAAGCTTTGCAAGTTCCTTGCTGGCATCGGTGCCGGCGAGTTCTATCTCCAGTGTCCGACGAAGGCGTTCCCAGAATTCCGAGACATCACTCGAAAACTCGCGCAGGTTGCGCAAGGTTGATGTAATGCCATCGGTGTCAACGTACTGAAGAGAATGGGTACGACGGCGCAACTGCCACAGGAGCTTTTGGAGAGCATCACACAGGGGCTTTGGCTTGACATCACAATTGGAAAGATGTTCAAGGACATCGACCTTCTGGATGATCTTGCAGAAAGGGGCAATGTGGAGCCATGAAGCCAAGCCAGCAACCTCTGCGCTATGGTTGATCACCGAATCGCCCAGGGGACGATATCCGGTCAAGGCCAGGCTATCCCAGGTGGGTTCGGCGTCGCTTGGGTGCCACCACAGAGATCGGGTCGGGTCATCAATCACGCGGATATAGGCATCGAAAGCAAGGGTGTCATTATTCAGCAGCGCACGGTGTTGACCACGACGACGCTGGTGAATCTGATCCCATGGACCGTGGAAATAAGTCCACCCCCAATCCAAGTTGTGAGGATTGAACTGGTGGCACGAAGACTGCATCCATCCCGTCCGGGGCTCTTCGGGATTGTACACGATGACACCGATCTGTGCCGCCACTCGCCACGGGCCGGCAGGGGTATTCTGAGCGGTTTGAGGAGGCGAAGCAGCAGCGAGATATTGGGACTTGAAGCCTTCTTGCCAGGCGGCAGCATCGCTTGTTGCTGGGGTCCGCATGCTGACATCGGGAATACTGTTTGTCAGGCTGGCATCCGAGGTGCCTCGGCGAACCGTAAACTCGGTCTCTGGGAGGGTTTCATCTGGGGTAGGCAAAGTCGGCGAGCATTCGACGTAGATGCTCAGAGAGCCGACGTTGTTGCCGCGAGGATAAAACTTGATCCGCCACCAGTAACCGCCAATGTAGGCGGCCGGGGATCGCATGATCTTGGCGCGGTTGGGAGCCTCTGGCGTACCGCGAACGCCCTTGATAGTCCAGGTCACGCGGGCCTTCTCACCAGGAACATATTCAGGGTCGTCCAGGTCCCGAAAGAAATTGTTCTCCCAATACGAATCTGCCACGGCGTCAGTAACCGGCCGAATCCTCTCGAATGACACGTCAAGTTCGGGAAAAACTCACAATCACAAGCACTATAGTCGGCATCGGCCCCATCGATCTCCTTCAGCTCCGCCTCGTCCGGGGTGGTTGTGTCCTCCTCAAACTCGGCCCAGTACGCATGCTCGATCTCCTCCCCGGGCTCGACCGTCAGGGGTGGCGTAGGAGCCTGAGGTTGTGTGGGGGAGACAGAATCGGATGGATCAAGGGTATCGACTGAAGATTGAATCGGTGTGGAATTGGTGTCTGGGGGGTTCGAAGGCGAATTGGGCGATCCCAGGTCGTTGGCCTCCGTCTCGGGGACCGAGAGGCGGTTATTCACCGCGTCCCGAGAGGAATCCATAGCCGAATTATCGAGTGAAAGACGAAGAACGAGGCAAATTAAAGTGAGAGTTGAGCGCAGATTAGATCAAACTAGAAAGTTCGGGTCAAGGCCGCGATCCACTGGAGAGAGAGATAAGGATCAAGGGCCTTTTCTGATAAGGGGCAAAAGAGAGTATATAGCGAGAGATAGAGAGAAGTGGGGGAGGGAAAAGACTGGGAGGATTAGGGAAGAAAAGAGGGAAGCGTGGAGGAACGAGGGAACAGAGGGTGAAGGAAGGAAAGGAAAAAGTGTCAAGGGGACCGAAAAGAAAAACGAGAAAGATAAGAAGGCCGAAGTCCGGGGGCAGAAGTGGGGCCGATTCGTGGATTCTGTTTTGTCTCGGTCCGACTTTTCCTGTCTATTCCTCAAGTGCTCGGCTCTATCTACCTTTTGGACGCTTGACTCCCTCCTCCCTCCTCATCGCCCTGACCTAGGTATTCATTCTATCGGTGTGCTCTACAGAACTGGCGGTGTCGTCCCCTCCCGATCGGCAATTTGGCAGTGGATCCCGACTCCACTCAGGGGAGCCAACGGATCCCAACCTTAAATTCGGATGATTATATAAGACATTCTCGAAGGAAAATCCTTTCCTTGCCACTTCCCATTTGCCACCCAGGTCTTCCACGGTGGGCCCCCCGATGTACCCAAGTACCCGACTATCCCTGGAATTCGCGTCCCTGGCAAAAGGCAATAAGGGGAAAGGCCTGGGTTGGAAGCACTTCTGGCCTCAGTTATAAGCAGGCATATCTGAGGACCGTGTTCGGGATATGTACTTCGAACATCGGTGCCGACCTGCTGTGGATATCGTATCTTCAACTCCCACGAAAGCCCGGAGGGAGCCGTGGACGGTCAGTCGTGAGTGTCGTGATTGGTTGCCAATCGTCGTGTCTCGCGGGACCCTGCATCGCCGCTGCGTCGGCTGTCCAATCGCCTTCAGTTCTGAGTCGAGTTCTGCGACGGGGCCGCCCGCGCAAACGAGGCTGCCACGATCAGCGGGAACACTACGGTAGCCTCAGCATACACTTTGACGGACTTTGCGTCCGTTTTGATCTTGCCCCAGCTCACAGCCTCGTCGGGCCGGGCTCCCGCATCGCTGCCGTCGAACTCCTGCGCAGTGTTGACGTACACGGCGTGCTCGGCCCCGTTACGCATGAGACACGCGTTGGCGATATGGTGCTTGATCACGCCGCCGCCCAGGATAATCATGCCGGCCCGCGCCGCTCGCACCGCCATGGTGTTGATGCGTCGCACGTCGTCTACGATATCCACCCGGAGCCGCTGCGGCGATGATTTGTAGGTGTGGAAGTAGAGCATATCCCCCAATGATCCGTCGGTCAGAGCCGGGCAGAAAACGGGGATGTTATTCCGGGCCGCCCAGTAGAGAACCGAGTCCTCGTGGTTGATCTCCCGACCCAGTCGCTCGGTGATGCGACTCGGCGTCCAGTGGAGCTCGTCATCCTCGTCACCCGTCTCCCGCGCCTTCCGTTTCGCCGCCTCTTGCTCCTCCAGCATTGTATCCAGAATGGGGACCACCCAATCCTCGAAGGCGCAGTAATTGTTGTTTGGCACCAGCAGATTACCAATGCGGTTGAGACCCTTGGCCCGTAGCCCGGCACCCGGGGTGGTGAACGATCCGATGTAGGTCGGCGCCAGACATTTGATGAGATCCTCCTCTACACCACCCGCGGTGGTCACAATGGCCGACACGTGGTTGTGCTTGACGAGATAGCGGAGGGTGTCTCGGAGACCGGAGGAGATCAGATTGGACGTGTATCCAAGGAAAATAGTGGTTTTTTCGCCGCTCTCGGGGTGGCGGAAGGCACGCTACAGAGCTCGTGGGTTAGTCTCCCCAAATTCCAGTTCAATTGACCGCATCGCAAGCGTACCATCTCATTGATAATGCGGGCAGCCTCGGCCACGGCACTTCCCTGGAACCCGGTATGGGTCAGGTTGTCCACCAGCTCGGCCACCGTGATGTCTCGACCCTGAAACCGATCGAAGTCCACCCCGGAGACTTCTTGAGTTCCCTCGGGCATGGGCTCGGAGGCAAGGAGGACCGAATCGGTCGCGGAGGCGGGGGGTGCGGAGATGGGTTGGGAGCTCATTGTGGATGAGTGGATGGAGAAGGGAAAGGTAAATCGAGAAAAGATTGGAGAAAAAGCGTGAGTAAACTGGGGAGAACGGCACGGTTGGGCTCGTTTCCTTAGCAAAGAAAGTTCGTGGAGGGGTTGTGTTGGGGTCGTCGGCCATATATTTTTTTTTAAGCGGGGAATATGCCATCGTCAGGCAGGTATTGACACCTGAGGCGACACCGGTCCAATCAAGCAATTGCGGCAGATGAGACGCCTCGAAGAGTTTCCCATATTATGATCGAGTCAATGAAATTGCTATGTACATTTCCACGTGGGTGTCAATTCTAGCTTGCTATACCTTACTATAATGTAGCGTGGACGATCGAGTTCCGCCGAGCTTTAGTCCAGTAGGTCGAGGAATATAAGGATAAAGTAAAAAACAGTAAGAGCTGATGTTAAAGATCTTTAACAGGGCTAGGAAAATATTTAGCATAATAGAGTAGGTACCGTGGTATCTAGTTAGCGATCAACTCAACACTCTGCATTTTCACCAGAGACCAGAAATAGTATTCGGGACACTATGGACGATCCATCGGGCCTTCCCGATCGGGCACCTTCTAGACCCGTTTCCGTGCAACCGGGTCGCCCCTTCCCTCTGTATCGGGTTCGAGCATTCACCACTTGCACGTGATTCTCTTGAGATCGGATAGCCTTCCTTCCTTTCCGTGCCACACCGTTTGTTTTCTATGTACTTCACCACCACCATCCCACTATCCGCATGGTGTTACTAGGTTCACAGGCTACGAACCTTGTCTGCTTCCCCGATTTAGGGGACCCATCTTCACGTGGCCCGTGCATCCAGAATCACGTGCAACCCACCCCCAATCGGTATTGGATTCTTCATTCCGTAAAGCTCGTTCCCAACTTACCCGCTCCAGGTCATCCCAGAGCATGACCTGGTAATGTCGTCTCGATTTCCCCCCTCGTCCGGGTTTAACTCCCGTGACCGCTCCCCGCCGCGCTTCGGGGACCGCCGTGCCCCTGTCGGTCCCCGTGGCCCCGACGACGGGAATCCTTTTGACAGGGAGCCTCCGCGTGGCCCCCGTGCTCTTGTTGACTCTCCCCGAGGTGGCTTCGGCCGAGGACGCGGCTATGGCCGTGGTGATTTTAGAGACCGAGACCGCGACCGAGACATGCGAGACCGAGACCGAGACCGCGACTTTCGAGACAATCGCGATGCACCCCCATTCCGCCGCGATATGGACCGGGACTGGGGTCGCCGCGACCGTAACTTCGACCCTCGAGATGCGCCCCGAATGGGGTTCGGCCGCGGCCGCTCACGCTCCCCCACACGCGATTTCCGCGACCTGAGAGACCCTCCCGGACGAGATTTCGATCTGGTTCGCATGCGACGCAATTCCCGTGACAGTCTGTTATCCGCATCATCAGGCGGTCCCGACGGCCCACCCTCCAGTGGTGGCCATCCGCGCGGTGGCTCCATGCGAGGACGTGCGCGCGGGGACTGGGAAGGAGGGCGAGGCCGGGGTCGTCCACCATACATGGATGACCGGGAGCCCCCGTTTCGACGACGGAGTCGTTCTCGGGATACATGGCGGGATCGCGGTCGAGATCGGATGCCTGATCGCGACAGAGAACGCGAGATGGGCCGCGATCGTCTGCTCGAACGAGAACGAGACCGGGATATCCGCGAGAGGGATCGGGATCGTGACCAAGACCGACGAGAACGATTTGACCGACGGGATGACTGGGATCCTCGGCGCCCCGATCGTGAGGACCGGGACCGGCCTGTAGAGCCTTGGAAGCGAGAACGTCCCCCGAGCCGAGCCTCTAGTCGTGGCCCGATCAGCTCGACCGCCTCCTCAAACCTCAATGCCATACCTCCCACCGCAGGGCCTCCAATTCAGGACCGCTTGCCAGACCAGTCCCCCTTGGACCAGGCCCGAAAAGCATCGATCGTCGCAGATCCAGTTGGGATGGAAACTCGACGGGATAGCGAACGCTCCGAGCCTGCCCCTCTCCGCCCTGAACCGTCCAAGGATCTGGGACCCCTTGCCCAACACTCACCTCCTCCATCAGCCCCTCAGGTTCCCGCTTTTGGCTCTGTGGCTGCTCCGATAACAGCTGTGCCGTCAAGCAAAGGTCCGTCTGAAGGGCGCCCGACCGCTGATTCTTCCGCGCAAATCGAGAAAGATCGAACATATGGACCACGTCGCCCATCAGTACAGCCTCCGACGGGCCCGAAAGCCGGACGAGTCGAACGAGTCGAACGGTCTCCAGACCCTCCTTTCTATTCCTCCGATGGCGGCCATCAGCAAGAGGGACCAATTCGTGCCGCCCAACCATACGCCTACCTCTCCGACAGATCTCCACCAACAGCTCCGGCGGCTATGGCGAAGCGAGATTCTGTCTCGGGCCCAACCGAAACACATAGATTGACAAAACCTACCTCTATGAACATGTCTCCCACTTTTGCGCGACTGCCCCCGCCGGGGCCGCCAGCGGCATCCCAGGAACCCTCTATCTCTCCGAGAGCGCAATCATCGACGATTCCGACGGGCCCGCGAGCATATCATCCACGGCCGGGCGCTTCACCTCGGGGACCGAACAAAGGTAGCAAGCCGTGGCCTCGCCCCAGCTCCAGCCGTGCCCCTTCCGTGTCCACTTTGCTGCCTAAAAGGGAAGCCGATGAATACGATACCCCCTTTTCAGCCGATGACAAGGCACATCAAAATGGTCGACCGAGCTCACCGACCCGCGCCGATGGCCAGGGCACTGACAATATGGCTACCGATCACGCCGAAAAGCCCGCTTCTCCGAGTTCGCCTACCATGAAGCTTCCCATTCGTACCAGTCCGGGGCCGGTCCCTACTGTGGAAGTCAAAACGAGTGTAGAATCGGAACAGGGTGATAAAGATGACTCTGCTTTGATTCCCGGGTTTGGGCAATCGAGTGACGAAGAGGAAGAAGAGAATGTGGTGTTCAACCAAGAATATCTCGAAGAGCGGAAGCAGATTTTTGAAAGAGACATGCAACTCCTTCGAGCAGAGATTCCACCGCCCCCTTTGGAAGACCCTACTATTGTCTCTCTGTTGATGCGAATTCAGTTACTTGGCATGCTCGCCCATGAAGAGGTACAGCAACCACCAGATCTTTCTCCGTTTCCATCAGTTGAGAAGGAAGAGGTTTCCAATGCCTCGGGCAATGAGCGTGTGGTAACTTTCGACCCGTACCTCAAGCCGGAGCAGCCCGAGCTCCATCCGGAGCCTGTTGTTCCACCCGTTGATTCGCATCCTGAAATCACCATTGACAGTCTTCCTTTCCTGAACTCTGGTCCTCCCACGCCTTTATCCGACCTGGAAGTATGTCAAGAAAACGTGTCGATTCAGGAGCAATTCAGGACTACCTTCTGCAGCGAACTTTCTAAGAAGAAAAAGGAAATTGCAAAGAAGAATGCCGCGCTCCGGGAAGAATACATGTCCTATTACAAACCCTGGAGGTTGGCGGTTTGGGAATTAGATCGTTCCAAGGACAAGAAGCCTATGACTCCGGGTCCTGCATCGCCACCTGCGCCCCCTGCCCCTGTATCCCCGGCACCGATCCCAGAAGGACGCGAGGGACGGCGATATAAAGGTAACAGCGAGCTCGATTTCCTCAACGCGCTGAGAGCCTCTGAGATTTCTGCACAGGAGGAGCTGGAGCGTCGCAGAACCAAAATGGCGACTGCTAGGCCTGACTTGAGCCGCGAGGCAATTATTCCGGACATGCTGGAGCGTGAGGAGGAGGTTGCTCGCATCTACAAGGATGTAAACAACATCGTTGAAGCCCGCCATGCCATGGATGTCTTTGGTTTCGTCCCACCGCGAAATGATTTCACCAAAGAAGAGCATGAAATCTTCACTAATGCCTTCATGGCGCACCCCAAGAAATGGGGCAAGATTGCAGAATCTCTGCCTGGGCGGACTTTCAAGCAGTGCATCATCCACTATTATCTCACCAAGGAAGAGATCAAGTACAAGGCGAAGCTTAACAAGCGGTGGAGCCGCCGGGGCAGGGGAAAACAAAAGTCAACCCGACCCAAATCCAATGCGCTTATCGCCGATTTGGGTGTGGTCAAGCCAGACTTCGATGGCGAGGAGGAGCCTGCTCCTGTGACAGATACCGGCCGTCCACGACGCGCAGCAGCGCCTACCTTTGGCGATTCCAACGAACCTGAAGGTGCAGTTACCGGACGCCGAAGCCAGATGGGCAAAGATGGCGAACTCATTGAGAAGCCTGCGTCCAGGCGAGGTGGTCGAACGACGGGGACTCGAGGCCAACGCCGTGGGAGGACTACTCAGCCAGAGCAGAAATCCCAGGGACCAACACCACAGAGCAACACCCCCATTACCGCCGTGCCACAGATGGAAATAGGCGGAGATGGGCTGGTAGAGGGTATTATGCCTCAGGATCGAGAGCTTGTCGAAAAGGAGCTTCACCCACAAATGCCGCGTTCCAGGACGGCGCGTGGGAGAGCCAAGGAGGGCATGTATGTCTTTGAATCGACGGAGACGGAGACAAACATGCCAGGCAAACAGATGGAGACTGGATACGGGTCTTTACAACCGACAAGCTACTGGTCGGTACCTGAACAACGCGATTTCCCCCGGTTGCTCGCACACTTTGGACGTGACTTCGAGGGTATTTCGAACTTCATGAAAACGAAGACCACGGTCATGGTAGGTTTATCCTTTCGCACTCGGCCTGCGGCCTTTTACGCTAACCCGTTCAATACAGGTAAAAAACTACTACCAACGACGACTCGACTCGGGGCAGAAAGATTTCGAAGACACACTTCTGATCGCAGAGGAAAAGAAAGCCCGCGGCGAGCCAACTGGTCCTTTGCCTGTCCCTAGCGTTGCACCCAAACGCCGGTATGAGGCCACACCTTCAGCCATTATTCCTCGTCCTCTTGCTCCCCATGGCGAGTTGATGACAGAGGCCGATGAGGCAAGGTTCCAGTCCAAGGGCAAGTCCCTCGCCATGTCACCTCAGCCCATGCCTATTCACGGGCGACCCATGTCCGAGAATGAGCGGGGTTCCAACCGCTACCCGGCACTTGCACAAGCATCCAATGCGGGCCCAGTGCCAACTGTGGCCTCTACTCTCGGCGAGGATGCGTCTCGCGCAATGCGAACTCAGGCAGGGGCAGCCAATCGGATACAGGGACCGCGTTTAGGGTACTTCACTGATGACCGACGCGATTCAATGATGGGGCATCCGAACTCTCGAGCCCAAGAAATGCAAATATCGTCACGGCAAAACCCTGGAGCGCCTATGCCTCCGGACTTGGCCCGCATGGATCCTCTATCCGCCCAGGGCTACATGTCTACCCAACCACCGCCATCGCTTCTTCCTCCGTCGCATTCACGTCACCCTAGTCTCACTCAAGCCCCGGGATCACCGACACAACTTCCCCGGCCCGAGCTCGATATCTCTTCCGTGCACCGTGACCCCTTCACCCAGAGACAATACTATCCACTGCCCGGCCAGTCAGTTGGTCTATCTCAATCACCACGACCTGTTTTGTCCCCCGTCAAGGACGCTCCTCGAACCAGTGCCACTCCGGTTCCCGAGCCAACCTCTCGTCAGGTGCCCGCAAAGCGCTCTAATATCATGAGCATTCTCAACGACGAACCGGAGGATCCGCAGCCACGGAAGCGGTTTGCTAGTGAACAGGCGACTCCTGTCCCTGTCTCTGGCTCTACATCGAGATCCGCCTACCAACCTGCTGGCCCTGCTCGCCCCGACGACACGCTTATTTCAGGTACTGGGCCAAAGTCTTCGAACTACTCTCAACAAAGCCAATATCCGACACCTTCACGTGCTTATTCAGAATACTCGAGCTATGGACCTCCTCCAGGCGGTTCAGGGACATCGGCGAACAATGATTGGATGGCACGTTTTGATCCTCGCGCACAGCAAGCTGGCCCGCCTTCACAATCGCAACCGCCGCAACCAAGTGGTCGTGCATCGACCCAGAGCTCCTTCTCGCCCTACGCTTCTGCTCCACCGCAGCCGTCAGCTTCCTTGGGCAACCTTTCCGCCCCCTCTCCCGCCCCGACACCGCCACCGGCGTCCCAACGTACTTCTTATCCCAATGTCTTCTCGCAGCCGGCCCCTACAGCGTCTGGGTCTCGTGATATGCCCTCTCAGCCGTCAGCGTATCGCCCCGGCTCTCCCCCACCGCGGGCCAGCAGTGTTGCTTTTGGCTCCCGACAGGAACAAACCACGCCTGTTCAATCTTCGGCCAGCTTGTTCGGCCTCCCATCCCGCCAGCCCGGCTCGCAGTCCTCGTACGCTTCTGCTGCACCACCCACTCCCGCTTCGGCACAGGCGCATAACCAGAGCTACCAGCAGCACGTGCAAACCCTGGTTAGCGGATCGCATCAGTCGCACCGCTCGACACCCGTTGGCCTAGCTGGCGGGCCTTCCCAGTACGGACACAGCACTCCTCCCCCTCAGGCGCAGGGTGGTCGATCAATGCCATCTCTGGCAACACTCGGTCGCTCGTACACCCCACCGGCAGCCATGCTTCCGCCTGGCAGCAGCATGGGCTACGCGCCGCCCCCTTCGTCGACATCAGGCCCGATTCCGCCCCTTCAACGGCCATCGGGACCGGGCTCGCTGGGCGAGTCTGCCTCCACGCCGACGCACCATCGTGCCTACAGTCAAGGATCGGCACAAGGCGGACCGCCGGCACCGTTACATCCATCATCGCAACAGCCTCGTTAAGCCCTCGTAATCGCGTGTTTCAACCATGGAAAATTCTCATGGTCCGATAGTGTACATTGCTGGGATGTGGATATGTTGACTGGTTGTGGAGGCCTTCGCTGTATATTGGGCCGGACCCCTTGATCTCATCCGTGATCTCGACATCTCCGCTAGGTTGAACTATGGGTTTTTTTTTATGTACAATTAGATGAATGACTTGATGTATCCATGTTTGATACTTCCGTGATGCTAGTAGGCGCTAGTAGTATACAATAGTTTCTGCCGGGCATTACACATTTTGCTCAACAAGAGGACTAACGATCCAACTGATTCATGTGACTTGGAAGATTCCATTCGTCATAATCCAGGTGCACAAAGGCACGGTCAACAGTGGGCACGCTTTCGAGGATGTATTGCAAACTCTCCCCGACGTCGTGAGCATCGCGTAGACTGGTGTGCTCATCGACAACCAAATCAACTTCGGCGTTCAGCTTGTCCCCTGCGTAGTAAGCCTTGAGGTCCTGAATCTTCCGAATGACGTGGGAGAAGCGCATTGTCATGTAGAGCAATATGCTATGGTCCGTCGGTGAAGCCGCCGCTCCCGTCAATCGACGAATATACTCGCCTGCAGTCGAGCCCCAGTTCCACATGATGTATGCCGAGAGCAACAACCCACCGAGCGGGTCGAGGTACCACAAACGAGCGAACGCGCCGACTGTGATTGTCGGTCATCAGCATGCAGGCGTTCCTTGCGGGATAATGGCGAGGGGAGATACATACCGAGTGGAAAGATGATACTGAATGTGTTGAAGACGACGTCGGTCATTGCGTCCTGAGCCAGCACCTGGACGCCAGGACTGGGAATGAGGCGGCACCAAAGCCAACAAAACAGCTTGACCAGGACGGTGCCTGCCATGAGACCTATGGAGGGAAGTGAGAGCTCGACCAATGTGTGATCGTCGGCAGTCAGTCTGTTGAAGGAGGTCAACGCCACCTGGAAAAACGAAGTGACCATGATGACCGAAAAGACCAAGACACTCAAGGGCTCCAAACGTCGGCGACTGATGGGATAGCTATTGCGGTCTTGCCGGCGGATCATGACCGACGTGATCCAAACGATGACCGTGCTGAGAAAATCCAAAACACCGTCGACCAGGCCCGCTAGCATTGACATGGAGCTAGTTAGTACTATGATGGCTATCTTGGATCCCAGAAGCGCGACATTGGCGACGAAGTTGATGCGGATGGCCAAGTTGATGAGATGCTCCTCCTTCTCGGGAGACATTCCACCATGCGATTCGAAATCGGGAATGGGGTGACTGGCAGCCAGGTCGTCGGCGCGTTGGAGCAACGGTGCCGTCTCATCGGGAATCCGATAGAGGTTGTGAGGGGTGCGTTTGATCCGGGTCGTCTTGGAATCGGGCTGGCTGGTGGACTCCGGTGGGCTGTCTGGAGGAGACCGGTGTTTGCGGTTGCCGGAGGCATCAAAATGACGGCATTCATTATAGTCGTCGATGAGATTGTGTGGAAGCGACGAGTCCAGGAGTCGATCAATGTAGAGATATTGGGATATCAACGAGTTGTTGCGCTCGTAGTACTGTCGTCTGTCGTATGTAAGGGTTAGCGATGAGATTCCATCGCGGGAGAAGCGCAGGTTTACATACACGGGTTTGCGAAGATGTTTCAACGACTCGGATGGTCGATAATATCTCTGCCTATACTTGGATCAGCATGGGGCGACGTGGGCAGTCATGCCACGCACCATTCATAGCGGGGATTGCTAGGCCCAATCAACAGGGACCCACGGCGCAGAAAAGTCGGCGGAGAGGCCGTTCCTTCATCCAAGTCGTGCAACGCCGTGGAAGACGCGCGGCTGGGCAGGAAACTCAAGATACGCTGTTGGCCTCTGGTCGACAGGATCTCGCGTTCGGGGTCCAAGCTCGGGCGGCGTGGCTGGAGCCGTGGCGATCCCGGAGGTGACGATAAAGGGAGAAATGAATGAGAGGCCATGGCGCGTCTCGGGATGCTCTCGGGATGCGCTCAGGGTGCTCTGGTGCCAGGAAGAACCTATCCCGAGAATCCTCGTCGCGCCCGGTTGCGTCGACGGGACGCGGTGATGTTATGCCCAATTCCTCAGGCCAACATCCTCAGGCCAATGGAGTTGAGCAGCATCACGGTCGAGAGCCTCTCGGACGATGCAGGTCGGTTGTGATCTTTACGAACCCGATTGAGGAGGGCCCGTTTGTTTCGTTGGTTACATTGATTGATATTATATTTATAGCCTTCCCAAGTTCATGGCTATCTCATGATTTTCTCAGTCTTGCGATATCTACTATGTACGCTGTAGGCCAATCTCACCGAGCTATACGACGAGCTTACTGTAGTTCTCAACTACCACTTCATCGACTTATATCGAAGAGACTCCATAACGGGCCCAATGAACCTACGCAGACCGTCAACCGCGGCGATAACTTTGTAATTGGAAGTAGATGCGCATGCCCTAGCCTACCCCTCGCATAACCTATGTCGCCCACGCGAATCACTATCTTCGTGACTCCGGCCGAGCATGAGATGCGGATGCGCATTTTCGCGCGTCCTTCATGTGCAGATCGTGGAGGACCAGATAAGCCGCGCACGCGACGCTGCGAGGACCGAAGCCAGGCTACATGACCAACACGGAACGCAATTGAAAGCGCCGACGAGGCCAACCGGTCGGGCTTTCTGGCAGGTCTTTCTCGCGAACGCAAAAAATCCAAAGTACCCTGCGACACATGGCCGGGGCTTTAAAAGGTAGGCTTTATCTGGGCACCACGTACGGGAGTAGTTAGGAACTATACCGAGAGCCGGTCGTGGCTCCCGGGGTGTAAACACCGCACGCGCGTGATGTCACCTTTTCGGGATGGCATCGCCTCGAGTCAAAGAAGAGACATGAGGCGAGCATGCATGATGCCTCGCCAGGGATGGCGACCGGATTGCAACCCGCGATGATGGGCGCCCAGACCAGGTTTGCCGCAAACAGAGCCCGTACGGCTGGGGAAGTTTCGAGCGTTGATCCTTCGGCGCAAGGGTCTTCCAACCTGTTTTCCCAGCCACTTCTGACATCACATCCAGGCGAGTTCGTTTGAAAAGAAACCCTAGACGCCGGGATCTCCGTGTCGAGCAACCCGCTAGACGCCCGCTTCCCCGGATTCAGGGCATCCGCTAGCGCCACGGCCAATGAGATGTCCCCGCCGCCCTCGATGATGTCGAATGTGGGTCCGTGTGTATGTAGAGACAGCTCGCGTTTTCGGCCATCGACTGTCACCGGAGATGATATTGTCGTGCACAATGAGTGGAAGGCATGGAATGCCGTGTATGTATGTGTGTGAGAGAGAGACAGAGAGACAGGAGACTGCTGAAAGGGATTGAAAAATCCGGGCCAAAGACGACGAGTCAACCGTTCTCGAGCAAACGAAAAGGATGCGAACGAGCTCGATGGCCCTGATTACGTCGAGGTCCTGGCGGGAGACGAGAGGGGCAAGTGGAGAATCCCATGCGACGCTGGGATCTTCAGTGAACGGGGCGAGTATAAAACTAGCAGCACGCGGTTCCTGTTGTCACTTCCCTCCACGTCCGGACTATTATTCCTTTGGTCCTCAAGAGTGGAAACCACTCCACTGCCCCATAGTCCTGCAGAACCTGGACTCTGTATCCACTACAGAATACTTCCATCTCTGCTGGCACCCTCTATCTACCCCATTCATTCAAGCTTCTCGTGCTTTGCCAACCCCGTGGACCATGGCGTCCGGAGAGGGGATCGGTCCCGCCGAGATGGAGAAGGAGACGCCTTTCTCCGACAAGCCCGACTTCAGTCCCAATCGCCAACCTGTCGATGGCCAGGTTGAAAATGCCACCGATCCGGATAACGACAGCAGTACTTCCGGGCCGACGGAAAAGGTGCGGTCTGATGGCACGCGCGAATTGACCGAGGACGACTGCTACGACAAACTCGGCTTCAGCTTCCCGTGGTACAAGCGATGGATGGTTCTTACCGTCATCTTCACCGTCCAGATGTCCATGAATTTTAACAGTAGCGTGTACCCCAACGCGGTCCAACCGTTGTCCGAACATTTCCATATCAGCGAGCAGGCGGCACGAGTCGGCCAGATGATTTTCCTGGTGTGCTATGCCTGTGGATGTGAGCTGTGGGCTCCATGGAGTGAAGAGTTTGGTCGCTGGCCGATCATGCAGCTTAGTCTCTTCCTCGTCAACATCTGGCAAATCCCCTGTGCGCTGGCTCCCAATTTCGGGACCATCGTGGTTTGTCGCGCTCTGGGTGGGTTTAGTTCCGCCGGAGGCTCGGTGACTCTAGGAATGACCGCCGATATGTGGGAGCCCGATGACCAAGGGTTCGCCGTGGCCTACGTGGTTCTGTCGTCCGTGGGCGGTACAACTATCGGTCCCGTCTTCGGAGGCATGATTCAACAGTGGCTCAGTTGGCACTGGAACTTCTGGATCCAGCTGATCTTCGGCGGAGTGACTCAGCTGATGCACTTTTTCCTCGTCCCCGAGACGCGGGCGACGATTCTCATTGACCGCGAGGCCAAGCGCCGTCGCAAGACGGGCGAGGATCCGAATGTTTACGGGCCAAACGAGCTCAAAAAGCCACGTCTGGACGGCAAGGAGGTGCTGGCCGTATGGCGCCGACCCTTCGAAATGTTTCTCCGCGAACCGATCGTGCTGTTCCTGTCGTTGCTTTCCGGTTTCTCTGATGCACTGATCTTCACCTGCATCGAGTCCTTCACCCTGGTTTTCAAGCAGTGGGGATTCAATGCGCTGAAGATCGGTCTCTGTTTTATTGCCGTCGTGATCGGGTACTTGGTGGCCTATGCAATCTTTCTTCCAGACATTGCCCGCCAGCGTCATCTTCGGAAGCGGGAGGGCACCGCCTCGCGTCTCCCCGAGCGCCGACTGCTACTTTTGCTCTTTATCGCACCCCTGGAGACGATAGGGCTGTTCGGATTCGCCTGGACGTCCATGGGTCCCGAGTACACCCCGTGGATTGTACCGCTGGTGTTTGTGTTCCTGATCGCCATCGCCAACTACGGCATCTACATGGCCACCATCGACTACATGGTGGCTTCCTACGGCCCGTACTCAGCGTCTGCCACGGGCGGCAACGGATTTGCACGAGACTTCCTGGCTGGCATTGCAGCCATGTACACAACCCCGATGTACAGCAACATCGGCGGCAAGTTCCATCTGCAGTGGGCAAGTACGATTCTCGGCTGCCTGGCAATTTTCGTGACCATCCCGATATATATCTTCTACTGGAAGGGTCCTCAGATCCGTGCCAGTAGTAAGTTCGCGCAGACTCTCGAGGCCGATCGGGCCCGCGGTGCCAATCGCCGAGCCAGTCGAGTGAGCGCCAGTCAGATGGGCGCCACCCGGCGAGTCAGCCGCGTGAGCGGTCCTGAGCTTGGTATGAATGAGCCCTGAAGAGGGTAGCCGGCGACGTCAACTTGAGTCTTGAACTTTTTGTTTTACCTGCAATGATTTCTTCTCGGGCGTTTGGTACCCTCGTTGGCGCGCATGGAGTGTTGATAAACTTGGCGTCACCGTTCCTACGGTTGCAAATATTGTCTGTACCATACACGAATTATTATGAATCGACGAACCAATCCTTGAATCGATATGACTTGTCTCGGCACCGGGCCGCGTAGACACCGTTGAAGTAATGCAAGTGTTTTCCAGGGCTATGCCAGACCTGCGCACATAAATTTGCCCGAGTAATGCTCAAGAGGCGAACAGCCTCAGCCAATGTGGTGTGCAGCGGTGATTGCACCGCGATATTCCGCGGCTCGAGGACCGGCCACCCGGCGAACATGCCGTGCAGAAAGCTTTGTATAGGAGCCTGAGGCACGCCAAACCTGGGGTCGCGGCAGCGGTTCCGCTAAGTCCGCGGTGGACCCCGCGGTGGATCGACGACGGAATATCATTTGCGTTGACATGACTGGCTCAAGTCGAGAGGGGAGTGTCAAATGTACCCAGACTACCACTGCATGATGCTTGTGCCGGAAAAGCGCCGTTCGGTGAACACCGATATTTAAAACCAACCTTGGCTTCCAATTTACTTTTGTCATGAAGCAGTAGCCATGTCGCTCCAAACGCTTGCTATCGCGGTGGTCACGGTCGTCTACTTCATCATCCGCTACTGTAACCGTACAGATGTACCCAAGATCAAGGGGTTGCCGGAAATCCCCGGCGTGCCCCTCTTCGGCAACTTGTTGCAGCTAGGAGACAAACACGCGGTGGTCACGGGCAAGTGGGCGAAGAAGTTCGGCCCTGTCTTCCAGGTGCGCATGGGAAACAAAGTAAGATGCCCCTACAGGATGGAACGGACGTGGGTTGACTCCGGATAGCGCATCGTATTTGCCAATAGCTTCGACTCCGTGCGTCAACTGTGGATTAAGGATCAGTCGGCCCTGATCTCCCGACCGACCTTCCACACTTTCCACAGCGTCGTCTCCAGCTCCCAGGGCTTCACCATCGGCACTTCTCCGTGGGACGAGTCTTGCAAGAGACGTCGCAAGGCCGCTGCCACGGCCTTGAACCGACCGGCGACACAGTCCTATATGCCCATCATCGACCTCGAGGCCAACACCAGCATCAAGGAACTGTACCGAGATAGCCAGAACGGCACCCTGGACGTAAACCCAACCGCGTACTTCCAGCGGTTTGCCCTCAACACCAGCCTGACCCTCAATTACGGCTTCCGCATCGAAGGCAATGTCGATGACCAGTTGCTGAAGGAAATCTGTGACGTCGAGCGCGGCGTGTCCAATTTCCGCAGCACGTCCAACAACTGGCAGGATTACATTCCTTTGCTGCGTATCCTGCCCAAGATGAACAACGAGGCCGAGGAGTTCCGCGCTCGTCGCGACAAGTACCTGACCTTCCTTCTGGATATGTTGAAAGACCGTATCGCCAAGGGCACGGACAAACCTTGTATCACGGGCAACATTCTCAAAGACCCCGAGGCTAAGCTCAACGATGGTAAGTGGACAGTCCACTATGAAAGGTAAATGAAATAAAATTTGCTGACTAGCACGACAGCCGAGGTGAAGTCGATCTGTTTAACCATGGTGTCGGCCGGCCTGGACACCGTCCCCGGTAACCTGATCATGGGCATCGCTTATCTGGCCTCGGAAGATGGCCAGCGGATCCAAAAGAAGGCCTACGAGGAGATCATGAAGGTCTATCCGGATGGCGACGCCTGGGAGAAATCCCTGGTTGAGGAGAAGGTGCCCTACGTGACGGCGCTGGTCAAGGAGGTTCTGCGGTTCTGGACCGTCATTCCCATCTGCCTGCCTCGCGAAAGCACCAAGGATATCCAATGGAATGGAGCTAACATCCCCGCCGGGACGACCTTTTTCATGGTGAGTTCTATGATCGCCTTCGTATCGCAGAGACCGTGTTAACTCCATCTAGAATGCCTGGGCTGCTGATTACGACGAGGATCACTTCAAAGATGCGACCAAGTTCATCCCTGAGCGCTACCTCGACCTCGGGGATGCATCTGGCACTCCCCACTATGGATATGGCGCAGGATCCCGCATGTGTGCGGGTTCTCACCTGGCGAATCGAGAACTTTACACGGCATTTCTTCGTTTGATCACTGCATTCAAAATGCACCCGGCAAAGGAAACCAGTGACCGGCCCATTCTGAATGCGATCGAGTGCAACGCCATCCCGACGGCCCTGACCACGGAGCCTAAGCCGTTCAAGGTGGGCTTCGTCGCGCGCGATTCAAAGAAATTGGAGCGGTGGATTGCCGAAAGTGACGAACGCACCAAGGATCTGTGAACTTGATACCGGATTTTTGACGATATGCATTTTTACTCAAGGCAGAGCGCTGGTTGAGGGAATCGATGGAATCTTGTACATACAACCGGATGAGTAGTTGGGCCGTGGAGGCGTCAAAGCAGACGATCAGAAAAATGTAAAAACCGTCAAATTCCTCAGGAGATCAAAGCCGGAAAGATCACGTAGAAGTGTATCTGAGTAGTTAAGCGAGTAATAGCCATGAGCTTGGCCTAATGCGCGGCACTCGTTACTCACGCCGAGTCCCCGGCGACGCCACCGCGGTGCAATTCCGGGGCTCTTTCTCCCCCGCATTTTATTTTCTCTTTCTCTCCCCCCAGCCCTATACCCATCCCGCTTCAAGACTTGTACGAAATGGACTTCTTGCGGCCCTTAGAATGGGAGAAGTCGACTTCGGTAGAGGCCGATACACGGGAGGACCGATCGCGCAAGAAACGGCGGAAGTATATTGCCAGAGCTTGGTACGTTTTCTCCACGAACGCCGGGAGCCGGATTCTAATCAACGTACAGTAATGAATGCAAGCGCCGCAAAATCAAGTGCAACGGTCAAACACCTTGTTATCGTTGCGGCAGGCAACACATTGAGTGTGTTTACGTAGAGAACCCCCACCGAGAGAGCGTCGGCGAGCAAGAGTAGGGATACCGTTGACTCCGTCCGATGCACACGCTGACAATGGAACAGAAACTTCGAACGACTCTTCGAACAAATGAAGTCAATGCAGGACCAGATCTTTTCGTTGTCGGCGGCTGTGCGGTCCATGACGAATAACGACAGCTCGCCCGTCGGCCGGTCCAGCGTGGTCGGTCCGGCCACCGGGTCGTACGGGCTTGTGTCAACGCAGCGGTCACCTCGACGAGTTTCTACTGCGACAAAGGCGCCCTTTCAGGGCCCGACCACGTCAGCATTTAGCTTTGACTTGGCCAAATCCAGTCTGCAGCAGCGAGGAATCGTGGAGAGCAATGAAGCTGGCGAGGAGGGGGATTTGACCCAGGAGCCATCACCACTCGCTTCACCAACCGCCACTCATCGCGACCTGGAAGCGCGCCAGGCAGTCGATCCACTCTGGGCTTTGCCCAAAGCCGAGGCCCTTCGCCTTTGTCGGGTGTACGAAGAGGAGATGGGAATCATGTACCCTGTGCTGGAGCTCTCGGAGCTGTTGGATCAGGTTGAGCTTCTTTATGACTTGATGGATCGTTCGATCAACCCTGAAGCGCAAACTAGACAGGCGGACGCACTGGATCCGGAAGATGTATTCATTCTACGATTGGTGTTTGCATGTGCCTTGACGGCGGAAGCCAGCGGTCGCAGTGAACAGGCCATTGCGCTGTTTGATAGCGTCCGAGAAGTTCAGGACAATTGCGTTTGGGGACCCCCCGAAATCAAAAGCATCATCTTTCTGACTCTGGTGGTATGTGACACGGCGGACGATCGGGAAATCTGCCTTGCTAACTGGTCCGATAGTCAGTGTTTTATTTTCAAATGGACGAAGAGACACTTGCCTGGCGGACGATTGGAATCGTGGAACGCATGTGTCTAGAGAAAGGCCTCCACCGACGCGAAACGCTAAGTCAACTGGCCATCGCAGCCGGAGACAAAGACCGGATTTTGCGACTCTTCTGGTCCATCTACGTTCTCGACATGCGCTGGAGCTTCGGAACCGGAATGCCTTTCGCGCTCGAGGATTCGGACATTGACCCCTGGCTGCCCGAGCCCGAGGAGAAAACACCGTATTTGCGGGTCATGATTCGCTACAGCCGAATTGCTGCCAAAGTTTGGAAATTCATCTCAGCCTTCAATAACACAAATGAAATCAAAAAGGATGAAATGAACTATTTGGATTGGCAGGTGCTGCGCTGGGTGGATGATATCCCCGCCGAGTTACGCCTGGATCACTCCAGCACACCGGAGTTGAGTGATACCGAGGGCCCGCGAAGTCTCCGGCGTCTCCGTGCACTGCTTTATCTACGTGCCAACCAGCTGCGCATGCTCATTCATCGCCCCGTTCTGCATACCGCCGGGCACATTGTCCGGTATCCCGCGGAGTCTGAAACGGTTGTCGACATCGCAAAGGATACGATTCGTTTCATCACCCGTCTCAATGAAACCTCGGATATCTATCAACTCCAACAGGTAGCCTTCAACTGGTTCCTAGTCTCCGCATTGGCGGTCCTGTTCCTTGCCGTCTCTCAAGCTCCGTCTCAGTTCAGCGGATCATGCAAAGAGGAATTCTACTGGGCATTGGAGCTAGTCAAAGGCTTTTCAACCAAGTCGTACATCTCTCGACGCCTCTGGAAGTCTATTCGAAGCCTTCGCAAGCTTGGCCCTGAAATGGGGTTAGGAGTCCAGAAGCGCCGGTCAGCCGTTGAACCCTCTGAGCCAGGACCACCCCGACCCCAGGCGTCACCTCTTCCCGCTACAAGCCCCAGCACACTTCGCCAAACGCCACTGGACGGAGCGCAGATGACACAGGAGCTAATGGAATGGTTTGAAACGGTTGGAAATCTAGAGGATCAGATTATAGGAGTCGGCACGGACACGGGCCCAGCACCCGAAGAAATCCCCTGGCAGCAAATGCCCAATGGGGGGTTTATGTTTGACTACGGGGGAGAGTTGTCGAGTGTGATGAAGGACTGTTTCTAATTATGTATCGCTGGATATCGAAATGTAGACTTCGAGCGAATCACCCTTCGTTTCGGGATAGAGTTGAGTCATAATTTAAATATTGCTCGGTCGCAACTTCTGCAGATCCTGAGCTGTCCAGTCCGTCACCAGCATATGACCGGGTTCGTGAGCAAATACCAGCCCGTCAATGTGATGACCTGACGATTCAACCGCCATCTGAGGCGTGACACCGCATGCCTGTACAAACATCAACCCACGGGCACCGATACGCGAGAGAAAGTAGGATTTGACTTACCCAGAAGACGGGGACCTCACCTTCCTCGAAGACCTGCGGCTCTCCAAAGTCCGGTCGGCCAATATCTTCGATTCCAAGCTGTTTGGCACCGTCCCATCCCCACGCGACTGGCTCGCCATGCGTGGAGAGATACGGTCGTGTCACCTCCCGCACCCGTTCGATTTGATTTGGCCGATATGGCCGCATGGAGACAATGCAATGTGCCCCCGTGAAAATGCCCGCGGGCAGAAGCGGAATGCTTGATCGATACATGGCTACGATCGAGCCTGTTTTCTGATGCCGGGGTTGGAGACCGGCGGCCGTCAAAGCATCTTCGAAGGAGAACGAGCACCCGATGAGGAAGCCCACGTGGTCCGAGGTCCATACGTCGAGGAGATCACGGCGACTGTCGAGATATCTACCATGCTTGTAAATTCGGTACTTGGGAAAATCCGTCCGGAGGTCGAAATCCGCAGACCGAATACATCCCGCTGGCTTGACCGTGTGCGGGTCACCGGGACTCGTAGACATCCCTAGCAAAGGACACGACACCGGGTTGCGCAGACAGAGGTCCTGGAAATCGGCGGCATATCTGGCGGGCAACACCAGCAGGTTGGCCTGGAGATAGCCCGGAGCGATGCCGGCCGTGCTGGTCAGACGGTTCTGACGACCCAAGATGCGTGCCTGAGATGCGTCGATGCTGCCCATGATACACAGGTCTATGAAGAAGGCCGACGCCGGTCTACGCAGATCTACATTTCGGAGGAGTTCATCTCGTTTGAAATCCTCGAGTGAAATGCTCAACTACGCGGAGTCGTCGACTTCCCCGACTTGGAGATGCCTCCGTCGGGATCCACTTGCCGATGGTCTGGGGAAGTTTGGGGTCCCTTTACAGGTTCTGGGGCTATCGACGCCAATCAAATACCTCGTTGAACGGGAAATCGAATATGGCCTGCCTTATCTGGAAGGGATCCACACAACGAGCGGAGAGGCCTGATACACAAGTGGCAATTCTGACAATCGTCAGCCATCTTATCAGCGCCATCGGCCCGATGCCCCGTGAACGAGGCCAACCTGAACTAGTTATCCAGGGGGTCTGGATGGCTGGAGATATGTATGGATCCGCTCTCCATTATCTCGCATGACGACGGCTTCGCTCGACATCCTTTAAACGCTGCGACGGATTGCCGACCTCTACTTTCGTCTTTCTATTCGACCGATCAATACTGCGTCGTTATATTCTCTCTTTCCGGGGGTTGAGGATCCGACTTCATGGCCGCCAACAACCACGACGACGGTGTTGCCTTGGAGCAGACGCTGTCTGTTCAAAAGGGAGTGGATCATGAAATTCCGGATGAAGCCTCCGCTGGTGAAGCTCTCGATGTCGTACTTGATCCGGAGATGGAGAAAAAGCTTTTGGTGAAACTGGATCTTGCCTTCGTACCAATTATCATGCTCACCTACCTGTCCTGCTTTTTGGATCGGTCAAATATTGGTACGAATACTACGAATCCCCCTTCTGGAAATGGAAACTTATCAAGAGTATAGGAAATGTCAAGGTGGCCAACATGCCCGAAGATATCAATGCCTCCGACGGCCAGTTTTCGACCGCGGTATCTATCTTCTATGTGACCTACGTTCTGTTCGAATCACCGTGGGCCGTACTCATGAAGAAATTGACACCGCGAAACATCCTAACCGGCCTCTGCATTATATGGTCCTTGACCACGATTTTCACGGGCTTCATTGAATCGGTGGGCGCGCTTTATGCCACTCGGCTCATCCTGGGTGCTTGCGAAGCGGGGTTGTTTCCCTGCTTGAACCTGTATCTCACCATGGTCTATCGCCGCGAGGAGCAGGCGAAGCGCGTATCCTACTTGATGAGCTGTGCTGCTATCTCGGGAGCCGTGGGTGGACTTTTGGCATACGGATTATTGCAAATGGACGGCATTGGTGGTAAAGCAGGCTGGAGGCATGTACTCGGATTCCCCACACGATACAATCAGCTAACCGCGTCAAAGATGGGTTTATATCATCGAGGGCTTGTTCAGTGCAATCTGCGCCATTCTGATTTGGTTCGGACTGCCGAACAACCCGGCAGAAGCCTACTTCCTTACGGAGGAGGAACAATGGATGATGCGAGTCCGAAATGAGCAACGACGCAAGTATATGGGCAGTGAAAAGTTTAGCTGGGAAGAAATGCGGATTGCCCTCAGCGATCCCAAGCTTTTCTTCTCCGGGGTCATCCAGTTCTGCCAGGATATTCTGCTGTATGGATTTAGCACATTTTTGCCGACCATCCTGGAGGGTATGGGGTACAATTCCCTGATGAGCAATGTCCTGACCGTTCCGGTCTACATTTGGGCTGCGGCCGTTTTCATCTCGGTGGCCTTTTGCTCAGACCGATATTCGAAGTTTGCATCGGTACGTGAGAAGCTTTCAGAAAGTTCGTCGGGATTACAAGACTAACACAGCCCCAGTTTATCTTTGCCGCCAACATCTTTGGAATAATTGGGTACATCCTACTTCTAGTGGTCGAGAACACCGCGGTTAAATACTTTGCCACGTTCTTGATTGGAATCACCACCTACACCGGTGTCGGCCTCAATGTTGCGTGGTTGAATGTGAACATCGCACCGCAATACCGACGGGCCCTAGAGATTGGCCTGCAACAGACCATGGGAAATTGTGCTGGTATCGTGGCAGGCCAGATTTATCGTCATTCCCCTTACGTGTTGGGGAACGCCTTTTCCCTGGGCGCGCTGGTGGTGGCGCAGCTGGTTGTCGCCATGCTAGGGCTGTACTTGCGGCGCGAGAACAAGATCAAGGAACAAATTCTCAGCGGAGATGCAGAAGATACCCGACGCATTCGTTCAGGCGACGGCGCCGTGGACTTCAAGTATCACTACTGAGCCGGAGGTTAGATTTTCCAGATTCATGAATCGACCCGAAGTTGATATATCTTCCCATCCTTGTACTGTACCCATAATAGTTTCGATCCTCTTGTCTCGATTCTTATCTTTTTTCGATAAGCGAGGTGTCAATGGCGTATCCGGGGATGTTGAATTGTTGCGTCTGATTGGTCAACCGTGAGATGCGGACATCAAATAGATGACGCAGACGACCCTTTGAAATGGTGTATATACAGACCTCGACGCGCTCAAAACGTAGGAAGGCAATTTTGAACACCCCGAAAAACCACGCAGAGAACACCCCCTTCTGTAACGAGTCCCCACGATCTACATTGCATCTTTCAAGGTTCCAATATCCACCACCAACCCCAACGAGCGAATTCGGCCTACAACCCACAAATCCAAGATCGCCATGGGTCTTTGCATGTCATTCCCTCGCCACCACCGCCATCCAGCCATGGGTATGGGTGGCATGGGTGGCTTTGGTGCACCCCCTCGTCGTTATTATGGCGGTGGAATGGGAATGGGCGGTGGTTTTGGATACAGTGGAGGGTTCGGTAGTCATGCCGGCGGTGGATATGGGAGATACGGAGGAGGATTCGGTGGTCGACCTGGCTTCGGTCCCGGTGGTGGCTGCGGACCCGGAGGTAGACGCCGTGGGCGACGATGGTGATGCGAGCGAGTGGATGGGTTATCCCTATCGTTTGAGAGATGCCCTACTGATATGATGACCGATACAACGAGAGTTTCATGTTGGAACTTGATCACTCTGAACGTGTGCCAAATTCACGTATAGTTCACGTATACTCGTGTGTGCTTGGTATATATAGTTTGTGCCCGGGTGATCCCGACCCACGTGATGCCACCACCCCGGACATCGTATCGTCGGCTGGACTTTCATCTCTCGCCACCAATGAGACTATTCCGATACATGGGTGACGGTCATGGTCGCTGAAGCCAGGGCCATCCGACATGCGCCTGCGCCCCGTTACGAGTATCGGCGACCTCGACGGCGGCCAGCTCATTTGCGCACCAAGTTAGGTTGTCTGACCTGTAAGCAGCCGTACTTGTTTTATTGGACCACCCGTTCAAGCGATTTCTAATGAAAGTTGATAGGTCGAAAACGGAAGAAAAAGTGCGACGAGACTCGTTCGCGATGTCTGAACTGCGCCAAACGAGAACTAAACTGCGTCTGGCAATCACCGGACATCCAGAGCGATGCCTCGAGCTTGCAACAATACTCTTCGGGTGAGACATTTCCGATGGCACATCCCACTGCAAATCGGGCCACCGACCAGGCATCGAGCACAAAGTTTCCCGGCCTTGACCAGTCGATGCAGTTGTCCGACGTGACGAGCGCATCTCCTGGCCCGGAAAAGCCTGGTGCATCTTTTCTGCCCTCGGATGACTTGGGAAATCCCTTATCTATGTTTCCGCGAATCATCCCCCAGTTGCCTCCACACGTCTCCATCATCTATTCATCCGCCATCACCGCGGAAAGTGGTCCCCTTTTTGATTTTCTCAAATCCACCTTTCTTCCCCAACTGATTCGACCGGGGACGAATAACCGCATCCGCGATGCTTTGAGCAAGCAGACCCTTGCTCTAGCCCTCGAAAACCCATTCTGTATGCATGCACTGCTCGCCTGTTGTGGCGCAGAGATACCTTCTGCAAAGGTTAGCTTCCGGCAACTGGCTCGCTATCACTATACCCATGCGGTAGCTGGGCTCCGCAATAATTTGAACGACGGACTCCTGCAGGATCGGTGGGTTGTAGCTATGCTAACCATCATGATGTTGTGTATTTATGAGGTAAGGCTCCGGGTTTCCTCCCAACTTTCACGCGGAGAACCACTCTACTAACGCCCAACCAGCGATCTAAGCCGAGCGGATCTTCGGGGGTGGAGATTCATCTTGCAGGAGCCGCTAGATTGATTCAACTTGTCTCCGGGAGCTACACAATCAGTTGCCACGGTCCGGGAATCGAGCAGGACATGCAACATCTCGTTCGAGAGTCTTTCATCTTCCATGTCACAACTAGTCTTCCGTTCCATGACGAGGATGTACATCACGGGGAGATTGAGGTAGCTTTGGCCCTTGCAGAAGAGGCCATATCTCAGCATTTTGACTCTCGCTACTTCGCCCACCTCGGCTCGCCAGTGCTCGGTTTCCCACCCCAGCTATTCCGATACATCTACACTGTTTACCGATTCTACCGGGTGTCAGACCGAGCCCAAATCAATCCGGAAACCTGGCAGAGGATGGACCGTAGTCTGCGTCAATGGGACGAACGCATCATGGCAACCCTGAAAGGACCGGCTGATATTACTTCGAGTGGACCCAAGTTGTACATTCTAGGGTGTCGCATCCTGCTCCGACGAATGTCCCCTTTGGGCCTGCCCGCGCTGTCCATTTCTCAGTTGGTTCAGGAAGGCATGGAGATCGCAGGTCAGCTCCAGCCTGCGCAGGACTATTACGCGGATTATTACTGCTGGCCATTTCTGGTGCTGGGGATGAATCTGGGACATATACCTGACCGAGATTTGCTTATGAGACAGGTCGAGGCTTTTGGAGCCGCTACGAATAATGGTACCATGAGGCGACTCGCGGATATGTTGAGAATACACTGGGAGGGACGTTGATGACGAGGCCTCGCAAACCATGAAGTACGTTTTCTCATGTCCGTGTCAACGATGGTTTCCGCGATCGGGTTTCGGCACAGGTACCGTTTAACTCAGAGCGACCTCGGCGCGGGGAAAAAGGGATTTGTCAGCCGAGGAATCCAGCAGATGGTTATCAAAACCATTCAAATGGCTCCCAGGCAAAACATTATTCTCTCAATTCCGCTTCCTTCGCCGGCAGGTTTACAAGTCCCATGGGGTCAACTGAATTTCGTTCGCCGCGGGTCCTGAAGGCCGAGGGCGTGCCCTACTTCACCCCGCAAAACAATGGAGGCGCTGCAAGGAACCCCCAGGACCCCGATACGCCAACGCTGTTTCGTCCGCTGCAGATCCGCGATCAGACGCTGAAGAATCGCATTATGGTGGCTCCAATGTGCATGTACTCCGCGGAGTCCGATCCCACCTCTCCAGCGGTAGGCGCCCTGACGGATTTCCATATTGCCCATCTCGGTCATCTTGCCTCGAAGGGCGTCGGCCTGGTCATCATCGAGGCGACCGCAGTCCAGCCGAATGGACGAATCTCTCCAAACGACTCCGGACTCTGGCAGAAAGGAACCGACTCCGAGCAGTTCAAAGGTCTACGCAGGGTGGTCAATTTTGCTCACAGCCAGGGAGCCAAGGTCGGGATCCAGCTTGCCCATGCCGGACGAAAAGCCAGCACCGTGGCTCCGTGGTTGTCCTCGGAGGGGAAACGAAGCAGCATCAAAGCGGATGAAAACGTAGGTGGCTGGCCATCCGATGTTGTAGGTCCCACGGGCGGGGAAGAGCAGATGTGGGCCCCTGGCAATGTCAAGTACTGGCCTCCTCGCGAACTCAGCACACGGGAAGTGGAGGAGGTCGTGCGTGCTTTCGCGCAAAGTGCCAAGCTGGCTGTGGAGGCGGGCGTGGATGTGATTGAGGTGCACGCGGCGCATGGCTATCTGCTGAATGAATTCCTAAGTCCGGTCACGAACCGCCGCACTGATAAATACGGCGGTAACTTTGAGAACCGCACGCGCATTGTGCGCGAGGTTTGCGCTGCCATCCGGGCAGCCGTGCCTTCGGGGATGCCCTTGTTTCTTCGGATAAGCGCCACGGAGTGGCTGGAAGACCAACCGGTGGCGGCGGAAACGGGCAGCTGGGACTTGACCTCATCCATTCAACTGGCCAAGTTGCTTCCCGAACTCGGCGTGGACTTGTTGGACGTGAGTTCTGGAGGCAATCACAAGGACCAAAAATTCCAGCCACACACAAACTACCAAATTGACCTCGCAAGCCAAATTCGCAAGGACATCCGTGCCGCCGGCCAGAAGACCCTGGTGGGTGCCGTCGGTCTTATCACGGAGGCCGATGCAGCCCGGGATGTGGTCCAGGGTGCGGATGAAGCACACGCCGCGGAAACAATGCTGTCTGGCAAGGAGCCCAAGGCTGACGCCGTGTTGATGGCCCGGCAGTTTCTTCGGGAGCCCGAGTGGGTATTTACAGCCGCGAAGAAACTCGGAGTTGAGATCTCAGTGTCCTGGCAATTTGCCCGCGGCCTGCTCTGAGCAAACCTTACGTGAAACTATGTACATATCAATGCAACCGACACCCGGGTAGACCGAGCATCTAGAGTTTGAAATCAAATTTTCTCGGGATCATTTGTCAATCGCGGTTATTCTGTATCATCCGCTGTTTCATATTAGTACGGGGAGGACTCCTGCCTAGACGGGGTCGGACCCGAGAGCCTAGAATTGTATCCGTATCAAAACTCAAGATCCCGATACGCCAGCCATAAATTGGGATTTACGCAGATGATACTCACAACCCGCCCGGGGCAGGTGTGTGGTCCTTTGAGGAGATGAGATTCGCCAGACGTGCAGTGCCAAGGGTTGGCCAAGACCCTTGCTGTCCCGATGTTACCGCGGATCAAGAACCAATCTCCCTCCGGGGCGTTGCTGTCAGAGCACGTCTATATAAGGTGCATCCGTTTCAATTGGTACTCTACGGGCTGAGGCCGTCGTTCTGTGAAGTTTTTCATGGGAAGAGACCCGTATCGTGCATCCCTAGCTGTGGCGAGACAGGAACGACTATATCAGATATCACAGCCAACGATTACTTCGGTGAGATCTGTTCGATATATGTTGCGCTCAACATGTTTCTAGTTCACTGGATCAGCAAGACCTTGGTTCTAGCGGCCATTCAGACCTCTATCGTTACAAGTCTTCCTGCCCCCGAACCGGTGCCATCACCCCCGGGAATACCGTCTGCGTCCACCGCGCAGAATGAACTGATGAACCTGACAGTAGCGGTTCAAGGGTCCCAAGATGGCTATAGCAGAGAGAAATTTCCCCACTGGATTACCCAAACCGGGTTGGATATTCCCTTCCCACATTCTACTCGCTCGGTGGCTGATACCCTTCGTAGGAGTTGTGATACCCGAGATGTCGTCCTTAAACGCGACGGGTCGGACGTGGATCAGAATTCAAGTTGTGATACTATTAACGGAACTTGGTATTCGCCCTATGATGGCGCAACATGGACCGACTCGAGCGACCTCGACATTGATCATCTCGTTCCGCTGTCCAATGCTTGGAAGGTGCGTTTCGCTTTGACCCCGAGATATCATTTGATAGAGCATGACCGATCATATTATCATATTAGTCTGGCGCGGCCGATTGGACGACCAATGATCGAAGAGCATTTGCCAACGATCTAACACATCCCCAACTTCTGGCAGTCACAGACAACGTCAATTCAGCCAAAAGCGACAAGGGACCTGAAGAGTGGAAGCCTCCTCTTGGTAATCGTTTGATTCCTCTCGTTGGGATGATTTCTGACATCGGACCAGATTCATACCATTGCACTTATGCCGAGATGTGGGTCAAAGTGAAATCGGTGTATAATCTTACGATCACTTCAGACGAGAAGACTGCGCTGGCCGAGATGCTGCGTAGTTGCTAGTCAATTGACTGCGCTGTTCCTTCTTATTGGTTGGCATCGTATTTGACTGATTGTACTGTCCTCTGTTTCATCATCTCCACGCCAGTTCGAAAAGAATCGCTGCATACCAAGCACAGGCACTAGCCATGGCTCCCATAGAGAAGATTGCAGACTTTCTTTCCGTATCGAACTCTAGTAGAATGTTGGAATTCGCCATGTCATCTCACAAAGCTGGTCATAATTCTTGTGATTGATCAAAACCCGGTCAGTTGGAGCGATACGAGCACAAGACAAGGCACCGATTTCTTCCATACGCGCGGGACCTTCAGAAAGCTTTCAACACCCGCATAATAACAACCCTAACCCAAATATCCTTTCATGGTTAGAATGAGAACCATTGGGTCCACTGCAGATGGACTGGATATTATCGAGTCTTTTCAACACCCAGGCTGCCTGGCCACCCGATCGCGATATTGTGAGTGCTTTGATAGATTCACGGACGAGCTTCCATTCGTCTTCGATGATGGCAACAGAACCGAAAATGGAGAGCGGCCAAAGCAAGTAGCTGATAAAGTAACGAGACCGATCGACTAAAGGAACGATCGAGAGACTTTCCTTCAAAAGCTCCCCCATTCTGCCATCTTTTTGACAGTGCGAGAGATTGGGATCGGATTTAAGCAACAATATTTGAACTGCAATCACATATAGTCTCCGTGAAGGGTCTTCATCCGCAGCGGTAGTCAGAGCCCAATCCCAAAGATCTTGCTGTAGTTTTTTCCAGTTTGCTGTTTCGGATTCGTACAAAACTCGCTGGATCCTGGCAAGTTTTGTAGCATCTGCCAGTAACAAGAAGAATTTGTACGAGACATGCAGAATGGGTTGTTTTGCAACGGCCGACTTCAAACCGATATGCGTATCATGTAAAGGTTCCGAAAAGTACTCTGGCAAGTCCAGATATAGTCCTGAGCTTGATAAAGCATCGAGCTTGGGGTCATATAGCATCATCAGCGATGAATGGTAGACGAATGACTCGACGCAGATCCGATCAAATACCGCGGCGGCCTGGGGACAGCTTGCCCATCGCGGGCGACGTTGAGACAAGAGGATGCCCGACGCTGTAATATGTGGGGTAACATCAGGAGGTGCATCCACTCGGGAGGTCTTCTTTGCGGTTAGCTACGGTTTTCCAGTCGTATTTAAAAAGATAAACCTTTGAGAATCGCACCTCAAATACAGCCAGTGTAATAACGGTCGCTAGAAGGGCGTCGCTATATTTTAAATACTCAGAAAGTCGTAGAATGCCCTGCAAGCCCATGAGGGTTTGAATGTAGCTTTCAATCGCGCGGGAGACTGGCCAGTGAGGCGACGATGCCAACTGCATACCGGCGATTGAGACCAAAGCACCCATCAACGGGGGGAACTCCATAGCCAATCGTAACATATATGTTTGGTCCCCGTACCGGGCAAGGGAATCCTGCCGCACCAAACGCGGTAAAACTTCGGAGGCAAAGTATCGGTAAAGATAACAGTGCTCTCGGAGCTGGAAAGGATGTGGCATAGAAACAGGTGGCGGAAGCTTGGGGATTGAAAGCACCGCGGAGGCACGAGATGAGCTGCGAAACCTATTGTTCTTTTGGCGATCCTGCCGCTTGTCTGCAGTGTCGTGGCCAGATGACCAGGCGCATTCAAGGTTGTTACGGGTGCAACCGGCACATCGCGGGCGTGTCTCGTCGCATTTCTTGCGGCGCATTCGACCTGGACCCCACTCGTCAGCGCTTAGTCCCCGCTGTCCTTTTTGTCGGCCTCACATTGCAGACACCCGGTTTTGGTACGAAGTTTGGCAGTCGATAATTGGGCCATGGAGTTGGTGAAGGAGGAATTCCATCTGCGGGGAAACCGGAACCTGTCATCGCGTGTCTCCGCGTCGGTTCAGGTCGCGAGCCACAAGAAAGGCTGCGTTGATAACGGACCGAGGCGCCGCTGGAATTATGGTCATGAAACTTCGTATTACGATATCAGTCCATCAATTGACTAATTCTAGGTGTTATCATATTACATTCTTTACGAGAAAAGAGAGCGCGCTGTTCGGATTAGATATCCGTTGCATTGATTTCCGGTGTGTTCGACTGCCCACAAACTTCTGCTCGCTATGGTCGCGGCTTGTTCACTCTGCGGCTGTCGCATGTTGGCATAAGTGGACGGTAATCATGTCTAAATACGAGCTCGCACGCGGCGTAGTCGATTCCACTCCAACCAACTTCGCTCCATCATCCCACAGCCGCAGAGCGACCATCTCGTCTCGGAGAGGATCTTGATCGAACTCCCGTAGCTCGCTACCTTCGAAAGGACCTCCTTGGAATGCCAAGGATTTCTGCGACGCTGATGACAGGGAGTCATAATATGCGCGATTTACGGCAGTGAGATATCTGGGTACAATTCCATGAGCATCGTGAGGATGGGAAGGGGCATCCGTCCACGTACCGTTTCGCCGCGACGTGGCTATTGACTAACCGACAAACCGATTCGCTGAAGCCCAAAGACCGAAGATAGGCCGCGCCGATAGCTTCATGGCCTACGCGTCCGACATTCTCGGTGCTTCCGCCGAGGTTCATGCGGACTTCTTTGACGGACTCCAGCGGAATGATTTGCCCAATATCGTGTAGCAAGGCAGCAATCACCAATTCATCCCGTGCACCTGCGTCGAATGGTCAGATGCAAGTTCATTCGTGCCAGGCGGATTCCTTACCGGACTTTGTTGCCTGATGAGCGGCCTGTAGACAGTGTTCGAGCTGGCTAATAGATTCGCCAATGTAATCACCCTGGCCGTATTGCTCCAAGGCACCGATCAAGGACTCGGCCTTGCCAGAGGATGTCGTCGTTGATAACGGCGATTCCATCATCAAATTGGATTTGGCGACTAGACTAAGTGACTTACGGCTGGAAGGAAGAGGATTGGAGAAACCTTGAAATGTAGAGGGAATTGCTGGATTGTGGTAGGGGCAAGGTGGGGGAGGGTCTTTATATAAATTTTCCGAGCACTGGCCCGAGGGCCTTCTTGCCGACCTGACCGTGCGCGAATTTCTTTTCAGAAGTAATCCTGGTGGAGCAATGCAGAATCATGGAATTAACCCGGCGAGACGAGACGACTGGCGAACAATCGCCGAAAGAAGTTTAATGGGGTATTCATTGACCCATTTCGATCCCGGCCACGTATGGATCGTCAAAGACGCTTTTACACGTTTTCATTTTGGATTTTCACATGGGATATGCTATTTGACATGGGATATTTTGGATGCGAACGAGGTAATCTGGAGCCTCGCACGGTCTACGAAAAAAAGTGGTGGCATTTTTCGGCTTTCACCGACTCAAACTGCAGGGACCTCTTTTGAATCGACTGTCAACATGGGGGACCCAAAGGCGTAGCGAGCCCGGCCCTCCTCGTAAGTCATGCCATGCTTCCGCATGTGAGTCGCAGGCCAGAGCTTCTGCCTGTCGGCATAGTACTGATCATGCAGATTACCCTCGGCCGCACAGTTATACGTGGCATAGATGGCGCGGCGATCCTTAAGACTAGTGTTGGCACCACTGCGGTGGGCCAAATAAGATCCAAAGATCAAAATGTCACCTATGAGACCCATTAGCACCGTTGGGCACGATTTCCGCGAATTGTCTACATACCCGGTTCAAGGTTGCACGGTGTCCATGTGTGACTCTCGACCCAACTCGGTTCAATGCAGCGATCGTTGCCCAGAGGGACTTGCATGCGATGACTGCCATCAACAACCTCCAGGCCACCGTTGGTCTCGTTCATCTCGTCCACAGCCGCAAGGATTGTCAAATGTTTGATATTCTTGACGTGAGTGTATGCATTGGCGTCGATGTGCGGGTCGAAACCCCCTGCAGGGCGTATGAGCCGCTTGAGCTTGCTCGGTGTCCATGTCACCACGGAGAGTACTTACCACTTCCTGCCAATTTGTAGTTGATTTTCTCCTTGAAAAGAAGCATCTCCTCACCGGCCAGCTGGTTCAGTGTACTAGTGGCGCGCAGCCCCCGAAGGAAGCTATCAAATCCGGCGTGAGAGTTGGCAAAGTTCTCCGTGCGACACAGGACATGTTTGCCCTCTCCGTTGATCTCTTCGTACGGCATCCACGGAACACCGGGCGTACGAGGGAGGTCGTGGACTTCCCGCGCCCACTGCTGCAGCATCCTCGTCTCAGTCGGGCTGAAGAAGCCACGAACCAGTAGATGTCCTCGATCCTGAAAGCTCTGGAGCTGCTCGGAAGTCAGACCGTAGTGGAAGTTGTCCATGATGGCGATAAGGATGTGCGAGAAGCAGCCAGAGAAAAAAGAAAGAAAGAGTGAGCTGGCTTATGAAACACTAGGCGCATTCATTATATGTAATTGACCATGCGGTTTCGGGTGGCCCCGACGCCCGTCCAGATTGGGCAAACGGTGACACCAGGTTTCGCGCTTCGCACCGATAAATCTCCAAAGATCTAGAAAAACCATTGCACGTGGAAAATGCAGGGGTCGCAACACGGACATTGACCAGTCGAAGGGCTCGGGAGGCCGCACATGGGCCGAACGATTGGCCGAGAAACAATCGGGCCGGGTCCACCTCTCTCCACGCTTGAACTACAACAGTCTCATGTCGCCCGGATGAAGCTTGGACCTGCGTGCTTCTCGGGTTGGCAATTTGACATCTCGCACTTCGTCCCGGTAATCGCCGACGATGCACTATGGCGTCTCTCGTGCGTACAGCGCCGCTTGTCATTGGATCATCCCCGTCGGAACGGTTGCATTTCTGATGGGACTAGATGCATTTGAGCAAATTATATACAAGTTTTGCATTCCGCCAGCTTTCGATCTTTCTCTTCATCTTTGATTCTCTTTCTACCTCGATCCTTACTCCCAAGCGCTATGGACGCCTCTCCTAGTGATTCCGTCATGAAGAAAGATGACCCCAAGGACCAAAGCCACACCGAGAGCTGGGGCCTCGAGGAGCCGGAGCCTGAGCGGAGGCGCTCGGGTTTGTTGAACGTCGTGGTTTCGGGCCTTGCGCTTTTCAGTGATGGGTACAATGCTCAGATCAGTAGGTGGCCTTTTTCAATTCGGATGCTGCTGATGTTAATTTGCCAATAGTCGGCTACATGGAGCCTCTCTTTTCAGTCCTGTCGGTCCCCACCTAACAGACCGAGTTCACCGATCAAATGTTGACTGACGGACTCTTCACAGGTACAAGGAAGGCATGTCGTCGACCATCAAGTCTCGTCTTTCCAACTCTTATTTGATTGGCGAGATCTTCGGCATGCTCTTCTTCGGTGTCTTGATTGACCGCATCGGTCGTCGCACGGGGATTGTAGCCGCCACCATTTTCCTCATTCTCGGCATCGTTCTTGCCACGGCTGCCCATGGGACTTCACAGCTAGGGTACAAGCGACCGTGTTCTGTTTACGGTTGACGCAAAAGCTGACAATCAACGCAGCATGTTTTGGATGATGATTGTGGGACGTGGTATTGCTGGATTTGGCGCCGGTGGTGAATATCCCGTTTGTGCAACCAGCGCTACCGAGGCAGCCGACGAAACTGCTCAGCTGCGCAAGCGGCGAGGCTTCCTGGTGGCAGCAACCACCGACTTCGCTGTGGATCTGGTAGGCCCTACCGAGATTCTATTTGATGATACCTTGCTGATAAAGAATACCAGGGATTCGTTGCGGCGGGGCTTGTCGCCTTGATAATTCTGGCGTGCTATCACCAGCAGAATTCGGAAGGAGTCTGGAGAATTACCTTCGGATTGGGCATCGTGGTGAGTCACTGTCTAGCCATGAAGGTCGTTGTTTCTTGAGCCCGGTCCCACTGACTGGAAAACTAGCTGCCGATTTCCATCTGCTTCTTCCGTGTTCGTATGATCGATTCCACCCAGTACAGGAAACATGCCATCAAATCGCAGTATCCCTATGGATTGGTTTTGAAACGCTATTGGAAGCCCATGCTCGGTACATGTGAGTTCTCTAGATACCCCAATTTACATACCATCCTGACATTCCGTGTCACCGTTAGCCTTGGCCTGGTTTTGCTATGATTTTGTGACATATCCCTTCGGACTTTTCTCCTCGACAATCGTTGAACAGCTGAATCCGAACAACACCACCGTCCAAAACATCGGATACGGAGTACGTTGATTGAATCCCTTCGCGGTAAATTCGGGTTGCTAATGAAAGACTAATAGACTGTGATCAACTGCTTCTATCTTCCGGGGTGTCTCCTGGGTGGGCTTTTGATGGATCGAATTGGTCGAAAGCAGAACATGACACTCGGCTTCCTGCTCTGGGCCGTGTGGGGCTTCATTCTCGGTGGAGCCTTGCCGCAAATCCAAAGCGTATTTCCCTTGTTCGTCGTGATGTACGGCATTTTTCAAGCTCTGGGTGAGATGGGGCCCGGAGTCTCCACTTTCCTGTGTGCTGCGGAGTCTTTCCCGACTCCTCTGCGAGGCCATTTCCTTGGATTCGCGGCTGCAGTTGGAAAAGCAGGTGCATCTATCGGCACTGAAGTCTTCTCGCCGATTCAAGATTCCTTCTCGTCCACGGAAAAGGGTCAACAGGCCGTTTTCCTCATCGGGGCTGCTTTTACGGTGGTTGGTGGACTTCTCTCTTGGTTCCTGATCCCCGACATGTCTCGCGAGTTGGAGACGGAAGATGCTCGCTTCAAGGCGTACTTGGAAGAGCATGGCTATGATATTAGCCTTTATGGAGAAGCCTTGGTGGTGAACCCCAGAGCGTCCATTTGAGAAACCCTGCACAGGGCGGAGGGAAAAGTTTCATCATGCACAAGTTCGGAAAAAAGTTCCATTTGCGATCGGTAGAATATAATAAGATGATATACAATGTCATCTACTGAGATTTGTGATTCATCTCCAGGGAGTCATTTGTACATTGTTTTCCCACCAGGGGACCTGTGTATTTGCCCCGTGCTTTCGCAGGTCGATTCCCAGCGAGATAATTTCATCAGATCATCAACATATCCGGTCTCCACAGCTGTATTCGTTCCGATATCGGGCTAGGTACCTGTACAAAACCGTAGCTCCGCACCCAACCTAAGCTCACTCCAGATCAGCGCTAGAAGCAGTGCTCTCTTCATCATCGGAATATAGGTACCCAAACAGCTGTCGTAGGCTTCGCAGGAAATGTCAGACAAATAGGTGCAATCGGATCCTTCACTCCACTAGGTAGACGCTGGCGAGAGAGGTACCGGAGCCGGCGGTTGGAAACTTGGAAGGCCCGTAGTGTCCCCGGTGAACTCAGTACCAACGCGTAGAGGACCGACATCCACTTCTTCCTGGGGCCAGGGATTGAAACGGAGAAGTTCCGAGACCCCATGGAGTCGCGGGATTGGAGATGAGATCTTCGCCGGGCTGAAACCAAGTGCATCTGCGGCAGACCACCGATCGCAAAACTCCAAACAGCGCGACGAGATAAGCATAGCCGAAGAGCGTACCATTTATCTTCCAGAATGACACAAAATCCAGCCCTGGTGCGTTCTTCACGAACATTAGTAATGACTTCACCGGCCGGGGGATGGGGATTGTGGATCGTCCAAGTGGAGCCGCATCAGCCAAGCATTGCGCCCAGTTGCTTCTTTTTCGGCACGCCGACCCTCCGACATGTACCGTGGCGGGGGCCGGTGGCAAGAGGTTGCCCGTCTCGGCCACGTTCGGGGAAATTATTATTGTGGAGAAGTTCTCCGTGGGATGGACGCCTCCGATCGGTCACTGCGCTCCATTTTCTCGCCCGGTTTTAAAATCGCTTCGCCCCTCGACCCTAGCACTCCCCAGTTCACCCCTTGTATACCAGCTGGAGGAGTCATGGCGTCCCCCCCGGCAGAAATGCAGCAGGGTCAGATGCATGACGTGGAAAAGGTCACCGACTCGCTCCGCGAGTCATCGAGCTTGGTGGTATCTGAAGATCAGGCCCTTGCGAAAGCCAGAAGCAGTCCGAATGAAGCACTTCCCATCGTCATTACCTACGGCCTCAATGATCGAGACAACCCACGAAACTGGCCCAAGTGGAGAAAGTGGTATATCACCTGTTTCGTGAGCCTGCTCAATGTATTCACGTACGTTGAAATCCTTCCGCACCCCCACCCGGCGTCAACGTCTACTAACAACGAATTGTAGAACTTGGTGTGCCGGAGGTATCTCATCCGGGGCGACTGGAATTCAAAAAGAGTTTGGAGTTTCCGCCGAGGTCACGACGTTGGCCCTCTCGCTTTATGTCCTGGGTTACGCTATCGGTCCAGTCCTCCTCGCTCCGCTATCGGAATACTTTGGGCGCCAGCCGGTATACGTGGTGTCGTGGTTTCTTCTGTTCATCTTCCAGCTCCCTCTTGCCCTTGCGCCCAACATCGGCACCATACTGGTCTGCAGGTTTATCGCGGGATGTGCCGGAGGTGCCCCCTTGACCAACACCGGAGGGAGTATCAGTGATTTGTGGGAAAGAAACCAGAGTGGAGGCCCGATGGCCGTTTATGGATTGAGCAGCACTTTCGGGCCCCCCATGGCTCTGGTCGTCACGGGTTATATTGGCCTCAATTGTGGGTGGCGAATGATCTTTTGGGTACTCATGGCCATTTCTGGCGGCGTTTGGATCCTGCTGGTCGTTACCATACCCGAAACGCGTCATTCGGCCGTCCTGCGAAAGAAAGCCAAGCGTGCGCGCAAGCAGATGGCAAAGGAGAATCTGCGATCGGCGGAATCCACCGTTGACCTTCACGCCAGCGATCGAAAAGGCCTGCACGAGTTGTTCGCTATCACCCTCACGCGGCCCTTCCGTTTCTTGTTTTCGGAGCCTATCACCCTTTTCTCCGCCATCTACAATGGGTTTATCTACGGGCTGGTTTATCTCTTCAACGAGGCGATCCCCCTCGTCTTCGGTCCGCCAAAGGGGCATCCCTTCAACGGCGGTGAACAAGGACTCGCATTCCTCGGCCTGGCGATCGGTCCTATCATTGCCTTCTGTTTCTATCCACTTCAAGAACGGTACTATCTCCGGCGCGTTGCCGAGAACGATGGGAAAGGCGTGCCCGAGGCACGTATGTGGATGGCGCGAGGCGGTGCACTCCTTCTTCCCATCAGCCTCTTCTGGTTTGGATGGACAAGTTACCGATCGGTTCACTGGATCGTTCCGATTATTGCGTCTTCTTTCTTTGGCGCCGGCATTTATATCGTGATTCTGAGCATTCTCAATTACGTCGTCGACAGTTACCAGACCTACTCGGCTTCGGCCCTTGCCGGCGTGATTTTGGTACGCAACGTGGTCGGCGCTGGTTTCCCTCTGTTCGCCACTCAGATGTACGAGAAATTGGATTACGAATGGGCTTCCAGTCTTCTGGGGTTCATTTCCATTTTACTGGTGCCTATCCCATTCCTCTTTTTCTATAAGGGCAAGGCTATCCGGCTTCGGAGTCCCTGGGCAAGAGAGCACTTTGACCAGAACGAGGACAATCCTCATTGATCGATTGTGCTCGATGTCCGGATCTGGAGTGATTGATACGAAGTAAATTTGATGATAAAGGAACAAATCTTATGTATCACGTCTGTTCAAATGTTTTTATAAATCAGGTGAACAATTCACCCCAATGAACCATTTGAAACCGGAAAGAGGCTCATTTAGCTGTAAGATACGTTGCTGCGAGTCGGGATTGCAAATGTTCGCCGGCAGTCAGCCGATGCTGGTCGACGTTAAGTCCACTTGCACCGCCCCCGTAACCAACAATAGCGTCGGGGTCAGTATCTTGTTTCTTGTGTCGGTGAGCAGCGATCACCTTGCTGGGCACTGGGACAAGCTCAGTGCTTCCAACAGGTTGACAGAAGAAGGCGATACTATAGCGGTCCTGGGGAGTTGGGTTTGCATGAGACTGCTTGTCATGGGGGAATACGACTCGATGAACTGTCGATTTGAGCAGTCCGTCAGTCCAGTAACTTAACATATCACCAATATTTACTAAAATTGGGGGAAACGGGAAATCGGCCTCGTCGCTTGGGTACACCGGAACCGGAGCCCACTTTTGATCGGCGGTTAAGATCTCCAGGCCTGGCTGTCCTGGCCGCTGAAATAGTAGCGTGATACTTCCATAGTCCGAATGGGCTCCTGCGCGTATATCTTTATCGGGGCGGTAGGAGGATACGGCTGCAGGGTAATATAGAAGTCTCAGGGAATTCCCGGTTGAGCCTTTGGCTGGGTCATGCCGAGAGGCGAAAAAGTCATCTGCGATCTGGTAGAGATTCAGTCACCTTCCGTCGATGCTACGTTGGCACTGAAGTGATTCTTTACCTCAAGACCATGTGCCAAGAGTCTGAGAATCCGGTCGCACGTCTTATTGCAGAGACTTGTGAAGGTGGCAATATCTGCCTCACGGGACATAAGAGATCCGGGCAGGGGTTGCTGGATCTTCTCATCTTGAAGCTCGCCAATATTCAGTGCCCTGTGTCGACCTATAAGCACCGACTCCCCAAACGATAGCTTTCGTGATGAACCCACTCTTTGAAATCTCCTCTCTGTTTAGGGCACCGAGTCAGACATCCTGTTCTGAAATCGGGGGTTGAAAGAGCCAAGTTACCTCATGGTGTTCAGGATCTAACGTCTCGACGTGCATCCCCACCCAACCTCTGTTCTGAAAAAGGCATTACAAATTTAGCTGTCATTCAACGTCCGTTTTCCTTTTGGCGTTGGGGGTTAGGGGAGGATCTTGTGACATGTGGCGCAAGAACTCACATCTGATCCTCTGCGATATGGCACCTTATCAGAGAGAGGTAGCTTGAAGAAATCCTCAGCCTGTAACAAGATCAGCAACTCCATATGCGACGTCACCGGTATGTTCATTCACAATAACGTGCCATCGCAGAGAGCAGTATTGGAATTTTTGATTATCGGAAAAAGTGAATCTGATGAATATTCCGATCGCACAAACGTACCATTCCAAAAGTCCGGTCCACGTCGGCGGACGAGAAAGCGGCGGTTCTACTATCGATGTAGAGAAAGCCAAATCTGACCGCTGCGTCTAGCATTGCTTTACCAGCAGCATCGAGATCTGAACTGCTCAGATCAATCAAGGGAAGCTCAATGGGGTCTGTCATTTTGATAGGCTCGACAATCTAGCTCGGGGAGTTTTGAGCGGGAAGAAAACGATTGTAGTCTAAGCCGCGGTCGGCAAGAATTTTGGAGACTCTCGGAACCATCCGAAACACAACCGAGACGCAAGCCCCTTTGCAGATATGAGATCGTACAGGCTCAGCTTCCCGTTATAATCCCACAGAAGGTGCACAGGCCACGCCAGTAATCGGGAATGCGAGTCTAGGATCTTTCCGTGATGCGAACGTCTAAAGCTCGATACTTATGATCTATCATATGCCTATCTGGCTTATCTCTATAGCCGGGGCAGCCGATTTCTGTCAATCAGTTTCTAATATGAGCGATTTACTCCACAAGACTCTGGACCTGCATATTAGTGATATCTACTTTCGATGATACCACCACGATCTGCTATCTGGAATGGGATCTCGGCGGTCTCCGTTCCAATCGCATTAGAACCCCGCTTCTATCGCGGGCCTCCGCCCTGTCCGTGGCGCCGGGGATTGCGGGGATCCCGGCTGGACCAGACGTAACGGGATTGGCCCGAAAGTTAAATTGGCGTGGAATGACGATGGGATCTCGCCAAGGGTTTCTAGAACTGGGAGAGGGGCCTTGCTTGTACTCTTGTGCATAATTGATCGAGGATAATGGGATAGCAATGCAGCCTCGGAGGCTTTTGAGATTGACAGACCCGATTACGCATGACCCACCGGGATGGAAGAATCCTCCTTGTACCTATTACTACTCGCAGAACCATGGCCAAAATAGCGGTCGCAACTCGTTCTCGTCTGACCAGCCCATGTGGTCCGGAGCCCCCCGTGGGTCGACACTACCCCGGGTTTGTGGAGTCTGGTATTAAAAGGGGTCCCACTCCACGATTTCTGTATCTGTGTCACTTGCGTGTTGAGGTTTGATGAACATGACGGAAACCCTGAACCGCGATGTGGAGAAACGAGCCGGGGCTATCGATCCCCAGCTCATTGAAGACGAAACGGGCGCCGTTCCGGCCTCGAGCTTTGAATATGGCAATTCCATGTATGCGAAGCTTCAACGGTTAGGAGGAAAAATCAAGGTTGAGCAAAGGGGCATCGAACGTGTTCCCGAGGATGAAAGAACGGACGGTTCTTATTGGAATATTGGCTCAATGGTACCTTCATCCTGATCACTAATTAAGTTTTTTGTCTAACGCGTGCGACAATTTCCAGTGGTTGGCTGCGAACATGGTAGTCCCTTCGTTTACGATTGGCGTGTTGGGCAAGCCGCTCTTTGGATTGGGCTTCGTCGATTCGGCCTTGGTCATCATATTCTTCAACTTTATCGGCGTCTTGACCGTCAGCTTTTTCTCGATTTTCGGTGCAGCATTCGGACTACGTCAGATGGTTTTATCACGATTTTGGTTTGGTTGGTGGGGCGTCAAGCTGAGTATGAATCAATCACACCTTTTGTCGTCACGCATTTATTGATCAATCCATAGTTGCTCTTTTCAATGTTCTGTCCTGTATCGGATGGGCTGCTGCCAATATTATCGTCGGGGCCCAGCTAATCAATGCAGTAAACCCAAATGTCCCCGGATACGCGGGAATTCTGATCATCGCATTTTGCACCCTTTTGATAGTGTTCTTTGGATATCAAGTGGTCCACGCCTATGAGTACTGGAGTTGGATTCCGACATTCATTGTATTTCTGGTCGTTTTGGGCGTCCTTGCACACTCTGGTGATTTTGCAAATTTACCAATGGGAGCTGGAACCGCCGAGCTTGGTGCCGTTCTTTCCTTCGGCTCCACTGTCTTTGGCTTCGGGACCGGCTATACGAGCTATGCCGCAGATTATACTGTCTATCAACCAAGTAATCGCCCGCGACGCAACGTGTTTATGGCTACATGGCTGGGAATCTTCCCAACCCTTCTCTTTACTGAGCTTCTGGGCGCAGCCTTGATCACTGCTACGGACTTGAACGGAGGCGATAATGCATATCAAAAAGGCTATGATGAAGCTGGGGTGGGGGGCCTTCTCGGAGCTCTCCTTTTCCCACGAGTTGGGGGCTTTGGGAAATTTTGCGTTGTGATCCTCGCTCTATCGATCGTCGCCAACAACTGCCCGAATATTTACTCCGTTTCTTTGACGCTCATGGTTATGGGACGGTGGACACGCCACGTTCCTCGTTTTGTTTGGACCATCATCGCAACTGGAGTTTACATTGCAATTGCAATTCCCGGATATAGCCATTTTGAAGCTGTCCTCGAAAACTTCATGCATTTCATAGGCTACTGGCTGGCCATATACGAAGGCGTCGCCCTGACTGAACATTTTGTGTTCCGCCGAGGCTTTTCCGGATACAACGCAGCAGACTATGACGACCGTCACAAGTTACCTCCAGGAATCGCGGCTTTGCTCGCGTTTTGCTGCGGCGTTGTAGGAATGGTGACTGGCATGAGTCAATCATGGTATGTTGGACCAATCGCTGCATCGGCTGGCCCGGCCCCAACCGGAGGAGATGTTGGATTTGAGCTTGGGTTTGCATTTGCTGCTTTCTCATACGCTATTTTGAGAACCATTGAATTGAAATTTTTCAAGAGATAGATCTGTGGAAAGGCAAAAGGGTGCCCTGAATTTTGATAGACTTGGTCAGACGTTAGTGAGACGCATGATGTACAATAAGACAATATCGAACACAGACGTCTATTGACTTGATACTGGAAGCTATCTCACTTACCAACTAGTCCTACTAATGAGAATAGACCTTGACAACAGGGCCAGGGGGGCTACGAAACCCGACCTATTACCTAACCCGCGCTACCCACAGGCTTTGGTAACCTGCCCTAAATCCCCTTATGCCACAGGGCTTAAATTAAACATATAACTAAAAGAGACCTAGGCTAAGAACCTATGAAATTCTGAACCCTATGCGACCGGTAGAAAAGATCATAACCGCCCATCTGAGGAACGCTGGGGATTCCCTTGAAGTTCGACAGGGGGCTAGTTGATTTACGGTTTAGTAGTCTCCCACTCGTAGCCCTGTGATTAACTAATGGCGCGAAGCACGACGTTCTTCAACGCGGACTCGATTTAGACCTGGGCTAACCCGATAGTTTGTGATAATTGTGCGTTTTCATTAGCTAGTGATAGTTGATGTTAATGATACATTGCGGCCGGATGTACCCTAATAAAATAATTCATCAACTTCAAACCCCAGTAACCTCCTACTAATGTTATTAAATAGACGTCAAACTAAGGGAAACAATAAGGTAATAGCCGACCTAAAACTTATAAATATCTGAACCCGACCTCACTGCTAGATATGATTTTAGTACGATAACAATATAATTGCGTTACAATCCACTGCTGTAGGAAATCCTAAGCTTACCGTATTCAACGGATATTGACAAAAATACGATACCTTGCAATTCAATTACCTCTATAGCATATGTAGGTCCTATAGCGGGTCTTGACGAACTGCTGTAATTATCGCTGCCTGACAATTGTACTTCAGCGTCTAACCATAATGCATGGTAGTTGACTTGAATGAGCATTGTATGTACTGATCTGCTATGAATAAAGTGACCAAAGAAGGTCCCAGGGAAGCTTGCACTCAATCAGGTCCGATTTGCTTGCGTATCAATAAGCCCTTACTTTATGCCACTGCAGTAAACAACCATCTTTGTCATCAATATAATACAAGAGTTCAATTCGTGTCCGACTAACATTAATTATTAGGTTCAAATTTTCAAATGCTCCTCACATGTTTTTGCTCTTCCGTATTCACTCCCAACCAAAGAAGATCCGGTCGACTGTTATGCCCACAAGAATCCAAAAAAGCCTTTTCCTTTATGATTTGGTCGAAATCGAGATCAGCATAGACAATACTCTCTTCTGTGGGCGTCAGATCCTTCGTTAGTTTTCGTCCATCTGGACCGAAAATGGCACTTGAGCCTCCCCCAGGTGCATTGAAGACATGGCCGTTATTTGTTACCAATTTATCCACCCCCTTATCACTAATGGTGCTTGTTGAATGTAAAGTAAAAGTTTGTGATTCCATTGAATATAGCCGAGAGGCTGCTTCAACCCCTAGTGATATACAACGTAAGCCCTACGCGCGAACCGTAAATTGATCAACTGACCTTCTTTAGATATAGAATATGCACTCGGTCCGCCTGGGTGCGGCACGACGGGCGGCCACGAGGAAACGTGAATCTCCTCATTCTGGGAAAACGTGTGATACTTCAAGAGGGGCTGATAGTGTTCCTTGCGGATAATTAGTTCTCAGTTTGCAGTTTGTAATTTTACAAGTGCTCTTACGCCACAGGAGAGCGCTCCAACTCGTCCAGCCGAGGTTTGTGCCACGTTTAGCAAAGAAGGCCCATTACCGTCTCCGAATATAGTTCGCTCCATATGAAACGGTTTCAGTTTTCTTCGTGCCATTAGAAGAGTGCCGTCGCTGTTGATCGTGCACTGGGCAATATAAACCGAGCCAGAATACCGCTCTGAATACCCAAGACAGACAACTATATTGTTGTCCGCTGCACACTGACGGATTTCTGCCATTTCATCGGAGTCGGTCATAAGAGAATTTCTGACATATTCAGTATTCAGCGCGAAATCGATCGGTCGGCTCCTGGTAGAGTTAACTAAGACATACACAGAATCTAGGTCTCTGGTACTACCATATCCATCCTGGATATCCGGGCACCCAAAGCTCTGGAAAAGCAACGATTTGTGCCCCACCCTGGGATGCTTCGCTGATCAGCCTGCATGTTTTTTTGATGGAAGCTTGTAAGTCGAGCCATGCGGGCTCACCCTGTACGGCGGCAGCTCGGATATGCATGGAGAAGCTTGCTATGTAGTTTCTGAGGTGTATTGACAGCAACTTTCGGTGTGTGTGATTTGGATTGGGGGCTTAAGGGTCTTATAATACTACGGTAATAAGGTAGGACGGTGTTAATAGTGCCATATGTTGCCTTGTGCTGGTTATATTGCGAAGAACCCATTTCCTGGGATTTCTATTGGTGGGTACCATGTGGTGACGCCATCAACGTAATGCAGAATTTATTTATCGACTTATATTTCGCATTCACGCGAGTTTCGGAATAAAATTCAAATTACTACGTAGCTCCCAGCAACACCTGGGAGGATCTGATACATGTGCCGTATCAAATGTTCTCGAACTCTTGACGTTTTCTATTTTTTTCCGAACCGATAATTCGAGTCCATAGTCCGGAAAATCTTGGGGGATAAGAATAAGGTCTATTGTGGCCTGGGCCGGGGCTGTTTCAGGAAAGCTGACGAATGCTATTTGAGCCGGGGTTGACCGCCAAATCTTTTAGGTGGCGCTGGAGAGTAGTCAGCAAATTTTCGTTAGTCGATCAAGCATATTGTTCTTTTTCATCTTCTTTTTAAATTTTCAAACATGAGCCGGCTGCAACCGCTACCATGAGCACAACGAGCCATAAAGGATCCCGTGACTCCGATAGGGGTTTGGAATCTCTGTTCTTACTTTTGGGATCCACCGTAATTGTGGATTTCATGGTGCTGTTCAGAAAAGAGCCTTCAAACCTCAGCAAGCTTGCTGTTCAAACATCAATTCAGTCTGAGCACCTCCACTTGAATCGGGCAGGTTCATCTTGACTTTGAAGATCCCACCAACTCCGTTAACCAGAAGCTGTCAAAAATCAAAAATGGTTAATGAATGTGCGTACACCTGTTTTGAAGCTTGCTGAAAGATACAGTGCGGTTATGAAACACATATGATGGAAGAACTTGATTATAAATGTCTCGTAAAACGGTGGTGCGCAACATATGACTATTCTTTGTACATTCAGAAATATTCATCGAACTGCATGCTGTAAGGCATTTATAGTTTGAATTCTCTATAATCAACCACTGCATGGTTTTTGCTATGAGAAATACCACCGCTAAGTGCAAATTCACTCCATACAGTACAGCTCCAACCACGCTGCGATTTATGATTGGGAAGTGTAACGAGACAAACAGCCAAATTGTTACAAGACTCCCATTAGTTATAAATCACACTCTGGCTCTACGAGTTGAGTTACACGTAGGAATTATTAGCTGGTTTAATTACCGTCCATCACTAGCTCTGCCATAAACCAATATATTCTATACGTTCAGGGGCACGATTGGGACGCCCACAACCCAAACGCAATTTTATCGTTTCGGTGTGCTGTAAGAGACTCAGTTAATTTAGCGAATCCCGCAAATGTGTGATGATACTTGATGGTGAATGTGCTTTAATTATAGTCACAACGGGGACTTTTTTTTAGGAGGGTTTGTCTTAAACTTTGTGTCCCAAATACTCTCATGGTAAGCGAATGAAGGCAAAATATTGAAAAAGCCGCTCCTAGAGAATTTTCCAACCTTATTTTAGAAGGTATGAGGTAACAACGATCTCTGGTTGGATTTCGAATTTCAAAATATCATTTTAAATAAGGTATTTGAATATTAGGACCACCTCCATATCCCGCCTGGTTTGGGAGGAACACGAGTGAAGAGCTCTGATAATATCTAGATGATAGTACTGGATGCGAGGTGTATTTAGAGTAATCGCCATCCATCCTAACAACCAGTTACGACGCTTCTTATACTTAATTTGAACAAGCTAGCATCATACTTAAATCATCAGCTCTGGTGACATCACCGCAACAATTATGGAATTCCCCAGTAAACTCCCACGAAAAGCTATTTCGTAGTAAATAAAGTAGCACAGCCATGGTCATGTCTATAAGGCCACGGTGCAAACAATAACCCTAAGCAGTATTACCCCGGTACCTGATCCATACGAACACTTACTGTAATAGTGCAAATAAGGGAATCCTCTCTACTAAATATATCCACTAGTTATAATAATTGCTGCTTGTTAATATTTGCTAAAACTAAGATAAGTCTCGTTGGGATCAATAATACTTCCTTTGTACTGTAGAGAAATCCTGCGACCAACGGCGACCCCGGACTTCGCTGTTATAGGGTCCGGCAGCTAATTTTCTTATCTCACAGTCGTTGTTGAGCGATGATAGCAATCTAAATTCACTCAACTCCGCAAACAGTACCTAACCCAACTCACTATCATCCTGTCCCTTTTCTCTTAATCTGCATCAATAACTAGATTGTTTTTATCTTCTCCTGTTCTCGCGACTAGGGATATCCCGGCTCGACAAGACCCAATTTTTGCAACCTACAACTGCCCTTCTGTACGAGAACATCAGCGCATTTATACATTCAAATTTTGACGATATGAAATCTCGTCAATTGATAGATTTCCTGCTCCAAACATTAGGGTTTTCGCTCATATACGCATAATAAATAGTCCCTGCATTCGCATAAATATATAGGGAAACCCTATGAAGTAGGGAAAAACCTATACCGAGACCATGCAAACCATGGAACATGGAAAGGCCATTGATTAGAGAACCTCACACTCTGCAATTCACAACCTGCAAAGTACAGGCTAAACCCTCACTCGGCCAAAAATTCAACATGTTCCTAATCGCACACCAGGGGAGTTGACACTTTTCCCAACCTTTTCTTTTGCTGAAAAATAGCAGACTATGAAAATTCACAGTCGTGTGCATGCCAATTGGGTACGCCTTCACATTGTTCCACGAAAGCATTATAACCAGCGGACGTTTCATAGCCGCAATAGCTCTCAAACGCCCACACGCAATTGCACATTTCTTTTTCTATATCGTTGCAAATTTCAAGGGTCTTGGCATAGTCACCACTATCTGAGCCCGTATACATACACCTAAGTCCACCCGTTTCGTGACAGGTCGCAAACGACAGAGGAATGGAGGCTAGAAGGAAAATAGCAAGAGTTTTCATAGTGATATTGGCTTGGTTTCCAAGAAATTCAATGTGAAGGTAGGTAGTGTGCTTATTTGCTTGAGTGTTTTGAATGCATAACATCCATCTTCTAGCAAGAAGTGTAGCTATTTATGCTAAAAAATTTATAAATTGTTAATTAACTGTATTCTCTTCACGTCACTGACTCAATAACCTCTTGAGTAATGACGTTCATAAACTCAATCAAAGATGAAATATTCGACTGCATGCGTCCTCTTCTAGCCTTGGCCCGCCTATCTGTTTAATACTCTGTGTTTGGTCCCGCACCTAGAATCGGCTCCATTAGTAACGTGCCGTAGCCTGACTTGTCTGGACCTTGCCATAATCGCCGGTCGGTTTCGAGCTCGAACCTAAAACTGGGGGAGAAACTTAAATAACAGTAGTATATCCATGATGACAGAATAGTATGTTTCATTGGATATATTACCACTGTAGTTTTATAAAGTAAGTAGCTCATAGGTTCTTGGAGGGTCGTGGGTAAACCCATGGGTACCCGAAAAGACAATATGGTGGGGTTTAGGCTTGCTGTTACAGCCCAAATGAAGGATACCAAGTAGTATTGACGAAGAGTACGAAACTGAAGAGGAAACTAAGTCTGGGAGCGCTCGCGCATCTACCACATCCATGAGGGCCTTGCTAGTCCTAACCGGGCTAGTCTGGTTTCCGGCAAAAACCAGTCAACGACTTTTAAGCCCATGCATCTGTCTGTCCAATGCGTCACACTTGCCTCACTTGATGGTCAACCATGGTATCGAGCCATATTTGATAGTAGTATGGCCTGATAATTTTGTTGACTTTATTCTAGGAGCTGGTATTCTGGCAGAGACCAAAAACAACATCCCAAGCCTGTCTCCGGGTAGGCCCCTGGTTGTAAACCCTAAATAAACTGTAGGAATGTTCTTCAAGTGATGCATTTATGGATAAATTGGAAACTATGTCTAAGAGAAAATTTTACAGCTTTGCATATTGACACGGTAAAAATTTGAGTAGTTTGTGAACACACTGGTTGAACAGGTAATAGTTCACCAATTTTACTCCCCGGTCCCAAGATTGATGCCTTTGTCTTAATCCGTCAAGGTCTAGAATATGTCTACATGACTTGGTGCAACAGGAAATCTAAGCCTATGCAACGAATTCTGGTCCCATGGTTCTTGAATGAGCAACATTTCACAGCAGGTTGATTTTAAATGAACTGGGCAAGCTAGCATCATACTTAAATCATCGACTCTGGTGACATCGCCGCAACAATGATGGAATTCCCCAGTAGACTCCCACGAAAGGCTGCTTCGTAGTAAACAAAGTAGTACAGCCATGGTCATCTCCATGAAGCCACTGTGAAAACAGTATCCCGGAACAGCATTATCCCGGTACCCGATCCGTACGTAGATTGACTGTAATAAGTAAGGGAATCTCTCTCTACTAAACGCATCGGCCTTATAGTAATTCTTGCTTATCAATATTTGCTAAAGCCAAGATGAGCCTCGTTGAGACTGTTGTCAAGAATTATTTGTTTGTACTGTAGTGAAATCCTGTGAGCAACGCCGACCCCGGACTTCGTTGTTAAAGGGGTTCGTCAGCTAATCTTAGTTATGTCATAGTCAGTCATTATTGAACGATGATAGTAATCTAAATGCGCTCAATTCCGCAAACAGTATACATTAAAATATGAGATTACGTCGAAAACAAAAAAAAAAAAATGGAAAAGGGAAAGGAAAAAGAAAAAGACGGGACCTTGGATTACTCAAAGTTCAGCGAAAGTAAGTGAATCATACCGTTTGGCGAAATAAACGTCTGGAATATTTTGGACTGTATGTTGCTATATTCTAGAATTCCATGCATGCGGCAGTGCTGTAAATCTAAACGCCTCTTTCATCACTAAAACCAAATTAATTATATCATGACGCATTAATGTAGTCATAATTATTCTGTATATTTTACCCTTAATAGTACGCAACGCAGTTTTTTGTTATTCATTCTACAACTTCTAGCCAATGCAAGTCACACTAATTTTTCAATGCTAATTAAGAGTGATAGGGGTAAGCTAGAGTGCATTCTATGGCATTCCCACTTAGGCGTTCTCGATTATTGGTACGGAGAAAGTTCTGGCCTGAGCCACCCGTGGTACACACTGCGAACATCACCGGCAATGCCACCGGAACCGGTTGTTTTAAAACAAAGCATACCCATAGCACCTAATGGCCATAATTACTTTCATGGGGCGGTCCTGGAAGGTAGCAATCTCATTTTCTACTGGCGAGATAATTCCAATGGCTTTCGCCCGAAAAAGCCCAAATGTATATCTTATATAACTCGTTGGGTGGCATTCTCAAAAATCGCTTTTTGCTTTCAATATCTTGCTCGCTGATCCCCCTCTTGCAAGTACTGTATTGGTTAAGAACCCTCGAAGAGATGATTTTATTTTCGTTTTCCCGATGACAGCACGGGCGACTTGAGACGCGATTTCCAGTGTATCGGCCCACTTCTCTCGAAGCTAGGCCCTTAAATACATTAGCTGAAGTACCCTAGATTGAGTCCGTGAGTGTTGCTTAAAATGAAGCGGTGCGGGTGTTCGGTTACAGCAGCTGATAAATATATGATATGGATAGCCGGTAAGTGCATAACTTATGTGAATGAGATGAAGCTCCTTGAATGCAAGAGCTGATGAATTCATAATATATATAGTGGGTCAGTACTACCTCAACATGAAATAATATGAGTGCATGAAAGGAGTAGCTGATGGGATTTTAATGTGGATAGGATGTAAGCGTTATCTTTGGATGATATGATTGAGCGCTTGAAATACAGCAGCTGACCTATTCCTAAATTATAGCCTGTGAGTACCGCCCAACGTGGAGTGGCATATCTCTCTCGACACAGCAGCTGATTTCTATAATATGAATAGCGCGTGAGTGTTGCTCTTGACATGAAGTTATAATTCTAGCGCATAGCAGCTAATACTAAGGACATCAAGATGCGAGAGGGTTCCCTAACGATACGCATTTCTGAAGATAGCGGATAGTTTCACTCTACCTAGTCCTCTCGCAGCTTTACACCGACTCTTTATGCTAATGCTTTCCTTCCACACGTGGAAAAAAAATCCTTTCTCATTTCGGCGGTGCCATTTCTCGCCTTCCACGTGGGGCAGACACTCCAAAGGTATTACGCTAGTGGGATTAAAACTAGTTTGCCTCCCCTCCAACCCAAATGAAATTTATACTTCGGCAATATGGTCCATCCTGGCGGACTTGGGGGTGGGGTGGAGATGGAGGTGGAGGTGGGGGTGGGGCCGTGGCTGCACAAGCGATCCTACAACCGATGTTACATGAGTTTGGAATCGGATGGATGTCTCCTAACATACTGCTGGCACTGGTTCACAATATGAGCATCATTCCAACCTTTCAGTAATTTCACGTATAAGCCGCTTTTGGGGTTGGTATGAAGCGGAGGGGTTCCACCCCCGCCGCTCCGCTACGATTTTGCGAGTGGCCGAGTTAGTCGGTGATGATAAATTCTCGGTCCTACGGCAGTGCAGTTGCCGGCAAAAGGAGGATGGGCAAACAAGGGCTCAGTTCTAGTATCACTGAATATGTATAAAAGCCTTACATTGCACCCAGCGCTCGATACTTTACCCATCGTCTTTAGCATTGGAGAGACCTTCCTACTGCTAAACACATTGAATATCAATCCCAAAATGGCGCTTGTGTCTGACAGCTCAGGTCTTTCCTCGAAATGGCCTGTATCTCTTGACCTCTTGGGCTCCAACGTACCTTGTCGAATGGAGGGCGAGGTCGGCGATTTAGTCGTCTTCGGTGAAATCCCAGCCAGCATCGATGGGACTTTCTACCGCGTTATGTGCAATCCATACGTGCCCCCAGATCCAAAAAATGTTCCCATAGATGGGGATGGCAACATCTCGGCATTTCGGATTCATGGTGGGCGCGTCGATATGCGGATCAGGTACGTCGAGACAGAACGCTACAAGCTTGAGCGGAATGCCAGCAAAGCGCTGTTCGGCCTCTACAGAAACCCCTTCACCCATCACCCCTGCGTCAGGTCCGCAGTCGACTCCACTGCAAACACGAATGTGGTATATTGGGCCAATCGCCTAATTGCTCTGAAAGAAGTTGCCCTCCCATACGAAATAGAACCTCACACGCTCGAGACATTGGGCTATGATCCCTTCGAAAACCAGATCAAAGCGAAAACCTTTACAGCCCATCAAAGGTTGACCCATACACGAACGAGCTTGTCGTCTTTGGCGATGAAGCCAAAGGCCTTGCAACCAAGGATATCGTTATTTATGCCCTTGACAAAAATGGAAAGAAACATGACGAACAATGGATTGAATCACCCTGGTGTGCCTTTATTCATGACTGTGCTATCACACCTAGCTGGCTTATTCTCGTCCTATGGCCATTTGATGCAAAACTTGAGCGCTTGAAAGCCGGAAAGCATCATTGGGCCTGGAATTATGATTTGCCGGCGACTTTCATTGTTGTTCCAAGGAGGAAGGAGATCACACTACCAGCTGGTTGGAAGCAAGGAGAGCACAGAGTATATTCTTGGGAAAATTGTATGCCTATCCATGCCGGCGGGGCGTGGGAGGGGGATAATGGAAAACTCTATTTCGAGTCATCGCGGGTTCATGATAACGCGTTCCCTTTCTTTCCACCAGAAGACGGGAAGATGCCATCGCCGGATGCCAAGGCAGACTTTGTACGCTGGGAGATCGATCTGAATCGTCCCAGCGGAAGTACCGTGCCGGACCCGCAAGTTATGCTGGATACGCCCTCGGAATTTCCTCGCATCGATGAGCGTTTTATGACGCAGGAGCACGAGTTTATTTTCCTGAACGTTTTTATCCCAGACAGATCGGACGGAGGGAAGGACATCTTCCACGGGCTGAATGGGCTTGCAATGCACAGCCACAAGACTAACAAAACTCACTGGTACTACGCTGGAGATGATTCCTTTGTGCAGGACCAGTATTCATTCCCCGTTATTCCGATGCTCCGGAAGGCGACGGATGGGTCGTTGCCATGGTCGAGCAACGTGCTGCGAACAGCTGCCGTCTCGTCATAATCGACACAAAGGAATTTGAGAAACATATTGCGGTGATTCAGCTTCCCCTGCATGTGAAGGCACAGGTGCATGGAAACTGGGTTGACGCACCTCTCCTCTCCAAGAAAGAAAGCCTTGTAAGAACTTTCGCTCGGCCTACTATAAGTAACCGAGGATCGCTTGTACCGTTGACTTAGGAACATGCACCTTGCTTACAGCCCACTTCGGACTCCACTTTCACGGGATCTGAACTCTTTGTCGTGGCTAGTTTATGGGCAGGTTTCGAGGTTTTCAAATCCAAATTTATATGCTTTAGGTGCTAGAGGTCGTGAGATTTTCATAGCAGTCTATTTCTTTCATTGTGGTTGTACGTTGCTGCTATATTGCCTAATATAGCGAAGCTATCTGTTTAGAGGGTTTACGCGATTTTTCCACTCCAACATCAATCTACGGTTGATACAACTGAGACGCACAGAACCGTTCTTTATGTGGCTAAATAAAACCTTTGAAAAGAATCTTCCGCAAAACGAACTCTAACTTTTTCTCATGATCTTCGAAATCACCACTCTGACACCTCCAAGCCACATAACGGTCTGGTCAGATCAACAGACACCCATCCTCCTCAACTTCACTTAGCTCAGCGAAGTCCATGTATTGGTCGACGAAATCACCGCCAATGCCAATGGAGAAGCATTTTATTACCAAACCGAGCGTCGACTCCATGGCTGCTGTAGCTGTCTTCCATAAGTTTCCACCTGCTGGGCCTGTGAGAACAGTAAATTGTGCTTTCCCAGCCAAATCATGGGTAGAAAGTTTAATACCTGGTGACTGCGTGTTCAACCACACATGAGGCAGTCGGGATCCTGGATAACTATGAGGTACATATTCTTCGATGGAATTTTTGGAATACGGGAAGTCGCATTCCTCGTCGCCACTGTAGATTGCACCAGATGCGTAGGTTTGATTGAAAACAGCACCCAAAGCTCGCGTGGAAATCGATGCTTTCGTGGCGGATGCTTTAAACCTAGCACGACGCGCGGCCCCTGCCTGAGTGGGTGCGTAGAGCTCATTGACTGCTTGCTCACGTTCCATTTGAGACGGTTCCATCATTCCTACGGCAACGTGTACTTGTGCAAACGCATCGAGACCGAAATTTGCACTGCAAGATAGATTCAGTTAGCATCAAACATAATACAGTATAAATTAACTCACAGTCGCGTTACTTCAGCACCAACCGGCTGGCGTTCTGTATCAAAAGTCTGAAGCAGCTCCTTTCCAGCAGTGCGTAAAGAATGTAAGACTTTTGAGCGGAAAAGGTAGACCTTTTTCAGCATATGCAATTTTCCAAGCTAGATTATAGGCATCCTGAATACAGGTATTTGAACCTAATGCCATGGTGGGAGGATGCCGGTGGACGGCGTCTAGAAGTTTTAAAAACAATGTTAGAACAAGTAATAGGCTAGGAGCTGCAAAGGATGATGTACCGCCAAGACAAAATCTGGAATATTGTTATTATTATTGATATTCAAAAGCCAAAATTGATATTCACAGTCATACATGTTTTCTTTGCTCCAGGAATCAGCACAGCTGTTCTGAATAGACCAGACGTCTGTGCGAATGACCTCACAGGTACCGAGTCATCGCCTATCCAAGCTTAAAGGGACTCAAGGTACATGTGTGGCTCAGGAGCCTTCTCCATTGTGATTCCAGGTTTTGGAAAGACGACCTGAGAATGAACACGTTAGGATACGCCGCTAAAACAACGTGTAATGGAGCCTACCCCCAACCACGCATACCACGGCTTCACCATGCGCAATGTCATGGCCCATGCATGATCTTGAAGCACCATATCCGGTTTCATGAGAAAGTGTAGGTCTCCTAATCGATTCTTCATTCCTCCTCTTAGGTCGGCCCCAACCAGACATTCACGGCTTTTGTTGTCCTTGGTTTCGTAGTGAACTTGAGCTCAAGAATCTCGGCTACTCGACTGTGACCCCCGTCCGCGCCATAAAGGTATCTCGTCTTGATGTGGTAGGTCAAGGTGCTTATTCGATCATAGATCCTCGTCAAAATGAAATTGTCATCAATTTTTCTGTAGCTTAATAACTCGGTGGAGAACCGTACTGGAAATCCGTGAGAGGCAGCATATCGAAGTAGTATGGGTTCCAAGCACGGTTGGGGTAGATCAGTGAATCGGCAGGGGGTAACAGTGAGCATTTTGTCAGAGAGTCCTTCGCCCCATGAATACACCCGGTCGTATTCAGCACCCAAAATGCTCTCAGCAAAGCGCGTGTGTTCAATTGTTTCCCGTACCCCCGCACTGGCCTTGACACACTCCTCTTCAAGGCCTATATCTCTCAGGCATTCGTAGGCAGCTGGGTTAGTCAAGTGGGCCCGGGGAGTGTCAGCTACGGCTGGAGCTTTGCTAATGATCAGGCCTTTCAGACCATGTTGACCAAGAAAGCTACCCAAGGATGCCCCTGCTGGACCTGCGCCCACAATAAGATGATCAACAACTACCTCTGCGGGTTTTATGGGATTGACATTTAGTGCTGGGGGATGCGTCGCACTTGAAATTTCGTCTGAGCCCAGTGTCGCTGATTGAAGATCGCTATGGCAATCCATATGGCGACTTCTTTAATAGATCGCGAGAGTTATTGCGATGGAAATATTGATGTTGATGGTGCGCTTGCCCTTTTGACTATTTTTATTTTTCACTTCTCACATGAAATATACATTATCTTTGACATAGTCAATGACGTCTTAGGCCAGTTTGAGGAGAATTACCCAGAGAATTACTTCTTCAGAAATAAGGTTTCAAATGTGAAAATAAGAATTGAACTCGGGCCCAGCAGAAGTCAAATACGGGCTTTCTCTACGTTGCCGGAAATTCGTTTCGCAGAATCCCCGGGGATACGATGGGGGAACGCAGTTATGTTTCCGGACTCTCACTAAAGTTGCAGATGGAATGTGGGTAACGATCACAAAGAGGTTATATGGGGTAGTTAAACTGTGCCGCTTCGTTCCGGTTTACGTAATTAAACCGGACCGAAGTTTCGGAATAAAGATCTTATACTGTAGTTATACATAAGAGTATGTAAGTTAGTGGTATTGTATTAAAGTTTTGCGGGACAAGACCCGGTCCATACAGTTCTAACCCTGTAGTGCGTATCATGATGACAGGCCCACCAAAGCAAAGCCCAATTCCAGTGTACCACAGGAAACTGCTCAGGTCGCGAAAACCAGTCATGTTCGGCAAATAATTACCCCATGTACAAGTCTCCGAGTGTGGACTAGGATGCTCAGCCTTCATGACAAACGCCGATCGGAAATAGAAACGTCACCATCGTTTTTCATAGACATTTTGGCTTCCCCGAGCAGATCTATTAAATAGGACCAAGAATCCTGATGTGCACATACTGGGCGTGCATTAAGAGGCCACATTTATCTGAACTAGTCACACTGCCTGCGCTGAACGAACATTATTTCCTCTCTGCTACATTTACCTCAGTCTATAGCACTATGGAAGTCGATAAAAAGAGATATTCTGATCAGTCCGAAGCATATGCCCTGCCTCGAGGAGGACAAGAACAAGAGAGGTCCGAATGACCGCAGACTGGGTCTCCAATTGGCATTGCAGGCTTACACATCGACTAGACTAAACAATCAACACTCCTTGTTTGTCGATTACGCCGGCGGTTTGATTCAAGCATCAATTCCTAAGTCGGAAATTAATTACGTTGCAGATATCGCAGCAGGAACAGGGTATTTATTTTCATTCATGTTTAGCATCTGGAATTCCTACTCAGTCTAATCGGGCTATCGTAGAGTTTGGTTGCTAGCAGCTGCAGAGTACCTTGGCAATCCTATGTCTGTCTATCATGGCTTCGACATTTCGACGCTGCAGTTTCCCAAGAATCCTCCAATCAATTTTGGACACATTGAATTTACCGCGCATGATATGGTCAAACCGTTTCCGATTGAATACCAGGGAAAGTTCGATCTTGTCAACGTACGCCTCGTCGTGCAAGCACTCAAAGCTTCCGATGTGAAAGCCGTGGTATCGAACCTCGCTGGTCTAATCAGTATGTCGCTATCTCCCTTTTGAATCTTTCAGTGGGGTACCTATCTTAACTAACTCTCTCAAAGGGCCTGGGGGCTATCTGCAATGGCAAGATATTCAATGGGATGACATTATCTCGTCTCCCCCACACCCTGACATGGATCGAGTTAACGACATCATACTAACTCATATGCGTGTTCATGGATTGAGTGAAAGGTGAAGAGCCGATTTAATTTTAATGTCGGCATAAAACGTTAATTCTGATATCCAGATTCCCTGAATTGGTCGAGACACAGATGAAGGAATACGGATTGAAGGAGGTGACCTCGACTAAATCATGGCATCACGAATCATCATCCCGCCGCTTGGCATGCACCAAGTCAGTGAATGCAGCCTACGCGAACCTGTTGCCTAAGGCCCTGGAGTCCGTGTCGATATTGGCGGGGAGTAAGCTTGCTTCGACAGAAATCATTTGTAGAGCGGATGAGATGATGACTAAGTTGGAAGACTTGACCAACAGTGGGCATTCGTGGGGGGCTTCGGTAACTGTTCTGGTCGGAAAAAAGTGAGGAAAGAAAGGTCTGAGTCATTGTCACTGACCATAGAAGGCGATTTACATCTCAAATTACTTCGGTTTGCGCTCCAAAAAATATCTTAAAGTCTCGTTTGAATTGGGATTCGCCAACCTGAACCCGCCTAAGTCCATGTTCTCATCTATCACGTCATCTGCCATGGTGAGATCAAATCGATAGAAAATAGCCGCCAAGATGACGCGGAGTTCTATGTATGCCAAATGGATGCCAATGCACTTACGTGTTCCATCCTTTTGTTCATCCTTGATGTGGCCTTCGGCTATCGGGAGCGTAGGAATCGATCTGGATCTGGAAACGCAATGGGATCGCGGTGACAACCGTATGCTTGCACGGACACAATCGAGTGCCCGGTAAGATATCGTCTATTAATATGCTCTCCCCTGTCGGAAGATACCTGGAAGCATTTATCGTTTCTGGGTAGCTTTTACTTGCATACAATAATCGGGGCATACGCCTATGATGAGAGTCAGAAAGCGCGTTTGGGAGCGGACCGCCTGGCATAGGCCACGGCATCTGTGTTTTACAATACAGATAGGAGACCGCAAATAATACAGCATATTTTACGCAAAACTGCTACATAGCCGGCCATCCACAGCGCAGCCATGATATATCCATTGAAAGCAGACGCGGGTAGGTTAAGATGATAGAGATTCGATAGGATTTGGCTGGCAGTGGAAAGAAGCCTTCCTTCGCGTCATATCTTGCCTTGGCCACCAGCAAAGATGATTTCTAGTCCTATGTCGCCCAAGGAACGCGCATATATTAGGTTGGTACTGAGCTGAGGTACCCACCAGACTTCCTTTAAATGAATGGAAGCTGGATTTATCCAAATTCAAAGGATGCCGCTTCTGAGTGCTTTTACGTGCGATCCGTCACTAATCGTGACCTAATATAGCTTGCTCTATAAGTCAACCTATCCTTATATATTGTTGACGATTGGAGCCCCCATCCTAAGGCACCAACATAAATTCGGCATCTCTCTACCCTGATGGCTGCTGATTGGTCGGCCAGAGCCCCTGAAGCTATTCAGAACTAGGCCGTCATCCATGCAGTTTGCCCATCTACGGCGTTTGCCCTCAGGTTCCTACCTGATTCTTCCATGGACCCTCGAGTAGCGGTCTGAAGAAACAGTTTTGTATGCATTTCCCTTAGAAAACAGTTCTCAAGAGAAGGGTATAAATATCCTCCAGAGAACAACTAGAAAATATTATCAGAATTTTACCTCCAATTACTGCGTCCATCCTCTTTCGTCTGATCAACCCCTATATTCCTCAACATATATATAGTTTACCTTAGATTGGGACAGTAGTTGAGTTAGGTTTACTGATATAGTGTCATGACATCTATGAATGGACCCCGCCGGTGGTAGTAGGATAAATATGCCAAATAACTTGGGTAACATGGTTAGCTAGACTAGAGACCGCTTTCGGTAATCTTCTGCAGAACCTACCATGAAAGCAAGGAACGACTGTGATCCAGTATAGGCTTGGAAATTTATTGCGCTCAATTTAGACAAAGCCTTTTTGGACCGGCGGAGAGTGGGATCTGGAGCATTTATAGCTGCTGATATATATCAAGTCATATGAGGAGAGAAGCGAGCTGGCCATTCCAGCGAGAACAAACCGCTTCATTTCGTGGGTTGCGGTCAAAACCTAAGGGCTTTGTGTATTTTGCCAAGACTAATAGGTATTTCGAAGTTCAAGTTATCCAGAAACAATACAATCGCACTGATTGAATAATTACCACAGCGGATCGGACGGCAGCCCATACATGGCAGGACAGCACAGACAGGGTCAAAGCCGACAGTGAAATTCCCAACGGAAGCAAAATTGTTCAATAGCTACCGATCTATCGTGGCGCGTGGGATTTTCGATTTCTTATTCAGTTTTTCTTGAATGTCCAACACTAAACCTTAGCTGTTGGTGTTGTGATGGTCCACATAACACAATTCCATCTCCAAATTGCGCCCCTTTTCCTCCCTCATGTCAGCTTGTTCGTCCATTTGACATTCGGGTAGGATCTGGACCTAGAGATAATGTCGGGAAGCTGAAGAAGAGTGCGTAATGCTTTTATGCACTCACTTCTGACAGTAAATGGATGTTGTGTCTACGTCTTGTTCAGGAAGGCCATGTTGGTTCATGGAAGGTTGAGTATTTGAGGTAGGTTACAAAATATAACGAATAAATAAAGCGAGCTTCGTCCCGCTACGCCTCGCAAATATGATACACCTTACGGATGAAATTAGTCTATTTCTCGATGGTAGGGAGTGAGTTTCACCGAGTTTGTAACCACTTTGATCCAAAATTCCAGACATGCTGCGGAAATTTGCGCGCGCGTTGATTATGCACTATGAGCAGATAGCCTGCTTAGGCCCTGAAATTCATCAACAACAGAAAGAAGCTCACACGATGCTTATGAAAATTCGATTGTGGTTTTCTGTTACCCAGAAAGCCTACCATCAACATTGAGCAATCAGCAGATTTGGTCTAGTGTAATCCAAACATTCGTTCGAACTACTAATGATGTTTTGTATGAACTTGCAATAGTTTCTCGCCCATTCACAACGCCCATTTGTTATGTTACCGCAACCCCAACTTTGTCAGCCTCAATTGGACATTTGTGAGACCAATATCTCCATCTAACCAACGTTTTGTTCCTTTCTTTGGCATCCACATGTCATTTGGTTCGATTCACTACTCACGTTTTTGAAGGCACATCAGATGACAATTTGCGTCTGATTGAAGTCAAGTAGATTTGAAACTATTTAGTGTTTCATATTAAAAGCTACTTCCCCTGATGCTTTAGGTGCATACCGCGAGCAAGTGCCATCGACAGAGAATGTTAAAAAAGTCCAGAGCACGAAAAGCCATTAATTATGGTAATAGATGACATGAGTTTTGTACGGGTCTTAGCACGCATATTAGCGGTGTAACACGCTAAACCTTGAGCTATAAGCCGCTTTAAATACCTTGAGACCCGTTTCACGAACACCATGCCGACACCCCCTGAAAGCAATAAAAAGCCGTGTCTGGCCAAACTTCCCAACAACATGCCAGGTTCACAGGGCCGTGGCGTTCAAGAAAACATCGCTGCGTATGAAAAACAAGGGGAGGCAAACCGGAAAAATGCTTCTTCGGCTGAAGCAAAAGGACAAATGGGGGATTTTGATTACTACATGGACCTCGCTGGAGAATACCAACAGAAGGAAAACAATTCTCGCTATCAAATGTCCGGGCACAATGTATAGGAATCCAAGATCTCCCCTGCCGAGCCAAATCTGTGATATCATTCTTATTGGGGTTCTAATATGCATACGCCGCATTTTGCTTAAGTTGGAATCGTGAGTGCCATTTACTCATGCAGAATACGGATTCCAAGAGATAATAACGATATTAGAAAAGGCAGACGGACTACCGGCCGAGAAAATTCCCACACTTCCAAGCATCATTAAGACTTTGGGATAGCATGCGGACACATTGCCACTTGTTACTGAATACGGCATGACGTCCTGGAACCCTCGGTTACAGTCATGCAAAAGACTCAATTCTGCGGTACAGAATATACCAGTAACGACGAGTGGCCTGACTTACGTGTACATGGTGGCATTGGGGTTTTCATATATAGAGCGTTCTCACCGTTACTTTGAGGAAAGTGTGGTGACAGTCGATGAATCTGTAACCAGGAATGAAGATTGGTTATTTGCCTGGCGGAGGGCGCACAAGGATGAGTACCCGCAGATGGCAGCTGCAGCCGCGGATTATCTCGCCATTCCGGCAGCTCAAGTCGCAGTAGAGGGATTGTTACGCCTTGGCAGGGATCTGTTAGGGCTACGTCGACATTCTCTAAAAGCTGAGATGATGCGGAAGGTAATGCTGTTGAGATATATATATATATATATATATGTTAAGAATCAAATGAAGATTGATTGTTTTTATTTCGGAAGGTATACGTGAGCTATTTAAACAAAGTTGAGATTTAGTTCATTTCCAATCAACTTGGTTCTTTGTATGGGTCCGATGGTGCGGCTTTGTTGCTGATCTGCACAAGCCTCATATCACAACACTACTATGTGCCAGAGGCTCATCGGACCTCGCATGCCACTCGGTTGGGTGGGCCACGCGGCAGGGATTTGTGTTAGTCTCTGTCGGGAAATCACCTTCACCAAACACCAACATCACTCTCACTCAATAGGATCCTTGAACCGACAATTCAAGGAAGATCTGACCTCGGAACAATCATATCAACATGAACCGTCAGTGATCTCGATCCCGAACGGCCAGTATGCACTTGCCCCCAAATCCGACCATCCCGGGTGGGTGACGCCGGGCCATGTGGCTCCATGACGAGTTTGATCCTTCCAAATAGTGATAACAGAATGAATCTAATACCACAATTTTCAGGTGAAACCTGCCTATGAATGGTAAAAACAGTAAACGGAGGCTGATACGGAGGCTGGTAAACGGCCAGGGGACGGTCAAGCGCATTCCCACCAATGCATCGGGCATAACCAGGAACAAGGGTTATTCTTGGCCTCAGAAGAAGGTATCTCCAAATTATCTATGTAGAAACCATCTCTTTCTGCCAGAATGCGAACAACGAACGTATGGCCCACTTTGAATGGTTTTGCGTTTGGCTCCGAGGCGTTAGCTGACTGACTGATCCAAAATACTGGAGCGAAGTTCACCTAGTTGAGATGGCCAAGACTTGACCACCTTCGACCCTTAATACAAACATCACGTGAAGAGCATCGTAGTATCTACACACATTCGCTTTCCTATCTCAAAGTCAAGCCCGGAAAGCTTTTCCGGCCAAGCGCAGTGGCGCGAAGGCTACCGGTTGACAAAATGAAAGAAGCAGCCTGAGACGAGTCTCGGCGAGAAGTTCCCGTCTTTTATGTTTTGTACCTTTCGGTTGACCACCATCATGGTGCTGAGAAACAAGGTGTGGCCAGGCCTATTTGGTTGGCTTCAACTGGTAGCGTACAAAGCCCTGAGGTTTGAAGATGTTCGTTCTCTGAAGAAATTTGGTGGGCAAATATTATTTTCACATGGATTCCGTACTATTTCAGTGCCACTGCATTCCAGCGTCGATCGAAAGCTTGCCTACCGCCGCCAAACTTACACGAGCTTCATAGCCCCCGCATATTGTAGCTCAGGCCACGGTATGATCATTTTCTGGAACATTAGTGATGCGAAATGTGCGCACTTTTGGGATAGAAATAATGCCGAGGCTAGACGTAGCTGTTTGGTCGGTGCTTCTCATTAATACTAATAATCACTGCCTGTCTTTACCGTGACGTTCAGTAATCCGAGTCAATCTTGTTAATCGTGGCAGAGTAGGTGCTATTTAGTAGCACATCTGATTAAACCATACGGAGTTAGTTGTATACTACTGGACATGCAAAGGATACTGCTCGGGTAAATGGAGACCAGTGGCGATAAAACCAAAGCAATGCCGGCTTCGGGGGTTGGTGAAAGGTGGCGAAAGGGTCTGGATGTGAACCGGGGAGGACATGTGATGAAGACTGATAAGAGATTATTCGCAAATATTGGGAGACCTTTGGTTCGAAGGAACCGACTAAAAGGCTATTTAAAACATTTCCACATTTCTGATTTTTTGCATTGATGCGGATCAGACTCACACGAACGATGAGCACGATATGTCTTACAACAAATCCATATCCCCCCTAATGAGAATACCTCCTGAGGTTCGATTGAAAATATACGAACATGTACTTACAGTTCCTAACAAGTACATGAACCACCCACTTATCGTGGTTAACGACAGTGGAAATACACACTCGATGCGCGGGCAGTATCGAATTCTGTCCATGTGCCCTAGCTGGGTTGGCAATGACGGAACTGCGCGCAAGCTCTTTTCTGTCAGTCGTCAAATACATCACGAGGCCGAAAACCATCTCTATTCCCGATACACACTCTTCTTTCTCAATTCGTTTCACCTGGATCGATTAGGTGAATTCATTGACACGATGAGCGACACCTCCCGCCATCTAATCCGCTGCATTGGTTTCGAGGTGCTCTTCTTTGTCCATTCTCGGGATGGTGCTCCCAAACGTACGCTCAAACAATATGAAAACGCGGGTTGGTTACTTGCCGAAAGACTTCCCCAGTGGACAACTGTCATATTCTATTTGGACCCGGAAACCTACTATCCTTCTTCTATTGTTGGCGGCGAAAAGCTTGCTGTACGTGGCATGAAAGAATTGGCGGCCATGTTCACGCATATGCAGAAATCAGTTAAGTTCTTCCCATTTCAATCAAATCATCGGCATCTCGCGGAGAAGGCCTAGTAATCTCGTTTGTGAGAGTATTATCTATTTCGATAGAGGAAGAGGCCTGAAATAGAGTACGTTGATACAATGGAGTCTTCTTTTCATACCAAGTCTCTTATGGCAATCTTCGGTAGCAGCCTTCGCATGGTCAAAGACCGTGCATAAGCATTTTTGAAGTAACCACCGTCCCGTCCTAAGTACCTATTATAGCAAGAGCTGTTTAATGAGATAAATAAATTCGGTTCGACTTGTGTGCCCGCCGTCCACTAATTGGTCTCGCGAAACAGAGGAACAATTTAAATAGGCCGCAAGACACTGACCGATTTCATGATATATTGAGATAAATCCAGAAAAATGAATACAAAAAGCATGTCGTCTAGGATTTATTTATTTGAATGGTAAATAAAAGAACGCCTAAAACCTTCGAGATCTGCCTTTCATCATGACTCCAATCTTTACGAGTTCTTCCGTCAATATTACCTTATCTCGCAAGTCGTGTTCAGGTAACAATACTCTTTTTCTTTCTCATTATCTTATTATTATTGTAAATTGTTATATTATTTTATATTTTTTTGGTCTAGACCAGGGCGATAGGCGGGCCCCAGACCCACCTTGATTTTAGCCGCCTTTTCCTGAAAATTAGAATTCTGTTATCTCACCAGTGATATTATTGGTGACGTCACAAAGTCCAGCAGTTTTATCGTTTTATCTCAGTAACCAAAAATATATTATTACGGTCTTTGAAAACCAGACCGTGAAGCATTTACCGTTTTGGGCTTTGCACGAATAAGGTAGCGGTGGTTTGGTTGGATCGCTCGAGCTGATACACCATGGATAATTTCTGTGACTGCAATTATGGTATTTGCCTGGGGGAACATTTGCGTCTTAGTTAGTACGTCCCAGTATATTGTCGACACTTACCATGGCTTAACGGTGGCAAGCGCCATGAGCGCCAACAACCTAGCTAGTTACGGGCTTGCAGCCGCTTTTCCGCTGTTCACGGTTCAGAGTGAGTGATCGATATCCCCCTCAGGTGAAACCCGCTGACTTCTAGAATAGTTTTTACGAAACTCAGGATCTCATGGGCCTGCAGTTTACTCGGATTTATCACCGTTAGACTCTTGCCAGTCCCATTGGGTATTTGTCCTAAATATATTCGGGCCCATTACCGGGGGGGGTACTGCGCTTAGAAAAGTCTTGGCAAGGGGGGGGGTACTGAGTAAACACGATACCCCCCCCTAAGTAGGTTAAATCTTGAGATAATTTGATCGGACCTTTTATAATGTTTATAAGAAGTATTCAAACTATCTCTCTGTAATATTAGATAGTAGGATATCTAAGTAGAAAGTAGAAACCCTAAGGGTTTAGTTTTGGAAGTAGATTTTTTGATGGGGGATGCCAAGACATAGAAACGGGTAGTCTGTATCTAATTGGGCTAGGGTTTTTTACCCTTAGTGAATAGCCGTAAGACCTTGGGTTATGGTTCATGGTCTACGTCCTAGGAAGCTTAGAGAATATATATATAGAGGGCCTAGTATCTTAGATAAATAGGGGTTAAGCGTTTACGGTCTATATACTAGATAGTATTGAGGATATATATTATGTATAGCCCAGTAGATAGCCTAGTCTATTAGATAACTGGTAAACCCCTCAAGAAATATATTCCTAGAAGAACTAATCCCATCTATGCATCCTAAAATACTGTAGGCTGAACCTATAGAAAAAGACGACCCCCCCTATAACCTCTGTATCCCACTGCCACCCTTCCTCCTGGAAACCTTGAAGGTTAAAAGCCCTAGGCATCCAATCCCTATGAAAATAGGGCGTCTCTAGAAGTTCACTCTTCCTAGAAGACCAGCCACAAACTAGCCAGAAGCACACAAGTAGCCATTCAGAGAAGCATGTCCCACTATCTGCCAAAGAGCCCTTATATACCCTCGTAGGTAGGTAGCACGTCCAGCAGCACACATCAGGCTTCGGGTCTAGGTCCCCATCAAAGTCTTGCACCCACTGGGAAAGTTGGCCCTCTATCCAATGCTCACAGTCAGCTAGGGCATGGCCAGAGGCCTCTTGTCTAGACTGACTATCTTCTCCTGGCCCTATATATCTAGTCAGTAATATGTTTAGATTAGAAGCCCTAAAGACCTAGGGTGCTAGTGTTACGGCCCTAGATGATATGAGGTTATCCAGATTCCCGATTCGGCATGACGGGAACTCCACGAGGGTTTTCCCGA